>OZ024817.1:95641202-96841202 GCA_964017055.1 Chloromyia formosa
AATCACGTCCTTTACGCTGGCACCCCCCACCACTAAGTATCGACATCAGACATAGTGTATAACTACCTGCTAATTAGTTGCTCTATTCTCGAATTTATTGCTCCTGCCCGTTCGTCAAAATTGAGGATTTTATGTGGGGGTGCTACCATAACGTTACGCTAGCACCCTCACTTTTTCTATGCAACATCTATCGTACCCAAATTTGATGTTAAATGAAAGGCATAATTAATTGTTAATTTGTTGCTCTATTCCGGAATTTATTGCTCCCGCCGAATTGCCAGCATAACGTTTTTTGTTTGGTAGAGCTAGTATGACGTCACCCAAGCACCCCCTTTTAAATGCGGCATATTTTTTACCCAAATTCAATGCACGATGAAAGATATTATTAATTGCTAATTTGTTGCCCTATTCCCGAATTTATTACTCCTGCCGATTTGCCAGGATTCAAGCTTATATAAGGGAAGGACACCACAATTGTACCCCCCTGTACTATCCCCCACTGGCGCAAATCTATTATAACAGAAACTTGATGCATAGTGAAAGCAATAAATATTTGTTAATATGGTGCTCCATTCTGGAATTTATTACTCCTGCCGACTTGCCAGGAGGTTTTTTGTTTGGTAAAGCTATCTAATGTCGCCATATGTCGATGGTGGGCGTGCCAGCGGAACAGACGTGATGGAATGTGAACTGGGGTTATTTGTAATCTCTGAGAAAAGATAGTCACAGTGACAGACGAATACTCAGTTCCTCGTCACTGTCACCGAAGTATCGGTCCATCCCTACTCTACGTCGATGGGTTCAGAGGTACTACTGACTTGAAAGTTATACTGAAAAAGAACTTGCCAAAAAAGTGTGGTGAACCCCCTGTGCTATCTCTTCACTGATTTATACATTGGGAGTAGATAGACGATAGAATTAGGCCAGCCACACACTGTCGAACACAAACATGGTACAAGTGTCCTCCGAATGGCTCAATACACACACAGACGCTTCACACAAATCTGAAGAAAACAGGTTCACTTGTACCATGTTCGTGTTCGACAGTGTGTGGGCAGGGTTACGCTGTCGTACCGCAAACCGTCCAAGCTCTGTGACAAAAGGTTTATTGTGATGTCGATCAAAATATGCAAGAGGGCACCTCTAACACCTCCCTGCGAACAGCGTCGTGGTCTTTTATTATCAAATGTACAATATTTTTGTGTTGAGTACCTATATACCAAATAATAACTAACAGTTCAATTTTAGTTAACTTCAAAAATGAATATGAAAAAAAAACTGGTCAAACACTCATTTACTTCATCGCCTATTTTAAATCTCTCCTCAAAAGTGATTAGCTTAATAAACTCAGCTACCGTGCAACGGACAACCAAGACAATTCCTTCGATATCATATTACCATGCCACATGCCCACTTTTTTTATAGTAGACCGTGAACGCAAGAAACATGGTATACGTAGGTCGACCCAGGTATAAAACGTACACAGCATACCTATACTACGTTTATATCCCCACAAGATATAAATCTGGTTCTCTAAGTCCAGTAATTCCATCAAAAACAATTTGTATCTACGACCTTAACATCCATCCATTGGCAACAATGTTTGATTTTTGTTCCCTCTACCTTCATTCTCTCCCACTCGGGTCTTCGATATTCAATCTATCCATTCGAAAAGAATGGTAAGATGAAGTAAAAAAAGATACTCTCATCTAAAAATACCCTTACTTATTCGTAGGCACAGTTGAAGAAGAGAAGTACAAAGAAAAAAGTGACAACATCGAGAAGGTCATTCGATGAATTTAAAATTCTTGAGATTCCTTCGTTCTTGTTAAAGCCTTCCACAACTCCCGGATCCCGTCTCATCTTCATTATTTCCATCCGTTCGTCATACACTGACCAGATCTCCTCCTCCTCCCCCTGGAAATCTCCAACTCAAGAATGTTCATTCTGGTCGCCTCCAGTCATTTTGCCGTGCTTCGGACAGTGGTGAATGTGAACACTGGACATGTACCCTCTTCGTTGGCAGCACGAAGAAGTTCTGGCATTTTCGAGAGGTATGAAACATACACAAAAAAAAAACAGAACACCGGTGGATAGTTGCGAGATTCAAGTCTTCATTTACCAGATATTTGCCTCGGTGTTCGATTCTTGTAAGTTTTCTAGACCAGATTTCACGTTGATGCGGTCATTACTTGAACATTGAATGAAACGGGTAGATTTATTTATAGTTATAAAGTAATATTTTTTTTTTATTTAATTCCAACAATAGTAGCGATCGTCATAATTGAGTAGTTTTATTATGGGGAAAAGGCAAAAGTCATCTTTCAACATTGTATGAAAGGATACGTTCTTTTTTGTTGGAAATACGTCTTCATATCAATCAATCTTGTATTAATCTTCGATGGAGCTATTGATTGAACAGTATTGAATTAGATCTATGATTTGGTTGAAGAATATACACAAAAATAAAATGAAAATGTCATTATAAATTACAGAATCTCTAGAAGGATGATAAAAAAAACTGTCCCTGCTTTTAATGAACTCGGTACCTTACAGACATCGCCGACATTTATATTAGTGATAGAGGGACGATTATTTTTTTACTCCCCCATAAAATTAGTTCGAAGATTCCTTTATGGCCGGTTTACATTCTCGTCGAGTAGACGACGCGAGCATATTCGGCGGGAATGTCCGAGGCAAGCAGCCTGGGCGAGGCGCGCGTTCAAATTCTCGCCCGAGTTTGTCTCCCGAGTTGGTACTGTATTCTTGACCAATTCCATGAACTAATGAACGGCGAGGAAACCAATCGAAAGGAATCCTATCAATTCATCAGCCCAGACGACCACATCGTTCGTTCCTGCGGCAGCCGGTTCTACGCACCGGAGCGACACTTTTTACAACGGCCAAGAGCTACCAAAACCGTTCAATGCAAGAAGGAAAGTGTGTTTGCATGTTACATATCTCGAATCGTATTTTTGTATGTTCACTGGGAGCAAAACATCTCGGCGCAACTGCTCTCAGTGCTACTTCTCCGCGCCGGCATTGAGAGAAACCCAGGACCGTGAATCTGCTGCGTATGCGACAGAGTGCTGCACCCAAACGCGACTACGGTGAGATGCAATTGCTGCAATCAGTGCTGGACTGCTCTGGACTCAACCATCACAGGCACTGGAATTCCTCTTTTACTGCCAGTCATAATAGGAACAGAGGACAACTAGTATAGCAACCTCGTCTAACACGCCCCAACATCCAACACCATCGAGCGCTCAAACAGGTTTACAGCCATCCCCGATGACTCCTGCTAACAGTTCCCATAGGATTTCTCAACACAGTCTTACGCCTGCGCCACCGACTGCCATCTTCAATACGCTCTCACTCGTCCAACTCAATTGAAATGGGTTGCAGAACAAGATATATAGATTTCGTAGATTTTGCAGACATCTCAGTTGAAGGTACCGTTATAATATTTCAATTGAAAGTTGAAATTTTGTTTAGAGTCAGTCTCATGTCTGACTACGGTTGTTACGGGTTCAAGTCCCGTCCACGGTGTTCGTAGCCATGGATGTTAGTGTTGTCTTCCCCCTTGGTGTGGGGCGTAATAATAAGCCACAGCATCTCCCGACTTGTCCCAGGTATGTAGGCGGCTAAAGGAATGCAGAAGGTACGAGGGCGGTTCAAATATGATCGAGACAAATGCTGTAGACAGGCGCGCCTGTATGTTTTGAAGGTTACGGCTTGAGTATGTGATAGCTGGGTCCCTTACGAATAGTGTGGCATAGTTTTCGTCGCGAACGCACGTTTCACGCGGGTGCTACGACCATGAGTGAACATCAAGTGCCGACCGCCGTTGCGCAACGTATTGTCATTCGTTTTTTGGTGTGGGAAGGCGTTAAAAACACGGAAATTCTTCGGCGTTTGCGAAATTAGTTCGGTAGTGAGTGCCTGAGTAGGTCTGTTGTGTTTAAATGGGCCAAAGCGTTCAAAGATGGCCGCGAAACCGTCGAGAATGAGCCGCATGATCGTCGACCGCTAACCAGCATCACACTAGACAACATTCGCCGCGTAGAACAACTCATTTTGGAGGACCGTAGGATGTATGTTCGAAACATTTCGGCTGAAGTCGGCATTAGTATTGGTAGTGTAGAGTCTATCATTCATGAACATCTTCAATATTGCAAAATAACGGCGCGATGGGTTCCCAAACTGTTGGACTTCGAGCAAAAATGCATGCGGTTGGAAGTTTGTCACCGCTTGCTCGATACAGTATCAGAATTGGGGTGGGAGGTACTAGAACACACACACACACACACACACACACCCCCCCCCCCCCCCCCCCCCCCCCCCCCTACAGTCCGGATTTATCACCCTGCGACCACCACATGTTTGGACCACTGAAAGAAGCCCTCGGAAGTCAAAGACTCAACACCGACAACGAGATAGAGGAGTTCGTGCGCACATCCAAGTTGCCCAACGAATTCTTCGATACCGGCATCAAAAAACTTTCGGAGAGGTGGCAAAAGTGTGTAACTAGTGAGGGGAATTATCTAGAAAAACTGTAAATTTTTGTAAATATTTTCGATAATAAATAAATGTGTCAGATCGTTTGTCTCGATCATATTTGAACCGCGCTCGTACATACTGGCAATGTGCATCGTCCGAAACTGGTTTATGCTAACGAAACGTCAGCTGAAGCCGCGATTTTGCATACACCCGAATTAGCAACAGGAGCAGAATTCAGTACATTTGTGACATAATTCTGTCCCAGTCGCTATAGCGACAAAAATAACAACAGAATTGATGACGGCAAGTGGTTTCGGCGACATCTTCTTCTTCCTTGCCCTTTCATACCACTCTGCGGCTTCGCGTTGCTCTGCCTGTGGTGTTGGCACTTCGCCCATTCTGGCGGTATAATCTCAACTTCCTTCTGCAGGCAGCACGGTCTTGGATCGTATCATCGCCAAGATTAACGCGTTGTTGTTGCTTTTTCATCTGATCGATCCATGTGTGTTTCCGTCTGCCTCGGCGTTTGGGTCCAGCAAATGGAACATTCGTTGATAGTGCCTTCATGACAGGGTTCTCAGGCGGACGCCTTAGAACGTGGCAATACCAATCCATACGACGATCTTCGAGCTTTTCAGTGATCGGTTGCTCAACGAACAGGCTGCCTCGGATGTAGGTACTTTTGATCCTATCCTTTTTGCTCACACCTGCCTTTAAGCTTTCGTGGCATTTTCTTGTCGCAGAAAACTCCAGAGTTTTCTCGCCACTTCATCCAACCGACACTGATGCGATGATTGATGTCGTCATCGCAGGTAGCTTCTTTGTTGACCATCGAGCCCAGGTATTTGAACCTTGTACAGGACTTCAACTGCTCTCCTTTAATGTAGATATCTGGTATCGGTCTCTCTGGATCTGAGAAAGGACAGCAAAGATACTCAGTCTTTGGTATGCTAATCCTCAGTCCATGATCCTCCAGTATCTTACACCACTTGGTCAGTGCAGCCTGCGAAGCAACGATGTCTTTGCTACCCAGGACAGCGTCATCGGCGAAGAGAAGGGATATTTCCAGGCGACATAACAGAAACAATGCAATCATGCATTGGGGCGTGCACAAGTTTTGTAAAGTGAGTGCTTTTGTGTAAATTTTGCGCTTTTTAAGTACTCGTAGCGCCGTGCTGTGGCTTATTACTATGAGAAAAAGGCCGCTTTTCAGTATGTGCAAGTGTCTGAATGTTGAACGACTTTTGTTGACAAGTGTAAACAAAATCATCTGATTTTTGTCTCCGGGGTTGTGTCTTCAGTCTTTATCGCCCGACTTTTGTCGCTTAATGGGAACGCGGTTTAAGCCACACGGAATAGTTGACGCGCTATGCCCCAGGGGCTAGTGTAAATGAGTAGTAGCCCTGTGGCGATTTTGAAGTGGGACATCTTCTGTATATGATTCTGCTGTACAAACCAAATTTGTTAGATTGTATTTTCACTGCGGATATATTAGAATTTGATCTTTTCTCTCGTCATTTGAGTTGAGGCTTGATGTCTAACTAACCCAAGACACACCCTGAACAACGGAAATACTCTATTTGCTCCAAAATCCCTTCTTTCGCTAGTTTCTATACAATACATTGTAATGAACCATATTATGGTCTGGTAGTGCTGCTCCCACCGGCAGATCGAAGCAGCACCTGATGAGTAGTGATCTGTTGGTAGTACGAAATCAGAGGCCGAGGGTCCCATTACACCCGGAACCAGGTGCGACCGCTTGGGCGTCTGGTCCGTCTGCCAACCATTCCATCCTTATCGACTATTTTTTATACTCTAGATGAAATCTGAGAGTATTATAAGTTTGCCACAAAGTTTGTAACGCTAAGAAATAAGGCTCGCAGAAAAAAATGAATGATACAGAAGTTCATATTATCACTCGAATATCTCAAAACCGGATGTCCGTCTGTCCGTCTGTCCGTCTGTCCGTCCGTCCGTCCGTGACCTCTCTAGCTCGAGAACGCGTTGAGCTATGAAGTTCAAATTTTGCACACGTTATTTTTGACAAAAAATGAAGGCTAAGTTCGTGAACGGGCTAAATCGCTCCACCCCTTCTACCCCCTCCCATACAAAATGACACATTTTTGAAAATTTACAATAATCAGATTTTCTCAGAAACTATAAAACATATTGCTTTGAAATTTTTAATATATCACTTTTATGATAATTGTAACCTATGTTATAAAAGTTATTGTAATCCTCACCCTCCTTCTACCCCCTCCCATACAAACTGCACTATTTCATGAAATACGTTAAGCCAATTTACTCAGTACGTATACAATTTATCGGGCTGAAATTTTGTACTTAACACTTAATTAACAATATCAGTTAGATTCAAAAAAATTAATCGATTACCCTTACTCCGTCTACCCCCTCCCATACAAAATGACACATTTTTGATAATTTACAATAATCAGATTTTCTCAGAAACTATAAAACATCTTGCTTTGAAATTTTGAATATATCACTTTTATGATAATTGTAACCTATGTTATAAAAGTTATTGTAATCCTCACCCTCCTTCTACCCCCTCCCATACAAACTGCACTATTTCATGAAATACGTTAAGCCAATTTACTCATTACCTATACAATTTATCGGGCTGAAATTTTGTACTTAACACTTAATTAACAATATCAGTTAGATTCAAAAAAACTAATCGATTACCCTTACTCCGTCTACCCCCTCCCATACAAAATGACACATTTTTGATAATTTACAATAATCAGATTTTCTCAGAAACTATAAAACATCTTGCTTTGAAATTTTGAATATATCACTTTTATGATAATTGTAACCTACATTATAAAATTTATTGTAATCCTCACCCTCCTTCTACCCCCTCCCATACAAACTGCACTATTTCATGAAATACGTTAAGCCAATTTACTCATTACCCATACAATTTATCGAGCTGAAATTTTGTACTTAACACTTAATTAACAATATCAGTTAGATTCAAAAAAATTAATCGATTACCCTTACTCCGTCTACCCCCTCCCATACAAAATGACTCATTTTTGATAATTTACAATAATTAGATTTTCTCAGAAACTATAAAACATCTTGCTTTGAAATTTTGAATATATCACTTTTATGATAATTGTAACCTACATTATAAAATTTATTGTAATCCTCACCCTCCTTCTACCCCCTCCCATACAAACTGCACTATTTCATGAAATACGTTAAGCCAATTTACTCATTACCTATACAATTTATCGGGCTGAAATTTTGTACTTAACACTTAATTAACAATATCAGTTAGATTCAAAAAAACTAATCGATTACCCTTACTCCGTCTACCCCCTCCCATACAAAATGACACATTTTTGATAATTTACAATAATCAGATTTTCTCAGAAACTATAAAACATCTTGCTTTGAAATTTTGAATATATCACTTTTATGATAATTGTAACCTACATTATAAAATTTATTGTTATCCTCACGCTCCTTCTACCCCCTCCCATACAAACTGCACTATTTCATGAAATACGTCTTAACGTCTTAACGACTTACGTCTTACGTCTTAACGATGCATCCGAGATTGCAACCAAAATTATTTATTGGCTTTAACCAGGTTCAAATTCATCTAGAGTATTGCATGATTGGGGCTTACCCCAATCGTAGTTCTTTTATGTTTTTATTCCTCATTTTTACCTCTCTTGTTTATTATTTATTGGCTTTAACCAGGTTCAAATTCATCTAGAGTATTGCATGATTGGGGCTTACCCCAATCGTAGTTCTTTTATGTTTTTATTCCTCATTTTTACCTCTCTTGTTTGTGTTGTCTTCCCCAGGCCTATGAATTTTTGTTAATACGTAAAGGACAGGGGCAACGAGCGGCGAAAATCCCGCCCACATCTCCCGAACTGAGCTACAGCAAGCATAGGCCGCTGCTTAGCTCGTTGAGGAGCCTTTTTCTTCGCCAGATGGCACGGCCCGACCTTCACGGTCACTATGCTACCTAGGCTCCGTCCCCACGAGCATTTTCGGATGCCCACCGAACCGTCCGTTACAACATGATTGATTGCCCATTGACACTGGTCTCGATATAGAACGACCCGATACTTTGCACTGCTATAAGATTTAATGCATTTTGATTTTGTAGGATAACATCAGTGTAGCGACGGTATACAATGTGTGCTTTACTTAATCCCACCCACAGATTCCGGAAGTTTTAAAAGTTTAATCAGATTTGGTTGATACAATTGTAACATTTTGACATTGAACTTTATTTGTTTCATATGGCTAATACGATCATGTACTATGGAAAAAGGCACCGGTATCTTTAATATTCAAGTTGAACCATTATCAGTTCAAGACATCGTATTGAATTGGAATGTGAAAGATTATTGTGAAATTTCTAATGCGTATATAATAAGGAAATTGTATTAACCACTTTAATTTGTATGTAGTCATCCATGCAAGTCAGATTTGAACATGCATATGGATACGATTGAAATCTGCATGCCCAAAAGCATTTATTCTTCCTTGCAAGAAACAATCATAAACTTTGCTTCACACCATATAATCACTTACTATCTTCCGGAGCAAAAAACACGTTACAAAATAATTTACTACTAGCATTATATAGTAATCTGCGGCGCAAGTATGCACTAAATCATAGATGGAATAAGCGTGCTGCTGAAAGTGCTAAACAGCTGCACTTTTAGTGCATTTGTTGTAAAAGGCAGTACACACTCTCGGAACACTGTTATAGTAGAGATAGACCTAAGTTCACGATACCGCTTCTCGTGATTTGTACACTCGTGCCTTTAACTTACCTTTAACTCTTGTACTCGAACATAGTATCAGGGATATGTACGTATGTATACCTATTCGCGGATGATACTGGTCCTTTGTAGCAACTTTCACTCCGAATACAAAGGTTGGGGAGAATGTACGATAACGCCTTCCTTTCTTTCTACCCATATGCATTGTCTGATCGAATCGAACCCGTCCACGTCTCTGTCCGTCCCGTGGCTGTTAGCCATCTGGATGAAAATCGAGGAATGTGAAAATTTCTTGCGATGAAAATTCATTCAAGATGACAGCAATATTTTCTTATGGAAAGTTGCCAATACAATGTGAACATGTTTGTTCATCTTGATGTGTAATTTTATTGAATTTAATATATTGTAACATTCTTGCAAGAACGCAACGTATGGGAAATGGGATGAAAATTGGACTAGATGGAATCTGTAACGATGTTACGAGTATGTCTTATGGTCTATAAATATTTCACCGCATTTTTTCGTTCATTGAAACTTGAACTAGATTTATGTATTCATGTTTCTTTATTTTTGATTTCTTTACAGGTGAGATGTTGTATTTTATTTTTGGATTTGGGGTTAGTATAATCAAAGACAATTTCTAGACGTAAGTACACGTTCAAATATTTTTTCATTTTTCATTCTTTGTCATTGAGTCCATCCCGGATTAAAATTGCCTAGTTTTGACGAAGAAAAAACAACAACATCTAATCAGCGAATCGTCCAAACTGCAATACCTTCAAGTCTCAACTGTTTGCACAAACAATAAAACAAAACAAAATTTAATTACATATAGTACATACGAGGCGTAAGGTGAAAAGTTTTCGGCCCGACAATGAAAGACTGCGATTTTCAGTTAAAAAATAATTCTATTTTTCTACATAATCTCCCTTGACTTCAACACACTTGGTCCAGCGTTTCTGCAACATCAGTATTCCTTCCCGGAAGTGCGACTCTGGAAGGCTGTGAAAATATTCATCTACGGCCTTTCAACTTCTTCATTGGATGCCCAGAAACAAATTTCTTCAAGTTTGGGAACAGATGGAAGTCTGAGGGTGCGAAATCAGGAGAATAGGGGGCATGGTCGAGCAAATCGTACCCAAAATCCTGCAGTTTTCCCATCGCCAACGCACACTTGTGTACAGGTGCGTTGTCCTGGTGAAAGATGATTTTTTTCTTCTTCAAGCCAGGCCTCTTTTCGCGAATTTTGGCAACCGGCCGATTACGAGACGACCCGTGTCAGCAAACACTAAGGCCGTGATCACACGCAGCTACTGAAAAGAAACTAATCAGTGATGCGAATTACTAACTGGTTTACTTTGAGTCACTTCCTGTGTAATCAAATGGAACACCGCACACGGCGCTACTGGTTGGTGACTCGTTTGTGATTTGCAGAAACCCATTTGTAATCAGTCCCCTGGTGACTAGCATGTTGAGTCACTAGGTGACTTCAGTTTCCAGTTTCCCCAAGATGCTGGTGGCGGAGGATGAAAAACACCAGATGTTGTTCAATTTTCATCTTCCTGGCTATTCGAAGAACAAGAAACGGAGAAGGCGTGGAAAAAAGTCGTGAACGTCGTAAAATTGACAGGTATGTTCAAATAGAACTACTATTGTCGAACAGGTATAGTGAGGCTTTCTTTTCTTTTGACTCGATGTAAATTTTGCTATATGGGGAAAGCGTAAACAATAACAAATTATTGTAATTCCATTTATAAATTCTTTATCTTTATTTAATAAGCATTGCGTTTGTTCATATACACCTACATGATTACCGTTGCTGGCAACCTGGTGTCATGTATTTCCACTGCCAGAGCCGAGAAGCTTGTGGGGTTAGGAAATAGTTGGCTAAATAGCCTCTAAAATCAGTTGCACGAGATTTGTTGTGTATGACCACTCGTTACTACTCTTCTCTTCCTGAAATAGTTATACATCATAATGGTTTCCTCGTCACTCGATGAACTGTCTTCCGAAGACAACATTCCACGCACGGTATCCATCTCTCTCTCTCAATTGCCCTAACCCCTTGTGGGGCATAGCGTGTCAACTGTTCCATATGGCCCAGTTGACATTTCGTTGGCATAAACTGGTTTCGGAGAATGCAGTTGCCAGCATGCACCTCCTGCACATCCATGGCCACGAAGGTTGTCGTGGACGGGATTCGAACCCGAAACGCCGGTAGTCGAACATGAGAATAATGCCTCAACACACTCCGCTACCGGTCGCCCCACGGTATCCATGACGACACTGAATGAACTGGAGATTTTGATTGCTGATGAGAAGCCTCGTGTGTGGAGTCAAGTCACAATTGAGTTAGTAACTTGAGTTACCAACTGGTTCAGTTTCTTTTCAGTAGCTGCGTGTGTATATGGCCTAAGTTTTATCAGCAGTTTTGTGAAGAAGAAAAAAACAAGCACTCAAGACACGAGACATCGTTACTCCCACTTACCATAGTAGCTCAGTAAATGACCGTTAATAAGGGAGGGGGGGTCAGTTACACAAAAATGGACTATGGGGTTTTGTTTGGACTAGTTAGGAGGTAAACATACTAAGAGTTTCCGGACCAACGAGGCATGGAAAAGGTAGGGAGGACGAAGAATGTGTCATTTTCTTGTAGGTATACCTCGAAAACCGTTCGGCGTAGCAAAAAAAAAGTCATTGTCGCCGTGAATTTTGCACGTATTTTCCCTATCTTGCGATGGGTTGATGCAGGAAAAATTGTGGCGAGACGTAAAAGAATCTATTCAAGAGTCCCAGTGCGTACTAGGCGTAAAACTTCATCGGCGATTAGTGCTACATAGTAATTTGTCCTAGAAACGCTTACGTTGAGCTAAGCATGATACTAAGTGCTTCGAAAATGGGGCTGATACGCAAAGTTGATGGTTCCATGACAGAAACAGTGGAAGAAACGTTGCAGGCGCTGATGGAGGTACATTTTCCTGGAAGTTTCAAGTCAGACCAACCATGGCCTCAAACTAACATGGGAGCTGGTGGGGTAAGTCAACAAGAAGCTGAGAGGATAATAACTCCAAATGGAGTCAAAAGTGCTATAAACTCTTTTGCTCCATTTAAAACGGCTGGAATGGACGGAATATTCCCGGCACTATTACAGTGGGGCATGAGCGCTCTACTAGATAGGATCCGGAATATATTCGTCGCCTGTCTTTCAGCAGGCTACATCCCGAAGGCATGGAGGGAGGCTAAAGTGGTCTTCCTGCCTAAACCGGGAAAGAAAGACTATACAGAGGCAAAGTCCTTCAGGCCGGTTAGCCTTACATCATTCCTGTTGAAAACAATGGAAAAGGTGTTGGTGGACTACCTGGAGAACACGCTCTACATGAACTTGTTAGAGTTGCAGAGAGAGAGATTAACAATGGCGGGATCGCTATGTCTACTTTTATGGATATAGAGGGTGCTTTTGATAAAATCTCCTTTACCAAACTAAGGAACGCTCTGATTGAGCGGGGGGTTGATTACATTATAATTAAGTGGATCGACTCTATGCTTAAGGAGAGGGCGGTAAATCTTAGCAGTGGATGTGACAGATTACGGGGTAAGGTAGTCCGAGGATGCCCACAAGGAGGTGTTCTTTCGCCTCTACTGTGGAACATCACCGTGGACAGTCTTCTCTGGAAGCTGGACTCGATGGGCGTACACACTGTAGGATACGCCGATGACTTGGCACTCACGGTCAGTGGAAAGTTCATGGACACAATTCTAGGCTGCATGGGACAAGCTCTCAAAGTAACCGAAGAATGGTGTAATGAGCAAGAGCTAACCATAAACGCTAGTAAATCAAACACTATGATTTTTACTCGTAAAAGGAAAGACATAGAGATAACTCTCTTACGGCTTTTTGGTTCGGAAATCAAGGTGTCCAAGGAAGTGAAGCATCTAGGAGTTACCTTAGATGCGAAACTAACTTGGAATGTTCACGTTGATGAAAAGATCCAAAAAGCGAAAAGGATTTTGCATCAATGTAAGAGAGTGTGTGCTCGTAGGTGGGGAATTTTACCTAAAGCGACACACTGGATTTACACAATGATGGTAAGACCTATTCTAGCCTACGCATCAGTGGTATGGTGCCCAAAAGCCATGCAGATTACCACAAAGCAGAAGCTAGATGGGGTACAAAGGTTAGCTTGCGTAAGCATATGTGGTGCAATGCGCACCACACCAACGCGAGCAATGGAGGCATTGCTGGGACTGCCGCCGTTGGACTTATTTATAAAGAAAACGGCGGCGCTTTCGGCAATACGCATGGAAAGGGATGCCATGTGGCATCGCTTTGGAATTAGCAGCGGTCATAAGAGCATCCTAGACATTATTCATGATGAGGTCAGGGAGACTCTAATGCCGGTAGAAGGCATGAGTAGACGTAGGGTAGTTGAAAGACTACACAAGACTCACATTGCAGATGGAAACATACATAATGAGTGTATGTACAATGACATCAGCATTTTTACTGATGGCTCTTTAATGGACGGTAAAGCGGGGGCGGGGGTTTACTCTGAAGAGCTAAACCTAGCATGTGCGCTTAGTCTAGGAGAGTATGTGTCCGTATACCAGGCAGAGATGCTTGGCTTGTTGCATGCGTTGGACCACTTGCTTGAAGGTCAGGTGCGGGGGAAGAAAATCCTTATTGCACTGGACAACCAATCGGTGATCAGACGCATGCAGCAGACGAACATAAACTCTAAACAGGCATACGATAAGTGTGGAAGCCATGAGTGAACTCAGCTTCAAACAAATGCTAGCAATAACACGGGACTCAGTGATGAAGAAAGAGGTCGACAATTATCAGTCGACATCTGGAAGTCACTGATGACCGGGAGGGGGCGAAAAGGGACCCAACCGTTAGTGGTCTGCTTCGGCTATCCCCCAGAGTATATACAGTAAAACCCGGTTATCTGCAACTCCCTTAATTGCAAAACCCGTTTATTTGCAATAATCTCTACGTATTATAACCATGTTCATATTAAATCACCCTGATAACAGCAAACTCGGATAAATGCAAAACCGTTTAGTTGCAACAACATTCCTGCATTATAATCGCAAAACGCATGACATAAACATCGCTTAACTGAACACAGCGCCAGTAGCTTCTAGCGGCAAATAGTTACACTTTATTTGACAAGCATCGACATTTTGCATTTGTTCTGGCTTCTGGCACCACTGCGTTTCAAATTGTCATATGACAAAACGGAGGTCATAAACGTATTCACGAAAGGTCTTTTCTCACAGTCTTTATAATCGTTTCGTTGTCTATCGCGATGAAAACATCCAAACAGTTAAATTTGAAACAAAAAATCGAGATACTGGATGCAGTGAAGAAAGATATTGTGCCACGCAAGGAACTTGCTTCAAAATATGAGTGTAGTGTGGCTACAATTTCCCGGATAATTAAAAATGAAAATCTTCTACGGAGTGCACAAATTTCGAACAGAAGTGATAACAAAAAGCGGTTTCGAACGGGAAAATACAAAGTCTTGGATGACTCCTTAAAGTTGTGGTTTGACCAAATGAGTGCAAAAAATGCTACGATTTCTGGACCGATATTGTATGAAAAAGCCAAACAATTTGCAATTAAATTAAGCTTGGACTTCGAGCCAACAAACGGATGGCTTGATCGCTGGAAAAAAAAGAAACAATATTAGTTTCAAGCTCTTTCAAGGTAACAAACTGTGACATTAGCTTATATAAAAGCCCCAATGTAATAAAAATTGATAAATTTTCAGGTGAAAGGTCTTCGGCGGATGCGCGAAGTGCCGACAGTTTTCGGGCATGCTTACCAGCATACATTGAAAAATATGGAGAAGAAAACGTATTTAATGCAGACGAGACTGCGTTATTTTATAAAGTTTTGCAGAAGGGTACGTTAGCCACTAAATCTGAAAACGTTGTAGGAGAGAAGTCCCATAAAGAACGTGTAACTCTCCTTCTTGTTACGAACATGGATGGTTCGGAAAAATATTCATACGTAATAGCTCATACGAAAAAACCTCGATGTTTTCATTGAAAACATGTTCCTATTCCTTATTATTCTAATAAAAAGGCATGGATGGTTTCAGCAACGTGGACAGAAATATGGAAACGATTTGATAACAAACTAAGTGAACAAAAAAGGAAAATCGTACTTTTTGTGGATAATGCCGCTTGTCATAAACTTATCGATGAAGTAGCATTAGGAAATATTGAGATTGTCTTCTTTCCAGCTAACACAACTTCATTGATACAGCCGTTGGATGCTGGAATTATAAGATGTTTTAAAGCATATTACCGTCAGGGAATTGTGCGAAAACAAATTCTAGCTCTCGAGAGAGGAGTGAATCTTCAAAACTTTTCAAAATCCATTGATATTTTATGTGCTATTCAAATGATCAAAAGGGCTTGGTGGCTAGTGACACCTTCAACCATTAAAAACTGCTTCAAGAAATGTGGCTTTAAATATAAGGAACACGAGACGATTGATTATGAAGAAGAACTGTTTGAACTTGAAAGTTCTATTGACGAGGTAGAATTTGCAGAATACGTAGATATTGACCGGGACATAAAGTGTTTTGGAGATTTAAGTATCGATGAAATATTGGATCAAGTGTCACCTCAAAACGATTTCGATGATTCGATTCCGGAGGAAATTGAAGAGACTTCAATTACGCCTCAGGTTTCTCGAGCCGAAGCTTTGCGTAGTCTACAAAATATTAGAAATTATTTGGAGAGCCACAACCAAAATACTGAACATCTTGATTTAATAGAAGTGCAGCTATCAAAAGAATGTCGGCAAAAAAAATTTCAGAATTCTTCCTTGTTAATGAATAAGACCTAATAAGAGCTATTTATTATTTACATACATTATGTACATATGTAATATTTTTGAATGTATATTTGTGTGAACGCAATGTAAAATACATTTGCATGCACAGTTAAGAAGAAAAAATGTTTTTGTTATTTATTTCTTGTTTTAAAAAAAAATATAATAAAGAATTGAATTTATTTGCTTGAAGCACAACTTTGTATACATATTTCTTTGTGACACCCGCTTAAGTGCAAAACCCGCTTTTGTGCACGAATTGAAACAACATTTTCTGTTTGCAGTAAAGCGGGTTTTACTGTAATAATAATAAGTGCTTTCACTTTTAGTCAGCATAAAATATTCTCACTTTTCGGGCTCAGCGCAATATTTGACATTTGCAATAATTGTCAAACTTCGATTCTAACCTCAGTTGTGTTGTGTATGGTCGATGGACGTGTTTTTAACGTAGCTTATTGTAGGAAAGAAAGTTGTTGCCATATCTTGTGCGTCACCTGGGACTCATCAAGGCAAGATGTTTTCTGTCAAATGCCAAACTGAACATAGCATTTGGCAAATAAGAAAGACAGCATGCCGTTTCTAAAACACGAAAATAATCACAATGTGCTTGTGAGCAATTGTGCAGCGCTGATTCAGCGATGGTAGATTGCGCTCGTATACTTTAACTCTTTAACAATCCACCCTGCAAACATGGACCCTTCGAAGTTGGACACCGCTTAATTGTAGGTGCGTGTGCGTGTTCTCATGCCACTATCCAGTGTGCTCATTGTCGTTACCCCAAATTACACTGTAACACAAAATACATACATAAAGAAACGATTATCCAAGTGTATTAAATTTATTATGATTGTTTCAAATTTGAAGCCCACTCCAAATAAAAACCACTATCACTTTGTGCCACCTACAACATAATGATACATATACAAACACGTTCGTTGTCTGTCCATTTCGGGTAGAATTTCAAAATAAACCTGACAATATTTCAACAAGAATCGAATTCTTCTTCAGGCGTTCTACAATAACAAAAATATCTAAAAGAGAATGTGTTTCTGTTACATAATTACTGGTGTTGATGTTGACATACCCACACGTGGCCACAAATTATTGAATATCACTGACAAATCGATAAGGGTTGAGAAAATTCACGTTAAATTTAATTTGAAGCCTCCATTAAACAAATACAAACGTCTTGTGTGGTTTTTATGGTTGTTATATGTTTTCGATCCCACTCACAAATGTGTAGATTTGAGTAGTATTGAAATATACGAGAAGATATCAAGGTTAAGGTTAGATTCTTCTAGTTCAGAACAACGGTTCTGTTTTTTTTTATAAAAATCAGTTCAAACTTTGAACAGCTGCATTCAAAAGGTGATATACGTTATATGTTTACACAAGAGCAACAATATTTTTTAAGATTTATAGACACATCTCTATTCTCTATCTTAAGGCTGTCCGCTTATTAGATAGCGTTCGTGTGTTTCTTGAAAAAGGGTTGCGTCTTTGGTTTGTTTAGCAAAGATACAACTCGTGTCAGTTTGACACGTACTAGGCCGTTACCGTATCAAAGCAGCCTAACAGTTGATAATAAAGCGTTCACATGTATCAGTTTCTTAAAATAAAACAACCATGCAAAAATACATTAAAATGGAGCCGGAAAGTAGACGGCTTCGCCCGCAATACGAGGGTTATGTAGTGTCCGATGTCAATAGGAGATGAACTGTCCTACTCCTGGAGATGCTTAACCATTTATGTTAAGACGAAATTGCAAGCTTGCATTTAAAAATAGAGATTTTTTGAATAATTACAGAGAGATGATGTTCATCGGCATTTTAGGCCCATTCCATGCAAGTGCATACATTTTTATTTTGATACATTTGCTTTAAAGTTGTGTATGAAAAATGTTGTTCTTATCGCCCCGATTCAGGAGATACTCATATGTACCAGGCGAATGCAAGAATGTCCTTTTTCCTGCCCAGAGTACTCAAAACACCACCAGCCTCATGAATTCCAATCATATGATACCCATCTCACCTACATATATAACACTTCATTGCCAAGAACGTCATTTTTCACTCACTAAAGGACTCAAAATGCCATCAGTCCTGATCAAAGGATTCAAAATGCCCTTAACAGTACTCCAGGGCATTGGTCCCATCACCTCGAATCAGGAGATACACATATCTACTAGGTTTAGTTGTTGTCTTATTTTATGATAAAGAGAGTCGTTTTATCCTGAGGCACACCCTCTTTAATTTTTTTTTTATTTTCAGAAAATTCCAAAAATATAATGTACCCGCCGGTACCACGTCTCACGATATTCCACTTGCCTATACCAGTAAAAAAATTGTTTATCTTCATTTCCCCCTCTAGGGGGATGCCTAGAATTTTGTTTTTACTACAAAACCCTAAAATGTTTGTAGAAGTTCACCACCATGATCAACCAAAGAAATTGGATTCGATCATCCTTATAGGTATGCATAATTTAATCAAGTAATCTTTTTTAAGCCATGTTGATTAAAACCTCCAAAAATAACAAAAGAAAAAACATTCATAATGAAATGATGGATGACTAGAGAAACAGTTTCTTGTTATTTGGCGATTACCATACGTTTTTCCCTGTACGCGTACACACTTATTTTCACCCAACACTTGGGAATTCTAATATTTGATGATGATAAATGAAAATCGGGAAGGAAATACGAGTACTGATTGAATGCCTTTACTTCTTCATTAACTTCGAATTTCAATATTGGGCACACACAGAAGTCTCTCGATAAAATGTGTTTTTTTTTTAGGGTATTCAACATTTTAATTACTGTGAAGAAAAGTTGCAACCCAATATTTCAGTAGATAACTCTATTGAGAGGACTTTGATTCGAAAAGTTTGTAAAGAAAAATTAAGGCAATGATTGGATCACGATGAGAAATATGTGGTCATTCAATACAAGATGTAGCTCGAAAAATGGAATCAATGTTTTAAGATTGAGACCAGTGGGGATTTCTAAAAATCGTCGTTAAAAATGTTTTTCATCAGGCTTCAGTAAATTTTGTTGAATATCATCCAAGTCCAATGAGGACTACGTATCTGGTATGCGGTCACACAGTTTAGCTCCATTGATATATGCTTCAAACTTCCATTCTCAACCGAGATTTGGAGTAGATAGGCCAGAAGAGCTGCTGCAACCCCACCCGTCGGCCCAGAGCTATACTGTGGAGTTCCGTCGAGTAGTGTAATGGTGTGAGTTCCAAGGCAGCGAGTGACCGACTTGGGTTTGCGACTGTGAAAAAAACTATCATAACGGAGCACTATTCTTGGGTATTTTAAAGTTTAGGGGATCGTCGAATGCAGGCCGTAGTTGTACGACTGTACTTTCACAAAAATTACACACGAATAGTGCTCCGTTAGTGCACTTTCACACGAAGAGCCGCACGGCTCTCGCTCGCGAGTGAGAGCTTTTTCCGCTCCCACCTTCCATTCATTCACACGAAGAGCCGTACGGCTCTCGCTCGCGAATGGGAGCGAGGCACGTAAGACTGAAAAGCAAAGAATACACTTCAGCTTTCAGCACGAGCCTTTAAGGTTCAGCCACACAGAACGCGTTATAACGCGACGTTCGGCGTTCCTGTACCGTCGCGGTACGGTTGTATTGCACTGCATTGCATCATCCCTGCCACACACGTGGCGTTATCACTCAGCGTTATCACTCAGCGTTACCTTTCGGAACGCGACGTTAACTTTTCGGGTTGTACAAGATTACAAAAGTAACGCGCGTTACCGGCGTTCTCCTCATCAGAACTACTCATGATTGCTGTACAAACTCAACCACAGTACTGCGTGTGTGACGTAGCCAGTACCGCCGAACGCCGCATTGAGGGGCGTTCCCTGAACGTCGCGCTATAACGCGTTCTGTCTGTTTGAGCCTTTACGTCGCGCGAGTGAGAGCCATGCATCTCGAGCCGTCGCGTCGCGCCACTTGGTCTAAATGCACAGCGAGAAGTGTCAGTATTCACACGGGAAGAACGACAAAGGCCTCGCTCCTCAGTCCCCGCTACCCGCTAGGATGGACCCAATACGCTTTGGAACGTAGGCGTTTTTGACGTCGAAGACAGCGTCGACGGTAAAGAAGATACATAGTCACAACACGTCTGCAACGCGTATTTTGCGACTGAACAGAGCTCGAGAGCCTTTGTCGCTCTTCCCATGTGAATGCCGGCACTCCTCGCTTTGCATTTATATCAAGAGTCGCGACGCACGGCTCGAGATGCACGAGCCGTACCGGCTCTCACTCGCGCGACGTAAAGGCTCGCGCTCCCCGTGTGAAAGCAGCAGTGTATTCTTTGCATTTCAGTCTTACGCGCCCCGTTCTCACTCGCGAGCGAGAGCCGTGCGGCTCTTCGTGTGAAAGTGCACTTATGATAGTTTTTTTTACAGTCGCAAATGCAAGTCGCTCAGTCGCTGCCTTGGAACTCACACCTTAAGACGGCAAATCAAGGAATGGGGGCACTCTGTAACGAATGCGCCCTGGGACCTGATCTCAGACAGGCCAAACTGTTTATGCTGGGCACCCTCGTAATGGTCCCTTCAGCTGTTATGATTACGTAGAAACCAGGTGAGAACTAATTGCGGGCTCCTTATGGATCATTTTACCTTGGGGTTCACTTATGTTGAATGGGGATTGTCTCTGATCCAAGCTGTCGCTTCCGCGAGAGTGAGGATAACACATCCCAGCACATTCAAATTCGTTGCAATGATTGGTCTCGACAATTAATCGCTACTCAGCATATACACCAGGGTGTAGCAGAATAAACCTTCGGGTCGCAGTGCTTGGTGGTACTTCGGACCAACTGCCCTCCATCTAATCTAATCGAACACCAGCACCCTGAGCTTCAATGCTAAATCGAAGATGAACGCGTATAGCAAAGAAATCCATCCTTGTCACCTTTTGTATTCGCTGTCATTTTTATAAATCGTTTCGACTGTTTCCTCGAATTTCCGAAGACCAAGCTCAATTCACCAAACATTTTGAAGGGGCCCGGGCCCCCATGACTCCCCTCTGGATCCGGCACTGATAATAGGCATTGACATTCAATAGCTCTTCCTTATATTTAGTATAACAAGTTTGATTTCGTAATGTGTATTTGCCCCGCTTGTTTTGTTTAGACGGTCAAGGGAGAAAAGGAATAGCGTTGACTTTGTCTTCTATAAACCTAGGGTCAAGATAAGTACCTCATCGGCAAGGAATCAAAGTGAAATTTATTTTGTGAACAATTTTCTCTAGGCGGGCGAAAAGCAAGCGCCCCAGGGCAATGACAAGAGAGATTTCGGAGCGGGCCTTCCTGTGTATGTGTAATATCTATTTTTAAGGACTAAGCTAAAATGTCACGAACCATTTTCTATTAGTTGAACAGGGTGCTAAAATATTTAAGGCCTCCAATACACCGACGATAATAAGTACCAAGCAAAACCACCCGGACAAAAAGGCACTCTCACAACCGCTTTTCTCCTAGCGGTGTCGATAATAGTAAGAAGCAAACCGCTGGGACAAAAGTGTCGGTTGAAAAGTCATTCTCACAACCGTCCTTGTCTACTAGAACACTTAACGTATACATAAAAACATAAAGGACAGGAAGGATGTAATTTCCGTGCGTCGTAGACACGGTGAACATGAAGGTCATAGAGGTTTCAAAGTCATTTCGAGGTACATTTGCTCTAGGATGCACACTCAAAGGTCTGCTTCTAGTAGGGACAACATGTTTTAGTCTAATCGAGTACAGACAGTTTGAAAGTTAATCCATCATTCTGGCTTTCATGGGCCGGGCCCAAAGTACAAAAGAACGTTAAGGCGATATTCAGATTAGCTACATTTTCAGCTCCGACGCAGCCACGCACAATAGCCAAGCATAGTCGATCGTATCGCATGCTGAGCGATGAGTGTGAATCCGCCCATTTGATGCTGTGTATCTCGACTGAAATTTCAAGCAGTCGTGCAGCGCGGTGTCGCGTGTGTGAATTTTACCTAATATCACTCCTTTTTGAATGATTAGAAGTTGCACTTTTGACGCGCGGTATTCTTAGCATCAATTTTTTTTCTTTTCTTTCAGCAGATCATTGTCAACTGTTTTTTCTTCATCTAACTATCTTTGGCACTATTCAGCCGATTTTTCTTCAAACATTGCTAAATATGTGAGCCCCAAAAATCTTGTATCTCTCCATTCACACATCAAAACATACATACTTATGTACAGATTGAATTAGAGATATATTGCTGTGAATATAAGATATGAGATTTCAATGTCCAACAAGACACTGAACGATGATGACGACGCTCTCACATGCTGGAAGAAGAAGTTGATGATGACCACTCATGGTTCCATCAACACCTCCTCGCCTTGTCTTACCTTTCTTGTATCGCAACAACAGCAGCCCAAGCAAGCTCTCTAGCAGATAGCGACACCGAAGACTTTTTTTTTTCTTATTGTTTCGATGTTGCCTGTTACCTGTGGCCATAAATGAACTCACCCATGCCATTCAGTAAGTTTCTAACATTTCTTCGGTTTAGAGCGTTTTCTTCGTCCGGGACGAAACCGTCGTCGTTGGTGTTCAGCTTTTTTGTTTTTGCTTTTCTCCCGGTGAAAGATCATTTCGGTTTTTTTTTTTGTTTTTGTTCAAGGCTAGAGAAGAGGAAGAAGCCGGTTGTGTTGTAATAGTAGTTCCGGCTCCACATGTCTCCCGGTGAAGGAAAAATCTTAAAGAATTTCCGTTTGGTTCTTTGATGAAGTGGCCGCGTCACGGTTTGAATTTTAAGTGGAGTCTGTGTGCGCGTTGCAGGTTTTCCCCGCGGTGCTTCCTGTGTCGTGCACTTAGTGAAAAAAGGCTCCATAATTATATTTTATGGCTATGAGTACTTTGGGTGTGCACTGCTCAATATTCAAGTGAAATAAAGTGCATGAGATGATATGCTACTGCCGTGGTTGATGTTGCTGTCGGTGGTGTCAATGCAGTGAATGGTGCAAGTGAATCAGTTGTTCCTTTTGTGTGGTTTTTCTTTTCGTGAAGTTATCTTCTCAGCCGGCATATGTTTCCATTTCCATGCAATTAAGTGGCTTCGCTCATTTCAATTCTGTTGTGAGAAGTAGTGTGGTCTTGAAACCGACCACCAAAAACAAAAGATACTTTTAACGTCCGTTTTCTTTATGGTAACATTATATCCGTGGCGTTAAATTTAGTAGAAGGTGATAGTCCTTGTGGAAAATAACTGATCATTGTTATATGTCTTGACGGTGTTGTTGTTTGGAATCCTTTTCGATTGATCAAGGAATCGAGGATTTTTCCCAATTTTTGTTTTGCATTGAAGGTTTTCTTCAATATCCATTCACAGGATATTCGGTCATAAATTTTGTGTTAAGATATTAGATACCAACATTTTTTTAAACACATAATTGTGTAGCCTTCCTTTACGGGGATTACGATTATTGACACAATTGAAGGGATATTTCAGAATATGTACACGTAGAAACCTTGCCTAATCATACACGTACCATGGCCGTAACGAATCCTTATTAGGACCTCCTTCGTTTCAGTTACATGAAGTGAATTAATGTTAAGGTCGACATACACGGCAAGCATTTTGCGAAGATGCATCGAACCACATCAAACTCTATAGAAAAACAATCTGCTCATTTCCACCGTTCTATGATATTTGATGGCGCGATGGAAGTTCGGTCGTGGTTGTGCTTGTTCATGTGTGGCGACCTTAACATGCATGGTAGGTAATCCAACTACGGCCGGCGCGGCGGTTGCATAGAAGATCCTATCGTCTATTCTTTCGTGTAGGAACGGGATATGCGTTATGAGAGCATAATTTCCGATTGGTTTGCTTGCAGATCTGTTTCCTTAAAGTTGCATAATTTGCTTGAGATTTTCAGAAGTTACACGGAAATGTGAACCCGGTAATTGATTTTAGTAACATCCCTTATACCGACGAACAGTTGACTGGCAGACACTATAGAAACTTGTGCGGAAGACTTTCGCGCTATCTGCGAACAGTATTTTTTTTCCTATTTCTATATAGGTATAGTCCAGTCATTAAGTGCTTATAGGAACTGTTCTAAAACAAATTGTGGTGTAGTTTTTTTTCTATTTATGTTTTTTGGGGTGCTGATTACGAATCTGAGGTTTTTGTCCCAATATAGCAAAAAAAAAGAACATTTTTTTTTAACATTTTTAAATATTTTTAAAACGGTTTGCCTTAGTATGGAGACAAAATGAAATATCTTAAGCAGTTCAATAAAAAAAAGTTAAAGCTACTTTTTTCGTATCGTCAATAATTTTCGAGATACTCTCACTTGCCAAATACATCAGAAAAGCGAAGATTTATCCATTTTTAATCTTTTTCATGTGCTGGTGAGTGGGTCTCGCTCACACTCTATAACAAAACCCTAAGGCCCTAACCAGATTGAACGCAGAATGCAGCAGCAGCGGCAGAAGCAACAACAACAACAGGTAGATCTGTCATCGCCACTGTGTCATCGCGACAGATCTACGTGTTGTTGCTTCTGCCGCTGCTGCAGCATTCTGCGTTCAATCTGGTTAGGGCCTAAGAATCGCCAAGAAACGCAGTTGGATGAAATTCTGCGAAGGAGGCGATAGTGCTAACACTGCAGCTAGACTTTATCGTGTTCTGGCAAAAAAGCTACAAATCAAGTCAACACTTTCCGTCACAGAGGATATCGAGAGCATAGGCGAATTACTTCTGGATACTCATTTTCCTGAGTGCAAGATTGTAGAAAGGACATTGAGACGGGGGTGAGATACAAAGGAAACCGCCTATAGACTGGAGTACTGCCAAAGATATCTTTTCCTACAATAAACTTAAATGGGCCATTGATTCTTTTGACTCATTTAAATCAGCTAGTATGAATGGAATGTTCCCCGCTCTCTTACAGAAGGTTAGGTTAGGCTCAAGCGGCTGCCGTGTTTGCCACCGGCACACATAGACCATGACAAGGTCCGTTGTGTTACCATACGGGAAATCATTTGCCAACCGTCTTAGCCATTAAACCAGCCGAAGCTGGCAATGAAACGATGCAATTTCTCAACATCGAAATTGGCTAGATCCTCCACTTCGTTGGAGAAATATGAACTAAAAATTTCCCTACGCCTGCTTGATAGCGCAGGACAGGTGTATAGAAAATGGAAAGTATAATACATCCCATCTCGTCCTCATCATCGCAACTTCTATAGAAGCCATTGAAGGGAAGTCCAAACATCCTGGCATGTTCACCAATTAACCAGTGGCCAGTGATGACTCCAACGACCGCACTGATGTGCTGTCTTTTCATCGAGAGCAGTCTGGCAGAACGATTCGAATCCAGTAAGGGCCACAAAGGCCGTGTGAAATTGCATGTGCCGCCGTCTTTCCATCTGTTATTTGTTCTACGAGTCGCTTTAGATTTCAGTGCTAGTCTACAAACCGAAATGAGCATATCAGTATTCCGACAAGGTTGTAATGCCTCGTCAGTTGGACCCTGTCTAGCGAGCTCATCTGCTCTGCCGTTACCCTCAAAGCCGCTATGACCCGGAATTCAGCACAAAACTATATTGAAAAAATTATTAATCTCCGTAAAAGCCGCCATACATTATCCGATCCGTCGCCCGATCGATCGATCGGCCGATGGATCACCACAAAATGTCAGCTGACCAAAAATTATACGGAACTGTCAAAAAAATCGTCAACGATAAGCGCATACACAGGCGGATCCATCGGCCGATATCGATATCGGGCGACGGATCGGCCGATCGATCGGTGTGTGTATGGCACGTTTTAGAAATTGACGACATTCCCCCACTGTCTTTGACGTAGTCAGACCAGGTTCGAAAGATTTTATAACAGCTTGGCTGCCCGTGAAAATATTTATGTCTCTACCGGATATAAAATAACATGCCTCTCCAGCGTGTTGGACTCCTACTCCCACTCCATCGTTAGTTTTGGAGCCATCCGTGTATAATTGCATTTCGAAAACTATGAAGGTACGGAAAAAGTGGCGCCGACCTTTTTTATTGAATGGCTTCAGATCTTTCATTGTCTTTGAACATTTTCTACTAGGGTTTACCATTTTCAAAATACATATACAAAAAAGGTGTTTTTGTTTTGTTGTTGTTGTTTTTTTTAAGCTATAACTCAAATTCCACAGCAAAATTTTGGGGGATAAACCCAAGATTCGTAATTAATTAGCACCCCAATAAATGTAAATAGAAAAAAAATCAAAACTACGCCACAATTTGTTTTAAGCAAGCTCGTGATGACTAACAATTGAAAGAGAAAAATAAAACGATTCTCGACAAAGCCCCATCCGTTCGTTCTTTTGATCTATAGCTGTGACACGCACTCTGTCAGTACGCGTTTCATTCGAATAGTTTTTCCGTCCTCTATTTAGATGTTTTGAGATTCGACTTTCAAGCGACAACACTGTTAGTTTTAGACTTATAAATGTCAAAAGACTATAACTATATTTTAAAAATATACCCACTAGAATCCCGTCCTTAATTTGGCAAAATTTGAAAGATTTATTTTTAATTTCTTCATATTCTTTACGAATTTTACCGACTTCCATTTTGGCAACATAACACTCTTGTCCATTAGATTGGACCTGGCCTGGCCTCACGATAGAGACCGCCAAATTTGAATTACGAATATGGTGCGCCCAATGTGGGCGACGATACTAAGAGTTGTATGACGACGACGATGAGAGATGATGTTGACGCTACTTTTTGATGATGATGGTGGAATTGTTGGTGTTTTGTTACACCGGAAATTCTATCATAGTCGCAACTAAATCAAATTGGTGGACTTTGTGCGAATTTCCTATTTTGTAAACTTGAAAACAACGCGCGATTGTTGTTGACGAATGCGGGAGTTGTTTATATTTATGAGAGGCCTATTTGAGTGGCGTATACAGCCATTCATGGCACTATGACGCGAGGGAAGTGTGACGTTCAATGAAATTTGGGTAACATTGTTACAGTAACATGTTTACAATGTGCATGCTTTGATGCGAAAACTCTGATGATGAGTACTCCGATTTTGTAAGCAATTCGTGGAAATGAAAATGTATTTTTTTATGGGATTGAGAAGAGATATGTAAAGTGGCGAGGTGATTATGTCATTTGTCTATTGTTTGTCCGGAATAGATGAAAAATGGGTTCAAGGATTGAGTGATTATAAATGTTTGCATTTACTCACCCACAATGGCATGAATGGTTTCGTTGTTGCTTTGTTATGGTTACAGTTACGATGTCAAAGTTAGTAATACATTTTTTAGGTTCATCAGCAGATAACTCACAAACATAGGAACGTATGTTTACCATGGATCACCTCACTGTACAGGAGAAATCTATGCAGGGGGTTAAACTGCTCGCAGAGTTTTAAAGAGACGGTCCTTCACGGATGCAGATGGATAGTATTGCGCCAATCATCGCCCTCTATGAGTACGAAGGTTACAGTTTATACCTGCCTTCAGGGGCGAGTATTCATATTGTTTGATGCGAGTCCTATCTAAATCTCTGCCGTTTCTGAGTCCTGACACTCAGTTGTAAAGTGCAACTCCATCCCGAGCGCCCAGAAATGAATCTAGACACTCTACCTGCGATATAGGGATTAAACCACAGCCAGCCCGATATTGCCACTAGGGGGTCTACCTCAACAGCCTCGGTGAAGAATTAACACCGAGGTGGTGCCTCTCCAGGGCTCCCCGGCTCCCGTGCTATTAGAAATAGAACATCCGGTCGGAATCCGCAACACGTTGGCTGCTAATAGTTGAGTTCCAACGCACACTCAGCACTGGTCACCTGACTATTCGGGGGAGCGGGATAATCATTTCCCGAAGACTCCACCGGAATTGTCCATAGTCTTTCAACTGGCGGGGGTACAAAAAGTAAAAGTAAAAAAACCCAAATTACCGATGAGCCAACAACAACCCAGACACAAGGCGCCTATAAACCTACCATTAGTGATGGTACGCGACAGGGAAAATATCTGCGAAAAGTTCTAAATACAACCTTACAGCTGCAAATGTAAAATTGCCGCGAAAGAAGTTAATAACGAAGAGTCCAACAGCGAACATACGCTGTTGGACTCTTCGACCCGTCAACGGAAAATGAATACGGGATCAAATAAGTGGTTTTATGTAAAAATCAGCTCCATTGGCATATATGCAGAGTCCCCTATGAAGTTTTTTCTCAAATAGCGCCAGTGACGAGAGAGCTCCTCTACAATGGTTGCCGGCTGACTCCGGTGCCCAGTTCGCTTTTGTTTTTTTTAGCAGCACACTCAGTCCTCAGCTTCTTCTTCTTCTTGGCAGACCTCGAAGTAGAAACTAAATCTGTAATGACCTGTAATTAATCATATTCTGGTAGTGCCGTTTCCACCGACAGATCGAAGGCTGCACCTGTTGAGTAGTGATTTGTCGGTGTTACGAAACCAGAGGCCGAGTGTCTTATTACACCCGGTCCCCGATGCGAGCGCGAGTGCATCTGATTCGTTCGCTAGTCATTCGTCATCCGTATCGCCCCTTTTTTTTATTCTCCATTTTTGCCTCCCGTGTTGGTGCTGTCTATCCCAGGCCTATTAAGTTTTATAAATACGTTAAGGACAGGAGTAACAAGCGGCGAAAACCCCGCCCACGTCTCCCGAACTGAGCTACAGGAAGCATAAGCCACTGCTTAGCTGGTTAAGGGGCCTTTTTTCTTCGCCAGATGGCGCGACCCGACCTTCACGGTCACTGTGTCCCCACGGCCGCCTTCGGATGCCCACCGTCCGATCCGTTACACCCCCGTTCCCTTGGCCGACTGGCCCCACCTTGATTGCCACCTAGAAGGGACACAGTCCTTCAACAGATCAGCGACCACGCGCGTAGTTCTCCCAGAAACACTCTCAATGAGTAACATAGTAGGTCCTCTTCATTATTTTGCTTCGCTTTAGTCGATACTGTCGTTTCAGATAAACAACTCTATCTCCAATATGTAATTGCAGTTACTTACTTTCATTATTCATTCTTCTATCAAAATCCATAATGACCTTCATATTATGGCAATTGTTTGCCATTTCAAAAATGCCGCCATCATCATCATGTAATTGATCATCTCCTAGTTCTCAAGTGAAGTCCCTCTATGTATATACGACACGAGTATGTTTTTGTGTACCTGAAACGTGTAGCATAAAGTCCGTACAGAGATGCCACTGTCATGTGTCTCTCTAATGGCGAAAAGTAGATAACGAAGATGATTTATAGTTTTAACAAGTTACTGAATTTTTTATAGACTCGATCTCAGTAAGTACCTTGCCTGAAAGCTACATGTGAATTGCATTAGCGAGAGCATCGCTTTTATTGTTTCCCTTTCAATTACCTCATCTTACGTATAATTTATAATGTCGGCATGATTGAGGATAGCAGAATGTCAAGGCCGTTTCAATTACACAATTGATTGTGGACTCGTCGTGCATGTTCTTCAGTCAAATTTGATTCGAAGTCAGCAATGCTTTAGTCTAAATTTTGCTTTCCATTCTATAGATGGCAATTTAATAATAATTGAGTTGATTCTTATTAAAATCCAAATGTTAAATACATAATTTTACTGTGCCTATATGTGACGCCAGGCAATTGTCTCGAACGATCGCGTTGAATCTAAAGTCTACACTTTCAAATTTTGCCAAAAAAAAAAAACAATCAATCAAGAACTTTTGAAACAGCCCCATTTATCCTATAGCCAAACTATGCCCAAATATGGTTACAACGATTAAAATCACTTGTGACGGTGTCTTTATACAATCGAACTCTGCAAACAATCCAATGAATCTGAACTCGTCGTTCCCAATGCAAAATGATCGCAACCATCATCATCACAATCGTCTCCATCATCCAATTCAACATTCATCAACAACGACAACCTGCAATTTTCTGTCCGGCAAATTGGGAACGTATCGAACGAAATTATCGCGTAGTGTGAGCAGTTTGAGTGCCAATCGTGTTACGTCGCTATTTGAAACGCGTAATTTTTCGCGATCGCGACGTGATTCTCTAGCCGTGCCAGTGACGAAAACAACAACAAATGAGGCAAACGTGCTGCTAAAAAATGACAGGAAAAAGGAAGGTGGTAATGCATCGGGATCGTTAGAATCAAATAACGATAGTGGTAGTGATGTGATTCAAGAATCAGATTATCATCATCATCGACTCAATGGCCGAGACAGAGAGAAATCATCATTATCATCGTCGGGAACGTCGTGTTCCTCGTCCTCGTCTCAGTCGAAAATCGGCCGGAATTCATCATCAATGTCACGATCATCGTCGCCGCCGCCTCCAAATCGCCCAACGATTGCTGGGAAAGATTTCTTATCGCGCCGTCTAAGTACCTCGCAAATGGCAGATACTGCGATATCTTCTTCATCATCTGCACTAGGATCTCAATTGAAATCGAAAGATTTTCACACGGCAAAAACTCGACGTACGCCTTCGATGAAGATAACAACGAGTTCGACGGGAACATCAGCAGCAGCAGCAGCGACTGGAGTCAGCTCTTCAGCAACATGCACGGGAATATCATTTCGTCGTCTGAACTTGATGCGTTCACATTCAGTATCGACGTTTAAACCTGTCTCGCGATCGACATCTTCAGCGACCGTAGTTGGAGGACGGACTGTAAAAGCGGATAATGTTGGTTAGTAGGTTGCTATTTGATTTTTCCAGTAAAAGTTGTTATTATTTTAAGATTTATGATGATGTCTACATTCTTTTTCTCTAAGTGAATGAAAGGTAGTGTATGATGATATCGACTCTTTGAAACAACCATGAGATGATCGAAGTGAAATTTAATTGCTGTCCGTAAATGTCTTTTAATGAATTAAAATGCATTGATGGGGATCACTTTGGAATATTAAATTACGTATATGCATAGTCTGTCTATAAAGTTACAGTTTACTAGTGTACTGAGGAGCTTTCTTACTAAATATTCTTTGAAGGCTGTTTTTCCGTATAACTCTCCGCATCTACCCTTTCATTAAAACATCTCCCTTTTTCATTACTTCAAAAGATAAAACTACCAGAAATTGAATATGCTCATCGTTTCTTTTGATATGTTACCCAATGACACCCAATGAAATAATAATCGATATCACTGATAGATCTTCTCTCTGGATCCTGTTAACCCCTTGTGGGGCATAGGGCATTAACCACGCCGACTTTCCACTTCGTCCTGTTCGCCGCCATCGCCTTCAACTGACTCCACCTTCGACCTCAACTGACCTTCTCCAGGTGTTTCTAGGTCGTCCAACGCGGCTACTTGCATCGGTTCCCTGTGGGTTCCAATCGAGGGCCTGTTTAGCAATGTTTCCGGCCCTTTTCGAAGTGTGTGACCTATCCATTGCCACTTACGCCTTTTTATGGAGGTTTCTATCCTGTCCTGGCCAGTAATGAACAGCAGATCGTCTTTAGAAATGACCTCCGGCCAGCATATGTGTAGGTTGCGCCGTAGACACTGGTTCACGAAAGTTTGCAATCTAGTTGTCATCGCCCCGGTCACCTTCCAAGTTGAACAGCCATAAAGACGCACAGATTTTACATTGATTTCGAAGATCCTGAGTTTGGTACTTCTGGAGATGTTGTTGTTTTTCCTGAAAGGAGTCAAACTGAAAAAAGCTGCCCGAGCCTTATTGATGCGAGACAGTATATCAACATCCGCTCTACCATCTGCTGTAACTACGCTAGCAAAAATTGTCCACTCTTTCCACCGTCTGCCCCGAAGCACAAGTATCGCTCGGTCTTCCTGAATCCAAACTCAAGTATGTACTTAGTTTTGACAGCATTGATTTTAAGCCCCGCATTGCGACTTTCGCGGTGCAGGGCATTTGAACTAGATTATCCGATCTATTTGAAAGAAGACAAATATCGTCAGCGTAATCCAGGTGTTGAAGGTATTTGTAAATTTTGAAGACCGTTTCACTAAGCACATAAACTTAGAGATGATCGCTGTTTCTATCAAGCACATAAACTTGCTAGAATGCTTGCACTGTACTGTACTCTGCTTTTGTTTGATGGAAATCACAAGCCACGGTTGCAATGGAAAGACTGAGACTTTGTTATAATTGATCGCTGCTTATACACAAAAATTATCCAACAACAACAATTCAATTCCTCATTTGGATTCTCTTTTGATTCTCTTGAATTCAAGTGACAATTTTACAACTTAACGAAAACCACCGCATTCGGTAGGAATCGAACCGGGGCCCAGTGCATAGAAGGCGACAATCTCCCCTCCAACGTTGTGGTACACAGATGGATCTAAAACGGAAGAGGGTAAGTCCGTCTCACAAGATATCCATTCCAATGGGAAAGTATTCTACAGTATTTCAGGCGGAAGTTCACGCAATCGAGACGTGCGCGAACACGTGCTTAGCAGGTGGATATCGAGGCAGGAATATTGCAATGTTCACAAATAGCCAGGCAGCCATCAAACTTTGATGATCAAAGCACTAAGGCGGCTATTACACTATAAAAGTTCTTTTACAAATATCTTTGATGCACGATATTTTAAAAGAACTTTTATGAATGATATTAGCCGCCTAAAGGGGAAGGTGTGCAAGATTGTTCATGTCGCAAATCTTTTCTTAGGCGGCTATTACACTATAAAAGTTCTTTGAAAATATCGTGCGACAAAGATATTTGTAAAAGAACTTTTATAGTGTAATAGCCGCCTAAGTAACTTATCCATCTCGTCGGAATTGGTGCTTAGTGGTCGTGAAGCCTTGCAAAGATTAGGCTCCGTAAATAAGGTTACCATTTACTGGGTCTCCGGACACGCCGGTATCCCAGGAAACGAAACAGCTGACGAGTTGGCCAGGGGAGCTTCTGCAACCCTGCTCGTCGGTCCAGAGCCATACTGTGGAATTCCCTTGTGTAGTGTAAGACGGCACATCAGGGAATGGAAACACTCAGTAATCATCGCGCACTGGGACAATACTCCTGGTCTTAGACAGGCTAAGCTGTTTATAGCTGGCCACTCACGCAATCGTACCCTTGAGCTGCTAAGACTACACAGAAACCGAGTGAAAATTATTTGCGGGCTCCTCACGGGTGACTTTGCCTTGAGGGGTCATCTACATTGAATGGGAATTGTCTCTGACCCAAGCTGTCGCTTCTGTGAGGGCGAAGATGAGACTTCCCAGCACATTCCCTGTGACTGTGACGCACTTGATCTCCGTCGCTTGAAATGCTTCGGCGATGCATTTCCTGAAGCGGAAACGATTGCCTTCACTAACACTCGAACAGCTGAGCAGATTTGTTGGGATGATTGGTCTCGAGAATTAGATCACTAATCTGCATAGACTCCAGGGTGTAGCACAATAGACCTCCGGTTCGCAGTGCTTGTTGGCCCTCTGGGCCAACTGCCCTCCATCTAATCTAATCTAGCGCACGGTATCATGAAATTGGGGAGATTTTTCACAAATAATTTTGGGGATAATTAAGCTTTCCCCAAACCAGCGCGGTACGCGGTAGCGATACGGTACAGCGGTACAAATTTATATGGCGGTATATGCGCGCTTTCACTGCATCCGCGGTATATCGCGGCGAAGCTGGGGTATTGTGGCGATACACTTTTGTGTACCGCGGCAAAGCTCCGGTACTGAACTTTTGCATCGCAGCCGGCATTATCGCGATGAACATGCAAGAGGAGACATTTACAGGAAAAATGATAGAGATGGTTAAATGCCATCCTATATTTTATGACCCGAAATGTGTAAAGTTTAAAAATGTGCGGGAGAAAGCCAGGATTTGGGAGGATATTTCAAAAACACTAGACACAGACTATGTTACTTTTGACATTTGTACCGCAAAGCAAAGCCGTTGACAGTGAACAAGTTTTTTTTTTTAATTTCAAGGCTTTAAGCAATTTGGACACGTACAACGAAAAAACGAACTTCTAATAACCATTTTCATGTTTGCCCTCTACATTTATTTTTTTATTTCCATTGAGCATGCATTCCGATTTTTGAATCAAAAATGCCTGTTTGGAGGAGACCACTTTTCGAGACAAAATTGTGCAAATCAATGTCTGCCGGACGGTTATTGTCCTACGCACTTGCTGTAAATTCGCGCAAATTTTACGTAGAAATAAATTAAATATTGACGCTCTCAGCTTCCAGCTATGAGCTACGAGTAACATTTTATGTTATTCGCCGTAAGAGATAAGGCCGATATCATATTCCAAATCCAAAATACGAGTAGTAATGAACTTTGCAAATTTCCATTTTATCTGTCTGCAAGGTGTGTTCGCCAATTATGTATATTTCAGATATTTACATAAATCGATAGTTGAAATAGTAGCTTTGAAATGCAAATTTTTATTTCAAGTTCAACTGTGTATTTTTTTTATTTTGGTTGTCTTTCAGAACGTGTAGAATAAAGCAACTGATTTTTTTTGCAAATAATAAAAGATAATCAAGCGTCAGAAGCGAATGAAAGATAAGATGTTTGATAGCAAATGAGATCAATTTACATTCTTGATACTTTTCTGGATACGATTTCTCATTTAACAATAGTATCGTATCTCAAGAAAAATAGTAGAAAGTCGCGAAAATGGATCTGCGTTCAAAATGGAAAAAATTCAAATACATATGTATATCAGACTGAACGTAGTTGTTTTTTTTTATTCCCTTCACGTTCGAGCTTTTGAGTGATCGGTTGCTCAACAAACAAGCTGCCTGGGATGTAGGTACTTTTGATACGTCTTTTTTGGTCGCACCAACTGACATCCGTAGCATTCTCATCTCAGTCATTTTACTTTCGTATGTCTTGTGTTGTACATAGTCCAGCATTCAGACGCATAAATGAGTGCGGGACGTACGACCGTTTTGTACAACTTGCCCTTAAGCTTTCGTGGCATCTTGTCGCAGAAAACTCCAGAGTTTTCTCGCCACTTCATCCAACCGACACTGATGCGATATTTGATGTCATCATTGCAGGTAGCTTCCTTGTTGACCATCGAGCCCAGATACTTGAACCTTGTACAGGACTTCAGCTGCTCTCCTTAATGTACAATAGATATCTGATATCGGTCTCTCTGGATCTAAGAAAGGACAGCAAAGATACTCAGTCTTTGGTATGCTTATCCTCAGTCCATGATCCTCCAGTATCTTACACCACCACAGTGCAGTCTGCAAAGCAACTGTAATGAACCACCTGTAATGAACTATATTATGGTCTGGTAGTGCTGCTCCCACCGGCAGATCGAAGCAGCACCTGATGAGTAGTGATCTGTTGGTGGTACGAAACCAGAGGCCGAGGGTCCCATTACACTCGGACCCAGGTGGGACCGCGTGGGCGTCTGATCCGTCCGCTAACCATTCCAACCTTATCCACAATTTTTTTTATTCCCCATTTTTACCTCCCCTGTTTGTGTTGTCTTCCCCAGGCCTATGAATTTTTGTTAATACGTAAAGGACAGGGGCAACGAGCGGCGAAAACCCCGCCCACATCTCCCGAACTGAGCTACAGCAAGCATAGGCCGCAGCTTAGCTCGTTGAGGGGTCTTTTTTTTCGCCAGATGGCACGGCCCGACCTTCACGGTCATAATGCTACCTAAGGCTCCGTCCCCACAGAGGCATCTCTGGATGTCCACCAAACCGTCCGTTACACAACGATGTCTTTACTACCCAGGACAACGTCATCGGCGAAGAGAAGGGATATTTCCAGGCCGTCAGAAATGAGTGTTAATAAATAGAGCATGATGATGTTGAAGGGCAAGGAACTCAATACACTGCCTTGGTGAGCTCCGACTTTAACCTGAAATTCTTCAGACTCACCAGCTGTGCATCTTCCTTTAGTGGTTGCCCCATCATACATGTCTTGTATCATCTTGGTATATGCCTCGGGAACCTTAAGTGCTCTTAGGGCCACCCATATCGGATCACGAGGAACTTCTTTTTCCAAATCAATTAACACAAAGTGCAAGTTCGTCTGTGCATATCACGATGCTTTTCCATCGTAACACGTATGCACTGAATAGCATCGATTGTGGACCGACCCTCCACAAAGCCGCATTGATTGTCACCCAACCGTACAATCTCTTTCAATCGATTGCAGACAACACGCTCGTTATAGCCCCTATAATAATAATAATAATAAATAAAGGCAGGCTAAGGTACCCAGCTGGTAGGCACTGCGACCATAAGATCTATTGTGCCATAATAGCCTTAACTAATCCAAAAGACCCTCAACCAACCTGATAAAGGCCAGTAGGTCCTTTGTAGCAGTACTCTTAATGACACCGGAGCTCACGATGGAATCTCCAAGAAACATGAATCTGGCGCGAGCAACCGCGGGGCATTCACAGAGAAGGTGTTTGGTGGACTCAATATCCTCCAGGCAAAGTCGGCATTCCGTCTCAGTGGACAGGCCCATTTTGTTTAAGTGATATCTCACCCAGTGGTGACCCGTGAGGAAACCAACGACCAGTCTCAGGTCAGCTCTGCCCAATCGGCTGGCTTCTGTGAAACCGTAGGGGTTGATAAGATCTTTGGACTGTCGTAATCCCGGGAGATTATTTCAGTGCCGCAGCCTTTCGCCCGCAGACCAATCCCTCACCAGTGCCCTGGCTGTGGCCCAGCTTAGACCGCAGTAGGGATCAGGTCCGAAAAATTTCCCCGATAACCCCCATATACGTCAGATCGATCTGACGATATTGTGACCGTCAGATCGATCGCACAGTGTATGTGACTATCGTCGACGATTTTTTTTGACAGTTCCATACAATTTCAATCGTCAGATATTTTGTGGCGATCCATCGTCAGATCGATCTGACGATGGATCGCACCGTCTATGGCGGGTCTAAGTCTTCAATGTGTGAGATGTTAACTATGGATTGCCCTATAGTTGTTGAGCTTGCGTGAGTCACCCTTGTTCTTATATATTAGAACGGGAGAAAGAAGCTTTTTCTGAAAGCGTCAGGCATCGATTGCCCTCTTTTAATCTCGTTGAAAAGAACAGGGAGCTATCTAAGTCCGACATGATCCAGCTTCAAACTAAAGGTATTTTGTCTGGTCCAACTGCCTTTCCGCGTTTCACCTAGAGTATTCGACTGAAGACAATAATCGTTTTTTCCAACTGTTTGTTTTCGGTTGCATTGTTTCGACAACCGTTTTTCAACTAGTCCGTTTTAGTTGCGTTTATTTGACAACCGTCTATCTAACTGTAAGTTTTCAGTTGAAATTTGTATTATTAATGAACTTTTATTTCGCTGCAAGAAATAAAAAGATTACATTATTAAAGGCAGTGATAATAGCCATGTTCTTTTCACCCGAACAAATGCTCATTCCCATACAAAGCAACTGGCCGGTTAATGATCCAGGTGTCGTATTGGGTCACATTTGGATCAGAGTTGAAAGTGAACTGGTTGAACGTCAACTTCTTTCTCGGCAATTCGCCCCAATATCTTTCTATACTGAGCCCGCAATTCGCTTCACGCGGCGAACTATTTGCATATGGTGTGGTGGCTGTTTTGAGTTCTCTCGTCACTGTTCCAAACCGTTCGATTCAGAGATCCTTTCTGTCCGGTTGTCTCGAACACGGCGCATAATTTCTCCTTAAAACAGTGGTAGCGGTAGTAACCATTACATCTCATGTTCATCGATTTCGAGAAGGCGTTTGACAGCGTTGACCGGGAATACATCTGGAAGGCTTTACATAGAAGAGGTATACCAGATAAAATCATATCCATCATCAAGGAGTCCTATAGCGGAGCCCAATGTCACGTTTTACACAAGGGTAAGCTTTCAGATCCCTTCGAGGTACATAGCGGAGTGAGACAAGGCTGCATTTTGTCACCTATATTGTTTTTGATTGCCATTAACGACGTACTCTGCAGTGCGCTTCGTGAACACCAGAGCAAAGGTATCAGATGGAACCTGTTTGAATACCTTCAACACCTGGATTACGCTGACGATATTTGTCTTCTCTCAAATACAGTGACTCGCAAAACTGTTCATAAAAATGAAAATTTCCACGTTTTTTATGTACAAGCAGAACAACTGGGTTTTCTAAGAAACTGTATCCTCACATATTCTTGGAAATCATGTAACGCGATATTTCATGGAAATTTTGTGCGAATAGTTTTGGAAAGAGTTTATTTTTTTACAGTTGTTTTGTTGCAGTGACGTGAACAGTTTTGCGTGCTTGACGGAATATTTTAAATAAAAGAAAAAAATAATAATTTTTAGTTGATATTACGGTGAGTTAGTAAATTATTATGTTTTAACAAGAGGAAATAATTTAAATTAATCTAATAGAAACGAAAACTAACCTAAAGGAAAAATGCCAAAAGCTATCCAAGAGAACGTGAAGGCAGCAATTGTTGGCGATCTTCAAAAGAAGTACTCAGTTCGAAAAATTGCTGAAAAGTACTCTGTGTCAATAGGATTCGTAAGCAAAATAAGGAAAACGGTAGAAGATTTTCTCGAAACGAACGCTGGTGGGCGACCAAGTAAGTTATCTCCGGAGACAAAGCGTTGTATCAAAAGATTGATTATGACTGAAGCGGTAGATACAGCTGTACAAGCCAACAAGGTAATCCGAACCAATTTAAATGTTACAGTTTCCAATGATACTGTTCGAAGATGCCTTAAATCAAATTTTAAAGCAAAAGCAAAGGTAAAAAAACCACTTTTAACCGACCGTCATAAAAATGCGAGGCTTCAATTTGCCAGAAAATACAAAGACTGGACGCCAGAACAATGGAAGTTGGTTACATGGTCTGACGACTCAAAAATAAACAGGTTATGTTCAGATGGGCGACACTGGACGTGGGTCAACAAGTCCGTTGGCTTACAAGAACGTAATTTGCAGAAAACCCTCAAATTTGGAGGTGGCTCATTAATGGTTTGGGGATGTTTCAAAGGTAACCAAGTTGGTATTTTGAGACGTATAAGCGGAATTATGCGGGCAACTGACTATATTAATATCTTAGAGGACTCATATCTACCAAGTCTTGATAGATTTGGCTGCGACCCTGGAGACAGCTTATTTATGCAAGACAACGATCCAAAACACACTGCTCGCATAACGGCCAAATGGCTTCAAGATCATAATATTGAGACTCTGAAATGGCCGCCACAATCGCCAGATCTCAATCCTATAGAGAATGTGTGGGGTTATTTGAAAAGAAGAGTAGTAGCAAGCAACACTGTTCCAAAAGACTGTGAAGAACTTTGGGTACGCGCTCAACAAGCGTGGAATGAGATTGATCCACAATATTTGGAGAACTTGTTAGGAAGTATGCCTAAAAGAGTGAAGGCTGTAATTCGTGCCAAAGGCGGGCACACTAAATATTAAATAAATAAAATAAAAACGGGACTATTTAGTTAGTCACAGGATAGATGCAAAAGTGTTCACAAAACAATTTTTTTAATTTTAATTTTAGAAAACAGGATTGCTGTTATTTTTAAGTTTTGGTTCTCTAAAATGTAATCTATTTTCTGAAGTAATTTTATTTTGTAAAAACTTTTAATTTGTTATGAATAAATATTTAGATTTTCCCAAAAATCAATTTCAATAACTTTTTATGAACAGTTTTGCGAGTCACTGTATATCGGATCATCTATTGTAGTTCAAATGACGGATGCCCCGCACCGCGAAAGTGGCAATGCGGGGCTTAAAATCAATGCTGCCAAAACTAAGTACTTGAGCTTGGATCCAGGAAGACAGAGCGAAATTTGTGTTTCGGGGCAGACGGTGGAGAAAGTGGACAATTTTAGCTACCTCGGAAGCGTAGTTACAGCAGATAGTGGAGCGGATGCTGATGTACAGTCTCGCATCAATAAGGCTCGGGCAGCTTTTTTCAGTTTCAGACTTCTTTCTGGTAAAACAACAACATCTCCAGACGTACCAAACTCAGGATCTTCGAAACCAATATAAAATCTGTGCTTCTTTATGGCTGTTCAACTTGGAAGGTGACCAGGGCGATAAGGACTAGATTGCAAACTTTCTTGAACCAGTGTCTACGGCGCATCCTGCACATACGCTGGCCGGAGGTCATTTCTAACGACGACCTCCTGTTCATTACTGGCCAGGACAGGATAGGCACCTCTATAAAAAGGCGAAAGTGGCAATGGATAGGTCACACACTCCGAAAGGGACCGGAAAACATTGCTAAACAAGCCCTCGATTGGAACCCACAGGGAACCGATGCAAGTCGCCGCGTTGGACGACCTAGAAACACCTGGAGAAGGTCAGTTGAGGTCGAGGGTAAGTCATTAGGCAAATCGTGGAGACAGTTGAAGGCGATGGCGGCGAAAGGACGAGGTGGAAAGTCGGCGTGGTTAATGCCCCACAAGGGGTTGACAGGATCCAGAGAGAGAGAGAGAGCGGTCGTAATGTTTTAACTGTGAGAAAATTAATAGTTTTTCTTTAGCATTAAGTAAATTGAAAAGCTTTTTATTGTGAAGCGGATTCCATTTCGTAAATTTCTTGTTATATGAATCTTTGGCAAAAATTCGCCTCTATCCCATACACAGCGTATTGGAAAAGAAAAACAGTAACTGAGCGACTGATGATAATTCTCATTTAATGCTCATCAGAAATAGTATGTAATTGATATTCCATTTTTTTTTCTCTGCTAAATGCAACAATAGAGGAAGAATGCATCTTCATTCAACTTCCGCTGACCTCACTCCTTTGTATTGCTGTATTTTTTCCTCTCGTTTCTATTTCTGGATCCATTTGCAGCAGCACCAGTCGAATGTCTATTCAATCGCCAGGCTTTCTTTTTGTCTAAGCGAGTATGCCCGTTTCCTCTAGTCGAGCTGATGGATATTTGCTTTTAAATGAACATTGTTGCAATTAACTTATACACGCAATATTTTCGTTGCAGACTATTGCATCTTGGAGGAAGCTTAGTTGCATAGAAATGATTCTCTAATGCTATTTCTCATCATATTCGGGCAGTGTTTGACGTGCATATTATTATTACGTATACATACATACTCGTATAGGCAAAAATATACAATACATATGTTATAGCATTGTATGCTAATTTTTTTCTATTGTACTGCTATTGAGCTCTTCGCAGCTTAGCTTCATTAAATTTCAGCATTAATTTGTATGATATATTGCTATAACTTCCTCAATATATTAACTTGTAATTGGCGGCATTGTACAATATAGACTCATATGTGTATATAATAAATTGACTGCGAAAATCGTAGATATTGATAACATATCCGCCAATCATTCTCGAGCCCCTTTCCATTTATTCCGTCAACGAACAAAGAAAAAAGTGACTTATCCGATTCCAACTTTCACCTCTTACCATAGAATTCTGATGGGAACGCAAGAAGTATTGCCATACGCTACTTTACCCGTTTTATTTATTTAATTGACTATTGCAACTGAAACCTTAACCATTTACCAAGTTTGTAGATTGAGTCAGAGCAAGTGAAATGAGGCGTTGATTAGAAACTGTACCAACTTGTTCTCTCGATATGTACACAGACTGTGTTGGCTACTACTGCACGCACTAGTCACTATGAGAAATTTCCCAGCAAAAGATAGTGGAGGCCTAAGTGTTAATACTAATTAAACCATTCCACGAATGAATGGCATTAGAGAAATTTAATTTGCAGAAGTAGAACGTTACAGTAATCTCAGTTTCACACTGATAATGAAATGCAGTTTTTTTCAGTTCACGAATTCTTTTTCATTGATACAAACAACAAAAAATAAAACGAGTTTTCGTTTTGTTGAATGCGAATTTTATTCATGATTTTCACTTTGATAGGTATGCTCGGTAAGTTAAGAACTTTCAAAAGAGGACAATCGAAAGTTTTTTGATAGGCCTATGCGCTTTATGTTCTGGAAATCGCATTTGCATTATGTTAGAATCCGTCAGTCGTGTAAAATTAGAACTTATGAGTTTTATATGTTAAACACACATAAAACTCTTTAGGTAGTGAAAATATGATTGTACATTATGTGCATATAAATGGGTATATTGACTTAATTCATTATTTTCTAATGGTGTCGAAAACGGAACATAACATTAAACTAAAACTTGGGATCCAATATACGCGAATAATTCGCTCGTTGTTCCCATTCATCGTAACGTGGCGGAAAATTTCCCTTATTTTTTCGCACGTTCCTATAAAAGGGAACATCGTGGTTATGTATAATTTCACCGAGGACTGTAAAGGTGGGAAAAAAAATATTTGCTCGTGGCAGAACTTGAACCCAGACCGCACGAATTAGGAGATCAAACATCTAGCCATTGAGGCACTATAGCTGTTTTCTTTTAAGGTAATTAAGCGAATATCAAAGTCCTCGGTAGGAACTCTTGCCAAGTATTGCATCATCGAGGGCGAAACAGCTCCAAATCGTTTGAAAAGACAAATCGTTCGATTCATGACACTTCCAGTTTTCTACTTATGGGTTGTCCGGAAAGTCATTCGGTTTTGTTTTCATGATTTTCAATATTCTTTTGTTACTACAAGCAACAGACACTAATCAATTATTGGCCATTTTGTTCGATGACCTTTTGCCATCTATCAGTCAGCTGCATAATGCTGCGCTCGAAGAAAGTGGTCTTTAGAAGCAAAAAACAGCCTCATCCGAGACGAATGTTTTCCCATTTAAATGGTTCTGCAGTGTATAGTATAAGTTGTAAACAACCCATTTTTCATCGTCCGTTATGAATCGCTTCAAAAATGGGTCGATTTCATTACGTTTCAGCAGCAAATCGCAAACGTTAATTCGTTTGGTGACGTGAATTTCCTTCACTTCGTGTGGAACCCAAATATCGAGCTTGCTAACGTATCCCAGCTTCTGTAAATCTTCGTGAACGGTTGATTTGGATAAGTTGAGTTTCTCCGCTATCTACCGTATCGTATTGCGCCGGTTAGCTTCGATCATTTATATATTAATAGGCTAACAATTTTTGTATGGGAATTTTGTGATTGGAACTCCTCCTAAACTACTGAACCGATTTTAATGATTTATACACCACTAGAAAGGTATTCTTTCGAAGTTGTGCAAATTTTATATTTTATTAAAATTGGCGAAATACTTGAGCTATAATCCGCGAAAAACATTGCGAGCTTAGAATCCAAGCTTGGCCAGAAGCGGTTCGTGGCTTTGCGGGGATTCGGTAAAACATTGCGAGCTTAGAATCCAAGCTGTACCAAGCTTGGGCAGATGTATTCGCTACAGCGTTGGGTCAGCAGTTCGTGACCAAGCTTGGGCAGATGTATTCGCTACAGCGTTGGGTCAGCAGTTCGTGACCAAGCTTGGGCAGATGTATTCGCTACAGCGTTGGATCAGCGGTTCGTGGCTTTGCGGGGATTCGGTTCATGTATATAATGTCGTGGCGTTGCGGGGACTCGATTCATGTAATATATAATGACCAATCTTGGGTAGATGTATCCGCTAAGGATCTTTCATAAGATTGTGGGTGGAACAGCGTTCATTGGATTGTGAGTGGAGCCGTCTAGAAAAGATACTCACGAAATAAATAAACCGTCGAATTGAGAATATGAATCAAGTATCCGAGTGTACTTAATTTTTATGCTGCATGCTTATGAGCGTCGAATTGAAAAAATGATAAGCGTCGAGTTGAAAAAATGAAAGTATGCATAGTCCACTTAACAAGTGGAAAAGAAATGTTATGAGGAGATAAAAAAAAATTATGATTTAGCGACGTAAAGAGAAATAGTTTGAATCCAAAAACAAAACGGCGAAGCCGGATCATCTAGTTGCCTTTATTTTGTCCACCGACCAGATCGTGATGCATCACTGACATCAAAATTTCCGGAACGAAAACGAGCGAACCAATTCTGGCACTGACGTTCTGTTAATGAGTCTTCACCATAAACATCACACAACTTTTCCGCGCTTGCACTGCGTTTTTGCCTTTTCGGTAGTAAAAAAAACAAACTTATGTATGTCGAAAATGTTCACTTTGATTTTCCATTTTCAAATCGATGCCAAATAAAGATTTGTAAACAGAGGACCACCAATTTGTGACTGATTATAGCTTGAAATGTCAGCTGTCACATGCCAAAAAAAGAAATCTTGGCTAACGCCACCATAATTTTTTTTCAATAACAGCGCCATCCCTTCAAAGGTAGCGAAATGACTTTCCGAACAACCTATGATTCGCCATTAGTACATAGTACATTAGTACATTAGTTACATATAAGGATAATTTATGTAAAAAAGGAAGAAAGGAAGGAAATCTTTCTTTAAGTTTATTTCCTATACAAATCCGCAGTTTTATTCCGATCTTGATTAAATTTTATATATTTGACATTTAAAACAAGGAAAAGGATACATGAAATTTGGAGAACAGGCCCCAACCCCCTATTTCAACCCAATAAACCAAATATACAATAGTTTTAATCCAATCTTGATGAAAATTTGAACATTTAACTTTCTAGTTAAGGGGAATGTCACTATATACGCTATATACCCATTTGCAACCTTATATCACATATACACAGATATACACCGAAATACCGTTACAATAAGCAAAAATGTATGTTTCCAGCCTGGGTGCACGTGTCATTAGTTCGTAGGGCAAATCTCAACTTGTTCTGTCAAGCAGTTTGTTTACACGAATTTTCGCAGTAGACGTCTTACGTGTTTTTCGTTAAAATGGAGAAACTTGAATATCGTGCGGTCATAAAATTCTTCGTTTTGAATGGAATAACCCCTAAGGCAATTAATCCAAAGTTAACAAAAGTTTACGGGGACTTTGCTTCAACCGTTAAAAAATGGGCAGCTGAATTTAAACGTTGTGGCACGTCCCTCGAAGACGACCCACGTGAAGGACGGCCAAAAACCGCAACTACACCGGAGACCATCGAAAAAGTGCATTATATTGTGTTGAACGATAGGCGAATGAAAGTGAGTGATATTGCTGAGGCTGTGGGGATATCGGAAGAAAGGGTGCGAAACATCTTGCACAAAGAATTATAGATGCGAAAGCTCTGCGCAAGATGCTGAATGCCGATCAAAAGCAAATGCGCAAACAATTTTCGCAGCAATCTTTGCACCGATTCAATCGGAGTCCGACCGATTTTGTGCGGCGATTTGTCACCATGGATGAGACTTGGGTCCACAACTACACGCCAGAAACGAAACAGCAGTCGAAGCAGTGGGTTGGAGCCAGTGGTTCAGCGCCAAAGAAAGCGAAGTCGATCGCATCTGCCGGAAAAGTCATGGCCAGCGTGTTTTGGGATGCGAAAGGGATCCTGTTAATTGATTACCTTGAAAAATGCAGAGCAATAACAGGCGAATATGACTCCAAACTTCTTGGCCAACTGGATGCCAAAATTCGCGGGAAGAGGCCTGGCTTGAAGAAGAAAAAAATCATCTTTTACCAGGACAACGCGCCTGTACAAAAGTGTGCGTTGGCGATGGGAAAACTGCGGGATTTGGGTTACGATTTGCTCGACCATCATCCCCCATATTCTCCTGATTTCGCACCCTCAGACTTCCATCTGTTCCCAAACTTGAAGAAATTTGTTTCTGGGAAGCGCTTCGCATCCAATGAAGAAGTTGAGAGGACCGTAGATGAATATTTTCATAGCCTTCTAGACTCTCACTTCCGGAAAGAAATACTGATGTTGCAGAAACGCTGGACCAAGTGTGTTGAAGTCAGGGAAGATTATGTAGAAAAATAAAATCATTTTTTAACTGAAAATCGCAGTCTTTCATTGTCAGATCGAGAACTTTTAACCTTACCCTCGTAAAGTCATACCAAGCATACCGTCCCAACTAAAATGTGTTCAGCCTGTTTTTGTTCAAATTCGCACTAACATTAAAATCTAACGTGTGAATGAATACGTATAAATTTACAAAGCCTTTTAATCTGTTTGACTTGTACATTCGCCCGTAATCACCCCATCTAGCTCAAAGAGTTGCAATACGAACGCCTGTAATATCCTTTATGGTTCCCCCTAGCACTCGCCGCCATTTAACCCGGAAAAAGTGTAGACAACAAATAATTCAATTCCCGTCTAATGATTTCTCTAAAGTGTCGAATAACTAAAATGAAATTTTGCTCGTTCCTGTGCATCTGCCCTATCCTGTTTTGCTACTGCTTTCACAAAGTCGTTCAACGATGGTAGAAATATGGTTTGTGAAGCGACAAATTGCTCCTAGCTCGGGCTCGATCCGTATGGCTCTTTCAAATCGGATTAGAGGAAAAGAGGAAATTTCGATTGAAAGGGATGAGCGTTTTTATTTCATTTTTTTTCATGTCCCTCCCTATCTTCGGGATTACGGATAGTACAAGAATGTAGTGTTATAGACTGACATCATGTTGATGTTGCCGGGTACGATATCGTTCGCACCTATGCTCTGAGCCACCGGTTCAAAGTACTCGATTCGCTTCATTACGAATTTTCAACGAATGAATTGAGCACGACGACGACTTTGCGCCTTTGCGAAAGGATTCAAAACGATTCAGTGTGTCGAAAAATGGACTGAGTGGTGTGTACAATGAGTTCGGTCGGATTGGTTACGTTGCTAATGACCAGAAGATGGATTTTAGTTGCAATATGAGAAGCGGATGTGACTGGCAAATATCGATTAGGAAATCGTTTAAAAGGTGAACAGTTTGCATGGGTAGGAAAGCGGAATTTAATGGGGATGGTTAGAGAGGCACGGATGGCATAGTGTGCTGTTAAGGTTTTAGGCACTTCATGTAGTGGCTTTGAATTAAATATTCAACACAAAGGGATTTTTTCTAATTACCTATAGACAACACGTATTCATTTATAGGTCCCTATATCCGACGATTAACCTTACCATAGGCGAGGATTTGAAATGGAAAATATCAGAAACAAAGGATTTTTCAGGTTCATTGAATCCCGACGTACGAATCCACTGTACAGAGTGTACATCCTCTGGGTCGCGAATGTTTTGAAATGGAAAAAGGAATGGATTGCGAATGAATATGACAACAATTCTATGGGGATGAAAATGGTAGAATGGTAAAATGGGTTAAGATTACAACAAGGTTACAACGCAGAAAATTTACTGAAAAACTAAAATTGAAAATATTTTCGACTGCGTCAAATATTCTGTTAATTTGTGATGTACATTCGCCACAACGACACAGCGACACGGCATCATACCCTGCAAACCATCGTTCACCAGTCGACACAATTTTTTTTTTTTGCGGAGAAGCTTCGTAGTAAGCGGAACATTCCTGTTTCGCGAATATTAGAAGAATTCTGCCTATTGCATTTAGGGAGAATTTTTAAAATTCCTTAATTGTGGGATTTCCACTTTAGGCAGCTCATTTAAACTTTAGGTGGTAAGAACCTAGAACCCATGCGGGAGATTCAGATGTCCTAAAGCGGAAATTTCTCGAATTTTGTGAGAGTTCTCTCTAATCGAATAGAGAGAATTCTCTTAATTTTTGCGAAACAGGAATGTGCCCAAAATCAAACAAAGATATCCACTTCGATCGCTTATGTACCTTAATGGTGAGTTTTACTAGGTAGCACTCCGCGTCGATCACAGGCGACGACGAAAAAGATACACACAAATAGTGCTCCGTGTTGTATGGGTTGATCGCTAATCGCAAACAATGCGCGACGATCGTGTGCCTAGTAAAACACACTTTACACGTTGAGTGCTAAGGCTAAAATTCACACTCTCACAGGTGGCGCGACCATTTTTTTTCTCTGATTAGGTCACATTTTGGACACAGATAATGGGAAAATTATTTAAAAAAAAAATTTCAGTTTTTTTCTGCAAAAAAAAAATCACCTCGAACAATTTTTTGACAATTTTTTTTTTTTGCTTATTAGGTCAGATTTGGACAGGAAAAAAATAGGAAAATAATAAAAAAAATTATGAGATTCTTTTTTGCGTGAAATTTTTTGGATATACTGCACTGCTTACTTTGAACACCCAAAACCACCCCCTGGCTACGCCTCTGTACCAAATCAATCCCATCTAAATCCAAGTTATCACACCCCCTTAACAGTTATCACACCCCCTTAACCTCATATCGACTTCATATTGGTTACCATGTCCGCTTAACTTCACATTGCTTCGGTATTACATTTTCAATGTTCTCGTTTCCGGTAAACCGATAGCGCTGCAGTTTTTTCTCTATCACAATTTCTCATGAAATATGATAATCTAGCAATAATTCCAAACAGGTGATGAACAACAGCATTTAGGGAAAATTGTACACGCGCAGCTTAGTAAGCAAAATTAAATAGATTTAAGTCAATAGTAAAATTGTATCTGTTCAGTTGAATTTGTATTGCGACCGAATAAACGTCATTGATATTGTAAAATCGTTTTTTTTATCGATCGCGAGGACCGAGTCCATAAGTGGCGCCCGAGCTAAATAGTAATATCAAAGATAATTAAAAACCGCGGAAGTGCTCGAGTTGTAACGGAAAAGTATATAATACAATACAAAGTGTGCATCTTTACCTGGAGCTTATCTATCTACCTACCCGGAGCTAAAACACAGGAAGTGCAACTTTAAGGCGAACTCTGCGAGCAAGCGGTATTAAGAAAGTGCCAATTAGCGCACGTACATCCAACAGGACCATATTTTGGCAATATATTGAAGCCGTACCCCAGTAGACCCGAACCAACCAATTAACCAATCAACGGTCCAGGACAAAAAGGAAAATACGGTGAATCAATTATGTTTGTATCAAATGCAGTAAATCTTTTGTAAGTCAATTAATTTGAAATATCACTAGTTTTAAGAAGTGTGGCATTTTTCCGCGTATTATTTTTGAAATTGTTAAAATTGTGTAAGCTGTTGATCATTGCTCTGAAACCTATAGTGAGTCCTTAATCTTTTTCACAAGTTACTCTTGAGAAATTGTGCATAGTTTTCTACCTTTGTGCTATCGTGATTAGACGTTTCCGCCCTAAATTTTTTTAAAAACCCTTTAAAAATGGATGAAGTCCGAAATACCCTTATTCAACTGACCGGGGCAGTAAACGCTCAAATCGAGCAGATAAGAGGTTTAGAGGATAGGATGACCAGGTTAGAGCAAGTGAACTCCCAGTCCGAACGAATTGAGGAATTGGAGTCAAAAATGATACGGCTTGAGCTAAAGAATAGTGAAATAGTGCAAATGAAAAATGTCGAAGAAAGAATTAAATTGTTAGAAGGGAAACAGGGAACAACTACCCGACAACCACAAGTAACCCTAGCGCGTCCCCAAACAGAACTTGATTTAGATGCGATAAAGAAACTTCCCGACTCCGTTAGGGACCTGCAGCCTTTCGAAGGAAATCCAGTGCATTATGTCTCGTGGATTCATAGTGTCGAGACCATTTTGCAAGATTATAAAATTGTAGAGGATAAACCCATATTTAGGGCAATCCTTAGACACATTAGACAAAAGATTAGAGGGGCCGCTGATGCAGCTCTCGTATCTTATAACATCTTTGATGAAGACTGGTCAAGCATCAAAAAGTGTCTGTCCCTCCATTATGCAGACAAGCGTGATGTGAGGACCCTAGAACACCAACTTCACACGATGTATCAAAGAAATATGAGCGTGGATGAATTCTACGCAACCATTAACCACCAGCTTTCCCTTTTAATTAACAAAATTAAAACTGAGGATCATTTGCCGGAGACGGTGACAGCTCTCACCGAAAATTACCGGAACAGAGCCCTTGATGTTTTTATCCGAGGACTAAACGGAGACCTCGCCCGAATGCTCGTCATTCAAAAGCCTCAAACTTTACCGGAGGCTTATGCATCATGTCTGGAATTCCAGAACCTAAATTTTCGAAACGCCCCTATTCACCCAAGGAATTACAGGAACACCGTATCAGCTCCCATGAACCAAATATTTAACCCTCGTTCAAACAATTTCGGTAAACCACCACCAAAGGGCAACCACCAGTCCAGCCTTTCCGACCGAATTAGGGGTTACAACATCAATAGGAACCAACACCCAAATTTTCCTACCTCTTATGACAATCCACCACCCAGACCCGCCCAACCCAAACCCGCAGTACCAATGGACGTAGACAGGACTATCCAGACTCGACAAATCGATTATCAAAACAGACCATCCCACCTTCCAAACCACAAACGCCCCAATAATTCAATCCAATACCCTAGAAAATCGCAAAGGCTATTCAACCTTCAGACCTCTGAGGGGAACACGGAATATCCTAAAGACGACTTAATCGAGGAACACGAGACTTACGATGAACAGCCAGTTGAGTCTAATGATGAGGATGGCCTCGAAACCTTGGAGGATAACCTCGATGTAAATTTTATGATGGACGCCTATCCAGCGTACCATACATAGAGTATAGGTCAAAGAACGGGCAAATCCTCAAATTTCTCATCGACACTGGGGCAAATAAAAATTTTATATCAACAAATATTTCACAGGGGGCAAAACCTTTGACGAGACCTTTCAAAATTCATTCTGCGGCAGGGAACATCGTAATAAAATTGAAAATTAGAGGTTCATTTTTTAAAAATTTGGGAAATAACACTATACTCGATTTCTACGTCTTACCCGGACTTACCTGGTTCGACGGAATAATAGGCGACGACACGTTGAAAAATTTAGAAGCAGTTATAGACAGGAAACACAACATTCTTAAAATTTATCCGAATATAGAAATTCCATTAAAATCCAAAGTGTCAAGGCAAATAAACGCTATTGACATAAAATGTGACCACTTAAGTAATGACCTCAATGCCAAACTACATGCTGTTCTGAACGAATTTCCAGAAATCTTTGGTTGTGTTAATAACAACGAGATAATCGAAACCAACGTCAGAGCCGAGATAAAAACAACTACTTCAGACCCAATTTACACCAAATCGTACCCGTACCCAGTCAATCTTCGAGCTGAAGTCGAAGCCCAAATCACAAAAATGCTTCAGGACGGAATCATCCGTCCCTCAAAAAGCCCATACAATTCGCCCCTCTGGGTAGTACCTAAGAAAGCGAATGCGTCAGGCGAAAAACAATATCGGGTGGTCGTAGACTTCAAAAGATTGAATGCGGTAACGGTATCTGACACTTATCCCATACCGGACATAACGAACACTCTAGCAAGTTTAGGCGATTCCAAATATTTCACCACCATCGACCTCACATCCGGATTCCATCAAATTCGGATGAAAGAGACCGATATCCCTAAGACCGCATTTTCAACTGCAAATGGAAAATACGAATTCACCAGGCTTCCCTTCGGTCTTAAAAATGCGCCGGCTATCTTTCAGCGCATAATCGACGATGTTCTAAGGCCATTCATCGGCAAGATCTGTTTTGTCTATATCGATGATATTATCATCCTTGGCAAAACGGAAGACGAGCATCTACAGAATCTGCGAACCGTATTTGCGCAACTAGAAAAAGCTAATTTTAAGATAAATATGGAGAAATCAAAGTTCCTTAAAACCCAAGTCGACTTCCTGGGTTATACAATCTCTCAGGAAGGGATTCTTCCTGACCCAAAAAAAATAGCAGCCATTCAAAAAATTAAACAGCCCGACAACCTTAAGGATCTGAAGGCATTTCTTGGCCTAGCGTCTTATTATCGAAGATTCGTGAGGGACTTTGCCAAGATTGCAAGGCCTTTAACGCAGCTAACACGAGGGGATAATGCTCAAGTGAAAGCGAACCAATCTAAAAAAAGGAAGATTGAAATGGGAAAACTCGAAATCGAAGCTTTCGAAAACCTGAAGAAACACCTCACATCTACTGAAGTATTAACATTTCCTGACTTCGATAAGCCGTTTCTACTAACTACGGACGCGTCCAATCATGCAATCGGTGCCGTCTTGTCCCAAGGGGATATGGGGAAGGATAGACCAATAGCATATATATCCAGATCTTTAAATAAAACAGAGGAAAATTACGCCACGGGTGAAAAAGAGCTGCTAGCCATTGTTTGGGCTCTTGACAAGTTAAGGGATTATTTGTATGGGGCAAAAAAGGTAAAAATCCTCACGGACCACCAGCCACTTACCTTCGCCTTGGGAAACAAAAACCATAACGCCAAGCTAAAAAGGTGGAAATCACGAATAGAAGAGTTCAACTACGACCTCATCTATAAGCCCGGCAGGACAAACGTCGTTGCTGACGCTCTTTCCAGACTACCTTTGGAAGTGAACGCACTTTCGAGTGACTCGGGAACGGCCCACAGCGCAGACGAGGATGCTAGTGACTTAATCCCATGTACCGAGGCCCCCATAAATGTTTTTAGAAGGCAACTGATATTCTCCGAAGGCAAGAACGTAACAGGTCACGAAGAACCCCACCCGAACTATCATAGGTACTACATCCGATTAGGCAAAATAGACAAACCAAGCTTAATTCGAGCTCTTAGGGAATACCTCAACCCAAACGTTATCAATGGCTTAAAAATCCCGGAAGTCTTTATACAACTGCTTCAGGAGATTTATAAGGAGTATTTCCTAAACTTTAAAATCCGCATCACCCAAAGGGTTGTGCAAGACATTTCCAACGACAAAAACAAACTTAAAATCATACAGGATGAGCACCGTAGAGCCCATCGGAATAGCAAGGAGAATCGGGAACAGATTCTCGAAAGGTACTACTTCCCATCAATGAGCAAGCTCATTAAAAGGTATGTCACGAAATGTGAGATATGCAATACTTGCAAGTACGACCGGCATCCTGAGAAACCCGAACTCCAAGAGACACCCATTCCCCAGTACCCGACTGAGATACTACATATGGACATATCCACAATTAGCGGGGAAAAATTCTTGACTTGTGTCGACAAATTTAGCAAATTTGTCAAATACTTCCGCATCAAGAACCGATCTGCTTTCCACTTGCGAGACAAAATCGCAAAGCTCCTACACTACTTTACTATTCCGAAGATACTTGTCTCGGACAATGAAGGTAGCTTCGTTAGTCCAACAATCCTAAATTTCATCGAAGGATTAGGTATTCGAGTGTACCTGGCACCGCCACAGAAAAGCGAAGTGAACGGCGCTATCGAACGTGCACATTCTACTATCCTGGAAATCATTAGGTGCATTCAAAAAGAAAACCCGTCCCTTACTCTCAAAGAAATTGTTAACATCTCTGTGGACAAATACAATAACACAATACACTCTGTCACTAAATGCAAGCCATCAGATATCTTTTTCGGTAGAACCCAGCGAATTAACTACCAGAATTTAATGAATTTCAAAAGGAAATTACACGAAGACCTAAAAGCGGAAATTTTGCGTAAACAAAAGGTGCAATTGGACACGCACAACGCTAAAAGATCTAAGCCTAAGCAGTACAACCCTGGTGATATAGTGTTCAGGGAAAATACGCAAATCAAATCTAAAACCAAACCCCTCTTCGGAAAAGAAACTGTTTCCAAAGATAATCGCGTCACAATCACAACGACAACCGGAAAACGCATACACAAATCCCACCTAAAAAACATCCCATCCACTTCTGAAGTCATTCCCACTACCTAAAACCTTGCTCATTGCAGGCTGACAATATGGACTGTACACGCACTCGTTAACGTCTACGAATACTCCGGACCTATGATGACTATACGACAAGGATTTGGCAGAATTATCAACGGCAACTTTAAGATAATTCACACCATCAATATAACGACATACGAAACGATCTTGGACGACGCAAAACTTACCATTAGACGAGACCTCAACAGATCTAACCTCTTAATTCCACAGCTTTACCATCTCTTGTCTCAAATTGAAGGGTCGCTAAACCAACTTCGTACAACTAGGTCCAAGCGATCCATTAATTGGATAGGATCCGCTTGGAAGTGGATTGCAGGAAGCCCAGATGCAACTGACTGGGACAACATCCTTAAGAGCCAGAACAATTTAATCCACAACAACAATAACCAATTCAAAATCAATGAACACCTGACGCACCTAACAACTAGACTTGTCGACAACTACAACCGAATCGTACTTGACATTGACAATCACAACAAGGACAAGTACGGACAAATACTCCTAAACAAGCTGAACTTCCTTAAGGACGAAATACGAGAATTAACCTTGGCTTGCCAACTTGCTAAACGCGGCATTGTCAATTCAAATCTATTGGATACCTTGGAGATTAGAGATATTATTTCACGGGTCGACACGCTACCCTACGAAAACGAGATTCAGGCGATAGAGTATGCCGAACCCTTGGTTCTTTCAAAAGACTCCCTTCTTCTTTACGTCATCTGCCTCCCTACTACTGAAAGCACGATCTTCAGTAATGTCTTGACCCGCCCCGTAGTTCATAACAATAGGAAAATCCTTTTAGGGTTCCCTAACCTGTTCATAGCACAGGAAATGCGATATGGCATAACAGGTAATTGCGCCGTCATGCAAAATATTACCATCTGCAATAGGAATCAGGTTCAAATATTAAAACCCGATGACTGTGTTTCACAAATCCTTGACGGAACGAATGCACAGTGCACTTACCAGTACTACAGCAAATCCATCATCGAAACTATTAACGAAAACACCTTGTATCTTAGTAACTTCGAAGGTCTGCTTCGCCACGGGAATAAAACCCAATTCCTTAACGGAACATTCGTTATCAGCCTCCAGAACGATACGATACAAATTAACAATTCGACTTACAGCAGCAAGGAAATCCACACCTTGCACATGCTGCCTCCAATACTGCAGGGTAACCTTACGGAGAAGGATATTAAACTTGACTTAGAATATTTACACAAACTACACTCGGAAAACGTTGAAAAATTAGAATACTTTTCTATTTGGAGTACCACGTCAATCGCGTCGGATTTGTTTATCATTTTCCTACTAGCAATCCTTGCTTCGATATTTTTCGTATTATATTCAAAACATTTTTCTGCAAAATTTCCGACCAACATAGCCTATACTTACCCGGATCCTGTAAGACCTCCCTTCGTTCAGGACTGAATCTGTGGGACACAGATTTATTTAAGGAGGGAAGAGTTATCACACCCCCTTAACAGTTATCACACCCCCTTAACCTCATATCGACTTCATATTGGTTACCATGTCCGCTTAACTTCACATTGCTTCGGTATTACATTTTCAATGTTCTCGTTTCCGGTAAACCGATAGCGCTGCAGTTTTTTCTCTATCACAATTTCTCATGAAATATGATAATCTAGCAATAATTCCAAACAGGTGATGAACAACAGCATTTAGGGAAAATTGTACACGCGCAGCTTAGTAAGCAAAATTAAATAGATTTAAGTCAATAGTAAAATTGTATCTGTTCAGTTGAATTTGTATTGCGACCGAATAAACGTCATTGATATTGTAAAATCGTTTTTTTTATCGATCGCGAGGACCGAGTCCATAAGTTCCATTCATAATCATCTCTATGCAGCAATGGGTAGACTAAGTGGGTGCTGACGCCGAACAACTGCTGGGCTTTTGAAATTGGAAGACGCGGTCGCTTGACCGAGATACTATAATTGGAGGACAATAATCCAGACGACCGGGGACCGATGTCGGACTAGAACCACAATGATGATGATGATGTCGCAGTAGCACAAAATGTGAGTTAATGCTTGTCATCTTCTCCGCAGAGACGACAGCTCGAGCCCGATTCAATTCCCTATGATTTTTAGATGTTCTCTAAGGCATGAGTGTCCAGTTAGCAGGCCACTGATGGCTCTGACTCTGTTTCGGTTCAACCTTATCAGGTCGATCTGCTATACGAGTTACCTTCTATGAATAGCTTCTCTCTCTCTGGTTCCTGTTAACCCCTTGTGGAGCATAAGACATTAACCACGCCTACTTTCCACCTGTTCCTGTTCATCGCCGTCGCTTTCAGCTCACTCCACGACTTGCCTATTGAGGCACCCTCTCTTTTAACCGATCTTCTCCGGGTGTTACTAGGTCGTCCAACACGGCGACTTGCGTTGTTTCCCTCCATGTCTTGGAAACGGCTATATGGTCAATCTGGTTTTCTGTTCTGCTGTCCAGAGAGGTCCAGGTTGTTAAGTGGCAGCGTTTGTGCTTGAACAGAGTACCGCCAATGACGAGATGACGAGAGTTGCAAAACTCCACGAACATCTCGCCATTTTTGTGTCTGTTGCCTAGTCCATGATTGCCCATTAGTTGTTCTAAGCCTACATTGTCAGACCCAACTTTGGCGTTGAGATCCCCCGTGATAAATTTTATGTGACCTTTGGGAGCCTTGTGGAAGGTGTCGCCAAGCCGTTGGTAAAAGGCGTCCGTAGCTGATTGATCCGCTAGTTCAGTCGGGGCGTAGCACTGAATTATTATGATGTTTCTAACCCTGGATTTGAATCTGGCTGTGATGATTCGGTCGAAGATGGGCTTCCAGTCAATTAGAGATAGGCGTGCCTTCCTAGTCAACATCGGTATTAATGAGATCTCCTTCACGATCAGAACAGGGTAGTTGAGCTAACTACTCTGTTCTGGATTTAGCTTTACATTAGCATCACATACTGCAGTCGCGATTTCCATTTTTTTTTCTCAACACTATTTCTTTTTTTTTATTTCCAGGTAAGCGATCAAACATTTTTCAAACCCCGAAACAAAAAAAGAAACATATGGTACAGGCGTAAGTAGAAAATCCATTTCGGATGTTTGTAAATGTTTACCTAATATTTCGTTGATTTCCCATTTGAATAATTCTAAATAAATCGCATATCTATTAGCGTTTGCATTCATGCTGTCAGCTTAGATTGATCCTCGGGAATTTTAAAATGTAATTTATCAGAATTGAGGATTTAACGTCCATTCGGAGCAAGCACATAGCATTCTCCACCGCCCACATTCTAATTTACATTTCAAACTAAACATTCTTGTACATGTATACCTATCATATGGCAAATACCATACATATCACACCTCGTTAATTTGAAGCATTTTTCTATTTTCTCTGGCAGAGTTCAAAAGCAGCATACATTGTGTATATGGGCTATGGAGTATGAGTATGCGTGGGGTGTTTTTGAATTGAAATAAACCACAGATTGGTCATGCTCTCATTAGATAATCCGCATAAATTCCATCCACATGCAAATTGACCTCGCGATCTTTATTGCTTTATGGGTATTGTTGGTTCTGTGAATTGTTCAAGCATATGGTCAGCAGCATGAATGGACCGAGGAGAAAAAATTAAATGAAGAAAATACATGGTAAAATATAAATAATAATTGAGTTTTACAAAATTGTTTGTTTTTTACAATATTTACAAGAAATCTATTTTTTTTCACATTCATAAATAACCTCCGCCTTAGAAATGCGTTATTTCGGCTTATTTAAACTCCGTAATCGTAGAGATACTTCGATCATAGTCATTGAAACATACAGTTAGTAATCGTCATAGTCATCGGAACGCTGGCGTCTAAGCGCTTCTTTCAAGGGTCAAAGAGGTTGCAAGAAACAAGGTAACAATTTGCTAAGGCCCTAACCTATTAAGACCAATCAGCCGGGAGACTAGCCACGAGACCTGCTACGAGACCACCAAAGAAGCCTGCCAGGAAACCTGCTGTGAGACCAGTCATGAGACCTGCTGCGAGACCACTAAACAGACCTGCCAGGAAACCTGCTATGAGACCAGCCGTTAAACCTGCTGCAAGACCAGTCACGTGACCTGCTGCCAAACCAGCTGTGAACAGGGCCGCCGAGAGCCGCACCGGGACATGGGTTCCTCACGGACCCTTCTTGATTTTTACGTATGTGAATTTCAAAAAAATAGCTTGATATTAAGAGCTAAAAAAGTGCTGTCGTAAAGAGCAAATCATATGGGTCCAATATACTACGTATAAAATCCTGGGGGTGCAATTATTACAACATTCAGAGTACGTTTATTAAAACACAACATTATCAACACAAACATTGGTGCATTTTGGTTAAACTTTGATTGAATGTTCACTTTGGTAGACATATTTGGTACAGCCAACTAACTTTGAGCTGGATTCCGGGAATAAAGTTAGTCGAAAAACTTTTTATTCAGCGAAATTGATGTTAACGTGCAAGCCCTGATTCCAATGCCAACGCTCCAAAGCTTCGTCGACTATTGTGACAAATCTTAGAATGCAAGAAATTCTTTATGCAAGACAAAAGACTGAACGAACGTTTACCTTCAGCTACACTGACAGGAATAGTGCAGAAGGTGCTGAGTGTTATGCAGATGTTGGGTAACAGAACAGAACAGTTTATGAAGTTCATTCAGTAGTTGTAGTGGAGGAAGAGTATCAGGTTCCAAATTTGCTTCATGGATATCCTTGAGGTCTACGATTTCTTCCATTAAATCCATAGCACATTAACATGATAATTCTCACAAAATGATCCTGTCTGTTTCCCAAGATCTTCTTCGTCCAGTTCTCGATATTTGCAGAAAAATTCAAATTTGATTTCAAGTCCATTCGAAGCATCAAAACGTCTGATCATATTTCCTATCAAGCAATCTAAAAGAACGTAAGAAACTCCTTGCTTGAACAGAATCTCCGAGGTTGGGACAGCTACTTCTAGAGTTGATTCACCAAACTATTGCTTTCTAATTTTACGCCTCTTCTCCTGTAACGTATCTGATATCTTTCCATTTGCAGCAATAATTTGGCATTCAAGAAGAATGGCTAGCCATTGATCCGTAAAATCTTTCAATTCACCAGCTCAGTTCAGTTCGAGCGATGAGGTTAGCATAAGAGTATTAAATGGAATCGTCAGGAATCGCCGACTTAGAAATATTGAGATAATTTTTTGTATTTTTTTTCTCATTCAAAAATCCATATTTTTTTTTCTTAACCAGGCACTTGATTCACTCTTTCCTCATTTGGATTTTTTAATTTCCCAGCAGCCGGGCCCCTGAGGGACTCGGGCCCCGGGGTGGTTACCCCGGCTGACCCTCCTTCTCGTCGGGCCTGGCTGTGAAACGACAGGCCGCACAGCATGTCTCGTGGCTGGTATCGCAATAGATCTCGTGGCTGGTATTGAAGTCCTCGTGGCTGGTTTCGCAGCAGACTGGTTTTGCGCCGTGCCGTCCTGAATGGTAAAGAAATACTTTTCTCTTCAACAAAGAGATTACCAGGACCGACGCAACCTGTTTGACAAACACCCACCAGAGCTTATTGAGAGCTTTTAAATTCCGTAATCGTAGTGCAGCTTAGTAGTCGTCATAGTCATCGGGACGCTGGCTTCCAAGCGCTTATTTCAAGGCTCAAAGAGGTTGAGAAAATCAATGTGACAATTTGCTAAGGCCCTAATCTGTTAAGACCAATCAGCCACGAAACTGGCCACTAGAGCTGCTGCGAGACCTGCAAAGAGGCCTGTCGGGAAACCTGCTGCGAGACTAGCCATGACACCTGCTGCAAGACCAATTACGTGACCTGCTGCCAAATCAGCTGCGAGACGACAGGCCTCACAACATATCTCGTGGCTGGTTTCGCAGCTGATCTCGTGTCTGGCTTCGCAGCAGATTTCGTGGCTGTCCTGAATGGCATAGAAAGACTTTTTCTCTTCAACAAAGAGATTACCATGCCCGATGCAACTTGTTTGACAAAGAGCCACCACGGCCAACACACGTGTTTAACATCCACAAAGATTTTATATGGATCTTTGTGGATGTTAAACACGTGTGTTCGCCGTGATGGCTGTTTGTCAAACAAGTTGCATCGGGCATACACACAAGTAAGCGACTTGCACATGGAACGCACACTACACGAGATTCTAGCAGAAAGCACCAGTCGCATATGAGCTTTGTACGTAAAACGATTAATTTAAAATTGCACTCGTATAGAAAGCTCGCTCGCCTTCGTGTATCGTGCGTTTCGTGTGAAAGTCGCCATAGTGCTCAACAAAGTACGCTGGACGATCATGGATAAACGATCATCGCAATAATCGCACCGAGGAACACGTAACTGAATTCATAGTCCCCAATTCCCATACTTCCCACGTCAAACTCAATAATATTTCTTGCTGACTAATAGTTACACGATCTGTGCCTATCGTTGTTGTATCTCCTGGTTTCACAGTATTACTTACCGACATTATTACCTTAAAACGTGACATGCATTTGTTATTAGCGAGTGCTGTAAACGTAATATGGTAGTGCTCGTATTTAGTATGCAAGTCGGTTTTAAAATCCAAAGTCTCTCTCACCATCACCAGCATCGTCATCAATGTGATTATCAAAGAAATTTGTAATACAACTTGCATTATACGCGTAGTATGGTATGCGCATATACCGTATTTGGATTTTTGTAAATCATTTCGTTGTTTTTGGATATCAAGCAGCAATCATGCCGTTGGTAAAAGTTAAAGTACATTCACACCATTAACAGATTGTTCTTTTGGGTTCAAAAACCCGAAGTAACTGTTGCAAATACGTGAATCCTTTCACTTGTAACGGAGTGTTTTAGTGCAGAAGAACCACGAATCTTGTAACGTACAATATTTGCTTCGGAATGTAAAATAAGAAAATGGAAATAAATTAATTACTGGACGGTATTGACAGGCATCTTTCATTATGTTGGCTTCAGTACTTTTCTTTCACTCCTACCAGCTCTTGATTAATTGTAATCGATTCGCTGTCTGCTTTCATTAATTTCGGGTTTTTCGACGGCACTGTGTCTGTTAATTGCCTTGACCCCTTCAAGGGCATGAGTGCGTCAACATCTTTTGCATTTATATGCCTCGTTGACGTTTGAATAGCATTATCTACTTTTCGGACGTGCAGTTTCTAGAATACACCTCCTATCCGCGCCGTCTTTATACTGACAAGCTTGGAGCGCAATGGGAGTTCTGTTAGTACCGAGAATCGAACCTCTGTTCTCTAGATCGTAGAGCGGTGACCGAACGAACACGGCTATCGAGCACGTCGAAATTGTCTTTAGAAAACGTATTGTTTATACAGGATGGCGCAAAAGAAACGAAGGGGTTTGAATAGTCTATAGTTCCTTTATTTTTGAATCAATCGAATTTCTTTTTTTTTCTTAGTATACTTCATAAATGGGGAATTTTGTTAATTTAAACGTGAAAAAAAATTGCGTAGGTGGTGCCTATCCTCAGCTTTGCATAGTCGCGCTCTTTCTAAAATATTTTCCATGAATTTTTTCAAGATTTCAGGAGGTATCGCTAAAATTTCTTCTCGAATATTATTTTTTAGTTGGAGTATGGTCTGGAGTATGTGTATAGCATATGAATAAGGCACAGACCATACCCCAACTAAACAATAATATTCGAGAAGAAATTCGAGCGATACCTCCAGAAATCTTGAAAAAATGAAAACGTTTAGAAAGAGCGCAATTTGCGAAGCTGGGAATGAGCACCAATTACGCGATGTTATTTTTCACGTTCAAATTAACAAAATTCCCCATTTATGAAGTGTACTACAAAAAGAAAAGAAATTCGATTCATTCAAAAATAAAGGAATTATGGACTATTCAAACCCCTTCGTTTCTTATGCGCCACCCTGTAGTACTCGTATCAGTATAGTTTAACACTTGATCCTTAGCGCGGTTCTCCACTAAAGCGTATTCAAGTTATTTGGAACCTATTAATGCTATCTTTAATTCTTTTATACTAAGACTACTTTCTATTATCAAATACATTTCTCTACTCTATGCCTCGACTTTCATTCACATATCATTCATATTTATAATTCTATCTTTATTATCCAAATCATACAACAGTTCCTCTGCTTCACCGTAACAATGCACTCGTTTCGAGTATGGTTAATGTTTCACCTGACATACACAAGACCCATGAATAATAATTTAATTATTGCATTGTCCGTTCTTAGCTCATTATTTTGTGTTACTAATTAATGAATATTTGGGGTAAGTGTGACAAGACAAGTCAAGTCAGAAAAACAGTCAGTTTTCAACAACATCTCTTTTTTTTTAAATTGGAAAGCGGTTCAGTTAATGAAACATCTAATTGGGGGACAGAATGACAACAATGGCTATTTTTAGATACATTGTGAAAGTGAAATGATTTTTTTTACAAGTAGACAGTACGTACCCATCTTTTAAATGGGGGATGAACCATAATTGAAAATTGAATATTTAGAATATTTCCCAGTATATTACCCAAATACACACACGTGCACCATGCACCAACTTTTTCAATACTAAAAGTGACCGTGAAGATCTGGCAGTGCCATCTGCCGAAGAAAAGGCATCTCATAACAGCTAATAGGGCTCTTACAGTAGCTGAAATGGGGCATTCGACCGAAGGTGGTTTTCTGGTTGTACGTATCGGTCATACGCCCCATATTAATGTATAGGGTAGTTGTATGGTGGACGGCGCGGCGCTCAATAAAGCATCATACAGGAATCTGTTGGATAAAGTTCAAAGATTATCTTGTATTGCTATCACTGGTGCTCTGAAGACCACACCGACCGCTGCTCTTGGTGTACTGCTGAATTTGCTCCCCTTGGAATCCTGCCTGAGCAGGTAGCTGCGATTACGGCCATCCGTCTTAGGGAAATAGGGCAGTGGAAAGAGTCTACTAATGGCCACTCGGCGATACTGGGCAATCTGGATATTCCAGAAGACACGGACTATACCTCTCCGGTATACTCTTTCGACAAAGGGTACTCGAGTCTAATACCTTCGCGGCAGGAGTGGGATACAGATAGTACCCCTGAGTTGGAAGCCATAAGCTTCTTTACTGACGGCTCGAAAACGGAAGTGGGTGTGGGGGTAGGCGTCTTCTCAGAGAAACTGGACATTCGCTTGTCACTTCGTCTTCCAGCCTTCTGTAGCGTTCTGCAGGCGGAGATCACTGCGATCGCCGAAGTTCTGACTTGGTTGGGTCGTAATATCATATCTGCAAGGAATGTTACTATCTACACAGATAGTCAGGTGGCGATTAAGTCCTTGGGCGCAAACCTTACTACTTCGGAAACCGTGGTGGTATGTCGCACCGCTCTTAAGGAGCTCGTGTGTCTTTGGACCCAACACCAGGATTTCGATCGCAATGGGAGTCTCGCCCAGCGTTTTTCAAGCTGAGATCCACGCCATTGAGGTCTGCGCCAGGGTAATCTTGGAAACTGGACTTCGCGGCGCTCACATTGCTATCTACTCAGACAGCCAAGCATCTATAAAAGCGCTCTCCTCATTTAAGGTCTCTTCAAAACTGGTGAAGGAGTGTTACAATCTCCTTCAACTGTTGGCAACCAAAAACCGAGTCTTCTTGTGTTGGGTGCCAGGCCACCAGGGCATTGAGGGGAACGAGGCTGCGGATGAACTTGCTAGATAAGGATCATCCAGTCATTTTCATGGACCTGAGCCTTACTGTGGCTTTGGACTAGCCTCGGCCAAACTGCGGATCACAGATTGGTTTGCACGATTGCGTCAACAGTACTGGGATAACCTTCCAGGGCTTCGTCAATCAAAGGAGCTGATAATGCCCTTCAGTCACAAGGGTACTACTCAAATGAGTAGAACCCACCTAAGACTCCTAGTGGGGTACTTATCTGGCCATCACCTGGTCAGATATCACCTGAACAAGATGAGTCTGTCAAGCGAGACTGAATGCCGTCTTTGTCTGGAAGACGTGGAAACGACCAAGCACATCTTGTGCGAATGTCCCGCCATCGCGCGTTTTAGGATGTCCCTCCTCGGACAGGCACTATCAGTACTGCAGAATTCAGGTTGATTCCTGCTAAAGACTTACTGCCCTTTATTAGAAGGGTGGACGGTCTTTTGGATTAATGAGCTACGGCACTATAGATCTTTATGGTCGCAGTGGCTTCCTGCTAGGAAAGTAGCTCGAATTTTTATATCTATCTACAGTCATTTCCACAAGACCGTATACCTCACAAAATAAAAACAAAGTGTTACAAGTAAGAAATTTTATTTTTTATTGAAAGTAAATACAAAATACATTTTCGCAATTATATTTAATACATGGTCCAATCGCCGTCACTATTGATTATTGACTGGCATCTTCGGTGACAACTTTCGGCCAATTTTTCCGCGTAGTCTGTCGATAAGTTATTCCAAATTGATTTGGATTGATTTTGAAGCTCCTTGAAGCTTCTGCTTCATTAATCCCCAAACATTTTCAATAGGATTGGCATCCGGCGATTGCGAAGGCCAATCAAGTACTTGAATGTTATTTTCTTCTTTCCAGCGTGTACACAACCGGCTTCTATGTTTCGGATCGTAGAAACCAATCGGTGTTGTCGTTGCTATATAGCATCCTAGCAGACTTCAATAATCCTTTCTTGTACAAAATGATCATCCTTTCAGCAGTAAGAATTCCGGTAAACGTTATTAATTTTCCGAAACCGCGTGCAGAAAAGCATCCATAAACATGGACCTTCACAGGGTGTTTAACGGTTCGGTTCACGACAGCTTCTCCTTTTTGTGCCCACACTCGTCTCCTGAACGTATTTACAGCAAAACTTGATTCATCCGTAAAGATCACGTTGTCCCAATCACGATCGATGTTTTCCTTAGCCCACTCTACACGTCTTCGCTTCTGGTTTTCGGTAAGTAATGGTTTCATCAAGGCATACCTGGTTTTGATGTTTTCCTCTTGTAATCTTCGCCGAATCGTATTCAAGGACACGTAAATATTCTTCTTCGATAACATTTCCTTTGCTTGCACTAAGGTAGTAACGGACGGATTTTTCTTAAAAATATCAATGATGGCCTTATCCTGGGTTTTTGAAGTGCTTCGGGTCTTACCCCTACCAGGTAGATCGTCTACATTTCGAGTATCTTTAAAACGCTATATCCACTTATTCACAAACTGTGTCGAAACTTTCAGGTACTTTCCGGCCGATGCAGGTGTCATTTTTGGTCCTTTCGGATGACTTACTAAAAACACAGCTTCGAATCGTTTTTTGAAAATCGCACTCATTTCACTTGACGTCTTATCACTCTCCAACTTGAACTTAGAATGACCAAATTTATACAATGCGAAAAAGAGGAAAAATGCAGGTAACTAAAAGTCCCCCACCACTCTTTGAGAAATGGTGCATTAAAAAGTTACAAAGTATACGCTCTTGTGGAAATGACTGTATCTATCATATCTAAGGAGCTCGGCAACTTTTTCAACATCACTTTGTGCTGGATTCCGGCTCACAGTGGTTTCAGCGGAAACTGCAAGGCAGACGAGCTGGCTCGGGCAGGTACGGCCATTATGGACATGGGATGTTTCCGCAATGTCAAAATGCCCGTAGCAGCATGCAAGAAGCTAATTAAGGGAAACGCAATAAGCCGTGCTAATATCGGTTGGCTAAATGGTAATACCTGCAACGTTACGAGGCAGATTTGGCCGCACTTCAATCCTCGCCGCTCTTCAGGGCTGATGATGCTGGAGAGAAAGCATCTCAGAAAGGTTGTGGGGATCATCACGGGGCATTGCCTGATAAGTGAGCATGCTAGGCGTCTCCGGCTTCCATACAATGATTTTTGCAGAAGCTGTGGGGACGAAGAAGAGGAGGAGACAGTACATCACTTCCTGTGCACCTGCCCTGCTCTGGCCGGTAGAAGAGAGGATATTTTAGGATCCCTCGACTTTATTGACCTCGATAACCTGAATGACGTAAATGCTGGTCGTCTGCATCGTTTCAATGATAGATCCGGGTGGTTTGACGACTAGGCTCACATGGCGTTTTTGCGCCTATGAGGTATCACAACGGACCCAGTGGTGGTCTATGTGTGCTGTGCGCAGTTGCCTCTTTAACCTAACCTAACCTACAGTAGCCAGATATTTTATTCATATTTTTGCTTAAATTTTAGATGAAACATGTGAGGCCGGGGAAAAGAAAACTTGCACAAAACTACATTAGTCTGCGATCTGCGTATTCGCAACGAGTGTTCTTATGCTGACAAGCTTGGCACGTTGTTGGAGTTCTAATAGTGTCCCTTTTATTATGCACAGGGGAAATGAACCCTTGAAGTCTAGGTTCAAATATTGTAAAGTAGCGACCGAGACCTCACGGCTACTGAGCGTGGTGGACTATGCCAAATTTTACAATCTGTACTTTTAAGGCCCACGAAGTTAAACGATCATTCGGTTTGACTATAGGTGCATTCGATTCGCCCGGATCTTGTACGATCTCCATACAAATTGGCAGACCGGTCTTTGATCCAGGTCTGTTGTTGGATCTCATTGGATTTGTTCTGCTGGGTGGTGCCTTTACATCCACAAAGTTGTCGCCCTGACATCTATCTGACAGTTCTCAAACGTTAATTGGCTGTCATAGGTATCTCATGGAATTTAAAGAAATGCGTGGACTGTACACTTATTTAATTGTCAATTGCATGTTTGAAAAATTACCATGTCGTAAACATTATGCGTAATATCACATTTCGATTTTTCGTTGTGGGGGTGCCGGCTTGACGAACGTGGATAAATGCGGACCTGAGTGTTCTAAAGAACGGCACACGCAACTGATATTCGAAATGCGCATTTGCGAAATTCCCGCCACAGAGTTATAAATTAAATAGATTAAATTATTATCTTAAATAATAAATAAAGTTAATTACATACAAGTTATACTATATGTTTCAAGAAATACCATATATACATATTCTGATTGACAATTTTTGTAAATTGAAAGGAATAATTCACCTCGTAATGTAAAGTGCACAAAGCAGTTTGCGAAATGTAAAAAACCTTATTCTATCATTAGGGAGAAATCACGGCAAATGCAAAACGAAATGCAGTATTTTTGTTTTTTCACTTTTATTTAAGTTTTATGCTCAAGCATTGCATTTTCGTAGCATGCACCTTCGAGTGAAAGTCCAGTTGGGTAATCCATGCGCTCCTATGTTATACGGGTACTAACTGACAGCATAAAAACAATTTAATGGGGCTGTTTCGCCTGCGTCTTTTCACTTTTTGCATTTTCATTACCATACGATCATGAAACGGCTCTAACAACACGTTTTCAATAAAAATCTCATTCAAGTTTGAAAACTCTCTTTGGTCATGAAGCGCTCATAGTAAAGGTACTCGTACTAGGTACATATACATACATCTATCTATCTACTATCTGAGCAACGTTTTCAGATTCTTTTTCAGTACTCGGATATATCATGATTCTTTCTACAAACACGTAGTCTCAATCGAATGTATTGAATATTCCAATAGTATGCCCTGCTCTGACCTATCATCATCATATTCATTGGCACACGCCTATGTATTGAATGGAACTTGTAATTAGCATTCGATTTCATGGAGTCTTACATAGGTAGATATTGTAGATATGTACTCGTATGGTGTTCGTGACTCATATGATCGACTTATAATATGAGAGGGCGAGTCAATTCTTATGTGCTGAAACTGCATGAAATTCAATTAAATAAACAAGCAAGACTTTGAGAACTCATTGTATAATAGCATTTTCTACAAAAAAAAAAAAATCTTTGTAAAAACGTTTTTTGATTAATGTTCTCCTATTCGCATTGTATGAATCTGATCCGCAACGAAATCACCATGCAGACAGAAAAAAAATACAATGCATGTTTTGTATTCGGTACTTGACCCCCGGTCTAGCTACTGGACAATACGCTATACGCCTATCTATTGAATGGAATCAAACGCCTCGAGGTCTTAGAATGGAAGATTCAAATAACGTTTATACGAGTACATAGATTACTTCACATCTGACTTATATCGCTTTTTGGTGGTTTCGATTGAAATCACAGAGGCGTACTCGATGCCGATACTCGTATAAGATGAAGAGAGGCCATCATCACACATCACCCATACGTGTTTTGAACACAATTTTTGATTATCCTTTACCTTCCCCTATCCGACGCATAGTTGACGTTTCATTAGCATCTAAAACTACTAAGACTTTGGGAGGATGCAAGTTGCTGGCTGACACATAATGTCCTTTTCAGTTGCCTTATACTATATGCCAGGAAAGATCGTGACTTAATTCTTACACCTTATTTTTGTTAAGGGGGGGGGGGGGGGGGTGTATTTTGCTCTCGGCTGTCAATTGAGAATTGTATGGGGTAGCATGTAGGATTGGGGTAGCTGAGAACCAAATCCGTGCCGGAAGGAGAAAACGACCATTGCCCACTAGCTCGGTGCAGAGTATCGTGCGGTGGTGTGCACTGACACAGTGTGGGTAAATGGGTATCATGGATATCATTTTTCGGAAGTGCCAAATTTTTAATGAAGAATGTCAAATTTTCATGACATTTCATTTAGTAGTTTGGAAGCTATCGCTGTATGAGTGACGCTACTTTTGGTATTTCGTAAGCAATGGAAAAAAGTGAATTTCGCATTTTGATAAAACACTGCTTTCTGATCGGAAAAAACGAGAAGCAAACATTGGAATTTCTTCAAAAACATCACAGCACATCTGCTCCGTCGAAAACAACTGTTTACAGATGGTTTGCTGAATTTAAAATGGGTCGTACGAGCACCAGCGATGCACCACTTTTGGGCCGGCGAAATGAGGCTACCACTCCAGAAAACATCAAGAAAGTCCATCTGATCGTTTTGAAAGACCGCAAAGTGCAAGTGGGAGAGCTGGCAGACATAATGAAATTGTCAATCGGCAGTATTTTGAATATTTTGCATGAGCATTTGGAAATGAAAAAGCTCTGCGCGCGGTGGGTGCCGCGGTTATTGACAATTGATCAAAAGCAACATCGTGTCGGTGATTCGGAGGTCAATTTGGAGCTGTTTCGGTTTAATCCGAAAGAGTTTTAGCGTCGATTCGCCACAATGGATGAAACATGGATCCACCACTACACACCGGAGTCCAATAAACAGTCGGTAACATGGTTACAACCGGGTGAGAGTCGTCCGAAGTGCCCAAAAACGCAAACTATTAAAAAAAAACTATTAAAATATTACGTAGCGTTATTGGACCGTTTGAACAATGAAATGAAGACCAAACGGCCGCATATGGCAAAGAAAAAAGTGCTGTTTCACCACGACAATGCACCGGCTCATTTATCGCTCAAAGCAATGGCAAAATTGAGCGAATTGCTGCCCCACAGACCGTATTCTCCAGATTTGGCCTCCAGCGACTATTATCTGTTTCCAAACTTGAAAAGATGGCTCCGGGGAAAGAGATTTTACTCAAATGAGGAGGTCGAGCTCGAAACTTATGCCTATTTTGAGAGCCTCGACGTCGACTACTTTAAAAAAGGTATCGAAATGTTGCAGGATCGTTGGATGAAGTGTATCTCCCTCGAAGGGAATTATGTTAAAGAATAAAATCGATTTGTATCAAAAAGTTTGTGTTTTCATCATTTTTCCGGGGACTTTTTGAACCATGTACTTCTGCTCAAAAGTATGTTTTGACATGGATATGTCTTACGGCTGGGGGTCATCCTAAATAATTTGTGCATCACGTCGGATGTCACGATTTCCAACCAGGCTTGCAGAAATGTCAGCTGGTCAAGTTTAATTTAAACGAGTGTAATGAGTATCATTCTCGTTCGCAGTCAATTTGGCACATTTGAGCTATTTCTCATATTGAGCAAACAAATTCCATATGAGGACTGTGCTGTGTGCTTTGATCAGTCTTTATAGTCAAGGCAGCCCTTCTAACCTAACCGAACATCAACACCTAGCCTTCTGCATCTGTATAAGTCATACCCTACAAAATCTTCGAATTTAGGGCAAAGCTCTTACTAGTCACTTTGCCTGCGTTCACGATCCGCAACGTTGTAATTGCGGTAAGGATTTCCCCTCCACCTAATCGTCAATTCTTCACCCGAACGACTTGTTTTGCAGCTGTCATATATTAAACAGCTGACAGCCGATTCGCTATTGAATTTCAAACAAAACTTCAATTAAATTCAAATCAATATAGCCATACTAACGCGACGGTTTCAGGAAAAATGAAAAACACTACAAAATCTCCACAAATTTGTGTTGCTTCGGTGTAAATAAGCACATAAGAAGTCATGTAAGAATCAAATTATGCAGGCAGGATTATTATTATTTCACTAGTATCACACTTCATAAATTCACGACAAAATTAAAAAGCAAACTTCAAAACCGAAAACGAAAATCCACACCATCTGACAGTCACGTGCAATATTTCAACTATGAACTGTCAAATACGCTAATACCCCTAACCAGACAGTTGACAGAGGAAATCGACCAGGAAAAATTTCTGGTTTATTTTCCTCAGGTGTCTGGTTAATCAAACGTAAACCGAAACGGAGCGTCCGCGAGCAAAATCAGTCGAACTGTTTGCAAACGCAATTACAACGTTGCGGAACGTGAACGCAGGCTTTGTGACTTTAATTCGACTAAAATATGAAGGACAGTTGTGACTAGCTTTTGCAAAAGTAGCAGATACTTTAGAAAAACGTCAGCTGATCGAGTCGTTCTAAATTTGTTATAATAAGAATGTTTCTACATACACATTGACAATGCGAGTACACTATTTATCAACGCACAGTCTCTTGACAAGTTTTTTACACAAACAAGTTAGTCAACTAGTTATGTAATAACCGCCAATGCACATTTTCTTTTCTGTGTTTTTTCTACTACTCGAATCTACCAGCAAAACAAGAATACAAAGAGTTGTTTTCTTTAATGATGTTTTTTATTCATGGAGCTCCTAATATGATGTCGATTACATCACTCTAATCTTAAAATCGGCCAAAGATAAAACCCGATTTACCAAATTCGCAAATTGGTAACGACAACTCTCCGTGGAAATATGACCATAGATTTTTTTTATGAATCCCCTATTTTAGCAATATTATTTCATAAAGAAATATCTCTATCCTACGATAATTGCGCTATTATTTAAGAGAATTTGCCAAATATAAGAGCTGCTAAAAAAGCATGACTCAAATCTAATATGTACCTTGATGACTACAGGTATCCGCTTCACTTAAAATTGTGCGCAATTGAATTAGCAATGCATAAACTAGTATATTCAAATAGTTTTTTTTTGTGTCATTCGAACTACATTGTGGAATTTTGTCATCAATCTTGTGGCAATGAAACAAGTTCCATTAATTCACGACATGGTTGACTGGGCAATAAGGTGGTTGATTTGCATAAATTGAGTTTGCATTTCGTCTTCTTGGTGATATAATAGTGTTCTAGTCTATTCAGATTGCATGCGTGAGACACATAGTGAACGATCAAATGGAGGTTATAATAGGCGTGTCTTTTTGGGAATTTATCGCGTGTAGGGTAAAATAACACACGCGTTACACCAACAACATTAACCGGGATAGCTTATTTGGGTGGCTGCCCTACACGCTATAGGTAGGTAGATGGGCTGCTGTGACAGAACACAGCTCACTTATACCTCAAATAGGTCCGTTGTGATACCACTAACACACATCCTCTCTCAATATTTCTGATAGTTAGAACCATCCAGAGCCAACAATAAAACTCTGGAGTTTTCCAACATTCGCGCTTTCTAGCTCTTCCAAGTCAGTGAAGAAGTGGATCCTACTTCTTAACGCTATAACCCCACAATAAATTCCACATGCATGACACACAGATGGCTCTGGTGTCGTGTAGAACGTATTATGTCGATGTTGGCACGCTTATGTTTCTGTCACTCAGCCAGATCCATTGGTAAACTAATATTACGACGACCATCGGCCTGCTAAGTTTGCATCGGCAAGCTGCACGTTGTAGTTTCCATTCGTGATGAAAAAATTCGTACTCATGTTGTGTTTGCCGGCCTATATAAGGCAAAACAACTCCGACTTGGTTGTTCCCGGTCACGCCTCTCAAACTAATGCGGGGTACGATGCGGAGGCGTGTGACGAGACGTGCCTCGCAATAGTTTTCGAAACCGGCCAACACAATTTTTGGGCCCCTTCGGGGGAATAAATAAATGAATGAAACATTTTGATCACATACATATTTGGTTATATGAGGAAATATGTATCTAATCAGAAAACATATTTATGTGGGATATGACATTTCGTTCCACATTAAGAGTGAATGTGGAGTGAGCCTTTATATCGCGTAATGTGTACGACGTGTTTAGAAAAGGTTAGTGGCTGATCAGTTGCTCTATGAGGCTTCCACACGGGGGTTCCGGGTTCGGTCCTCCATTTAGACTTGTTCTTTTTTTCTTTTTTGAACACTATTTGAATAATTTAATAATTTTGTGGCCAATTTGTAACTGTATGGGCATAAAACATGATTCGAAACCCTATTCAACTAATCCAAATGGAGAGGCGAAATTTCGGATAACGAAATTTTGTGCGTGTACATTTGGGAAGCAAGGGAAGACAATAAGGTGGGTCGCGACCCCAAAATCCTACCACATGCAGAACATAAAGTAAAAAATAAACCACTGAGCTTGGAGAAATTAAACAGGGAATTTGAGACCAAAAAATATTTGGTCCCATTGCGGGGCATAAGCCGCAGACGACCGTGTTTCGAGTAGCAAAAAATGCCCGGTGAGTTACCGAGCTAAGCTACAGACGCATACTAAGTTGATGTGCAGAATGAAACCAAGTGTCACGAAAATTCCAATTTTCACTGTAACAAGAAGATGTTTATACTCATTACACAACGTAAATTCATGCTCCATAGAACAGAAATCCACTACTGCCTAAAGCGGAAATGTATTTCAGCGATTTTTCGCTTTAGACAGTACTAGGTTCAGCTAGGTACAAGGGCTAGTGTATTAGCTACAGCACACATGGATCGCAATAGGGTCCGTTGCGATACCACGTGGGAACTATTCACCATACCATTCTACTCCATAAACCAGCCAGAGCTAATAATGAATCGATGGAGTTTACTAACATCACCATAAGCCAGGTCATTCAGTTCAGTGAAAAGTGGGAACCAAGAAATTCCTTTTTTCTTCTTGCCAGAGCAGGGTAGGTGGATGTTCACACTGCGTGCGATGCCGAGCCGAGCCGAGCCGGGTCGAGCGATGCGATGTGGTGGGTGTTCACATTGCACGCCGTGCGATGCCGAGCCGAACGATGGCTTGCGATGCAAAGATGATCCGATCGACGGCTTGCGATGCAAAGATGATCCGGGATGTTCACTGCACGCAATGATGGAGAGTAAAGACCAATTTAGTTCAAGGAATAGAATCTGTTCGACATCATGTCGTTTGTATGCTTGACCCAGTAAATTTATTTCTGTTTGAAAACAGTGCTCTAAAAATGGAAGGGCGTCGCCATTGGGTGCATCCCATTAATGAAGAAAGGCCCAGTGTTGGTGAATTTCATCATCTCTTCCGCGACCTCAGACGAGAGGTTTCACTTGCGGATTGAGCAGCGGCGCACCGCTGTGTATAAACGCAAAAATCGGCAGCCGCGGCGGCTTTAGGACGATGAATGTATAAACCGCTCGACTCGCCGTTGCGGCCACCGCCGCGGTTTGAGGAGCGGCGAGATTGCATTTGAATTCAAACCGCTTGTGAAACCACGCCTTCTAAACGCGACCTTATTACGGTGATAATAACCTTTCATTTGAGCCATACTGAATCAAAACCGGAGTCCAAAGCGTGTATACCCTAGACTTGTACAGACCTAGTTGTGATACCAAAACTTCCAACTGGCAACGGCCATTGCATTAAAAGTGAATTTCCCATATGGTCAGTTTGAGCTGTGGGCGTGGATCCAATGAAAAGTTTCATCGTTCATCCATTCGAATTTTGGATATTTACATTTGAACTAACGTTTATAGCGAAGGTTGCCGTTCTTTCAATAGGGCCATGCCCATTCTCAAAATCAACTAACCAACCCACACTATAAATATTTGACGCATTTTGCAAGTCGCTAGCATCATTGTATCGAAAGTTAGCGCTCATTTGAAGTTTCATTTGTAGGGGACGTAAGGGTTGCTTGGGACGGAGCTTGGCCATTTCCAATACCAACCAACTAAATCTAAATCCAAATATTTGAACCAAATTTCAAGTCGCTAGCTTCATTCTATCGAAAGTTATCGTGCAAACGGGCAGACAGACAGACAGATATGGCTAAGTCGAATCAGGAGATGACCCCCATAATTTCCATGTATACACTGCCACACCGCCGCGCCTAAAAGTCTAGGGTATAAAAGCAGACATACATGCATTTTTTTCAGTGTGATCTTACATCAAATATTACTTTACAGCTCGTACTTGCACCATACTGGCTCCATGGAGCTTCACATCGCAAAGCATCGCAAAGCCCATTAAATTCCATCGCAAAAAAATCAGCAGCCGGTACTCGCACGAAAAAGCAAAGTAGTTTGTGAAAACATCGTGCCATCGCTCGGCTCGTCATTGCATCGCGCGCAGTGTGTACACTCAAAGCGTGATTCCATTTAAAATTGAAGACTTTCCATTTTCTTGCTTTAAAAGCTTGTAATCGCATTGCATCGCTCGACCCGGCTCGGCTCGGCATCGCACGCAGTGTGAACATCCACTAGGAGTAGAGGAGATGAAAAATGCACTCCACTTCGTCCTCTTCACCGCAGTTTCTGCAGAAATCATTACAGAGGAGGCGGATCCTCCTTGCGTGCTCCCCTAGTATGCAATGCCCATTGACGACTCGCACTACAGCTCTTATGTGTTACTACTCAATGACGGCGGTTTGGCGAAACGCCTAGGATCCAGTCTGTGTGGCTTAGTTGAAAGGCGTGTGTTACTATTTATCCATCTAGAGTTAGTCGTGCTAATCGCTTCGGACTTCAAAGTTAGTTTACACAAGCAGCGATAGGTATGTATGTATTGTAGATTGTGCAGCCTCATCAGTTGCACCCTGCCTGGTGAGTTCATTTGCCCTACAGTTATCAACCAGCGAAACCACTATGACTTGGAATCTAGCATAAGAAAATGCTAAAGAAGTCACTCATCTCCGTCAGCGTTGAGCGACATTTCGCCACGGTCTTTGATGTAGTCAGACTCGGTTAAAGAAATTTAATTACAGCTTACTCAATTGCCCTAACCCCTTGTGGGGCATAGCGCGTCAACTGTTCCATGTGGCCCAGATAACATTTCGTTGGCATAAACTAGTTTTTGGAGAATGCATGCATTCTCTGTGCAGTTACCAGCTTGGCTTGCACCTCAGACAACTTAGTTATCGATGAAAATTATTATATAGTATCTTTAGCTGATACATGACACCCCAGTCAAGTCAATGCTTCTGTAATCACCAAAGTCTCGGCCTGAAGAACACTGCAGTAAAGGGTCTAAAAGAGAGACTGATGTCAAGTTCATCAGAGAACACTCCAGCTCCTACCCCTTCTTGGATCCATCTGTGTAGATTTCAATTAATGACAGTCACTTACACGGAAGGTTGTTATGACAGTTGCAGTGCTGCCCATCGTCCGTCGCCGCTGCGATCCATCGACGTGTTGTTCAAGAGGTTCCGTTATTTTTTGATCAGACCTCGTACGTATTATCATGTTATATCAATATGTATAGAATTTACCTATATTACCTATCATACGTTACACATGACTTTCCACTTTAATCAAGAGCAGTAGTTTGACCTCCATCGTAAAACTTGTGATATCTGTTGTGAGTTATCACAATCCAAATAAATACTTGAATGAAATAGGTAACCTGTGTGCGATTGTCGTGTATCAGATCAGTAAGCAAGTACGATCATTTGACCTTAAACTCAAACTTCAACAACCTGTTTTCAATGTCATTCTCGTTGTCAGAATATTTTTGCTTTTGTTGTTTTTTTTTCGACTGATTACTTGTACATATATTATTCGCTTTTAATGAATCATGACAAATACAAATTGGGTGCTAACAGACCCGTAGATATTTAGCTGGTAAATTGTGAACATTGAACTTGTTCAATGAAGACGCGTTCAGACAACAAGTTCGTCTAATGGACTGGAATAATGGTGGGGCGCGCCCAGCTAACAAACTCGGCAATTTCTTTGTTGCAGTTGTTTGGATAGTATGTCAGTCAGCAATCAGGAATTTGTTTCTATGTTTACAAAAGTTTATCACGACATTGTTGGTTAGGGTATGGCAATAATACGTATAGACGACGGCCCGGCCAATGACGTTTTGGTTTTTCGTCCAGTAGTCCTCGATGACAACTTCATGCTGTTCTTGCTTTAATGTCGGCGTACGCTACCGTGCTGTTCTGCACATCTTTCACATGAATTCGTGTCAGAGCAAATATCTGAGTGCGTTAAAAAAAATATTTAACTGTGAATTGTTAGTTGCATACATGGTGAAAAACAATGTATGTAATCTATGCTCGGAAGCATGGTAGCTGGTGTATTTTATGATTATCAAGCAAGGTACTCCTTCTGCTGTAGATAGTACACCTTCTAGGGGTAGCGGGTCAGATGAGTGGTGAAGCCGTTTTAGTTGATCGTAATGGCTCTTAGACTTGAGTTGCCTGTAATCACATCAGGGCGGCGTATTCATTGTCTAGTTATTTCCGGCAGGGACGGTCAAAGTCTAACTTGAGGAACTGGCAAAAAAATTCCAAGAGGATGTCGCAGAGAAGGTCGTGGGATATAAAGCCCGGCGAGCGCGAAATTACTGGCTCGACGAAGAATGCAAAAATTCACTTGACGCGAAAAACGAGGCCTACAGACAATGGATTCAACGAGGAACCAGAGCCAGAAGAGAAAAATATGACGAGTTACGGCGAATATCGAATAGAATAATTAGACGTAAGAAACGTAAAAACTTTGACGAGCAGTTGCTGAATATAAACAAAAACTTAGCTAATAGGAACACCAGACAAGCGTACAAACTAGTAAATACAATTAAGAACGGCTACCAACCCGGGACTAGTCTTTGTATGGACAAGAATGGAAACATCATCAGCGACACCGATGGCATTAACAAATGATGGGCCTCTTATTTTGAAGAGCTTCTAAACCTACCATCTAACATCCCCACACAAGAAGCTCTCGACGATATTGTTGATCTAGGCCCACCCATACGACCCCCGACAGTAGAGGAAGTTGATCTCGCGTTGCGGTCACTAAAACGGAATAAAGCGCTGGGCGCTGACGAGATTCCAGCTGAACTGCTAAGATTCGGTGGAACGAGTCTAGTTGATGCCATACATCAATTACTCCTGCGAGTATGGGAGGATGAGGAGATCCCTGACGATTGGGGCAGAAGCATCATCTGTCCAATTCACAAAAAAGAAGATAAACTGCAGTGTGAGAATTACAGGGGCATATCACTAGTTTGTACGTCCTATATAAAATTTTGACGAAAATTTTGAAAAATAGAATACAAGCGTACGCCTACGCAGAACGAATGATTGGCGAATATCAAAGCGGTTTCAGACCTGATCGCTCCACAACCGACCAGCTCTTTACGGTCAAACTGATACTCCAGAGGTGCTGGGAATACAATGTAAACGTATACCAAATCTTTGTCGACTTTAAGCAGGCATACGACAGTATCGATCGTGGAGTACTGTACAACATCATGCTGCAATTTGGTATACCGGCACACGAGCTTTCTGAACGTAAAGTTTCCACGCTACTTCGATTGTTGTCTGCCGCTGTAGCTAATCGCGCCTTCAGCTGTTTCCTTTCAACAATTCGCTGCCATGATGCGTCGGGTATCCAAGGTTTATACCGGCAATCCGGGTTAGTAGGGTGGTATCTGCGCTGCCAATGTACGCTTTTTTTTATGGCATCCCAGTGGTCGATCTGATTTTGTGTCCTGTGCCCCGATGATGAGACGGTGAAAGCTGCAAAACTGTACAAACCTTTCACGGTTGTCGTTTCGATCACCAAGACCGTGTCTCCCCATCATGTGATGTTTCTTATTTTTGTCCAGAATCTGGCGGTCATGATTCTATCGGAGGCCGAATCCCAGGACAAGAAACAGCTTGTGTGGTTCTGGGGGGTAGAAGAAACAAGGCATGAAGTCACACAATATAATGAAATGGTGGAAAATGGGGGAAAACGGAAACTTTCAAAGGAAAAATGGAGAATGGGGAAAGAGAAATCGGAAATGTGAACTGGAATAGAGTGGGATCAGATTAAAAAATCCAAAATTTAAAATTGCAGAAACGCGAAATTTCAAAAATTTAACTTCAAAAACTTCACTTTAAAAATTTAACTTCAAAAACGTGAAATTCGAAAACCGATAATCGAATTTCGAAAATATAATACCGAAATTCGAAAATGGAGAATGGGCCATGAAATAGGAAACATGGGGACACGGCACGGTTCATTCGCAATCCACATAAAAAAAAGTGGCGATAAAATATTATAATAATGATAGAACTTGCTCCCCTCTAACGCGAAGGGATACGACCGGACAAATGGCACCGACAAGTGAAAGAGTTGTTGGTTGTTGGGGAAGAGATTGTAAGAGAGGGGTGCCATCCGAGGTTTACTCTATCCACCGATTAATTTTTTAGGTGAACCTACATACAACATATTCATGGGCTGATGTTTGGAGCTCTGCTTAAAAATAAACTGAAATTAGCATACAAATACTCAACTCTACAAAAAATAAGGAATGGAAGTTGAAATACTCTAACGCTTCTTTTTAGCACCTCCCATGTAAAAAGATAATGGGCAGGCATATAGTCCGATAAATACTGTTAGTATGTCCGTTTGTGCGTTTGCCCGGGACGTTTTGGTACTGGTACCGATGTACGTTAGGAGAACAGGACCTTTTTGGTAATGAAGTGATATCTAGGCATGGGTATCATATGACTGGGGGTCATGAGGCAAATGCAATATTGTTGATAGCATTTTGAGTCCTTTGGTCAGGAAAACAGCACCTTTTTGGGCATGAATTGAAACGGAAACGAAACAATGCAAATATTGAGAAATTTTTGATCGGGGTGATGATACCAATCTTCTAGAAGTAAGGGCCGAAGGACCGAACGGACATAATTTCCTCGAAGGTAATTTTAGGTCGTGTCAAAGGTACATTTACTCAAGGGTACGTACCAAAGGAATTAGTTCTTTGGAACAACATTTTTGAAGGCAAATCATAGACAACCTGAAAGCAAATGGATCAAAATGGGACGATCCTAAAGTGCCGATGAACATCGCTTTTGAAACGTTTAAACTTCATTCAAAAAATTCTTATTTTTTCTCTTTATAAGCGAAAGTATGAAAGTAAATTGTAAATGGATTTTTGGACTGGATGAATTTATTATTGCTATTTTTTTAATTTTCAACATCAATCACCGACTATCTCACTTTGACTTGTCAACGTATTTCTTTCCAGCAAACATTTTTACAAAATAAACTACAACGGCCATGAAAAATTATGTAATAACTTCCCCCAAAAAAAGAAAAACTTCTGGCAGAGTCCATTACGGATCCCCGATATATGAATATGTAAACTACTGATTTTCGCGATATAATCGTATATTTTACCATAAAGTCCCAACTTAAATATAAAACTTGCTGTGCTGCTGTCTGTGTCTGTCTGCTATATATCACCGTCATAACTATGCTATCGTCTTCAAACGTCTTCTTGCCATCAAATTCCATTACCATCTTCGGATAAATGCTTGTGTAGGCAATTTTCATGATGACCGACGCCATAAAAAATACAACATTAGTTAGATATTTGTACAATATATTCGTTGTATAGTGTGTGCAATCACTTGAGAGTTTTACTGAGTGGCTGTTGTTTTTGTTGTATTTTTTATTTTTTATTCATTTAGGAAAATTGGTTGCGGTATCCGGGAAAGAAATTGCAAATATTGTGTCTTGCTGGCAAGATGCAAGATAAAAAAAAAATATGTGTCAGTGGATGACTATAAAAATATAAGATGAGAACTTGCCGTTCTTGTCTTGTCATCTAGAGACTAGATGATAGCAGAACAGTGAGTGGAGGAACTCGTGCTTAAAAATTGAAAAGGGTTTGATCAAGATGAAGTGGAAAGCCAATATGAATGCATAAGAATAAAATCTGGAATAAAGGATATTTGAAAGACTGCAAGGTCTTTAGTCCGGAATGGTGCCTTCGTACTCGTACGGGATAAGATAATAATAGTGCGTTGCTGGTTAGAGCCAATCTATCGTGTATGTCGGTCCATTGCATTCTGCATGCATAGATTGCCGTATATGGCTCAGGACAATATGCAATCAAAAGCAGATTGATTTTCAGTCATGAAATTATACTGGTCCCCAGATCCTTAATGTCACAGAGTGACATCTGAATGGTATTGAGCACTGCGCTAGATCTATGCAGGTATAAGAGAGAAGGTTTTCGATATACGACACATCCTTATTAAAATCACCTACAACTACATACCGAATTTGGTGCAAATCGGTTACCATAATGTCAACTATATTGCGGGAAAGAACCCTAGCACATCGAAAGAGCTTCTCATTAGTGATGTTGATGTGTAATACAGTAACGAGTCGCTCTTTTTGAACGACTCAACAGAATGAGCGAAAGATTCGGCACAACAACATAGCCTCCGAGTCGTTCAATTTAAGAATGACACACTGTAAAATGAATATTCAAATTAAATTAAATACTGCGTAACGCATGGAAAATCCACGTTCATTCAAAATTTCTGATAACATATATGTATTACATTCATATTCATTCACACCCCATCCTAATATCTATCTACTAAACCAATCCCATCTAAATCCATTCATAATCGTCTCTATGCAGTATGCACGCATTGTGTATACTTATAAATAAACACACAACAACCCATGCTGAATCAAAAATCATTTGCTTACGTCGCACCGCACATCCAAGCTTCCCAAATACATACATAAAACAAGCCCAACATTCTAAAACAAAAGTAATCGTCTTGCATCATCATCTCAAGTTCAACTTTAGATGGAAACGATACCAAACCAACAGCCAGGCAATTTCCTCTGTATACTGTGGGATAAAATGTGTTATTCGCAATGTGAGTTTTGAGTTTTTAACACAAACCGCACACTAACACTTCTTTATTTCACTCACTCTGTGCTGTAAGACATACTGGGCTGTGGTGATATAACACATAACACAGACATTGATTATTTGTGTAATTCAGTATTGACTCAAATTCAGATGTTTCACTCACGAAGCGCATAGCCCAATTACTCAAATTCTCTGCCAAATGAGGAATTCATGGCATGGAGCTTTTAGAACAGAGTGGAATGATTTGACTGACTCCGAACATAGGGTCAAAAAATAGAAAAAAAAATTGGGGTCGCCCACCCCGGGCTGACAACCCCGTTTTCATGGGAAATAGTGGTCCGATCTGTCTGGGTCGAACTAAAGGGCATTAGGGGGTCGCTGACACCGAATCTGGCATCAAAACAGGGAAAAATGATATTCTTATCATTGCGGGCGAGGCGAAGTCGAATTATAGCCGATGTTGCTTTCGAATGATGCAGGTTAATTTGGAGGAAACTTATCATTACTGAGGAGGGTTCTCCGGCTCAACTACCGTTATATCACGACCCTCCAATCGTGTATTGGGAGGTTAGGATTAGGTCTTATAGCATAAAGAATTTCCTCTGCGCGGGCTGATATTTCGTCCCTCGAGACAACATCCAGTTTTGCACTTGACCGTAGTGCGCGAACCCTTTCGAATGTAAAAGAATGTGCCGAGTGAGTGATTGGAGAGAATAATGAGGAAAATCTGCAGTCTTATGTACTGGAACCTTACATCCTCTTCTGAGCTTAGGAGATAGTCGAGAGTTTGTTGACTGTACATACTCATTTGCCCCACCCCTAGTGGGGCATAGCGCGTTAACTGTTCCAAGTGGATTAGCTGACGTGACGATGCATGTTGACAGTATGCATCTCGTGCTCCCATTCAGGCGCCTACCCGCGACAGTTCGGGAGATGTTGTGACTTATTCTTACGCCCCGCGCCACAGGGAGACAACACAAAACTCGTATCCATGGCCACGAACGCCGTGGACGGGACTTGAACCCGTAACGATCGTAGTCAGACATGAGACGGACTCCTCTTTGCACATATGTAGCTACCGGTCGCCCCAATTATTGACTGTAGAGTTTCGCAAAGATTCTTAATAAATCTGTTTTGATTTCCGGGAAAAGTCGAATTTGATTTTTCCTTAAGTCAAGTTATTTTATGGGTCAAGGAAAACTCTGAAGTCTTCATCAAAACGTGGTGGTTCGTCAGGACTATTTCAGTGTACTATAGCTTGCCGGTCGTTAAGAAATAGGAGGAAAAAAAACATTTCCTTCAATCAATTTCAAAGAAGAAGTCTTCTATGTTTAGAATTTATACGAGAAGCACTTTCTGTCGCTGTTAAAAGGATTCTGACTCAAGAAATTAAAATTTTCAATACGATTTATCGTCTATTACAGATTTTTTGTCTGCTGTTGTGCAAAGATCTTTATTGTCTTCTTTAAATGTGTGACTAAGCGATAAACGCTTTTCAGCTTTTACGATTATGACGATTCCACTTTATGAACTTGAAATTTTTATTATGTTTTTGAGACGTGTCCATATAAATCTGCAGTTTTTATTGCATCATTGTCCTCGATAAAGAGTGCACAACAGAATGCACTCTTTATTTCGCGATCGTAAAAAAATCACTTTATTCGCAAGACGTGCTAGTCATAAGGTTTTTAATCTGAGAACAGGTTGTTCATTATCGGACACGCTTATCCATTACTGCCACTTAGGGGTTAATCATTTTGGTACTCAAATTTATTTACACTCCTTTCAAAAATCGATAATGTGAATTCACATATCATGAATTTTCTACGCATTATCAATTAGTGCGGATGGCGCAATGGTTAGCACGTTCGCTTTCTTTGCACTGGGCCCCGGTTCTATTCCTACCGAAAGCAGTAGTTTTCGATAAAAAAGGGGATTTACGAGTCGGACTATAAGCCCACTCAGCTGTAAAATGAGTACCCATTTATGGGATAAATAGCTCAGTTGAGCGTGTTGTTAATCACACACCGTCACGATCTGAAAATGAGATGATGCTCGAGGCCATGGTCCAGATTGGACTGTTGCGCCAGTTATTTATTTATTTAAATATAAATAAATCTTCGCTTATCTAAACGTTTCAATACTTAACTTTTTTTTTCTATTTCAGATGTCGATGTAAACGAACGCGATCGCTTAAAGCAGCGTATAAAACGCAAACTATTCGCCGCCTCGTCCGAAAGTATATCGGATAAAAATTCCCCTTTGCTTGACAATCATTTTGAAAAATTCCTTGCCACCACTCGAAGTCTGTCCTCGTCTATTGATAAATTAGCGAACGGATTTCGAGGATTGCATCCGCTCAAGTCGATAACGTTAAGACGACGCAATTCAAAGGAAAACGACGTTATGAACACACACGCAACAACGGCACTGAATTTACAGACATCGGGTCAAACATCGGTGGTGGGTCATCATCGGGGTTTCTCACAGCCAACAGCAGCTAATACGGGTGATCCATGGTTTCTACAGTCGACCGGTCATCAGATGCCTCCCACAGCACCGGCACGTCAACATAAACGTCCAGCACCACAGCCCGGCAATGTAATACCAATGGGTGGCGGGCTGCTGCAACAGCAACAGCACAGCCAATCGCAACCACACATTGTTCCACCCTCGGTGCCGCCTCATCAAAACAATGTAAGTTCATGTGCGAGTTTATTTGTTTTTGGAACGGATGTGTTTCTGCTGTCATCTGTGATATGACGTTAAAAAAAAATAATGGTTATTTCCGCTCCTCCCTTTACTATCAGATGGATGGCAAAGACACATTCCGTATACCTATACATACAATATATTTTTGAAAGACTATTAACAAATTCCCTTGTTTTTATTTTTAGAATCAACATGTAAATTCCGTTCATTTATCCTCGCACGCTTTAAATAGTCATAATTTATTATCCTCAAATCATTCACCCAAATCACCGAATCAACAACAACAGCAGCAGCAGCAACATCCCCAACAACAGAATCTCCACATCATCGCTCCGAATCTGTCGAGTGTCCCTACAACAAATTCAACATGTCAAACACAATTGTCCAACTCGTCGAATAACAATTTGATGTCGACATCGCTGAATGCCGCGCAACTTCAAAGTCATCTCAATTCGAGTATTGGTCTTCAGCCGGTTGCCGTATCGGCAGCCGTAGCCGCCGCACAAACAAATGCCGCTAAAATGCACGGAATGGCCGGAATTTTGCATCCATCATCAGCCATCCCTTCGTCACATGCATCGGCGGCGCAACAAATGCAACAGCATCCGCATCCTACTGCGGTCCATATGCAACCACCGGCTCCAACAATTCATGTACCCCCCACGACAAACGTAATGTCGACATCGTTGCACAATTTCGATGCCAACGGCACTGCCTGGAATAGTACGTCATCGTTGTCGCCCACCATTTCGAATGCATCGTCGACTTCTTCATCACAACAGCAACAACAACAACATCGAAAATGTGAAGTGAAACTGAATGCAATGCCGTAAGTAGATATTTGTCGAGTACTCTGGTGTGTGCGTTGTGTAAGAATAAGATTTAGTCAACTTCGGCGGCCCACTTCATTGCGATGTACTCAGACATGTACTTTCAGTTCACCCCGGTTGCCAAGGATATCATCAGATAGTACTCATCCGTAATAATTATGCGAATGTGTACTCCGTTTCTTACAATTTTTAGTCGTAGTTGGTTTTATATTCGCTCATTGAGGGAAATATCAGGAGAATTGCAGAAGGAGCCATTTTATATGCATCCAGGACGTATTCATAAGATTATTTATTCGAACCGTTTTTCATCACAGATCTATCTCTTTTACCCAATAACTTAGTTTAGCATAAACGGGTCCTGTATCGTCCAACACATTGTAAATCTTTTTAGTGTCGGGGGTTGTGACAGCCAAATAAATTAAGTAGATACCTTGCGACCCCCATCTCTCTCAATTGCCGTAACCCCTTGTGGGGCATAGCGCGTCAACTGTTTCATGTAGCCCAGTTGACGATTCTCGGCATAAACTGGTATCGGAGAATGCAGTCGCCAGCATGCACCTCCTGCACATCCATGGCCACGAACGTCGTCGTGGACGGGACCCCCATACTATAATATTATAATCGTGCACACAGAGCTCATGTAGACCACCACTGGGTCAGTTGTGATTCTACTATAGACTCCACAATCTATCCTATCAGCAAGAGCCGATGATAAAACGTTGGAACTTGGAACAAGACCATTACATGCAATCAACCCAACAAGGGTTCTTCTATTCGACGCCAGCAGCTTCGCAGAGCGTTTAGGATTAAGCGTTGACAAATGCTACTTAGTAACATTACAACTGCTTCCATTACTCCACCTGGCGTTGGCAGTTCTGGACGCTTCAGCAATTACCATCGTTTTGCATACTGCTAAGAACAACAAAAAATTGCGATGACTTAGCATGGTGTCACCAATTTTGCCATTTCCAGATAGTAATTACCATCAAAGCCACTATTGGTCAGGATCCAACATAGGGAGATATTGAAGCATTGCCCCATTTCCAAGAGAGTGTGCGACATTCGGCAACTGTCTTCGTCTGCCTTGTAATAAGACACTCATGGGATCTGTTCGCCTACAGCCTGTCAGTGAAAGTGGTAATGTTTCCAGCGATTTGACATTCCTGGAGGTTCTGAACTCTAATCTGAATCCTTTTATCCTAAGAAGATAAATTGGAAACTTTTCGAGAATAAGTAGGTTCCAAACAAACTTCTTAATCCCATCAGTACGATTGGTGAGTTGTAGTTGATGTCCTTATTACCTCCTACGAAGATAGTACTGTAGCACGTGGCTCTCGTACGGCGCGTAGGGTTCTCTGGTGGAACGAAGAACTGGCGCGCAAAAGGGCCCGGGTTAGGAGGATGTTCAACAGAGCAAAGCGTAATAATGAATGGGGGCGAATACAGACTTTCGCTCACCGAATATAATCTTCGTAACAGACGCTCTAAACGGGAGAGCTGGGGGAGATATTGTGAGAACATTCAGTCGCTACCTGAAGCGGCATGCGTTCACAAAGTCTTATCTAGGGAGCATACTAACGGCATCGGGCAGCTTAAGAAGCAGGACGGATCCTTTACTGAGGGTCCAGAAGAAACTCTGGAGCTCCTCCTACACACCCACTTTCCGGGTTCATTGCAAGCTGGATGGAGCCTGAGCGTATATTCCATCGGCGGACCATCGGGTTCCGTGTAGCCGGTTAAGTAGTCTCTCGGAGGTCATTTTCGGAAAAGTAAAGGTCAAATGGGCCGTGAAGTCCTTTGAACCCTTCTAGGCACCTGTGTCGATGGCATTTTTTTTGCTCTTTTGCAATACTCCCTTGATTTTATTATCACACCATTGATTGTACTGTTTCAGCTATACTCGTATACTACGTTTATGGCGGTAAACGTGGTGTTTACTCCGAAAAACGGAAACAAGTCGGATGAGCTACCGAAATCTTATAGGCCAATCAGTCTCTCATCATTTCTCTTAAAAACGATTGAGAGGTTACTGGATCTGCATATCAGGCAAATAATGGAATACACGTCACCCTTGCATCGTACTCAGTTCGCCTATGTAAAAGGTAAGTCGACTGTGGTTGCCTTACATAATCTCGTGGGTACGAAATCTACTCATCGTTGGGTGGCACCTCAATTTGTGTTAACGCTGTTAAGGGTTGCCCTCAGGGTGGCGTTCTTTCCCCACTTCTCTGGTCACTTGTCGTAGATGAGTTACTCGCTAGGCTCTCTGATTGTAGTTATCATGCTATCGGATACGCTGATTTTATAACCATAATCATAAGTGGAGAGTTTGAAGCAACCGTCACGGAGGTGATGGGTGCGGCATTCGACCTAGTTCTTCGCTGGTGCACTGAAGTTGGCCTGAGCGTTAACCCTCAGAAAACCGTCTTCACCCCGGAAGAAAAATCTTAGTTTAAGCCCGGTCAGCCTAGGCAACACGGCACTCGTGTTCTCCACCGAAGTCAAGTGTCTAGGCATCACGTTGGACTGGAGGCTCAACTGGAGCAAACACGTCGAGACTATCATTAGTAAGGCCACTCGGATTATGTGGGCTTGCAGGTCTCTCTTCGGAAAAACCTGGGGTCTCACACCTAAAATGACTGAGTGGTTATATTTTATGCTGGTACAACCAGCTGTGACATATGCTGCGCTCGTATTGTGCCCAAAACGCAGCAGCGTTGAACCATACAGTTGTGTAGCAAATTGCTACGTCTTGCATGCCTTGGTATGACAGGATCCATTCGTGCATGTCCCACATCGGCCATTGAGTGCATCTAACATATGATACTCTTGTGTTCAAACAGGGCCACATGAGTATTCTGGAGCGGATTCCTGGCTGGCCGATCTGCTCGATATCAGATTACATGACTACGGAACTCTGCTTCGGTAGGAAATTTTCGGTACCATGATAAATATATAATCTGTATCGTCCGATGTTTGTAGTTGTGATTTAGATAAGTGAGAAAACGTAGCTTTTCCCCCAACTACAACTACAATCTTGTAGTTTGGGGAAAAGCTACGTTTTCTCACTTATCTAAATTTTCGGTCTTCATCCCTAGTCAATCGGAATGGGATATTGATAATATCTGTACTGACCCCGGTTGTATTATGTGGTTTACTGATGAGTCAAAAACGGGACAGGGAGTTGGTGCTGGGGTCTTTGGGCCGAACACCAGGATCTCAATCGCTATGGGCACTTGACCCAGCGTTTTCCATGCCGAGATCCATACCATTGAGGTTTGCGCCAGAGAAATTGTGTACAAGAAGCTCACTGGCGCTAACATCATTATCTGCTCTGACAGTCAGGCAGCTATTAGGGCTCTTTCTTCACATAAGTTCTCATCGAAACTAATGAAAGAATGTTTTGACAAACTTTAACCGGGTCACTCTTTGTTGAGTACCTGAGCATCATCAGGGCATTCATGGCAACGAAGCTGCGGCTGAACTTGCTAGGCAGAGCTCATCGGACAAATTTTTCCGACCTGATTCCTACTGCGGTCTAAGCTGGGCCACACGACAGATCGAAAGCAGCACCTGATGAGTAGTGATCTGTCGATGGTACGAAACTAGAGGCCGACGGTCGCATTACATGCGGACCCCGATGCAAGCGCGACGGCGTCTGAGCCATTTATCGCTCCACTTTTTAATTCCCAATTTTTGTTTTCCCTGTTTGTGTTGCCTATCCCAGGCTTGTGAATTCCTTTTAATATATTCGGACAGGGGCAGCGAGCGGTGACAATCCCGCCCACGTCTCCCGAACTGAGCAATAGCATACACAGGTCGTTGCTTAGCTCGTTGAGGGTCCCATTTCTTCGCAAAGGGCATCTTCGGATGTCCACTAACCCGTCCATTACAGTGTGCTGTACGTTTGTTCGTTTATGCGTTTGTCTTAACCAAATTTGGTATGTAGGGTCGGGGACCGCAAATTTGACAACAATTGGACTAACAATAGGTGCATTCTTTTGCGTATCTATCGAGTGTAGTGTAGGGCAACAACATTACAAAAAACAACAAGCTGCTTGTTGTTTGTGTAGTGCGTGTTCGTTACCCTACTCTACACTTGATAGATACGCAAAGAACGCGCCTAGTATGCTTCTGTCTTGTTGATTACTTCTCCAGACACTTCCCGTGGTCAGATTTCAACCAAACTTTTTACGTAGGTTCCATGGATTATTATAAGTACCATACAGTGATATTTTGGCCCTCCTGATAAGATTTTTTTTATTCATATGAACTTTTTTTCATTAACTGCAACTGCTAATCAAGAACTTCACAATACCATTTGAATCACTTCGACAATAAGTATAAATTTTATGTATAAAAACCAACGTAGTAACGTACATCCATCAACATGTGATTGTGGGTATTATTCACCGGCTGACGAAACCTTTCAAGTTTCTCTTCATATTACCAACATTCCTAACCGACAAGTGTCGTGGATGACATCATGCGAGTATTCATTATGTAAATGGTATTTGCAATTCATTTCCGTAATATGAAGCGTACCGCGAAGTCGTCTCTGAATCCAGAAATAAAAAAAAAATACGCGAATACACCTTCACATTTCTCGCGTACTCTGCATTTGCTGCGAGTAAGCTCTGACAACATTATCCCTCCATTTGTTCTTTCTGTCATGATGGCAGGTGTACGTTCTTCCTTTTTTCGAGAGGGTCTTGCAATTTCCGGATGTGCATGTGAGGTTTCACATGTACCACTTAACCTTTTTCGCTAACATTAAGTTAGAGTGCTTGCTGCTCACTTGTCATATATGACGAATATAAGTACATGTCGGCTTTTTCAGAATAGTGGAGAAAATCAAGTGATAGAGTACAACGTCTGGAAAAATACATGACATATTAAGCCCACACACATGGCATTCGCTTTCATTAGAAAGTGTTTCCTTATCGTAGTTGAAAATGATGGGACTACAAACTTGCTATGGTAACTGCCAGTATTTTATGAATGAATCCCTAGAGTCAAGTGTGCAAGCGAGGCATTTCATTCATAAGGAAGTTGTCGGTATTTGGTCTTGCTGGTAGAGATCGGGTGTAAAATCCTGGAACATTCTTGTTTCGTAGAAATTAGGAAAATTCCCTCTTTTCGACAAAACTCAAGAAATTTCCGCTTTAGGACCTACAAATCTCCCCGCATTCGTTCTAGGTTCTTACCACCTCAAGCAGAAATGGGCTATGTAATGGACAAGTGTTTTGAGGGACACCAAAGTGTCCATGGGGACGGAGTGAAGATTTCCGAAGTGGCCGTTAAAGTCTGGTAGCGCCATCTGGCGAAAACTCCTCAGCTTGCTGACAGGAGATGTGGTGAGGTTTTTTGCACTCTCGCTGCTCCTTTCCATCACAATTCTGAAATAAATCTCGTGCCTAAGGAAAACAAGCACACGCACGGGTACCAAGGTCCCACGACCTTAAAAAAACTGGGCATAAATAAGAAAGCGAAGAAACGTCTGTCGGCCATTGGCCTTTTTTAACGAGGTGATGTAGGAATCTTCAAAAGATACTGCTGTGCTTGAGCAAGTATGTAGGATTTTCACCGACGAAACCCAAAAATACCTCCTCCGCCGTTCCCCGTGAGGGACTACCTTTTGGCATTACTTCGCAGGGATGGCTCTGGCTGATTAGTCATTACGGTTTGTCGACTGACGTCTGGCTTCTTATTTTTGAAGCTCGTTGTGGATGGTGCTTACCGTCCGGCTCACTGCTCGATCTTGTTGTGATCGCAGCATCAAATCAACCAGATTCTGTGGGTTTATGACACTCTTCAGATCCGCTTCTAGTTGTTTACGGTTCCCAGAGAATCTGGGGCAGTCGAACAACACGTGTTTGACGTCCTCCTCCGCAACTCGCTTACACCTGGGACAGTCTGGCGAATCGTCCAGCTTGAACCTGTACAAATATTGCCTGTATCCGCCATGACCCGTAAGTAATTGGGTCAGGTAGTGGTTCCTCTCACCGTGCTTCCGGTTCACCCACTTCCCGATATCCAGGATGAGAGTATGTGTCCAGCGACCGGTTGAACCCTGCTCCCATCGCTGCTGCCATTCTCTTTCAACGACTTTCCCATCCGCTGACGCCTCTGATGTTTCCAGGCGTCGACCACGGTACAGTCTGCTTGTTTCGTCAACCAGAATCTCCATTGGGATCATTCCGGCGACGACATAGACGGCTTCGTGCGAAGAGGTTGTGTATGTACAGCATACTCTCTAATGCGCACCTTCGGTATTCGGTATTTGGAATAATTCTTGTCAAGGCCACGGTGGCGGACGCTGCCTTCCCGCATACATACTTCAGGTGCTCTCCAAAGCTCAGCCTCGCGTTAAGCATAACCACCAGGTGCCTACTGGCTGGCTTAGAGGTTATGACACTGCTTCCGACTCTGATCTTCAGAGAGGCGTTCCTGCGGCAGCTGGTTCTTCGTATCGGAACGACTCATTTTTCAACGGCCAACCCCCTCGATGCTAGAAGAACTGCAGTATTTGAAGCATCGCTACAACAACAACATCTTAGAGAGGCCTTTTTTCTGCGCTTATTGATAAGAACAGCTTCCGTCTTTTGCTCGGCGAGCTCCAATCCCACTGTTTCCAACCACAACTTAATAGTTGTGATCGCCTCGCTGGCATACATTTCGACATAGCCCGGGTCTTTTGCGACGACGACAACCGCAATATCATCTGCAAACCGGACTATCGTGACCTCTTTACGAGGTTCAAGATGGCATTGTATATGATAATCCACAGCTGAGGACCAACAACGGATCCTTATGCAACGCCCGCTGTTACCGTGTACTCCTTAGTTCCCTCGCCAGTATCATATTACAGAACACGATCTGAAAGGTAGCTCTTGATTATTGCAGCTTGGTAGTCCGGCACTCCCATCTTTTGCAGAGCGGCATGAATGCACCCCCAGTTTGAACGCATTCTTGACATCGAGTGTCACCACTGCGCACCACCCTTCGTAGTGAATCCCTTGCCAAGTTGTTAACCGTCATAATTACGTCCATCGTATATCGCGCGCGTCTAGAACCATACTGTCGGTCCGACAGGCCCCCTTTTTCTTCCACCACCTCGGACAGTCGATTAAAAATTATCCGGTCAAAAATTTTTCCCGTAGTGTCGAGCAGACAGATTGGGAGGTATGAATTTGGTTCTCCAGGCGGCTTGTTTGGTTTGGGCAGCAGTATCAATTTTTGCCTTTTCCATGGTTTTGGAAAGGTCCGTTCCGACAAGCAAGTTCCGAATGCGTCGATGAAATTCTCTGGTATTGTTCGGATTGCCACCGTCCGGGCCTGGCGCCTTACCATCCTCAAATCTGGGTGCGGCTTGGAAAAGTTCATTCTCCGTTGTGACAGGTATATACTCGTCGGCAAATGGCGGCGGGTTCCAGCTCGTGTTGAGGGAATAGAACCGAGACAATATTTTCGAACATAATGGGACATTTTTGTTGGGATGCTTTCTGCCCTATTTTATTCATCACCACCCTATAAGCCGTTCCCCACGGGTTTATATCCGCGTCATCGCAAAGCTGTTTGAAGCAATTTTGTTTGATTTTTTTTTATCGCAAGCTCCAGTAGTCTACGAGCGGTTTTTTGTGACTGCCGCAGGTCATAATATGCCGGTGTATGTCGATCGCTGACTAAGACGCCGTGCTTTCAGGCACCTACTTCTTAAGATCGCAATCTCTTCGGTCCGCCAGTAATTCTCCCTCCGTAGATTTGAACACTGTCTTCTTGGCATGGAGGCGTCACACGCTATCGTTAAGTGCTTTGCAATCTACGCGGTCCTCTGTTCTGCCGGTTCTACGATGGGCCCGCCCAAGACCTCCTTGAAGGCTACCTCATCGAAGCTTTTAACGGACCATCCCCGTGTCGGGGCTCTTCCTTGTACTCGGCGTGTCCTTCCTGCTATTGTAAAGAAGATTGTCTGGTGGTCACTGTGGGTGTAGTCTTCGCTAACGCACCAATCTACGATTGGTTCCAAAGAGTTACTGATGAACGTTAGGTCAATAATAAAGCCTGCACTTTCTTTCCTGAAGGTATTGCTACCACCCGAATTCATTTAGACGACATCTAGTTGTGAAAATGCGTCGAGAATTGCCCGCCCTCGGGCATTTGTATCTCGGCTGCCCCATTCTGTCGCCTACGCGTGAAAGTCTCCCGCAATTATAACCGAGTTGTGTATACTCGCGTCATGCACCAATCCGTCTGGCAATCTTTCGGATTCTGCCAGGTCCAGTCGTGGTGGAGCATAGCAGCTGTACGCATGGAAACCGTTGATCTTCGCCCTTACGACGCCGCTCATCGGTTCTGACATACCCTGCTGGAAAGCATGGTTTCCACACGTCCAAATGGCTACTTGTTTCTGCTCATCTGCGATCCAAATGGAGCTACCCAAATTTGTATACTGGTCGCAGATAATTGCTGCATCGACTCCTTTCTCCCTGATGGTCTGCGATAGCAGATCCTGTGCCGCCCGGCAATGGCTCAGATTTAACTGCACGAACTTCATTTACGGGTTTGCTTTAGTGGCTCTCGATACTCCGGGCACTTGGCACCTCCGGTCAGATGCTTATTGGCTGCCTCGAGGCAGACGGAAACACACGTGGATCGATCAGATGAAGAAGCAACAACAACGCATTAATCTCGACGATGATGCGATCCAAGACCGAGCTGCCTGCAGAAGGAAGCTGAGATTATACCTCCAGAATGGGCGAAATGCGAATACAGGCAGAGCGAAGCCGGAGAGTGGTATGAAACGGCAAGGGGGGAAGAGGAGAAGAACTGAAAGTACTGTAAAGGTCCTTCGTGTATTTGAGCAAATATTGTTCCCCATTTTGGGAAAAATGGTTGCCAAAGGCCCGATGGCCCAGTCCGCCCCTGATTATATATTATCACTCAAAAAAGCAAAATAAGGGTTAACTTTAAGCCTTTATCGTATGTTTTGGTTATTAACATTATATGATGTTATTTCTACCCAAAAGTTGCAAATACGCAGTGTTTTGAGTATTTATCTAACGCTAGTATCATAATCTTTTTGGGCACTATATGATACGTTCAGCATAGTATTAAAATCCAATAATGCAGAATTATGACGTCCGATCAACTAATCGTTTCTGCCAAAGAAACAACCAATTGCCAATTGGGTCCTTCACTCGCTGTTTATTTTGTTTAGCGTTATCGTCGCTCACCTAAAAATTATCTCGCTATCATTTTCGCTTCCAGTTGATAACACACAGAACACAGATTGTGTTAAAGTGAATTATAATTAATGTTTACCAAGCGACAACACATCCAACATTTTTGCAAGTCTGAGAAGCGCACAAGTTCGTTCGTTGAGCAGAAATGAAATTTTTAGATCTAAATCAATTCAAGTACGTGGTTGTTTGATAGGACAGATAGTGCTTCCTTTTTCCTACCGCCTGACAAATTAATAAATAATTGTTTTCTTCTTTTTTTTTCTCTCTTAGGTGGTTTCACGGTAGCATTTCGAGAGATGAAGCCGAACACCTGCTACAACCCCGAGAAGATGGACTATTCCTGGTTAGGGAATCGACAAATTTCCCTGGCGATTATACGCTGTGCGTATGCTTCCAAGGAAAAGTTGAACACTATCGTGTCAAATATCTAGAGAATAAATTAACAATTGACGATGAAGAGTACTTTGAGAATTTGGGACAATTGGTGGCGGTAAGTGAAATACATTTTTATGATTATTTAATATGTTGCAGTTGAACAGTGTACATCTGCAAAAATGTCATTATTTCAAGGGGATAGATACATAGAACATTCGTGTTTGTATTTTTACTACCATTTTGGAAAGTAATCGGCTAATATGGATCTACTCTTGTTAATTTTATTGAACCGATACGAAGCAGTTTTTTTATTCATCGTCATCATCGTGGCGCGACAGGCCGACGGTCGCCTGGATCGTTGTCCTCCAATTACTTGTATCTCGGTCACGTGACCGCGTCCTCCAATTTTGGAAGCCCAGTAGCTGCTCGGCGTCCGCATACAGTGAGCTCTTCCAACGAGATCGCAGTCGTCGACTCGTTCTGCATTCATTACTCTCTTTGGCATGCGATCATCGTCCATTCGTTGTACATGCCCTGCCCATTGAAGTCGTTGTAGTTTGACGATTTCGGAAACTTCCAGCTCATCGTACAGTTCATACAACTCATGGTTGTACCGGATGCGCCAACTGTTGCAATCCAGGTATATGAAGTCGTTCACGAACTCGATGTTGAGGTCCCCCACATTGATAGCCGATCTTAATTATACGAGTATTTACTAGTTTGTACGCTTGTCTGGTGTTCCTATTAGTTAAATTTTCGTTAATATTCAACTGCTCGTCAAAGTACGAGTATTTACGTTTCTTACGTCTAACTATTCTATTCGATATTCGCCGTAGTTCGTCATATTTTTCTCTTTTGGCTCTAGTTCCTCGTTGAATCCAATGTCTATAGGCCTGGTTTTTGCGTCAAGTGAATTTTTGCATTCTTCGTCGAACCAGTCATTTTGCGCTCACCGGGCTTTATATCCCACGATCTTCTCTGCGACATTCCTGATGGTACCCTTGAGTTTTTCCCAGAACCCATGGACGCCTGTATCGCTGATGTTGTGTAGCATAGGCGATAGTCTTTCCTCAAGGGCGGTAGTATACGCCACCGTCGTAGCATCGCTCAGAAGCTTATCAACCGCAATTGGTGCACTGAGGAAATTCTACATCTGTAGGTCATCTTCACGAAGTGATGATCTGAGTCGCAGTTTGCTCCTCGATAGGAGCGGACATCCATGACACTAGACGCCCATCTCCTGCAAATTAGGACGTGATCAATTTGGTTGACGGTATGTGCGTCTGGAGATTTCCAGGTCTGCTTGTGAATGCGTCGATGCGGGAAACACGTAGATCTTACGATTAGATTCCTACTGCAGGCGAAGTCGATAAGTCGCTGGCCGTTGTCGTTACATTCTTCATGGAGACTGTGGCCTCCAGTGGTCCCCCGGTGCCAACTTTCATTTCCGACTTTCGCGTTGAAGTCGTTCGTTGGAAGTGAGTCGAAGAGAGTCTCAAGGCGGGCGTGCGTAGAACTCGTCTTTTACTGCGTCTTCTTTAACTTCAGTGGGGGCGTGTACATTGATGAGCCAGAGATGAAGTCAGTAATGTGCGGCTTGAGATGATTGTTCACTATAAATGTTACTCCAAACTGCTTCCGGCCCGATGGTTTGCCACTTGTAAAAATTGTGTGCGATTTCAAGCGAGATCAATCGCTGCCAAGCCAATTTGTGTCCTGGACTGCAGTAATGCTCAGATTGTACTTTTCGACTTGTTGAAGGAGGGCCTTCTCGGCCCCCGGTTTATTCAGGGAGCGTACATTCCAGGATCCGAAAGAATAATCCGTTAGTCGTTTGCGTGGTCATCGTTGTTGATCCGTCCAATCCGAGGCTTTTGTTCCAGGTTTCTTGAGGTGGAGTGGCTTTTACAAGGACAAGTTGTCAGCACATCGCTTAACCCCATTCAGGGGATGGCCTCGGAAGATAGCTGCTTCAGATGGTTTAATAAACGTGCTGGAGCTCACATAACTATGTTGCAGGTCCAACTACTCAAGTCATTCCATCCTACTAAACCTGAGACGCTTAGATCTTGGTCAGCCATTCAGGCTACAGCATCTGTCTTTTTCCAAATGTCTTATCGCTAAGACTTGGCCGTCAGCGGTTTGACACACTGCCGTTACCAGGGGGCGCCCACGTGGAGGACTATGGAAAAGGTCTTTTGCCCACCTTTTCCACACGATAGGGAGTCTTATAGATTCTAATAGCAACTGAAACGGACCTACTCCTGGCCCGAAAATTTATTTATTTTAACTGTGCTTAGAATTTCATGGTTCTGAAACGTTGACTATCAATTTTCGTCAATCCATGCTCACACGCCGTCGGGTGTGTGATACCATTTAGCAGTGACGTGCACTCGTAGTAAGCAATTCCAAACTGCTTGACTTACCGAAATAAGCAATTCAATAATAAACTTTGCTTACACCAATACACATATCATCATTTCAGTCAATGTTTTTCTTTAAGCTGAAGAATACATATTATCATTCAAATATTCCTTTACACATTCAAATTCTGATCCGCGCCTTCTTTTGGTTAAAAAACATTCGCTCAATTACTTTAGATAATATTCAAACCTCCCACATTTTGCACACCATAGACACCAAACTTAGAATAGGAAAATGTGCCTAGATCTTTAGATGCATGTACCATGTGTGCATCCAAATACTAGACATGTTGATTCCAGAAAATGGGAATCTTGGATTTCGGTAGTACATTGGGCAACGATTTTTTTTTTGTTTTGTTCGCAAATTTATATGAGACAAGTCAAGCACTGGCGCGACTGCTTTTGTGTGTGGGATAAAGCCCAATGATGCTTGTTAATGAAATGTTGCCAATGCAGGGAATGTTTATGGGAATTTGATTTTTCCAGTAGAGCTTTTGTTTTTGTTATGTAATGGATTTTCCGTTGCAATTTAAAAGAGGAAGTCAGTGCAATCGGGTGATTTTGATTAAATTGTGATTTGAAGTTTTTTGACCGTTTGTAGTGATTTAATTGATTTGATTTGTGATAAAAGTGGTAAGTTTTCTTTTCGCATTATGTCGGAGTATTGCTGCGCGACGGATTTCGTACTAAAAGCGGGATTTTCAACTCTTTCCTTTGCCAAGAAAAGAGAAATTATAGAATCGGATAGACCGAAGCCAGATCTTAGTTTAGAGTTTAAATTAAAAAATATTACGCGAAAATTCCATATCGAAACGTATGAAAAGTACATTTGGTTAACGGGAAGCTGTAAATTAAATAAGTTATTTTGCTGGCCGTGTCTTTTGTTCACGAATGAAAAATCTGTTTGGAATAAAGCTGGATTTAGTGATTTGAATAATTTTACGGGCTCAGCAGCAAAGCATTCAAGTTCCGAAAAACATCTTCAGTCGTTAATTAAATTAGATAATTTTGGTTCTCAGCGTATAGAGTTTATGCTTAGTAACCAGGTGGCAATATCTGTTAGTTTGCATAATGAAAAAGTTGAGCGTAATCGTAATATTTTGAAACGTTTAATCGATACTGTAATTTTTTTGGCAAAACAGGAGCTTCCTTTTCGCGGAAATAATGAAGACTCTTCTTCAAATAATCGTGGTAATTTTATCGAAACCGTAAATTTCTTGAGTTTGTACGATACGATAATTGAGTCCCACATAGATTCTATAAAAGCAAATGCAGCGTTTTCGGGTTTGTCTAATAGAATCCAAAACGATCTTGTTTCCGCTATAGCTAATGTGGTTCAAAATAAAATCAATTTGGAAATAAAGGAGGCTCCATTTGTAGCTGTAATGGTCGACGAAACGCCAGATGTTAGCGGTCGGGAACAATTAACGATGATTTGTAGATATACAATATCAAATGAGATTGAAGAAAGATTTATCGGATTTTTGGATGTAAGCGCTAATCGTACAGCTACAGCAATAAGCTCTCACATTTTAAAACAATTGCAAAATTTTAATATCGATAAGAAATTAATTGCACAATGTTACGATGGCGCAGCAGTAATGAGTTCTCAAATTCGTGGAGTTCAGACTTTAATTCGGGAAAAACATAAATCGGCAATTTTCGTTCCATGTTACGCTCATTCACTAAATCTAGTATTGTCTAAAGCAGTTGAGTTTATTCCGGAAATTAAATTATTTTTCGCGCACATCAATAAAATCGCATCATTTTTTAATACATCCACTAAAAGGTCGGACCTTTTTGCAAATATAGTAAATCGTCGTTTACCATCGGTTTCCAAAACGCGTTGGCATTATCATTCGCGTATTATTAACGTTATATTTGAACATAAGCATGAAATTTGTACAGTTTTTGAGACAATTTCGAATGGTTCTCAACACTGGGATGGCGATTCCTTGACTTTTTCCGATATATACTTACAAAAATTCGCAGAGTCAGATTTTCAATTATATCTGTTAATTTTTTCTGAAATTTTTTCGAAAACTGATATATTATTTAATATTATTCAGAGCAAAGTGGTAAACATTTCATATGCAAGCCAAACAATTATTGAATTTGAAAATTGGCTTGAAAATGACTTTTCTAAAAAGTTTGATAATTTCTATTCGACAGTTACAGCAGAATATCAGCCACCACGTAAGAAATGTAGAAATGCGATAGATCCTTTACAAAATTTACGGCGGATATTTCGGGAGATTATAGATGTTATTCTCGGGCAAAATCGAGATCGATTCCATTCGTTTAAAGATCTTTCATTTTTAGAGTTGCTTGAACCGAATTATTTTTCTAAATTCAAGTCAAATTTTCCCGATAAAAATTTTGACTCACTTATTGAATATCACGGTCAATTTTTCGACAGAATAAAGTTGAAAAATGAGCTAAAAGTTATTTATTCTTCAGATGAGTTTAAAAACGCGAATCCTAGTAAAATTCTCGATTATTTTCAAAAACGGCCTTATGTCGCAAACGGTTTTAAGCAAGTTCATATTTTAGCAAAATTATTATTATTCCAGTCACAGTGGCAACTGCGGAAAGGTCATTTTCAACGTTCACACATTTTTGAGAAATCGCCAATCCCAAGAACGACTTTCGGATCTTGCTTTAATTGCGGTTGAAAAGGATCTTCTTATACAAATGCGAAGAGAAAACGATTTTTTTGATAATGTGATTAAAGAGTTTTTACTTAAAGAACGGCGCATAGATTTGGAATACAAATAAATGGCAATGGCGAAAGAATATTTATTTATTTCAAATACCCCTGAATTTTTCTTAGTCTTAATTAACATAATATTTATTTATCATTTTTTTTATTAGTAATATTTTATTTATTTATTTATTTTTTTTTTTTTTGTATTCCGAATATATGTGCCAATATTTTATTTATATCTTCCCTGATTTCTTCTTTAAGGCTTAAAGCCGCTTGGTATAAATGTTTTTGTGACTGTCCATATTCTATTATACAGTCCATTTTTGTTTATGCTAAATTGGCTTTAGGGCGCCCAACTGCTTGACTATGAAAAATTTCCACTGCACGTCACTGCCATTTAGTGTTCCTTTCCTTGGCTAAAGCTTTGCTCAAAAGGTAATGGGAAAGTTTTTGCGTAGTGAAGCTCTATCTGTTTAATGGAAACGAAGATTCAGTAATTTAGGTTTTTATTTAGGCTAACCTAGAAAAAGGTCTCTCTCTCTACTTCAATTCTGTTAGGTTCTTAGTAGCTTTAAAGCATAACATTTTAAAATTCCTTGTAAGGATATCCTGTTGAAATCATCTACTTCTCAGTAGAGCATATGCTTTTGTTTGATTTTGTATAAAAAAAAGTTTGCTTAAACTAAATGAAAATATATAAACTAACTTAAAATATGATAATCATTTTCAGCATTACGAAAAAGACGCCGATGGTCTGTGTACGCAACTAATCAAATGCCTACCGAAGAAGGGCAAACAAGAATTCTGCATAAATTCAAAAGAATTCGCCGACAAAGGCTGGGTGATACCTGAAAGTGATCTGCAGCTTCGCGAGAGCATAGGCAAAGGTGAATTTGGCGATGTAATGCTGGGCATTTTAAGAAACGACAAAGTCGCCGTGAAAATGCTGAAAGATGATGGAGCCGCGCAAAAATTCTTAGCTGAAGCATCCGTTATGACGTAAGTTGAACCTCTCTTTCATCTTATCTACACGTCTAAACCAAATATGTATGTACACATTTATGATTTTATAACGAGAAATTCAAATCACTTTTGCAGAACGCTGGAACATGAGAATCTCGTTAAGTTTATCGGTTTAGTATTTACAAATAAGCACATCTATCTAGTTACGGAATATATGAGTAAAGGATCTTTGGTCGATTATTTAAGATCGCGCGGACGACAGCATATTACGAAAAAAGATCAAATTACATTTGCATGGTAAATATACCGCACTTGAACAGTAGTGTGTTGTTGGGCGTTGATCATTTCAAATGAAAACAATAATCCAATGTTGCATTGCAGCGACACGTGTTCGGGCATGGAATATCTGGAGGCAAAGAAAGTGGTACATCGTGATCTGGCAGCTAGAAATGTATTAATTTCCGAGAATTGTGTAGCTAAAGTATCCGATTTTGGATTGGCACGAGAAGAATGTTATAATTTAGAAGTGGGTAAATTGCCAATCAAGTGGACGGCGCCGGAAGCACTGAAGGGTGGCGTAAGTATATCATGATCACCATAAATGTACAAAGTGAGGGTACATTTTGTAATGAAATATTTTGCATTTGTAGCGATTTTCAAATAAATCCGATATGTGGAGCTTTGGAATTCTTCTGTGGGAAATCTATTCGTTTGGACGTGTTCCGTATCCGCGAATTGTAAGTATTGAAACACACGATCTTCTCTCTTTTGCTTAAAATTGTGTGTAGACTGTCTGTCAGTTAGGCCTGCCATAGTCGATTTGGCAGCGACATCGACTCGACTGCGACTCGAACTCTGCTCGAAGCATGTGACGTGTTTCGAAGGGAAAAGTCAAGTGTATCGTGTATAACGAAATATAATTCAAAATGAAGTATGTTCATATGTTGGAGGTGGGATACACAATTAAATGTGATATGCATTCTTCGTATGATGTTACGCGAATGTTACGTGTTGTATAGTAATGGGCCGTGATGGCTTGGTCATGATGGGTCATCAGTGGCCAACCTCATGGTCTATCTTGATCCATGGCATGGCATGGTTCTTCGCACCGGAACGACCCGTTTTTAAACGGCCAAGAGCTGCCAAACCACGTCGATGGAAGAAGTACTGTAGTACTCGAAGCATCGCTACCACAACAACAACACCGTTTACTGCTGCCCGGTGTAGAAACAGTGGACAACAATCATGCATCCCGCGCAATTCCGCTTTCCTGGCGACACCAACGATTACTACTATAAACACGCTGTTTGTCCCTAAAAACCCCGATGAACAACAACATCACTCATTACACGGTACAGATGCCGAACAATCTCAATCCGGCACCAGTAGTCAATGGATTGCAGCAACACAAGATTGCGGAAGCGACAGCTTTCATGGACAGACATCAGATCATGATTGAGAGCAAATTGAACACTCACTCGTCTTTAAATCCTCATGGCAGCTATAATGTTGTTCGTAAGGACGGTTGGACCAAGGCTGACGGAGGACTTGCACTCCTAATTCATCAATCAGTGCAATATCGCGAACTAGCTATATCTGTAGCCGATGATAATGAATGTCCTTGAACTAGAGGCAATAGCTGTTCTATCTGGCAATGTAGAGATCGAAATATTAAAAGTCCACATGCCACCGGTGTCCAGCTGTCTTAACGGCTACAAAGACAACATCAGCTCTTTACTCTCCGGTCAATACCGCCTCGTAGTCGGTGAAACGCTCACCATGAGCTATGGCCCTCCAATTTGGATAACGATGCTAGAGTAGCGGAACAACTCGACTCATCTAAATTCAGTTCCTTAAATGTCGATGCTCCTACCCGTATTTCCGGTACTTGCTCTACCTCTCTTGACATCTCGATTGGTAGTGCCGGCGTCAACAACGACGCTCACGCTATTCTCCGACCATTTGCCGATCATCATTAGACTCGACAGGCCCTCCAAACAAATTCCTGCAGATCATCATTTTCGTGGACTACAATAAAGCTGACTGGGACAGCGCTAGAAGCTAAATCAATGCAGCTTTTGCTGCGTTAGGGACACCATTGGAGTATGTGTTGCTGAATCGACCTTTACCGCGGTCCTCCACTACACGCCTATTTGAGCAGCAACGCGCTTTCGCGACACAACCGGCAATGCGCGGCAAATCCAAAGTTAAGGGTTGAGCGAAGCGGCTACAAGCGTTTACTTGCCAAATCTAAACAAAAAATTGGATTTGTCGCTCGTAGCCGCGCGTTGCTTGTATTCGAAGGAAACATTTTGCCGATTGATTTTGTGCGCAATGGAAGAGATAGTTAAGAGAATTGGGGAGACACCTGAAATGGACGATAGCCGCTCAATTGCGCTTGCAGTCGAGGACCGCACTCAGACGAGTGCTGATCAAAGTCGGAGCAACGGCTGCAAACCCCTTCCCTTCAACGCCAGAAGGCGTTTCTACAACAACAACGACGAGAGAGATCGCAATCACAGCACAGACCCTAGTGATCCAAGAGCTAGAGACCTGAACATTCAGATAAATAATAAAATGTAGCTGAGCGTAAACACTCAAAATGGAGTGCACCACGACGGTCTTGGATGTAATTAAATGCCAAATTCATATAGGCCTGCAGTCTCATCCGTGTCATAGAACTATTCTGGTGGCTCTTGATTTGCCAAAGACTTTTGACACAGCCAGTCACTTGGATCTTCTGTCAGACATCTGCTGTAAGTCACTTCTTACGCACGTTTAAAAATGGATACCAACTATCTGGCTAGCCGACAATCATTTACGGAGTTCTGCGACAAGAAATCCAAAATAAGGAGAATCAAACAGAGTGTCCTGCAAGGATCTATCTATCAGGACTCCCCTAACACCGCCAAAAGGACTCCAATCACATACGCAGATGATTGTTCGATTTTAGCTACCGGTAATGACATTCCATCTATGCGTGCGTTGATCAGCTCATCATCTTCTTCGTCAACAAAAACTTGTTACACTAAGCGCTAAAATAGTCTGCGACCTTGTTTACTTCTTGAACCAAGGAGGTGAAACTACAGCTGGATATATCAGTAGGTAACCAAACCCATTTGCACTGTAATGGACGGTTTGGTGGGCATCAAAGTTGCCCGTGGGGACGGAGCCTAAGGTAGTATAGTGACCGTGAATGTCGGGACGTGCCATCTGGCAAAGAAAAAGGCCCCTCAACGAGCCAACCAGAGGCCTATGCTTGCTGTAGCTCTGTTCGGGAGACGTGGACGAGGGTTTCGCCGCTCGTTGCCCCTGTCCTTTATGTTTATTAATAGAAATGTATAGGCCTGAGGAAGACAACACAAACAGGGGAGGTAAAAATGGGGGAAAAAAGTGATGGCAATAAGGATAGAATGGTTAGCGGACAGCGTAAATGCCCTTGCGCTCGCATCGAGTCCGGGTGTAATGGTACCCTCGGCCTCTGGTTCTGTACCACCGACAGATCATTACTCACTAGGTGCTGCCATCGATCTGCCGCTGGAAGCAACACAACCAGACCAGAATATGATTCATTACAAGTATGGAAATATCATCTGCCCATGCTTCCACGATCGGCAATAAAATGAGAGCTCGCTGTAAAGTTTACAAAGCACTGACTGAAGTTCATGGGGAATGAACAAGGAGATCCTGCCGGTAACATATAAAGCTATTGGAAGATCGGTGGCCGACTACACAGCATCTGCCCAGGTACTGGAAGAGCATACAGTCTGGTCAAAACGCTGCATTACGCACAGTGACCGGCTGTCACTTGATGACAGCTCAGGATCACCTGCACAAAGAGACCAGCATGCTGCCCATTAGATGCCACAACACTCTAATCTCGAAGCAGTGCTTAGTGGGCTGCTACCGCAACGACCATCCGAATCATCATCTCATGGACAAAACATTGCCACCTCGAAACATCAGACGTAGCCTGAGGGACCTTGACAAAGAAGTCCAGAGATATAAAATCCAGCCATTCGACGAAGCCACCTACAGGGCTGCCATTGCTTCTACTACATAGCGAAGAAGTTCAAAAGTTCGAACACCGTACTGCAAGACCGGCCACCAGCCATTCCTCCTACCGAGAATAGTCTACTTACTATGCTTGCGCAGCTTCGATCTGGCTAGTGCTCCCTTCTTAAATCGTGTTTGTCTCGCATCGACCGCGATATTCTGAATAATGCCCCGCTTGTAACGATACATCTCATTATGTTGATCACATCGCAGAGCTCAGATATCTGTGGGAGGCTCCGATCGAAGTCGCAATTTTCCTTCTTGGCCTCGACACCGTATGAGAGGAAGCAACTGCAGACATATAACTTACACACACGCATATCAATGACGTTGCTACTACTGCAGCAACAACAACCCACCGCGGGGTGGGGATCATTACCAATTATAACCCAGCCATAATTAATCAACCATCATCACCCAAAGATCATCTCGTTATTCAGTTTTCATCATCGCAATGATCGCCCCAAGCAGCACATCATGTGAATATTGTACTCCTTGGGGCTCTGAAAACCAATCCGTACAATATCATATATGTGGCTAACATGTGTCGATTCCGAGTTGGGGTAGCTCTATGGTATGGTATGGTACGGAGGGCTACCGTAAATAAACATAATACAGCACACTTAGACCAAAAAAATAGGTCCCTTGTGATACCCTAGTAAAAACATACCCCCAGTCGTCATCTAATGATTGAACCAACCAGAGCTTATCGCTAGACGAAAAAGTTGACCCACATCCGCACTAGCTAAGTCTCCCAGATGAGCATAAAAAGAGGACCCCAAAGTAGCTCTTCTTTTATGTGCCAAAGCTGGGCAATCGCAGAGAAGGTGAAAAGTGCTCTCCTCCTCCTCCTCATCACCACAGCTTCTACAAAAATCGTGGTATGGAAGTCGGTGTCGGAGTCTTCTGGCGTGTTCGCCGATGGCGCAGTGACCACTGATGACTCCCACAACAAGGTCGATGTGGAGTGTCTTCATAGAAAGCAGTTTAGTGGATCGTTTAACATTCAGCTTAGGCCATATCAGTTTTGCTTTATGGCACGTATCTCCATTCAGCCATCTCGAATTGGCCTTGTTGATAGAGGTTACCTTTGTGCTTACATGTATCGAGAGGTATAGCAATGTCGCGACATACTTGCAGGTTTCCATCGGCAGTTCCCCTTCTAGCAAGCTCGTCTGCTCTACAGTTGCCAATGAAGCCACTATGGCCTGGTATCCAACACAGGGTTATGTTGAAGAAATTTCCCATTTCCATAAGACATGTACGACAGTCTGCCACACACTTTGACGACACCAGGACGGATTCCAAGGATCGCACAGCGGCCTGACTGTCCGTGTAAATCGTAATATCTCTTGCAGATATGATATTTTGTCCGAGCCATATCATTACCTCTTTTATTGCACGGATCTCGGCCTGGAAAACACTACAGTAGTTTGGGAGGCGTAAAGGCGTAGCAAGTCGAAGACACTCAGAGAAGACTCCGGCGCCCACCCCATCATCGGTTTTGGAGCCATCCGTGTAAATACACAGAGGATTTAGGGCCGTCGGGTCGACCATTTCCCATTGACTACGGGATGGAATAACGCATGTGTATTTTAGTTTGCACTGAACCAGTGTTTTGGAATACAGTAGTCCGTGGAAGAGGGGATGTCAATATTGCTTAGGATTGCAGCATGACCGAAGTATGTGTCGGCCCATTGACCTGTTTCCCTTATGCGAATCGCCACGTTGGTAGCGATCTGTTCACTTGCAATGTCCACAGGAAGGAGGTTTAGCATCATCTCCAAAGCCGCGGATGGGGTTGAGCGAAGAGCCCCAGTTATGGCCATGCACGCCGCTCTCTGCACCTTTGCTAGGATGCTGCGGCTTGTTTCTGTACGTAGGGCAGTCCACCAGACAACCACCCCGTACAGCAATATGGGATGCAGGACCGAAACAAAAAGCCAATAGAGCATTTTTGGTTGCAGACCCCACTTCCTACCAATGGCCCTCCTGCAACAATAGAGTGCTATAGTTAGTTGCTTTGTTGGCCCGTTCTAGAATATTATGCCTCCAGTTTAGCTTTCTATCAAGTATAAGGCCTAGGAAACCCGCCTTATCCACGAAGGATAGTCTCACTCCCTCCAGTACAGGTGGTTCAACAGGAGGCGCCTGATGTTGGGGTAGCTCTAATTTTGAGTTGAATCGTGGTCGAATCGATGTCGTGCCGACTTGAGCTTAAATACAATCAATAAAATTTATTATTTCTACAATTCACTAACAATCATGTCATTATTATCCCCTTAGCCCCTTGCTGATGTGGTGAAACACGTTGAAGTTGGCTATAAAATGGAAGCACCCGAAGGATGTCCGCCCGAAATTTATGAAATGATGCGTCAAGCCTGGGATCTGAATCCCGCCCGAAGACCAACATTTCAAGAGCTCAAAGTCAAACTGCTGCAGCTTAAAAGCGTAACAACGTGAAGTCAAACACAGACGTAAGCTATAAACAATAATCACTATTTAAGGAGTATTATTATGAAAAAGTAAATATATATTATGAAAAAAAGAAAATCACAATGATGTGAAATAAAAAGAAATCCATAGAAATCAACAGAAGATTATTAGTTAAGAAAGCAAGCGTGATTGTTTAAAAGAAAATGATAGAAAGAAAAAAAACACACAAATGAAATCTTGTTTTCCTTTTTCTGAGCAAAACAATAAACAAACAATAATACCATATATACACACACAAAACCTAAACGTGTTGCTTTTCTTTTGATAAAGATTTTTTTCTTCCGTGTTTTTATATAAATATTATATACACAATAATTTTTAGCGTAATTCTTTTATCTTTTTTTCTATTACATATATTTAATATATTTATTAATTTGTTTAATATTAATATTGCAAGTTGCAAACAAAAATAACAAAAAGAGATGATGCATATGACAAAAACAAAATAATTAAAAAAAAACAGAAAACTTTAAATAAAGTGAACTCGAAAAAAAACAACAAAAACAGGATAGAAACATGAAACATGCTAAATTGTTGAAGGACGATAATAAGGAAAAGAATTGGTTCGTGATTGATTTAAGACAATTCAACAGTAAAATTTTAACTAATCCTACGCGCATCTACACACACACACGCCCACACCACCATTATGTCTTTTGTAAATAACGCTAAACTGTAAAAACACAATGTTATTCGTTTATGATTATCCTTTCGTAAATACGACGACTTCAAAAATGAAAAGCTAAAAAAACAAAACAAAACACCAAACCCGATATATCGAATAAAAAAGGAAAGAAGATGTTAGAACTATTTAAAACAAGAAATCGCTGTATATCGAAAGGCAGAAAATTCTTTCGCTATCATTGAAAATCGTTGATTTTCCAGTGAGCCTATTACAATGTTTTTTTTTTTATTTGGTCAATTTTATAAATTAATAATTTTGTGACTTTTTTTGTTTGTTTGTATGTTTTTGTATAGATTCCAAATCAGTATAAAGTTTATATATTTTTTTCGGCGGGACTACGGTACGTATATATACCAACGCGAATAAAAATGATGATAGTGAAAATACTTAAAATTATATTATATATTGTTTAATTACTATAAGCTCGTCTATTTTTATTTTTTAATTGTATAGGAAAATTGTATTTTTTCTTTTATTATTTTGAAGAGTTTACTGATATTTTTTTCATAGTTTTAGATTTTTTTTTTTGCAAACGAAAGTATTTTTTTCTGGATATTTTTTTTTACAGAAATTTATTTTTTTAACTTTACAAATATTATATAATTTTATATGGTTTTATGGAGTGTTTTCTTATTGCTCATTTGTAAGCGATATAAAATGAGAAAAAAAACTGTTATGTTATGATGTTTGTTCCAATAACCAGAGACAATGAGAAACGATAAAGATCAATGAAAAGGAATAGTTATTGTTTTATTGTTTTATTCATTTTCGATTATAGGTATGTTTTCCGTCGTTGTGCGTCCAACTTAGGAGAAAAAATGTAACTGTTTAATTTTTTAACAACATTTTTAGAGTATCTTTTAGGTTCTCATCATCATCGTGGCGCGACAGCCCGACGTCGGGCCTTGGCCGCCTGGATCATTGTCCTCCAATTATCTCGGTCACGTGACCGCGTCCTCCAATTTTGGGAGCCCAGCAGCTGCGCGGCGTCCACACCTACTGAGCTCTCCCAACGAGATCTCGGTCGTCCTCGCAGTCTCGCTCCGTCGACTCGTTCTGCATTCATTACTCTCTTAGGCATGCGATCATCGTCCATTCTTTGTACATGCCCTGCCCATTGAAGTCGTTGTAGTTTGACGATTTTCGAGACTTGCAGCTCATCGTACATTTCATACAACTCATGGTTGTACCGGATGCGCCATCCATCTCGATCGCAAACAGCCCCGAAAATTCGCCGTAGAACCTTACGTTCGAAAGTGTCTAGCATGTTTTCGGAGGCTTGAGTTAGGGTCCATGCTTCGCAGCCATAGCATAGCACTGGTCGTATAATGGTTTTGTACACGCGCAGCTTCGTGTTTCTGTGCACATGTTTCGATTTCATTATGGGGAGAACCGAGAAAAAAGTCTTATTAGCTAACTGTATCCGTCGCTTGATTTCGTCAGTTTCGTTGGCGTCCCTTGACAAGTTGCAACCCAGGTAAATGAAGTTGTTCACGAACTCGATGTTGAGGTCCCCCACATTGATGCTTGGTTGTGCAGGTGTCCTTGTCACCGATTGCATCATTATTTGAGTTTTACCCTCGTTAATACGTAATCCAACTTCCTTTGCAGCGGTATCGAGCGTATGCAGAAGTTCTTCTGCGTCAGCCAATCTTCGGGACATGATGTTGATGTCGTCGGCGTACGCTGCTAATTGTGTCGACTTGATGAGTAGCGTCTTGCTGTTGTCCATATTCATGGCCCGAATAACGTATTCCAGTGCTAGGTTGAAGAGCGTCGGTGCCAGTCCATCGCCCTGTTTCAAACCAGTGCGTGTTTCAAATAGATCAGTAAGTCTATTCTGGATCCTGACTTGTGAGACGGAGTTGGTCATCGTCATCTTTGTCAGTCGCACTAATTTTGCTGGTATACCAAATTGCAGCATGATGTTGTACAGTACTCCACCATCGATACTGTCGTATGCCTGCTTGAAGTCGACAAAGATTTGGTATACGTTTACGTTGTATTCCCAGCACCTCTGGAGTATCAGTTTGACTGAGAAGAGCTGATCGGTTGTGGAGCGACCAGGTCTGAAACCGCTTTGATATTCGCCAATGACTCGTTCTGCGTACGGTTTTATTCTATATTCCAGAATTTTCGTCAAAATTTTATAGGACGTACAAACTAGTAAGATGCCCCTGTAATTCTCACACCGCAATTTATCTCCCTTTTTATGAATTGGACAGATGATGCTTCTGCGCCAATCGTCTGGGATCTCCTCGTTCTCCCATACTCGCAGGAGTAATTGATGTATGGCATCAACTAGACTCGTTCCACCGAATTTTAGCAGTTCAGCTGGAATCTCGTCAGCGCCCGGCGCTTTATTTCGTTTTAGTGACCGCAACGCGAGATCAACTTCCTCTACTGTCGGGGGTTGTATGGGTGGGCCTAGATCAAGAATATCGTCGAGAGCTTCTTGTGTGGGGATGTTAGATGGTAGGTTTAGAAGCTCTTCAAAATAAGAGGCCCATCGTTTGTTAATGCCATCGGTGTCGCTGATGATGTTTCCATCCTTGTCCATACAAAGACTAGTCCCGGGTTGGTAGCCGTTCTTAATTGTATTTACTAGTTTGTACGCTTGTCTGGTGTTCCTATTAGCTAAGTTTTCGTTTATGTTCAGCAACTGCTCGTCAAAGTATTTACGTTTCTTACGTCTAATTATTCTATTCGATATTCGCCGTAGCTCGTCATATTTTTCTCTTCTGGCTCTGGTTCCTCGTTGAATCCATTGTCTGTAGGCCTCGTTTTTCGCGTCAAGTGAATTTTTGCATTCTTCGTCGAACCAGTCATTTCGCGCTCGCCGGGCTTTATATCCCACGACCTTCTCTGCGACATCCTTGATGGTACCCTTGAGCTCTTCCCAGAACCCATGGACGCCTGTGTTGCTGATGTTGTGTAGCATAGGTGATAGTTTTTCCTCAAGGGCGGTAGTATACGCCACCGCTGTAGCATCACTCAAGAGCTTATCAACCGCAAAGATTTTGGGAGGGCTGATTCTTGACTGGTGCACTGAGGAGATTCTACATCTGTAGGTCGTCTTCACCAAGTGATGATCTGAGTCGCAGTTTGCTCCTCGATAGGAGCGGACATCCATGACACTAGACGCCCATCTCCTGCAAATGAGGACGTGGTCAATTTGGTTGACGGTATGTGCGTCTGGAGACTTCCAGGTCTGCTTGTGAATGCGTCGATGCGGGAAACACGTAGAGCTTACGACTAGATTCCTGCTGCAGGCGAAGTCGATAAGTCGCTGGCCGTTATCGTTACATTCTTCATGGAGGCTGTGGCCTCCAGAGGTCCCCCGATGCCAACATTCATTCCCGACTTTCGCGTTAAAGTCTCCCAGCAGCAATTTGACGTCGTTTGTTGGAAGTGAGTCGAAGAGAGTTTCAAGGCGGGCATAGAACTCGTCTTTTACCGCGTCTTCTTTAACTTCAGTGGGGGCATGCACATTGATGAGCCAGAGATTGAAGAATCGAGTCTTGATGCGAATCGCACAGCCGTTAATTTATGGGTTTGAAGTCAGTAATATGCGGTTTGAGGTGATTGTTCACTATAAATGCTACTCCAAACTCCTTGCGGCCCGATGGTTTGCCACTTGTAAAAATTGTATGCGATTTCTTGTCATTAATCTCGCTGCCAAGCCAATTTGTTTCCTGGACTGCAGTAATGCTCAGTTTGTACTTTTCGACCTGTTGAAGGAGGGCCTTCTCGGCCCCCGGTTTGTTCAGGGAGCGTACATTCCAGGATCCGAAAGAATAATCCTTTATTCGTTTGCGTGGTCGTCGTTGTTGATCCGTCCAATCCGAGGCTTTTGTTCCAGGTTTCTTGACATGGAGTGGTTTTTACAAGGACGAGTTGTCAGCACGTCGCTTAACCCCATTCAGGGGATGGCCTCGGAGATAGCTGCTTCAGATGGTTTAATAAACGTGCTGGAGCCCACACAACTATGTAGCAGGTCCAACTACGCAAGTCATTCCATCCTACTAGACCTGAGACGCTTAGGTGTTCGTCAGCCATTCAGGCTACAGCTATCTGCCTTTTCCAAACTGTCTTATCGCTAAGACATTGGCCGTCAGCGAATTGATACACTGCCGTTACCAGGGGGCGCCCACGCGGAGGACTACGGAAAAGGTCTTTGCCCCCCAGGTTCTGGTCTCCAAAAATACGGCTGAGAAGATCTCGTCATTGGATAATATTTTTATTGGTAAAACTTAAGTTTAGCTGATTTTATGAAAAATTTTAATCTTGAAAATAGGTTTATCGTGTCATAAAACTCATAAAAAAGTCGGGGGAGCCTTGTCTTTAAAACTGGATCCTTGGGGAAAACGCCAAAGGCCGTTATTCTCTATGAATCGTAGTTTTTTTTTTAATTTCTCTTTGAAAATTGGTTTATTGGGGCTTGAAATTAACAAATAAATCGGAAGAGCCTTGACATTATAACAGAATCGTTGAAAAACCGGTAAAACAGTTATTATAAGTGGATTTATAGGGGCTTGAAGCTTAGGTTAGGTTAGAGGGGCTGCCATGAAGTGTCACAGCTCACTTAGACCACAGATGGGTCCGTTGTGATACCCGCGGTATTTAACAACCTGAAAAATTAATCATTAAACCAGCCGGAACTGATAATGAAGCGAAAAATCTTACTGACATCCATATCCTTCAAGTCATCCAAATCTTCGAAGAAGAAAGACCCAAGAATCCTTTTCCTCCTTATCGCCAAGGCACGACAGGTACAAAGGAGGTGGGAAGTACTTTCCTCCTCATCCTCGTCATCGCAACTTCTGCAAAAGTCATTGTAAGGACGCTGGAGTCTTCTGGCGTGCTCGCCGATCAGACAATGCCCAGTGATAACTCCCACCAGAACGCTAATGTGCTTCCTATCCATTGATCGAAGTTTGGAAGATCGCCCAGGATCGATTCTGGGCCATATCATTTTTGTCACTTGGCAGGTGCTACTGGTACCCCATATTGTATTGGCCTTGCCAACCGCATCCTCCAGTATCTTCTTTTTGCAAGCGGATATGGGCATTCCAATTTCGTAAGGCTCCATCATGATCTCCCTAGTCGCTGCACGAGCCAACTCATCAGCTTTACAATTGCCAGCAAAATCACTATGGCCGGGAATCCAGCACAATAGAATGTTGAAGGCTTTTCCCAGCTCAATAAGGGACGAGCGGCACTCTTCCACCAGCTTAGATGAGGTGGAAACGGAATCGATGGATCTTATCGTAGCCTGGCTATCGGTGTATATAATTATGTCTCTAGAGGCTACAACGTGACGTCCTAGCCAAGTTAAAACCTCTGAAATCGCTGAGACCTCCGCCTGAAAAACGCTGCAGTGATCCGGTAAACGTAAGGAGATATTAACTCCTAGGCTTTCGGAGTATACACCCGCACCCACTCCTTCCTCAGTTTTAGAGCCATCTGTATAGAAAACAATAGACACCGTTTCTAAGGGGACAGTATCAGCCCAGTCACTCCGGGATGAAATCAAGCTTGCAAAGTTTTTTCCGAATACAAGCTTAGGAGACGTGTAGTCGGTCGTTGAAGGGATATCCACATTGTTGAGAATGGCAGAGTGGCCGGCGCTTGAAGTTACCCACTGACCACTCTCACGAAGACGAATGGCCGTATTTGCAGCCACTACTTCAGCATAAATATCTATCGGTAACAAGTTAAGCAACACATCCAGGGCAGCGGACGGTGTTGTTCTAAGAGCTCCAGTCATTGCTATGCAAGCTAGACGCTGCAGCTTCCCCAACATTTTGCGATAAGCCGCTATACGCAGTGCCGTCCACCAAACAGTGATACCATGCAGGAGTATTGGACGCAGAACTGAAACGAACAGCCAGTAGACAACTTTTGGTTGCAAGTCCCATTTTTTACCTATGACTCTTCTACAAGAATACAGCGCCACAGTAGCCTTGTTCACCCGCTCCTGTATGTTGAGCTTGAAAGGGGCTTGTAAACAAATTGACGGAACCTTGACTTTACTACAGGATCATAAAAGAACAGTAAAAACTGTTATTTTTCAAATATTACGCTTTTTTGCTTTTTTATTTGGACATGAAACTTACAAAGAAGTCGGGGAAACCAGGAGTTTATAACGGGATTTATATCTAAACGTAAAGCGGAAATGTCCTCTGAAACCGCACTCAAGGAATTTCTGGTTTAGAAACTACGAATCACCCATGTGTGGCTTCTAGATTGCCTTGACCCCTCCAAGGGCATGGGCTCATCAACATCGAGGACTGGCTTGATTCTCGACTGTGACTCCAATGTTCATCATGAAATTTGGGACAGTTCTAACACTAACGAACGAGGGCAGTGGCTTTTCGAGTACATTATGGGTACGAACCTACTATTTTATAATGTGGGCAGAGAGCCTACTTTCGTCACAAAAAACAGGCAGGAGGTCTTAGATATATCTCTTGCTTCGGAAGATATTATGCACTTGATAAGAGATTGGAGAGTGTCGAGTGAACACTCCTTTTCTGATCACCGGTATCTGCAGTTTAGCCTAGTTGAACGTCCTGCTGCAAATCCGCGCACATTGAATCGTAGGAAAATCGACTGGTCTGCATACCGCGTAGCTCTCTCAGAAGCGCTACCATCACTAGCAGGTCAGCCCACTAATGCACAGGAGCTGGACGACTATTGAGTCCTTGCTTGACTCGCACTTTCCTGGTAGTTCCGCGGTTTCGCTGGTCGAGGATAGCTTTACTCAGTGGATAGCGCCGTGCGATTTCGCATCCATCTTCTCCAGAGAAAGAATTCAAATCTGCTGCAGCCGACGGCATAATTCCGGCGGATCTACATCAGTATTTGGATATTGTGTAACCATGGCTAGAGGCCATTCTAACGGCCTGCCGTAAATTAGTCCATTTTCCTCGGACCTGGACCGAAGTGTTAGTCGTTTTCATCCCGAAAGCGGGTAAGAGTTCGCATGCGCGACCGAATGATTTCATACCCATTAGTCACTCCTCCACCTTACTTAAATTACTTGAGAGACTGATTGATATACATCTTCGAAGTGCTATTCCGTCATGTCTTCATTCCGCTTCGCAGCATGCCTACTGGAAGGACAGATCAGTGGATACGACTCTTCACTCTCTGGTCGGCTTTATTGAGAAGACTCGCGTCAACTGCTTCTTCTGGTGACTGGAACCTTTGACCACGCAGTCTGTTCTTAATAATAATAATAAATAAAGGCAGGCTAAAGTACCCAGCTGGTAGGCACTGCGACCATAAGATCTATTGTGCCATAATAGCCTTAACTAATCCAAAAGACCCTCAACCAACATGTTAAAGGCCAGTAGGTCCTTTGTAGCAGTACTCTTACTGACACCGGAGCTCACGATAGAATCTCCAAGAAACATGAATCTGGCGCGAGCAACCGCGGGGCATTCACAGAGAAGGTGTTTGGTGGACTCAATATCCTCCAGGCAAAGTCGGCATTCCGTCTCAGTGGACAGGCCCATTTTGTTTAAGTGATATCTCATCCAGTGGTGACCCGTGAGGAAACCAACGACCAGTCTCAGGTCAGCTCTGCCCAATCGGCTGGCTTCTGTGAGACTGTAGGGGTTGATAAGATCTTTGGACTGTCGTAGTCCCGGGAGATTATTCCAGTGCCGCAGCCTTTCGCCCGCAGACCAATTTCTCACCAGCGCCCTGGCTGTGGCCCAGCTTAGACCACAGTAGGGATCAGGTCCGAAAAATTTCCCCGATGAGCCCTGCCTAGCAAGTTCATCTGCAGCTTCGTTGCCATGAATGCCCCGATGCCCAGGTACCCAACAAAGAGTGACCCGGTTAGAGTTTAAAAGTCTGTTCTTAATTTTCCGAAAGGTAAAAAAATCGTTGGGGCTTAGGTCAGGACTGTACGGAGGATAGTTTAACAATTCGACGTTTTGTTGCTTTAAAAACTCAATTGTCTTGTGAGCTGTGTGCGAACTTGCATTGCTTGGTGGAGGATGATGATAAGGATGCAGGTTAATATTTAGTAGTAGCATTTCATTCGTGGCAACCTCAATGTTCCTGCATGCAGAACTTAAAAGACAGCCCTCGTACAAGTGGACCGGTTTTCTTCACATTCACGTACGAGTATGTGTGTGTCTGGAACCATTCAGAGGACATTTGTACCAGGTTCGTGTTCGAGTTCGATAGTGTATGGTGGTACTTAAGGTACATAAGCGATTGAAGCGGAAATGTGTATTTAACAATCATATTGCATGATTTCCTTCCTCCGCTGCTTATCCGTGAAAAAAAATTTCAACTGGTGAACAATGGTTTGCAGAGTGGGATTGCAGATTCTCTACAAAACCCGGAGGGTGGTTTACCTTAGTTGTCGCCCTATTCCATATCGGTCAATGTGATTTTTGGCTCTCTAAACACTTTCGGGTTTCGAGCATAATTAGGCAATTAACTTTATTAGTTCCGCTAATGCTAATGTAATGCTTAGCAAAATTACAATACATCGAGTATTTATTCATGTACATATTTATTTATTTATAATTATTGCGTTGTTTGTGTCTCTATGACTCTATAAGCCTAAAGCCGGGTACATTTATCCATATCTTGGGTGAAATCAAAAAACACCATTATACGATTTTACCAGGTTACAATCACAATACTAGCGTAGCAAATTTTTTAGTAATAACTCAGATGCATATAGCTAGCAACAATACGATAAACAGATAATTCATACATGACATAGTGTCTTCATATTTTTATATTTATAAACAAAACCATAGATAAAACGAGTTTCGATTCGTATTTAATGAATTGTATATATGTATACCATACCACGCTATCAGTATAAATAATGTATTTTAATTTGTTGTGCTAAGTTTTATTTAATTGGATAATTTATTAACAGCTGGGCACACTTTGGATCCACATAGATATAGCATTTTGTCGTCAGAACATTATAAGTTGATTTTTTCGAAAAGGGGTCATGTAAAGATTTTAAAATTGTACATCTTTCTTCTACAAAATAACTGCTTTAGGTTGCCAACATATTACCCAAGATACGGAACAATTACAACAGAAAAAAAAACTATATTTAAATTTTTGCATCTGTTTTATTCCTATATGCATAACTAAAACACATGATGCTGCAATCAATGAGTGCGTTCAGAAGGTGGCAAAAGAGCAGAAACCGCTCGCGAGCAGCTCCGCAACTGCTCGCGAGCAGCTCCGGAGCTACTCGGTTTGGAGTCTGCACCTGCTGAACGCTACTTCACCAGCTGACCAATCGACCAGCTGAAAGCTGACGATGATAATTTTAGACGTCAAGTGCCGAAAAGTGGAAAATACATGAATCCCACGCTGTCCATTACAAAAATCACGAACAACGAGAAAACAAATTGAAAAGCACCCGAAAACCAAAGAACTAGAAGCCGAAAACGGCGAAAACACAACAACCAATTTGATAACTGTCAAAACTCGGAAACTCGCAACATGAGCGTGAGGTTGAAAAGAAGAAGAAGAACCTGAGCACTGAGCACTGATCAGTGAGCAGAAATATTTCTTGCTCGGTGAAATTTGATCATGCTCACCCGAGCAGAAGTTGCTCGGTCACTTCTGAACCCGCTCGTTCTGAACATGTTCGCTGAGCGGAAGTTGCTCAGTTCCTTCTGAACGCACACAATATTTAATGAGATAAAGATCGCTTGCATATTGCTTTGCATCCCGTTCGCGTGTTTTCTCTCAACGGATTGCGTTATTTTGCTTTTTTTTCAGAAAGACTTTTGCCGAACTACTGAAAAAGAGGGGCACGGTTAGCCCAATCGGATCGAAGTTTCATAGTGCACGTAAGGCACTCTCTGAGAATATTTTGGAAATCGATAGACGCTTAGCCCAGTAAACTTAAATTCAAATTTGCGCCACCTAAACAATTTTCTAAAGGCGAACATACACCATCCGGAATTCCTGTCCGGAAAAACTGATCAGACCCGGTCTTGAGGAATTCCGGATCGTGTATGGTCGTTTCAGGCCGCCTTCAGGCGGTCGGAAGGAAAATCGTTCTCGCCAGGCCTCCACCACACGCGTTCCGGAATTTTTCTCCGGAAAAACTGATCAGGCCTGGCCTTGAGGAATTCCGGATCGTCAATGGCATGTGCAGGCCGCCTTGAGTCGGATGGATAATTGGAAATCGATCTTATCATCATAGAATGAAAGTATCTATCTATTGGATTGAATTTTACATTCCATAGCCAAGCTTCAGATACATTCGTCTATTGAAATAAACTCCAGTGAAAATCCATTCTACTCATGCGGCCGGACAGTTCGCGTTGACGCGGCTTGTCCGGCGGCCTGTCCGAAATTCTTCAAGCAATTCCATCCGGCGGCCTCAAGGCGAACTGTCCGGCCGCGTGACTAAAATGAATTTTCACTGGAGTTTTTTTTTTTTCTCAATAGACGAATGTATCTGAAGCTTGGCTATGGAAAGTAAAATGCCGTACAATTCAATGCAATAGATAGATACTTTCATTCTATGGCGATAAGATCGATTCCCAATTATCCATCCGGTGGCCTCAAGGCGGCCTGTCCGGAATTCCTCAAGCAATTCCATCCGGCGGACTCAAGGCGGCCTGTCCGGCCGCGTGGCTAGAATGAATTTTCACTGGAGTTTTTTTCAATAGACAAATGTATACAACTTCCGCCGTTTTCCGGTACAGCGGCCTGTCAGAAAACGGCGGAAGCAAAGTTGTACACCTAATATCTGAAACACGCTGCCGGACAGTTCGCCTTGAGGCCGCCTCAAAGGCCTGTCCGGCGGCCTGAAGCAGCCATACACGATCCGGAATTCCTCAAGGCCGAGCCTGATCAGTTTTCCCGGACAGGAATTCTGGATGGTGTATGTTGGGCTTAACGGTACTTATGGGGTGTTTTGTCTTTTTTTAGTTTTTTTGCTTTTTATCTCCGCCCACGTTAGGAAAATCTAATTTTTCGTTATGAAATTATCCTCAACTTTTGCATACATACTATTTAGTTTAAACAAACACACAAAATCGATTTTCAAATCAGTTATTTTTGCAGATAAATCAATAACGGTGCATTTCTGTGAAAATTATTCCAGAGTGATTTTGTGCTTCACTCGATTCCCTACAATCTATGTACAGAAAAATAGCTCGATACGATTATTCAGGACCGATTTATCCTCAAAAGAACATTTTACCTGTATCTCTTCTCTTTCGCTGCTTCTTCGCGAAAAAAAATTGTGCTCATAAAATCCGAGACTCCGCAACTCTTTGGAGATATGTAAATCAGTCCAGGGGTCGAATTATAAGTTCCGTGAACGGACTACTCGTCACGTAGAAACGAGTATTTCGTATTACACACTCCGTGAACGTGGCAAACGTATCGTAATTGACTATTATGGTTTCCGTCAACGTATACGATATAGTATCAATCATTCGATCCCCCATTCGATTGCATTGAACCGTTCGTATAGCACAAATTTCGTAAGAAAAATGGAAGTCAATAATTGTAAAAAGCACGTTTATTGGTTATTCTTCAATAAATTAAATTTAAATTATTTCTTAAGAACCACTAAGCTTAATAATGAGCAAAAAAATGAGCAAATCACTCGCGCAAACGGGTTGGCGAGGAAGAACGAAACTAATCTCGCGAGAAGAACTCGTGGTGTGATGCACCCGGTTGCTCATTGTTAGTTGCTCGCGCGCAACTACTCAGCTTCATATTTCACCTTGTGTGAACGCTGCGCGAGGATGTTTCGCGTGAGGATGAAAGCATTGATTTTTAATTTAAGCTTGAAGTTCAAATCTGTACAGGTGCGCTGAGATTAACCGAAGCCATTCGCGATTGAAGCTTTTAAGTAAGTAAGCTTGATCATAGTGTTCTCGATGTGATGTAAAGCATTTGTTTTACACCGCATTCGGCCACCGCGAAGCGGATTTGGTTCACAATTCGTACTTGTGTTACTGTCGAGGCACATACCACTGTCGAAGAGTTCTAACTCTTCAGTCTACCATAAAGGCGGAGGTATGGGTCTGAAGACCTGGATCCATGACATCTGCACTCATAATAACACGTTCCTCATTGCAAACACTTCCGAATAGCGAACTGATTGGTTTCTTCAATTCCAAATATTGGACGATTGAAGAGTCTCCCCTCAGTCACTTACGTAAAAATGCTTTGTGACATCGAGTTCATGTGTACACACAATGCACTGACAACATTACTCCTTAGAATTTTCCACTACATTCCTCTTTCTTTTATTTCAGAACCGTACTACGCTCTCCAAATCTTCGGGTGTCAACCAGTCCGCCCGTCGTTCTTCAACTTCATCGGTCCTGTCGCTTCACCAACAACTTCGGTCCTACAATCCTCTCGCTCTGTCTCCCGCCTGACCAGCCAGTCCGTTCAACTTTCGCTTATCCATCCTCTCGGTCCTTCTGCCGCTTCATTAACCAACCAGCCCGTCAAACTATCGCTCTCTAATTCTCTCACTTCTTCTGTCACTTCAACTAGTCCATCCGACTGTTACCCTCCAACTCTGTTGGTCCTACTGTCGCATGTTCGCTTCTTTTAAGCACATCTGTAATACAAGGACACGCACACAAATCCACCAGAAATTAAGAAAAAAAAGTTAGACAAAACATGAATTTAAACTAACCTTGTGTTTTAGTTCTACTTTTTAATATTTTGATTTTTTTTATCATTGAAATGACACTAACTTGTCATATTATCAATTCGAGTAACTAGGAATCTATTACATTCCTAAAAAAATTACGTTCCGTGAGCAATCGCAAATCATAGTCCCAGTGAACTCGCTCGTACGAACAGTCACGTAATTTTTTTTCATACGATTGCCGTTACGTTCACTGAACTCATAATTTGACCCCTGCTTTATCGAATCGGGATATGTTATTTTAATGGTGGGGAATCGAAAGAACTGAACAACTGAAAGATAATTTTATAACGAATTATTGGACATCCCATAAGTACCCTTAGAAAATTTTTCGGGTGAAGCATATTTGAATTTAAGCATTTTGGCTAAAGAGGCCTTTAAAAATAAATAACTGGCGCAACAGTCCAAATTTGGACCAACGCCTCAAGATGAGTTAGCATCATTTCATTTACTAGATCGTGACGGTGTGTTTTCTGTAGAGATGTGTGATCAGCAACATGCTCAACCGAGCTATTTACCCCACATTGGTACTCATTTAACAGCTGAGTGGGCTTATAGTTCGACACGTAAATCTCCTTTTTTATCGAAGACTACCACATTCAGTAGGAGTCGAATCAGGGCCCATTGCATGAACGGTGAACGTGCTAACCGTTTCGCCATCCGGACTACTTAAATAGAGTTAAAATGTGAGAAATGAGCCCTTTTTGCAATAACTGATTTATTTACTATTCGCAAGGATCAAAGTATGTTTTATAATTTCTTAAAATCTCGCTCATTGCCAAATAAATTCGATAGTCTTATTTCTCTCTAAACAGTTGTATAGAAAGTATCTGGCAACGCGTCTCAACATTACACACATATAATACAAAGTAAAATTATCTATACGAAACCATAATTATTACGATCGTTAGAAAATTTAAAATTAAAACTAAAGTTAGGCGTTAAAGTATTCGAAAATTTTTGTTGAATCTTTTTTTTTATTAAATCATCACTTTTAATGTGGTCGTATCTTTTATACAATGAACAATTTTATGTAGTGCTTAAAAATAAGGAAGCGCAGACGGATAGCATAAAAGAAAATGTTTTGACCATTCGAGATAAATTAGACGATATTATTAGTTTGCTCTTTGGATAAATATTAAAAACTAAAAATGTAAAATTTACAATGCATGCAGATTTAATCTACAAAACATGAAAAGAAAATGTTAAAATTATTATTATTATGGCTCGATTGAAATTAAAAAAAGGCATATAATCATAAAAGTGGACGATTAATTGATACGTGTTGTGTTTCATTTATTATTATTCAATTATTTCACCAAAATTGGCGCTCTGTCTTTAACCGTTTACAGAGTTATAGCATTTCTCGTAAATTTTGTCAAAAAGCTAGACTTAACGGCAAGAACTAAAATTTGCCAGTCTCATGCATATTGGAACGAAAATCATAAATTCTGAAACTACATTGACCCTTCTTCCTTGCCCTTTCATGCCGCTCTGCTGTGGTGTTGGTACTTCGCCCATTCTGGCGGTATAATCTCAGCTTCCTTCTGCAGGCAGCTCGGTCTTGGATCGTATCATCGCCGAGATTAACGCGTTGTTGTTGCTTCTTCATCTGAAGGGGTTGAAGAATATCCGCAGTAGCATTGGCATCCGCTTTAAAAAGTTCCACCGGAATTCCATTTACCCCCGGGGCTTTACCCGCATTTATCGATTTAATAGCCGCAGTTACTTCCAGTTAGATGGTGGGCCGATATCAACTCTGGCTATTTGCGGAATATCTTCTGCTACTAATGAAGATGCATTAAAAGATCCAAAGGTGTTGTTGAGGACTTCAATGAAGTATTCTCCCCATCTCCCCAGTTGGTGTTCTTCGGTTACCAGCAGAGACCCATCTTTATCTTTCACAAGATGTTCTGTTGCAAAAGATTTGCCAGTTAATGACTTGATAAGCTTAGAAAGGGTTCCACTGTCATCGCGGTAAGCCGCTTCCTCTGCCTTCTCCGCTAATACGTTGATGTAATTTCGCTTGTTCCGTCTTACGCTTCTTTGCACGCCTTTTTGTAGTGAACGGTATTCAGCTCTTAGTTTGTCTTTGGCTGCTGAGTTAATTTGTTGCTTAACTCTCTTGCGTGCTGTTAATAACAGACCAAGTAGAGTCCCTAATGAATGGTCTCCTACCGCGCTCCAATCGACCCGCAAATGTTACGCCACACGAAATAAATGAGTCCTTAGCGACTTTCCATCTATCGTCAATTGTGGTTCTCACAAGATGGTGGTGCAATAGCTCTCTCCTGCAAGGCGGTGGAATACGCACGTCTTATTGATGGATCCTTAAGCTTTTGCACATTAAAATGTGGCAAGACTCGTGAATTTTGAGGGCGATTGATCGTTGCCGTTCGTAAGCGTATTTTTGCGATAACAAGTCGGTAGTTGCTGCCAACATCAGCACCTTGCTTCGACCTGACGTCCAAAAGACAATTCCTCCATGTCTTGGAAACGGCTATATGGTCAAACTGGTTTTCTGTTATGCCATCCGGAGAGGTCCAGGTTGTTAAGTGGCAGCGTTTGTGCTTGAACAGGATACCGCCAATGACGAGAGTTGCAAAACTACACGAACATCTTGCCATTTTTGTTCCTGTTGCCCAGTCCATGATTGCCCATTAGGTGTTCTAAACCCACATTGTCAGAACCAACTTTGGCGTTGAGATCCCCCGTGGTAATTTTTATGTCAACTTTGTCGAAGGTGTCGCCAAGCCGTTGATAAAAGGCGTCCTTAGCTGATTGATCCGCTAGTGCAGTCGGGGCGTAGCACTGAATTATTGTGATGTTTCTTACCCTGGATTCGAATCTGGCTGTAAGGATACGGTCGGAGATGGGGTTCCAGTCAATTAGAGATAGGCGTACCTCGCTAGTCAGCAGGATTCCGACGCCGGCCATTCGGTGTGATGTATACTCTCTACTCTTTATTTCCAGAGTAGAGCAGTACTGTTTGGGAGCTTGGTGATAAAGTCGTTCCCGATCCAGGCCATCTTGTTTCGCTCAGTCCTAGTATATCGATGTTATTGATGCGGTCATTTCCCGTCCGACTTCAGTGAGCCTCGCACTATTGCACTCGCACCACATCGTTCGAGCGTTCCAAAAAACGAGCGTGGTCCGTTGTTTCTAGCCAAAAGTCGTTACCGGTGAATCAGTCCGTGGCATCCGACGCTCGTTAAATGTTTCGAGTGTAAATTGATTTGTTCACAGTTCCACCGTTCGCCTACTTCCTGAGACGCATTGGTGTTATTGATGATCATCGTTATGTGCCTCTACCAAATTTTTTGAATTGCAAAACTTGGTTGGCTTGGTTAGCCGTTCCATATGGCACCCACGGGGAGGATTATGGAAGAGGTCTTTTGCCTTCCATCTATTGGGTGTCTTAGCCTGTTCTTATTTATTATTATGGCTATTAAGCAGTGACGTGCAGTGGACATTTTTCATAGTCAAGCAGTTGGGCGCCCTAAAGCCAATTTAGCATAAACAAAAATGGACTGTATAATAGAATATGGACAGTCACAAAAACATTTATACCAAGCGGCTTTAAGCCTTAAAGAAGAAATCAGGAAAGATATAAATAAAATATTGGCACATATATTCGGAATACAAAAAAAAAAAAATAAATAAAATATTACTAATAAAAAAAATGATAAATAAATATTATGTTAATTAGACTAAGAAAAATTCAGGGGTATTTGAAATAAATAAATATTCTTTCGCCATTGCCATTTATTTGTATTCCAAATCTATGCGCCGTTCTTTAAGTAAAAACTCTTTAATCACATTATCAAAAAAAATCGTTTTCTCTTCGCATTTGTATAAGAAGATCCTTTTCAACCGCAATTAAAGCAAGATCCGAAAGTCGTTCTTGGGATTGGCGATTTCTCAAAAATGTGTGAACGCGCTTTAGTGTTGAAAATGACCTTTCCGCAGTTGCCACTGTGACTGGAATTGACGTTAATAATTTTGCTAAAATATGAACTTGCTTAAAACCGTTTGCGACATAAGGCCGTTTTTGAAAATAATCGAGAATTTTACTAGGATTCGCGTTTTTAAACTCATCTGAAGAATAAATAACTTTTAGCTCATTTTTCAACTTTATTCTGTCGAAAAATTGACCGTGATATTCAATAAGTGAGTCAAAATTTGACTTGAATTTAGAAAAATAATTCGGTTCAAGCAACTCTAAAAATGAAAGATCTTTAAACGAATGGAATCGATCTCGAATTTGCCCGAGAATAACATCTATAATCTCCCGAAATATCCGCCGTAAATTTTGTAAAGGATCTATCGCATTTCTACATTTCTTATGTGGTGGCTGATATTCTGCTGTAACTGTCGAATAGAAATTATCAAACTTTTTAGAAAAGTCATTTTCAAGCCAATTTTCAAATTCAATAATTTGTTGGCTTGCATATGAAATGTTTACCACTTTGCTCTGAATAATATTAAATAATATATCAGTTTTCGAAAAAATTTCAGAAAAAATTAACAGATATAATTGAAAATCTGACTCTGCGAATTTTTGTAAGTATATATCGGAAAAAGTCAAGGAATCGCCATCCCAGTGTTGAGAACCATTCGAAATTGTCTCAAAAACTGTACAAATTTCATGCTTATGTTCAAATATAACGTTAATAATACGCGAATGATAATGCCAACGCGTTTTAGAAACCGATGGTAAACGACGATTTACTATATTTGCAAAAAGGTCCGACCTTTTAGTGGATGTATTAAAAAATGATGCGATTTTATTGATGTGCGCGAAAAATAATTTAATTTCCGGAATAAACTCAACTGCTTTAGACAATACTAGATTTAGTGAATGAGCGTAACATGGAACGAAAATTGCCGATTTATGTTTTTCCCGAATTAAAGTCTGAACTCCACGAATTTGAGAACTCATTACTGCTGCGCCATCGTAACATTGTGCAATTAATTTCTTATCGATATTAAAATTTTGCAATTGTTTTAAAATGTGAGAGCTTATTGCTGTAGCTGTACGATTAGCGCTTACATCCAAAAATCCGATAAATCTTTCTTCAATCTCATTTGATATTGTATATCTACAAATCATCGTTAATTGTTCCCGACCGCTAACATCTGGCGTTTCGTCGACCATTACAGCTACAAATGGAGCCTCCTTTATTTCCAAATTGATTTTATTTTGAACCACATTAGCCATAGCGGAAACAAGATCGTTTTGGATTCTATTAGACAAACCCGAAAACGCTGCATTTGCTTTTATAGAATCTATGTGGGACTCAATTATCGTATCGTACAAACTCAAGAAATTTACGGTTTCGATAAAATTACCACGATTATTTGAAGAAGAGTCTTCATTATTTCCGCGAAAAGGAAGCTCCTGTTTTGCCAAAAAAATTACAGTATCGATTAAACGTTTCAAAATATTACGATTACGCTCAACTTTTTCATTATGCAAACTAACAGATATTGCCACCTGGTTACTAAGCATAAACTCTATACGCTGAGAACCAAAATTATCTAATTTAATTAACGACTGAAGATGTTTTTCGGAACTTGAATGCTTTGCTGCTGAGCCCGTAAAATTATTCAAATCACTAAATCCAGCTTTATTCCAAACAGATTTTTCATTCGTGAACAAAAGACACGGCCAGCAAAATAACTTATTTAATTTACAGCTTCCCGTTAACCAAATGTACTTTTCATACGTTTCGATATGGAATTTTCGCGTAATATTTTTTAATTTAAACTCTAAACTAAGATCTGGCTTCGGTCTATCCGATTCTATAATTTCTCTTTTCTTGGCAAAGGAAAGAGTTAAAAATCCCGCTTTTAGTACGAAATCCGTCGCGCAGCAATACTCCGACATAATGCGAAAAGAAAACTTACCACTTTTATCACAAATCAATTAAATCACTACAAACGGTCAAAAAAACTTCAAATCACAATTTAATCAAAATCACCCGATTGCACTGATTTCCTCTTTTAAATTGCAACGGAAAATCCATTACATAACAAAAACAAAAGCTCTACTGGAAAAATCAAATTCCCATAAACATTCCCTGCATTGGCAACATTTCATTAACAAGCATCATTGGGCTTTATCCCACACACAAAAGCAGTCGCGCCAGTGCTTGACTTGTCTCATATAAATTTGCGAACAAAACAAAAAAAAAATCGTTGCCCAATGTACTACCGAAATCCAAGATTCCCATTTTCTGGAATCAACATGTCTCTAGTATTTGGATGCACACATGGTACATGCATCTAAAGATCTAGGCACATTTTCCTATTCTAAGTTTGGTGTCTATGGTGTGCAAAATGTGGGAGGTTTGAATATTATCTAAAGTATTTTAATTGAACGAATGTTTTTTAACCAAAAGAAGGCGCGGATCAGAATTTGAATGTGTAAAGGAATATTTGAATGATAATATGTATTCTTCAGCTTAAAGAAAAACATTGACTGAAATGATGATATGTGTATTGGTGTAAGCAAAGTTTATTATTGAATTGCTTATTTCGGTAAGTCAAGCAGTTTGGAATTGCTTACTACGAGTGCACGTCACTGCTATTAAGTTAGTAATTCTCCCGTCCTACTAATTGTTCTTACACAGTGGAAGACTTAATTTCAATTCCAAAATCCTAAAAAAAAACAACAACCTTTTCCTGTTCTCTATTTACTACGATTGCTTCTATTTACAAATTCACAAAACAGTCCATTTAATGTTACTTTAAAGTCATCAATAAGTTGGTCTATATTACACTTAACGACACCATCCTCAACCACCGAACATCCATTTATGTTGCCAACTTTGAATTCTCGCGTTGTAAAACATTCAGGTTTCCATATCACGGCAATCTCTTTTCCGCCGCACGGATTATAGAAAAACAGAGCAAAATCAGAATATGAATTGCGCAACTCTCGTAGACCTATTTGCACTGGATCGAATTCAGCCGCTGGTATTGTTACGTCCAATTTACGTTTCTCCTCGGAATCAAATTGATAAACATGACACGAACGAAGCAAATCTCCATCTAATTTAATGATCAAATCATAACCGTCCAATGACGCCGTAAATAGTTCGGCTAAAGGTAACGCGACTCGCGTGAAGTAGGCCATTTGAATGATTTGCAATGCCTGTCTCGCCAGGATAATGACGCGACCTAAAAGTTGAGGACTAGGTGACGGTCTGGACCACATGCAATCCTTGGTCGAATCAAAGGAAGTGATAATTGAAAGCGGCGGATAAGACGAACGATCCGCACTGAATTTTGTTTCAAGTTCGGTCAGTTCTTCATCTACGAAGAAAAAAAGAAGGCGAAATAATATTTTAGTACATATATCGAAAAAAGAAATCAAAACTAAAAACTTACGACTCATCTCATCATTGAAATTCAACAGGATCATTTCATTGCTAAAGTTGAAATTCGCCAACATTTCCAAAAATCTAAAGAATCCGGTTTGTGGCTGAACCGGATTCGGACAGCATCCATCTTTCAGATACTGCGATGCAACTAGCAATTCGGTGCACTCATCCGGCCACAGGACGGCGTCCAAAAGTTGTGAATACAGCCAGCGTTTTGCGATCATAACGGTCGGTCCGAAACTTGTATATTGTTGATAGAGACCATGCAAGGCGCTTGTGATCTTCGGCAATACATTAAGACGTTTCTCAACCTCCAAACTCGCTGGCGTGTCGACATACTGCACGACACCCTTAACGGACACCGTTTTCTTCATTAAAGCCACTTCTTTCGGATGGAAAATTTCCAACTTAAATAAATATCCATCATTTAAAATTCGTATGCCGTCAATGTCGCCGTGTGTGATTAATTTGAATTTTTCCCGTAGCGTACGAGCGATTTGAATATGAAAGGCAGCTTTTAGGCGTCGAAAGGCCGGCAAATCGGACGGCCACTTGCCACTCAGACCCAACTGTATAACACCCTGACACACTTTGTACGACTGGAAAATGATTTTGCCATTCTCTTCGTAGTGGCATGCATTGTTCAGGGTTGGAATTGGATCGCAATAGCGGAAAACGGGCGATACACCTTGCACCGATGTTATCTCCAAGGGCAAATCATCGCATGATCGCAGTTTTTTGGCAATATCATCGAATTTTTGTATGACGTTGAGCGTTGTATTTTCGGCATCGTCTTTGATCATTTCAAAAACGAACATTGTCTTGTCCAATCGATAGGCCATATCGAAATTCCCGCCGAAATACTGAAAGTCTTTTCGCAATATTTTGAAGTGATGCGAGAGAAGATATTCGACAATTTCCTTGACGATGAGACGTTTTTCACTAAGCGGTGCCGTTGCGGACGACCAAACACATGATTCTGTTATAGATCCGTCTTGGAACCGTCGAAGTTGCGTCTTTTCACCCCAGAATTGTCGAAATTCTTCAGAGGTCGGGTCGTTCGCCTGTGGTCCTTTGTCGAGGATCTCGAAAGCATTTTCCACGTTTAAGGTAAAGCCGAATTTGACAGTTTTTAACTTTCGGGCGACGGTCTCAGAGATTAACCATGGCGTGAATTCGTCTTCGACAGGAAGGAAATAGAGAACTCTTTCGCCGAGACCTTTGCGGAAAACACTGTTAGAAAAATCAACCAATAGAAGAGTGATGTCACAATAGAGCTGGTGAACGGCTTTCAAAGCCACATGCATTTTCATATTGTTCAATAACCTACCTTGAAATCATTTTCACAATCTGCGGATACCACATTCCGGCAAAATTCACCATTTCAGTTTTTTTCTCAATTTGATTTACGGCATTCTCAATGACGTCTTGACTTTTTATCCTGCCAAAAAGAGGAGCTTCGTTTAGCAGGCAGATCAATTCAAATAATGAAACAAAAAGTGCGACTTACTTTAGGAAATGATCAAATCTTGTGTGCGGCGATACGTGAGTCATAAACAAAGCCTGGAAGCTATTCACCTTTGTGTTATTCAATAAATCCAATGCACGTGCTGATTCATATTTTATTGCCAAATAAACATCCAACGATAAATTTGCACAAAGATTTAAATATCCAGTAGAATCGACGAAAACAATATCGCAATAGGTATGGAACTGTTCAATTGTCGGCTGATTGGGTTGTCCGTGTGTTGAACACAGTGAAATTCCTTTATCCGGAGCATGCCAAGAACTTGAGGCTGAAAAAAATAATTTTATTATTTATTAACAGAGATTGCAAAGAGGCTATAAAGAGAAAAGAAGCGGCATACCGTGCATACAAACAATGCCCCTCTGTCGAACTGAGAGAAGTTTACAGTAACATCTGCAAATCAGTCATAAATAAGGCTAAATTCCAGTTTGACAGTAAAATTAGGCAGAAAGTGTTCGTTCAACGGAAAGGTGGCAAAGGTTTCTGGTCACTCGTCAAATCTGTGAAGAATAACGTCACCTCCTCTTCTATTCCACCACTGGTATATGATGGCAAAATATACAGTGAACGGCAAGACAAGGCCAACCTGTTGGCCGAAACTTTTGTTGCAAACTCTTGCCTACTACCCACTACTCAGAGTCCACCAGCCATACCCTTATGTGATTCACACCAGAGACCTTTGCATTTCCGCACTAGGGAAGTATTTAAAGTACTCTCAAAGCTCGATGTATCAAAATCGGCTGGACCTGATGGCAACTCCCCCTTAGTTCTCAGACACTGCGCTTCCTCGCTAGCCAAACTTCTGCGAAAACTCTTTTACCTATCCTACGCAACAGGAGTGGTCCCATCATCGTGGAAACTAGCTAATGTCCAACCAATCCCCAAGAAAGGAGAAGCATGTGATCCATCTAACTACCGACCAATAGCACTAACTTTGACCCTATCAAAAGTTTTCGAAACCCTGGTTAACAACCAACTAATGAGTTACCTTGAATCACACCATCTCATGAATGATCGGCAATATGATTTCCGGTCTTCGCGCTCCACCGGCGACCTAATGACATACCTCACCAAAAGATGGAATCGCTGTATCCACCAATTTGGCGAAGCTAAAATCAGTGCCCTCGACATTTCGAAAGTTTTTGATAGAGTCTGGCATCCGGCTCTTCTAGCTAAGCTCCAGGCTTTTGGTTTAGACCCAAAATTAGTTAAATGGATCGAAAGTTTCCTTCACGATCGTTCGCTTCAGGTCGTTCATGATGGAGTTAAATCAAATTGCCATACCACCAATGCAGGGGTCCCACAAGGTACTGTCCTTTCACCAACGCTTTTCCTTATCTTCATCAACGATCTTCCCAGCGTGACTTCCAACTCAATCCATAGCTTTGCAGACGATAGCACCCTTGACTACACTTACTCTTTCAACTCTGTAGCTGACTCTCGCCGAAATTCAACATCTATCAACAGAGATCGCATGTTTGATTCACTAAATGAAGAAATTTCAAAAATTATTGCATGAGGGAAAGCGAATCGAGCAGAGTTTAACGCCTCAAAAACTCAATGTTGTCTACTTTCCAATAAGCGATGTGCTCCACCTGCCGCCCAACCCATTCTTGTCGAGGTCAGCATTCCTGATTCGCCCATACTGAACATACTAGGTATTACATCTCCAGTAAACTAAATTGGTCCGACCACATCTTTTGCGTCGCAAAAAATGCAATGAAGTGTCTGGGCTTTCTGAATCGCTGTAAAAGATACTTTTCACCATCTGATCTGTCTCAAATTTACAAGGCTCATATAAGACCGAGACTTGAATTTAATTCCCACATATGGGCAGGCGCAGGTAGAACCGCATTATCCGCGTTAGACAAAGTCCAACGGAAACCCTTCAAGCTTATTGGCGAGGAACCCATAACATCTAAAATCGAACCGCTTGAACACCGGCGAAGTGTCGGCTGTCTCCCACTCTTCTATCGCTACTACAACCGCCGTTGCTCTGATGAAATAGCCAACCTCATTCCTAAGCGTACCTTTCCTTTACGTAACACCCGACTAGCCAGTCGTGTCCATCCTCATCTTCTAGAACTCACCAATAGTCGCACCGCCAAATTCCATGACTCGTTTGTATCTAGGACAACACGAATGTGGAACGATCTACCATCTTTCGTTTTCCCCGCAACTATGACCTACAAAAATTTAAACGGAATGTACACCGTCACCTTATTCAAACTCAACCCATCTCCCCACTTCCTTAATCCCTTACCGCCAACGCTGTGCTCTCGCATCAAAGGGTTACCCCCTAAGCTTTGGTATACACATAAAAAAAAGTCTAGTAATAATAAAGGTAAGGAGTGATCTAACTGCCTAATATATGTACAAGAATAGTAATGAGCGTGGAAGACCTAAAGATTCATACATACTTTCACTCCCTTCATATATCACGAAAATATCTGGCAGGCAGACAGTCATACACGTTTAGGCTGCACGCATGTTGGCTCACGTTCACGTGTTTGCTGTCAAACGGTTTGGGTCTATGGTTTACAACCAAAGATGCGAATCTGTCAATATGACAAATGCTCGACTATTGTCGTATCAACAAATTGGGTTCATTATTGTGCTTTAAAACGGATAATTAGGTAAGAATTGAGTGGCAAACGACTGGAGAGTAATAGGATGTACATATGTAAGTACATATTTCATACTAAATTATTGGCGTTCACACACAGTAGTGAATCCAATTTGGTGATCGTCAACAGCCGAGCATTTGTCAAATTGACAGATTCGCATCTTTGGTTGCAAACCATAGACTCAAACCGTTTGACATAAAACACGTGAACGCGACACATGAACGTGTGCCAACTTGCGCGCAGGGATAAAAAATCCAAACTTAGGAGAATTAAATAGGGCGTCTCTCAAAGAGGAGTTTTATCACCAACCCTGTCCAACATCTACTTATATGGACTCCCAACACCGGCTGATGGACTCCAGATCATTACCTACGCGGATGACTGTACGTTTCTAGCTACTGGCAACGACATCCCTTATATTGTTCCTGCGGCAGCCGATTCTGCGTACCGGAGCGTACCCGTTACACAACGGCCAGGAGCTACCAAAACACCTTCAAAGCAGAAGCAAAGTATGTATATGTATATGCGTCAACCAATCGGTGATCAGACGCATGCAGCAGACGAACATAAACTCTAAACTGGTACTAGAGTGTGTCCGGAAGCTCAACACGTGTGCCCCAGAAAATGAGGTTACGCTGATGTGTGTAAAAGGACACGTAGGTACAACAGGAAGTGAGGCGGCGGATGCCCTCGCAAAACAGGGATCTGCGGCAAATTTCATTGGCCCAGAACCCAGAGTTGCTCTGGGGAACGGCATGATTGGAGCGAAGATTAGGGAGTGGATGGACTCCATGCATCAACAAAGATGGCAGGAGCTAGTCACTTGCAAACAAGCTCGAAATGCAATGACAAGCCCTTTAGGCAGGGAAGCGAGAAAGGTACTCAGTTATAAACGGAGTACCCTAAGCTGGACAACTGCCTTGGTTACAGGGCATGGTAATTTTAAGGCTCATCTGGCCAAGATGAAAATCGGGGAAGATGACGTTTGCAGGCCCTGCCTGGAGGAGGCCGAGACGACAGCACACATTGTGTGCGATTGTCCAGCACTGGCTAGCACGAGGTTGAGGATCACAGGCAAGCACACGATAAGTGTGGAAGCCATGAGTGAACTCAGCCTTAAACAAATGCTAGCAATAACACGGGACTCAGTGATGAAGAAAGAGGTCGACAACTATCAGTCGACATCTGAAAGGCACAGATGACCGGGAGGGGGCGAAAAGAGACCCAAACGTTAGTGGTCTGCTTCGGCTATCCCCCGGAATATAATAATAATAAAGTATATGTGTGTATCACACTTTTTGTGTGTTCATTTTTTACGGAATCTGGGAGGAACACATCTCGGCGCAACTGCTCTCGATTCTCCTCAACTGTGCCGGTATTGAACTCAACCCCGGTTGTTGTTGTTTTTGTAGCAACGGTCAGATCAGAACTCGGTGTATTGGTATGTACATGCCTACGGTTCGTTGTTGTGGTAGCGATGCTTCAAATACTGCAGTTCTTCTTGCATCGAGGGGGTTTGGCAGCTCTTGGCCGTTGAAAAACGGGTCGTTCCTGTACGAAGAACCGGCTGCGGCAGGAACGTTCTACGGTTCGTTGTTGTTGTTGTAGCAATGCAGAAATTTAGTTTCAGCGTGTGTGTGTGTCATAAAATCAGCGCGTCCGACTCAGTTGCCTCCGTAGGAAGTTGCAGAAACGCAGCTACTTCAATGGGATTCTCCCAGAGCGCTATAGGTGTTAGGTGCGTTGGTGCTGCAGGGCAGTCGAAGATGTGCTCAACGTCGTGGGGAGAACTGTTGCATGCCGGACAAGTGTTTTGGATGCTGTGGTCGATTCGGGACAAGTATGAGTTGAGGTGCGAACACCAGCCTGAACGGAGCTGTGCGAGCGTGGTCCTAGTCGCTCTAAGCCGGTTTCGTTCATCCGGTGAGATGTCTGGTGGTTGAGCGTCAAGTACTTTGCTGTTATTTAGGTTCACAATCGACGTATGTATTTCTTCCCTGTGCAGCATAGCGATGCCAGATTTATAGCTAGCGCTATCGAAGGGGACCCTCTTAAATCGTTGGTCTTCCCTTTCGAGTTCTCTTAAGATTTCGCCTGATGTGTCGTGGCGGTGGGGCTCTGTCCATACGGTCAAAGTTCGGGTGATTATTTCGGTAGCAACCAACTAGATACTGCTTTGATAGTAGTATGTTGTGTTTCCTAAAGGCGGAATTCCACTGAGGCAACAGTTGCCGCATGCTACATGTCTAACAATGTTGCCGCTATCCAACAGCCAGCGGATCGGTGCGGCTTGTAGCATGCGACTCTGAAAATGTGTGAAAAACTGAAAACAGGCGACACTAGGCAACATGTAGCATGCCTCTTGTCGGTCACTGTTGTCTCGGTGGAATTCCGCCTTAATGGGCATAATTTTGGTCTCTTGGTGGAGGTGGTCTTGATGAGACATCAACAGATAGCCTGTTTTTTTTTTTTTTTTCTTCTCCTTTGATAGCTGCGCACGCAGTGCGCAGGTATCTAACCAGGTATTGCCAAAACCTGACTATAACTCTATACAGAGAGAAGACAGAATGGCTAGTATACTGGTTAATATGGCTAACCTAATTCAATAAGTTGTATTGCCAGCGGTTGTTTGAGATTAATTACATGTATAAAAAATTCTTTTTATACCTGACTTGGCTGTCACTTTTAACATAAATTGCTTTTTTAGTTCAGAGTAACTATATCTTAATTTTCTATAACATTTTTTTTTTTTTTTCTAACTAACATTTTGATAATTATTGATAATTTTTTTTTTTTTTTTTAAACAACAGTCTAAGTAATTCATTGAGATTTTGATATGTGAGGTCATGAAGAGTAACGTTAGTGTACATATTTAGTTAATTTATTGTAAATAATTTCCTTCATTTTTATTATTTTCCTTTTTTTTTAAGTTTTAATCTTGTGAGAGAGGTATTTCAAGTTCTTTATATTTTTTTTATTTTTTTTTTTTTAAACATAAATAATATCTATAATACATCTTGGATAATGATCAAGAGAATCATTTATAACTTCCGTTTGAACTTTCAATTGTACTTTTTGTTTTATTTTGTAAATATTAAATAAGGCAATTTCATTCCAATCTTTTTGTTTTCTTTTATAAATATGAAATAAGGCATTTTCATTTCAATCTTATCTTCTCTCTCTTTTCTTAATAATATATCTTAAGACTAATGACACCCATTCAGGCTTGCGAACATTTAATTTTAATTCAATAATGTAAATTACTCGCGACGATGTGTAAATAAATGTTGTAAGACTAATTTATTATAAATAGATTATAACTTTTTCCATCAGTTGTGTATTGTTAAATTAATAATGACTAATCAGTGGTATTGTTTAGGAACTAAATTTCAATTTCCGACTCAACTATTGCTTTTGCCATTTTGATCCAAGTTTCGCTGGTAGAATCTTTGATGAATTTTTCCAGATCTCTGTATCTAGAGATTCTCGGAATTTTGGCCCTCATACTGTTATATTTAGGGCAGTCTATGATAATGTGTTGATTATCTTGTAATGTGTTACAGTTCGGGCAATTTGGAGAATTAACTATATTCATTAAGGCCAGATATTTGTTGTTATAGCTGTGATTAATTAGCAGTCTATTAACCAGTTTGATTAATTTGGGACTGTCATGTTTATGAGATTTGGCCCTGAACCAACTTTTATGATCAACGTTGCTCACAATTCTGTGGAAGAACCTCCCTTTATTGTCTGAGTCATATGACTGTTGCCATTTTTTAAAAATTATGCTTTTAATGAGCCTTAAGGCATGGTCCAGAGACATTGGGGGGTTGTAGTGAATGTTGCTGTATTTTGCATCTTTAGCCAATACATCTACTTTTTCGTTATAGACAATGCCACAATGGGCTGGGATCCAGATGATAACCATCCTCTCAACCATTGAGTCGTCCAGGAGTTTTTGAATCTCAAAGGCAATAGCTGAAAAATTTTTGTTATCCGCAAGGATGTTACATGCTACGTTGCTGTCCGTGAAAATTGAGAACCTTTTGAGACCACAAACTATGGCATACTCAACGGCTTTTAAGATGGCTACCAACTCCCCCGTGACAATCGAAGTGTCCTGAGGTAATTGGAACTTGCACGATACTTGGTTTATACTATTTAAGAATGCTGCCCCTACCCCGTTTTCATCTTTTGAAGCGTCAGTGTAAATAATGACTTCATTTTCGTCCATTCTTAATTTTGTCAAATGCCTGATGTTCTTATACGAAAGATCAGTATCTTTCGTGATTTTCAGATTACAACCTTTGTCAAATATGCATAATTTATTAGAAATGAAACTTGGATTTATTGTAGGAATATATTTGAGTATTTCATTGAATTGAGACCAACATTTGGAATAGCTCGTATTGTGTCTGTAACTACCTTTACTTTTCCACTCCTCCGCAAATTCTTTATCAGATGCTATTCTTTTGGCCATTTCCGTTGCCGCCAGCCACAAACTCCTCCACTCCGGCGGGAATTCATTGGCTAGGACGTATAGGTTGTTAATTGGGGTAGAAGTTGTTACCCCCAAGCATTTTCTCAGGGATGTGTTATAGTGTTAAGTGACTCTTCTTAAGGGGCCTGTATCCAAGTTTGAAGTTGTTGACCTTGCGTATTCAAGTTTTGGTCTGATGTGGGTTCTAAAGAGTGTAATAGCTTTGGACGGGTGAAGTCCGCCCTTTTGACTATTGATCATATTAAAAGTCAGCTGGTTTAGCGCATTTTTTTTAATAATCTCCTTGTAGTGATTATTAGCTTTTAGCTTCCATGTTAAGGTGAAACCAAGGTATTTTAGTTCAGGGACATTAGTAATTACTCTATCTTGGACCATCACCGAATGAACCTTTGTGTTTGCCATTGAAAATATAAAAAATTGTGTTTTTTCGATGTTAATCTCGAGCCATAGGTTTTTAAGCTGTTTAATAAATAATGATACAAAGTTTTGGAGATTATTAATAGCTTCGCCCACATTTTTACCTTTGCTGATGATTAAAAAATCGTCAGCGAATTGGTAAATCGAACTAGTATCGTCCGATAAATTATGTAATCCGCTAGTCATAATGTTGAAAAGTGTCGGGCTAAGGCAACTGCCTTGGGGGAGACCGTTATCTATGTCAATTGATGTTTCATCAAGTGTTAGTCTTCGGCCTTTTAAAAACTCATTAACCCAGTTAGTGATTTCCGGAGGTATTAGCAGATTTCCCATAATTTTAATTAATACATTTCTATCCACTTTGTCATAGGCTGATTTTAAGTCAATAGTAACACAAACTGAAACAAATTTTTTTGATTTATTATCTTCTATTTCGTTTATAACGTCATTAATGCAATGACTTGTTGATTTCTTTCTCCTGAAAGCGTATGATCTGCGATTTAAAATCTTATTGTCTTCAATAAAGGAATTTAATCTATTTAGGATCATTTTATTTAGGATTTTTAAAGGAACATTTAATAAGGAAATCGGCCTGAAATTTTCAATTAGGTTATGGTCCTTGTTTGGTTTCGGGATTGGGACGACTTTAATGGATCTCCATTCGTTAGGGATTCGTTGGTCTACCCATGAAGAATTAAGGATATTCAGAAATTTCTTTTTGTTTTCTTCATCTAACAATATTATAACCTTGTAGGAAATACCATCACTACCTGGGGCTGATGATTGGTTTTTATTTCTTAAAGCCATTAACAGCTCATCATAGGTAAAGGTATTAAATTCAGGAGGTATAGAACTCGTATTGTTCGTTTGAACGGTGTTCGGGCGAGTATTGTCCGGCTTACAAAGTTGAAGAAAGCTATTTTTTTTGTTAGAGTCCCAAGACCCAAAGTCCGGGTTATTTATCAGGGTTCTTTTAACGTTAGCAAACAGCGAGTGCATTTCTTGAGAGTCCTTCGAATTGTTGATCCTGGATATGGTTTCCTTCCATTCCTTATTTTTAGCCTTTTTTACTTCAGTTTTCCAATCCTTTTCCGCAGCTCTTAAAGCTCTGAAGTTATCCAGGTTTCTATTCCGATTGAATTTTGCCGATATTTGTTTAAATTTATTAAATGTTGATTTAAGGTTGGCGTTCCACCATCTTTTCGGAGTATACGACTTCTTGTTTGTTATAAATGTGGCCTTTTTGATTGAACTGTTCATCTCTTTATTAAAACTGCTTAAGTTATCCTCGAATTCTAAATTTTTCAAATTATTAATTAGCATTTCTTTATTTATGATTTTAAATTTGGAATTATGAATATGGTTTTCAATAGTGAACATAATAGGTAAGTGGTGGGATCCAAAGATTTTCAGGTTAACCGTATGCCAATTCTTAACAATGTCGATTCTATTAGTAAAAGTCAGATCTAATGACGACGGTGTATTATTGGTCCTGTTGAAAGTTGACGATCCATTGTTGCAGATGTGCAGACCATGGTTCGAGACGATGTCCCTTAGAATTAGGCCTCTATCATTGTCAGCGTCACTACCATAATCCTTAACATGGGCATTAAAGTCACCCGCTAAAATGATATTTTTCCCCGTAAGGGTATGAATCTTATTAACTAAACTACTGAGGTCAGTTTCAAATTTCCTAATGGTCCCCCTTGGAGGACAATATACATTAACAATAACAAAGTTAACTGTTAGGTTTGTTGTTTCAGCCGCAACGTAATTGCATGGGCTGTTGAGTTTGATTGGTTTACTCCTGATATTCTTTGAGATGAGGATTGCAACCCCTCCTCCTCTTCTTCTTTCGTCTCCTTCTTTTAATTTCCTATTATGAAAATAGGATTGGTAATCTTTGAAATATACATGTTCATCATTGATCAGCCATGTTTCCTGTAACATAGCTATATCAATTTTCTTATCATAGCACAGTCTTTCGAATGTATCTTTGTTCTTTTTTAGGCTCTGTAAATTAATCTGTAAACATTTCAAGTTCATCATCTATTATAATATTATCACTGTTATCACTGATTTCTTTTCTACTCATTGTTTCAATTCTAGTTTGTAATTCAATCAACGGTCTCTGAAATTGAGGGTCATTCGTATGAAAGTTCTTTTTAACCAACTCCACCAGTTCATTATATACGTTTACATATTTTTTGGATAGGGTTTTTTTTTAATTTTTAATTGTATTTTTAGTATCTTCGGTTTTTGAACTATTCTCCGTAATAGTATTGGAGCTACCAAATGACAGTGGTAGATTTCCATTTGGGTGTGCGAATGCTAAATTACTACTTGGTTTCGGTACTGGTTTTTTAAAAATTTTTGAATTATCATTTTGATCAGGTTTAATTCCTGAATAATTCCTTTTCCTCACTGCGGAAGCGAAGGTTCTTCTGCTTATTAGCAGTTTATTTAAGTCGGCTTGTCTATCTCTCAAGTGGGTAAGATTTCTATTAGGATTGTTTTGTGATACGTTCGTATATAACGGAAACTGGTTATCATATTCCTTTGTTCCTAAAATGTCGTAGTAGTTATTATTATTCAATTTAGTGACTTCGTTCCTGGGCTTATTTGACGTAGCCATCAATTTAAGAGTATCTTTTTCTTTAATGACTTCCGGGCAATTCCTGTCCGAAAAACCATGATTTTTGTCCCCACACAAAATACACCCAACAACATTACAATTTTCGGGGTCACTACATGTTCCACACTTTGTACATTTTTGGTTTTTGCTTTTACACCATTTCGCAACATGGCCAAATCTACCACATTTACTACATAATTTGATTTTGGGAACATAGTATGTTACTTCCCTGAAGCAAGAACCCACTCTAATATCATATGGAATGCCTTTACCCTCAAATTCAATTTTAATAGTTTCCGTAGGAACTAACTTATCACCTTCCCTTCTTTGGAATCTATAGATGCTTAAAACTTTGGCTTTTGACTTTATCTTTTCCATAATTTCCGCATCAGGAAAGTCTGTATCAATATATCTTATTACCCCGTAAGTTGACACACAGTTTTGTGGTATATAAATATTATAACCCGCCTCTTTGAGGATCGAGTTCGACAGAAGATTATTTGCGTTCATATAATCTGAAAAGACAACTTTGACTGTCTTGAAGTTAGTTCTCCTAACCTCAATGACACCCTCTACACCACTCGATTCCAATAATCGGTGAATCTTAAGGTCTTTAATCCTTTCTTCCTTAATCGTTCTGATTAGAACTATGTATTCCACGTTCGTAGAATCCTTACTGTATGTATAACGGTTAATTATTTCCCGGTTAGATATTTCCCTGTTACTATTACTGTTATGTTCCATTTGGGACATTTGTGAACTAATAGAGATAGGTGTGCTTTTTTTCTCATAAACATGTGATTCGATTGTTCGAATCGAATCTTTTGACGGAGTAACTGAACGCGATCTTCTTCCCGAACTGTTTTTGGCTTTATCCCTGTCTGGGGGGTCCCCCGCCGGGAGCACCATGATTGGGGCTGTTTTACCAACCCCAATCAGGCACTACCACGTTACGTCACCCTACCTACACTAGGCGTCACACAACTGATGGAAAAAATTACCTTAATCCCGTGGAGTTGAAATAATTCAGCTTTTTCACGAAAATAAATTTTTCAAAATGGCGGTCAAAAACACTAATTCACACAATAACTACGCGCACTACTAAAAAAGCGTCCGAGCACTATCGCGTCCTGAACCAGAGTGAGATAGCCTGTGATGGTGCGTAGGGCTGCATTTTGACAGATCTGAATATGTTTCCAATTTGTGTCACTTAGATTTAATATCCACACTGATGCCGCATAATTTGCTACAGATCTGCCGATCGATCGCCTTGTAGGTGGTTAGTAGGGTCACTTTGTCTTCACCCGACGAACTACCAGCAAGAGCCTTGAGGACCTTGTTCCTGCTCCTCATTTTGTTAGTTACAGTAGATGCGTGGGCTGATGATGTTACCATGCTGTCCATAGTATTTTAACACCGGATTTTTGGGTGATATGTGGTGGGTATTATGAGACCGTCTATTGAAATGTTCAGCTGCATCTTTACTTCTTTGGTCCAGGATGTGAATAGTGTTGCGGTGGATTTTTGAGCTGATAGCTTCAGTTCTTGCTGATAAAGAAGGTGTTAAGTTCGTTTAGGTAGTCATTTATCCTAGCACACATTTGGGTGATGCCGTTTCCTGTTGCTAGTATAGTGCAGTCATCGGCATAGCTGACAATCTGGATTCCTGTTGGAGGTGAGGGAATTCCAGCGAGGTAGAGTGACAAGACTCCTTCTTGGGGGATGCCTTGTTTAACCCTTCTGAGCTTTGATTTGCTACCTCTGAATTCGGTGTAAGATTGTCGACCAGCAAGATAATTTGCGATCCATTTCACTATTGGTATCGAAATCGACGTGTTGTCAATGTCAGACAGAAGTAGGGAAAGCCTTCGGTAGGTCAAGGGCTACCATAATGGTTCTGTGACATGGACGAACCTCGTTGAGACCGTTGTGGATGCTTGAAGTTATGACATCCAAGACCATAGTTGTACTGCGCATTTTTCGGAAACCATGTTGCCGGTCAGCTAGCTGAATATGGGTCGCAAATGTGGGAAGTAAGACAGCTTCAAGAGTTTTTGCAATTGGAGACAAAAGCGTGATGGGACGGTAGGAGTCGGCTTGCGTATACTTTTTCTCGGGTTTTAGTATCGGAATTATTCCAAATTTCGGGAACAACAGACGATGACACGGAGAGGTTGAAGGCCTCCGTAATGTAGTCAATTGCAGGCATGTCGAGGTGCTTCAGCATGACCATCCATATGCCACCTGGTCCTAGGGCTTTGGAGTTCTTGGCGTTTTTAATGGCTGAAGCAACTTCATTCGATGAGATTTGAAGTGTATGGTCTATGAGTAAATTTTACGCTTTTAGCCTGTCGGGTGGCGGATGTTCAATGAATGGTCTATTAAATAGACTAGCGCACTGTGCAGAATTGTTAGTTGTATTGTCACCAAATTCAATAGAAGCCAGTCCTCTCTGACTTGTTGGGTTGGTGAGGGCTCTTACCGTAGACCATAGTTTGCCAACTCCGGTTGCTAGGTTGCAATTGTTCAGATGCTCATTCCACTTTTGTCTTCTATGTTCCGCAACATGGTGTTGAATTTGTAGGTTCAGACCTTTGATCCTGGAATCGTCAGGGTTTGTGCTGCGAATCCTGTTGCGTTCATCCGCCAATCTTGCTGCTGAGTTGGGAAAATTAGATCGTATGGTTGGAATACGACCAGCCGGGATGAATCTAGCTGCTGCTTTCACAATAATAGGCCTGAGGTTGGCCTCAGCTACTCGAACATCAAAGGGTGTAGGTAAGGCTAGAAAAGCCGAGTTCGTGTATTCTTTGAAGCCATCCCAGTTTGCTTTGTTATGATTGATGAAGGTGCGGTGGTCGGTATGGATCATATCGGACGTTAGGTTCTAGTACCTCCCACCCTAATTCTGATATTGTATCGAGCGTGAGACGCGCGGTATGAGGGCGCGCGAAGTTCAACAGTTTGGAAACCCATCGCGCCGTTATTTTGCGATATTGACGGTGTTCGTGGATGATAGACTCTACACTACCAATACTAATGCCGACTTCAGCCGAAATGTTTCGAACATTCATCCTACGGTCCTCCAAAATGAGTTGTTCTACGCGGCGAATGTTGTCTGATGTGATGCTGGTTCGCGGTCGACGACCATGCAGCTCATTCTCGACGGTTTCGCGGCCATCTTTGAACGCTTTGGCCCATTTAAACGCAGCAGACCTACTCAGGCACTCACTACCGAACTGATTTCGCAAACGCCGAAGAATTTCCGTGTTTTTAACGCCTTCCCACACCAAAAAACGATTGACAATACGTTGCGCAACGGCGGTTGGCACTTGATGTCCACTCATGGTCGTAGCACGCGCGTGAAACGTGCGTTCGCGACGAAAACTATGCCACACTATTCGTAAGTGACTCAGCTATCACATACTCAAGCCGCGATCTTCAAAACATACAGGCGCGCCATCTACAGCGTTTGTCTCGATCATATTTGAACCGCCCTCGTAACTGTTATTCATCAAAGCTCCAAATATTATGCCCGTACCACATTATGCGGTACTCGCTGAGTCACGAGCCAAGCGGATAACACGTTGTGCACATCCAAGCACCTACGAGTGAACGAATTTCATCCAATGCAACGAATGCCGAGAAGCACCCCTGGAGCACTTTGTCCACCCGATGAATCATTGGACGAGAGGGACGCACGGTGTTTGCGGGTGCACAATGTGCTATCCACTTGGCTCGTGGCTCGGCGAGTCCCGGGCCACAAATTTATTGAACAAAAAAAACAAAAAGAAACTACCACTACTTACCCAAATGATTCCAAACATTTCTGGCAACCTGATAGCTACTCATTGATGCGTGGATTTTGCGCTCTTTGAACAAGTACACCAAAAACATGGTCATCAGATAGTTTCCGAAACCGAAAAATCCCCCGTTCAGGTGTCGTTGTCTCAGCCAAATTTTCAACAATACCAATCCGTCTCTCAAGTTCATATGAGCTCCAAGGATTTCATTGATAACTTTCTGATTCGCCTTCATCGTCAGGTCGTACAATACGGTTGCATTATAGTTTGGCGTAGCCAACGGAATTTCCTCCTTATCGTCAGACAGTTTCTTGCCGAATAGACTACCGCGGATATTACTATTCCACGGAACGAATCGGTTCAATTTAAATGACTCTTCATCACCCACCACATGCAGTCGAATCGTCAACTTTCCGCCAATTTCCTCTTTAGGAACGATCTCGAGAACGGGCTTGTAAACGTTATTGTTCACGTAGTTGAATTGCAAATCGGACGAATAGAACTCGTCTTTCAGCATCTCGTTTGCAACGTAGGCCAGATAAAGTGCACGTTTCTGGTCATAAACTAAATTCAAGTAATCCTCCTTTTGGAAGTAACCGCTCGGCATTGAAATGCAAATATCGGCGGACAATTGAGGACCAATCCAAGTGTCCACATCAGCCGAGCCGACCAAAAAGGCTTGTTCGGATGGTGGCGAGAATTGGAATTGAAATTTTTTAACACACAGTTTGCTCACATCAATCGGAAGCTTGACTCGAGAGTGTTTCAGGAAGGATATGTTTGTGTTGTCCTCTTTCTTCGGCATTGGTTTGAGAGTGGCGAGAAATGCGTTGAGCTTCTCAAGCCACGTAGTGAGATACGCTTTATATCGCGCTTTCACTTTAATTTCTTCCAACATCTCTTTTATTTGCATCCGGAATAGATTGGAATGATAGAGGTTTTCTGTTTCGCGCAATTGATTGATTTCTTCGGCAGTTGGTGGTTTGAGTAGTTTTTTATCGACACTCAATATCTTGGGTTTTTTAGGTTCGACATTGGGCTCGCCGACATGTTTGCGTTTTTTAGGGAGGTCGCTGGGGGTGACATGCGGGTCGCTGTCGTCCTCTTCTGATGATTCGGCATCACCCTCGGAGTTGTCGTCTTCATCGGAATCTTCACTTTCGCTAGTGCCATTTTCAATCGTCGAATCGTATTGCTCGTCGCTGGTATTTTCGGTATGGTCGGATTCGCTGCCTTCCTATTGGATAAAGAAAATTCAATTGAAATTATGCAAAAATAGCTTCCGCTTCCATGTCAATTACACAAGTTCATTAACGTTTCAAACATTGGCGGCAATTTTCATGGTATACGAGCACATCGAGAAGGCCATTTCTTCACTCCTTCACGAAATTATTCCACCGAATTTAATCCTTTTTCTATCAATGTAATCAAACAGAAGCACTTTATGAGATTCTATTACTTACTTTAACAAGCGGTTTGCGATTCATTTTCGCCATAATTCTTTCACGTAAATATCACTACCAAAACGCAACTTGTAAATAAACACATAACCTGACTTTAAATTGCACGTGAAACGAAATGTCAAAATGAGTTTCAGAACAGAATCCCAGTGGAATATGTGGCGCTGGTATTGAGAAGGGGAAAAGCGTCCGTGATAACTTTTTTGAATCTGTTTGTACACTTCGCGTAAGAATGATAGCAGAACTTCTGTGATTGCCGAAAGTGTAATGAACCACCTGTAATGAACCATGTTATGGTCTGGTAGTGCTGCTCCCACCGGCAGATCGAAGCAGCACCTGATGAGTAGTGATCTGTCGATGGTACGAAACCAGAGGCCGAGGGTCCCATTACACCTGGACCCCAATACGAACGCGAGGGCAAGTGAGCCATCTGCCAACCATTCCAGTCTTATCGCCTCATTTTTTTTATTCCCCATTTTTACCTCCCTTGTTTGTGTTGTCTTTTCCAGGCCTATGAATTTTTGTTAATACGTAACGGACAGGGGCAACGAGCGGCGAAAACCCCACCCACGTCTCCCGAACTGAGCTGCAGCAAGCATAGGCCACTGCTTAGCTCGTTGAGGAGCCTTTTTCTTCGCCAGATGGCACGGCCCGACCTTCACGGTTAATTAAGCTACCTTAGGCTTCGTCCCCACGGGCATTTTCGGATGCCCATCAAACCGTCCGTTACAAAAGGTGACAACAGTTTGATGTTGCTGAATGCAACGAAATTTCCTTTTTTTCAGTACGTAGGTTGCCTTTTATATTTCGGGATTGGACAACCCTAGTGTTGCAATCTGGCAACTGACAGCTCTATCGTAAAGTTTGACATTTTTGAGGTTATACGTACTCAGAACGTTTTGACCTCAGAGGAACTTCTGGAGTGGCCCATAGGCTCAATTTATGGGACGAGAGAAGAGCGCGTTTAATTTTTCATGGGAGAGAGAAAGAACGGGACTATTAATGCCAACCACCAATAGGGCGCGGATATTTGACAGCTATATATACAGCGGGGAGTCAGAAACGAAAACAAACATTTTAATATCGGTTTTCTGACAGAAAACTCACAAAAACCAGTAACGCGCACATCACATCTAAATATTTAATGTTTTACCTATAAACAGACACCCCCGTCTTAGGGATACGCTGGTTATTTTTGCAGTCACCGACGAGGCATTTCAATTTACCACAACTCACTACCGCACCAATTTGTCCTACCGGAAATTTCACTAGTGTCTTCTCTACATAATCGCGGCTCTTTACACTCAAAAACCGGCTTCAAACTTTCGCGAATTCAACCGTATTTACTTTTTGCCACTTTTTGCACAAAGCGTTTGACAGCCATATGCACAACGTGATCTTAAAACCGTTAACTTTACTCTCCCAGCTCTCGACTTTTTCAAGAAGAAGATCGTCCCATTTTCAAGCTGTCAATTTGTATGGTTTGACAGGCATATACCCATTCCTTTGTTAGTTATATATTCAAATGTTTTGACATACGAGCGCTATTTGTGTTTTTTACAGTAACTTGAAAGATTGAGTGCGTTCAGAAGGTGGCAAAAGAGCAGAAACCGCTCGCGAGCAGCTCCGCAACTGCTCGCGAGCAGCTCCGGAGCTTCTCGGTTTGGAGTCTGCACCTTCTGAACGCTACTTCACCAGCTGACAAATCGACCAGCTGAAAGCTGACGATGACAATTTTAGACTTCAAGTGCCGAAAAGTGGAAAATACATGAATCCCACGCTGTCCATTACAAAAATCACGAACAACGTGAAAACAAATTCAGAAGCACCCGAAAACCAAAGAACTAGAAGCCGAAAACGGCGAAAACACAACAACCAATTTGATAACTGTCAAAACTCGGACACTCGCAACATGAGCGTGAGGTTGAAAAGAAGAAGAAGAACCTGAGCACTGAGCACTGATCAGTGAGCAGAAATATTTCTTGCTCGGTGAAATTTGATCATGATCACCCGAGCGGAAGTTGCTCAGTCACTTCTGAACCCGCTCGTTCTGAACATGTTCGCTGAGCGGAAGTTGCTCAGTTCCTTCTGAACGCACACAATAATCTCGGCCAAATAATGGAATTCAATCGTGAACATTTTTCGTGCAATTATTTTTTACAACTTTCGACGTGGATTAACTCAGCAACAGTGCATGGATGAACTGAATTAAATTTTTGGCGATGAAGCTCCATCAAGGACCAGTGTTTATCGATGGTATGGTGAATTCAATCGAGGTCGTAGTTCACTCCAAGACGAATTTCGTGAAGGTCGTCCAAAATCAGTTGTTGTTCCGGAAACCATTGATGCTGTGCGCGAACTGATATTGCAAGATCGTCATGTGACCTATCGTGAGATTGAGACAACCTTAGGCATTAGTGGGACCAGCATACATTCAATATTGCATGAACATTTGACTCAAAAAAATTTGTTCGCGTTGGATCCCACACAATTTCTCAATCGCTCAAAAAAAGGCTCGTGTCGATTGGTCGAAAGAAATGCTCAAAAAATACGATCGCGGTGCTTCGAAACACGTCTATGACATCGTGACAGGTGATGAATCGTGGATTTACGCGTATGAGCCCAAAAGTAAACAGCAGTCGACTGTATGGGCGTTTCAAGATGAGCCAAACCCAACAAAAGTTGTTCGCGCACGAAGCACTGCTTTTTCGGAATAACTGGACATGTCGCAACCGTACCACTAGAACAACGCAGAACAGTCATTTCTGAGTGGTACACAACCATTTGTTTGCCAGTTGTCTTCCAAGAAATCAGGAAAACCAACCGCCGAAGACGGATCACTCTTCACCACGACAATGCGAGCTCTCACACATCAGCTCAAACAACTGCATTTTTGAGCACTCAAAACATAGATTTGATGGGTCATCCGCCGTATAGTCCTGACTTGGCACCGAATGACTTCTTTTTATTCCCGTACGTAAAAAAACAAACTGAGAGGTCAACGTTTTTCAACACCTCAAGAAGCGGTTGCTGCGTTCAGAATGCATGTTTTGGAGACACCTCAATCAGAGTGGCAAAATTGCTTTGGCAATTGGTTCAAACGCATGCAAAAGTGTATAGATCTTCATAGGGAATATTTTGAAAAACAATAAAGCGATTTTCAATGATTAATATTTGTTTTTGTTCTCTAATCCCGAAAGGCAACCCTCGTAGAAGGTCAAATTTTGGAATTAATACCCAAAACAATTAAATGATTATTTTACATTTAAATTTGCAAGAATGCCGAGCTTTTTCCCAACCAGCACTGCTAACAGCCATGTTCGATTCAAGCGTACCCACATCCAGAGTGAATCGAACGCCACGGGTCTGCGACGAGCGAATTCAGTCAGCCACCATACAGATTGGAGAAAAAATGGGGGCAAACTCATTGATTCATATTTAAAGGAATAGGGTTAAATTCCCCTTCCAAACATTCACCAGATATCAAACACGAAAGAAACTCTAAAGCACCTTCTATATGAATGCCATGCACTCGCTAGAAGAAGATTAAAGTGCCTAGGAGCTTACTTCTTCAACGACCTTGAAGAAGTTAACGGGACTCAGTTGGAGAAGCCTCTTGAGCTCCGCCAATGAGTCTGGTTCCTTCCAGCTCAACAACGATCTTCTGGTAAGAGCAAGCAACGACACGGAATGAGTACCTGAAATATGTGGTACCGCTAAGGACCCCAGCGGTCTATGCGGAACCGTTAGGCTGCCACTCTAGCTAACCTACCGAATACTCAAACACGCTTGATCAATTATCAGAGCTATATCAATGATCAGTCAGTCCTTTTGTATTTATATACTTTGCCCTGAAATTTTCTGTTTTTTTTTGCGGTTTTCGGTCCGAAATCGTATTTTCCGCTTTTAGGGCAAGGTACAAGCTGCATTTTAAGGCCAAAATCAACTGTCTAGCTGCCGTAGTTTTCGAGCTAGAGCCATTTGAAAAAGTGCAAGTTTATTCGCTCTAGCTGCCACCGTTTAGGAGATATTCAAGGTTTTATATTTTCCAGTCGAGGGGTGATTTTGCCCTGAAATTTTCAGGTTTTTTTGCAGTTTTTGGTCCAGGCTCGTATTTTCCGTTTTTAGGGCAAGGTACTAGCTCCAGTTTAAGGCCAAAATCAACTCTCTAGCTGCCGTAGTTTTCAAGCTAGAGCCATCTGAAAAAGTGCAAGTTTGGGCCCTCTAGCTGCCTCCGTTTAGGAAATATTCAAGGTTTTATATTTTCCAGTCGAGGGGTGACTTTGCCCTGAAAATTTCAGGTTTTTTTTTGCGGTTTTTGGTCCGGAATCGTATTTTCCGTTTTTAGGGCAAGGTACTAGCTCCAGTTTAAGGCCAAAATCAACTCTCTAGCTGTCGTAGTTTTCTCGCCCGTAAACCGATTATTTGATATTGTTCCGTGACAGAATATTCTTAGAATTCGACGACGAAAACTTGCAGCTTGTTGGTAACATTTACGAAAATTTTCCACAGACAGTACCAGGCGATACAGGCCAAGCTTAGGTTTAACACTGAGATAACGTCTTTGTCAGATTTTAGACAGGATGTTGGATGCGCATTTAGCCTGTTCGATAGGACGACCGATGTTTTCAGCAACGATGCTTACTGGGTAGACGAATTTATTCACTTTCTCCACAGGCTTTCCATTAATACTGACGGCAATAGGACGAGGTGGATTAGGAAATAGAAAAATACAAATCTTATTTTCGCACTATACTATTCCATAAAATAAATCCTTACAATAATTCCGACTTAACTAATAATTTCTCGTCCGAATGAGTCTTAGCGTGTCGTTTCAGCCGACTGCTGTCCATAAACGACGCCCCACACTCACCGCATTTGTACGGTCGGTGTCCGGTGTGAATTCGTTTATGGATGCGCAACTTGCCCGAACAATTGAAACTCTTTCCGCAATCGTCACATTCGAACGGTCGCTCTTGTGTGTGCGATCGCACGTGAATCTTATGCGAGTAATGTGTACGAAACTTTTTCTGACAATAGTCACACGAGTATGGTCGCTCGCCCGTGTGGAATCGAATGTGAGATTTCAAATTGCCATTCTCGGCAAAACCCTTGCTGCAATGGGGACAAACGAATGGCTTCTCGCCCGTATGACAACGTTCGTGTGCTTTCAAATTGCCGTGCTGATGGAAGCCTTGGCCGCAAAAGCGACACTTGTAGCGTTTCTGGTCCGAATGAATGCGTACATGACTGCGTACGCTGTAACGATCCTTGAAGCGGCCCGTACAATTCTCCCGATTGCAATGATACGGTCGCTCCTCGTCTTTGTGAAGCGACTCGTGTTCGCGAAGCTCGTCGACTGTTTGAAGCGTGACGAAGCAATACTCGCACTGACATTCGCCGAGATTTTTGTAAACATCTAAAATTCGTAAAGAAGAACCTGTAGTCTGTAATCAACGACTTTGGAACACAACTCACCGTCATCTGGGTACTTGGGAACCGGCCCCCTTCGATGCTTATCGCGTGGCGTACGTTCGCTCTGCTCTATGGAATGTATTTGGCTCATGTGTCGTTGATAATTTCCCTTTTTCGTGAACGTCTTGATGCACAAGCTGCACTTAATTTCCGCCTGTTCGGAGTCGTATTCTTCGAAAATATGTTCGTCGGTTTCTTCGCCGTTTTCGTCGGACGCGATCATCGAATGAATAATCGAGAATTTTCCATCGTCGACATCCATCGAATCTAGACCGACTCTTGCGTCCGACAGATCGGGAAACTCGTCAGTATCCTCATCCAATTTGTCGTCGAGCAAAAACTCCTCATGAGGACTTTGGCTCTCGTCGTCCTGGATCGTCGTCGAAATTTTTTCGTCGTTGCCTTCCACCTGTTCCTCGTGTGGGTGCGAGCCTGACGATGACGGTAACTGGGCGAATTGTTCCACACCATTAACAACTGGCAAATTCACAATAATAAAATGTTAGCGACGAATTGAAGGAGGTCCCGAAGGGGACAGGTTTATATGGGAGGCGTTACCTTCGGCAGTCATCAGCTCCAAACATTTGAATGAACTGGCACGATACAGGCGTGATTGCTGGCACTTGTGCTTGAAATTGAACGCAATTTTCAGCTCGTCGTAGCACGGAATGCATAGATAATCTTCAGACTCGACCTAAAGACAGGATTTATTAAAATCTAGTTACGGTATTCAAGAAGTGACATCAAACTACCGTATGGCCCGTTACAAAGTTGAGCATTTGATCCAAATTGTTAGGGTGCTCGTAGATGTTTATCATCCCCGGATTGGTGACATTGCAAACTACGCACGTCGTCAGCATTTTCCCAATGATTATTTGCTCCCAAACGCATTAAATCAACTGGGAAGAATGGTGTTATACACAACTTGACGGTAAACAGTAAAGTTCTGTCAGACAAACGCCATTGTACTGTCAAGTGTCAAATAAAATACAAACATAGTCGATTCCAACCGAGAGGGAACTCCATAGAATAGATATCATTCATTCTATCGACACCAGCGCCAACGGAATTTCTCCCTGACAACGATAAAAAAATGACGGTTAAAACCTATTTTAATTTTTAGTAGGTCAAAATTTTGCTCTTTTGGCGTTTGAATTTTTTGAAATTTCGTTTCAGCTGGTTTTACACATTTTGGCAAAAAAATTACAACAGTCTTTGGATCTCGTACTTCAAAAACAGTGCAAAATTAAAAAAAAAAAACTAATAAATATGTCGCTAAACAATCAACTGAACTCTTCATCTGAATGCGTATCAACTCAAGTCTTTCAGCCGATTTACGGTAAATTACCTCTGACGCAGTTTATTGTGCCTTACTAAACTTAATGCATATTGTTTCAGTACCAGTAATTTGTGGCAATGATGTGTACCTCGTCGCTCAGCAAGATATCCGACACATCATTGAAAGTCGACATATTTCGTCCGTCAAGTGTCCCCATGGTTTGGAGGATTTGCAAAGATTTTATGCACAAAATATCCTAAATAATCCGCAAACATCGGAAACCAATTCGTCGTTGAGTTATAGCGAACAATTGGCCAAATATCTGGAATATTTAGATTTTGTCAATAGAGCAGTGCATTTAGTGCAATGGCAATGCCAACAGAATGGATGTTGGGGAGAAAAAAGGTAAACCTGTTGTATTTACACCATAGCACACTTGGACCACGATCGAGTCCATTTCAAGCGGCTCATACACAGGCCAACGGTTTAGTAATGGCTGCGTTTTGGCAAGCGGATCAGGAGCAGACTTCTCCTCCATATGCTTTCCGCTCCGGTAAAATATGCCCGGACGACCGTCAATATTTGGATCTGAAAATGTTCCCCTCCGCCGTTGTTCAACCGCTGAGCTGTGTATGAGTCGCGCACCGCTTGCTCAATCACAACAACATAACCATACACAGGACAATATTTGGTCAAATGGTTGACCAATTATTGCTCAACCGTTAGCCTTTGTATATGACCCGCTTTAAGCGACTCATACACAGGCCAACAATTGAGCAATAATCGTTCGATAGTTGACCAATAATTGTTCCATGTATGGCTAAGTTGATCTTCTTCCTTGCCTTTTCATACCACGGCGGCTTCGCATTGTATTGTTCTGCCTGTGGTGTTGGCACTTCGCCCATTCTGGTCTCCTTCAGCAGGCAGCTCGATACTGGATCGTTGCTTTTTGATTTTGTAAAGTGTCGAGCGTCACGTCAGCACAATCGCACAAGGACAAACAGCGTCCACGTCGTGATCCGAGGAAAAGCACCAACGAACGAGCTTTAATGTACCGATCTATGATCAGCAGTATAAAGGTTACACACCACTGCAAACACTGTACAATACGCTGCAGCCCTAACCGTAGCCTGAGCTTATTGGCAACAAATTTGTTGACGTCACTTCCAACACACAACAACCGCCGAGCTACGGCGAGAGAGACGCGACGTGAAAACACTTGCGCGACAGACAACAGTGCGACAGACAACAGTACCCGCGATTTGATCAAAAAGTACGGAAAGATACTATCATTCAACTTTGGCAATATACAGATTCACCAAGCTACAGGGAGAGACCAACGCCATCTAGATATAAAGGCCTCCGCTCAGCTGTTTTTGACGGGCTTAATTACGCAATTATTTCCTTTGATGACGCCATCGTTTCCACAATCCAGTGGTCGGCAACTGATGGCGGCGAGTCCCCGCTATTGGTGCGTTCCGTGTTTAGTTTTCGTTTCCCGCGTTCAGTGTTTATTTGTTAGTAAAATTACATCTAGTGATCCGAGAAAACAAACACGTGCGCGATGAAAGTGTGTCGTGCGGTCAAAAGGTGTATTTTGTCAAGTGTGAACTGCTCCACGATGCTCTGCGACTGATCCCCGGGGCTGCGGCTTCGACCAAATTACTGTAAGTGCCCAGAAAGTGTGTTTTTAGAGGACTAAAATGCCGTCTGGCGCAATTCCAATTGTAAACATATGTCGTGCCAGGGACAGTGTCGTGTGCAATCACTGCCTTGGCAAAGGAATTAATGACGTACACGAACAGCTGAGCGGAGGCCTGTCTATTAAGATGGCATTGGGAGAGACAGACGTAACTACGAAACAATCGTATGACGGAGAACAGCACCCGCGACGTACTCTGAGTGCAACTGCCAAATGGCGAGAAGAATTTCGTAAAGAAAACCTGAGATTCGCAATCCAAATCCGGTATGATTTGCAAATACTTCACTCTACTAGGGAAGGGTTTCTTACCGTTGATATAAAAAAAGCAGTATTATTGAGAAACAGCAGGACTATAGGTCTCCCGAGCTCTTGGGTCCTGGCACCCAGCCCGAAAGATATCGGACTGGGTGCCTGGAGGAGCCGAGGAGCAGCAGAGACTTTCCCTTTCTTTTACTCTGAGAATCATTATCATCAATTAGATAGGCTGATACTGTTGTCTGTTCAGTGGTGACCTCGATTTTAGTCTCTAAAAGCGCGTTGACATGATCAAACTACGATTTGACAAACTAGCATTTGATGAAAAGTTGAGCACCGTCCAACTACGGTTTGACAAAAGCACAAGACATCAAACCAGTTTGACAAGGGGTTCACACGTTCAAGTAGGTGGCTTGTCAAACCGTAGTTTGATCATGTCAACGCGCTTTAAGTCAAAATCATCGTCAAAATCGTCGACGGGATAGGAAGCGGTGGTGTCTTATCCGAATATATTCTTGTTCGAACGAATCGAAGCCTCCCCCACGAAGGGGCAAAAGGTGATCTTGTAATGGACGGTTTGGTGGGTGTTCGAAGATGCTCGTGGGAACGGAGCTTAAAGGTTGCCACACACGACCACCATTTTGGTCGCGAGCATGCATCGAACCACGTCAAACTCAGTAGAAAAAAAAATAAAAGCCCTTTACGTATTAACAAAAATTCATAGGCCTGGGAAAGACAGCACAAACAGAAACAGGGGAGGCAAAAATGGGGAATAATAAAAAAATAAGGCGATAGAGATGAAATAGTTGTCCGGGTGTAATAGGACCCTTGGCCTCTGGTTCCTCTGGTTTCGTACCACGGACAGATCACTACTCATCAGGTGCTGTCTTCGATCTGCCGGTGGAAGCAGCACAACCAGACCAGAATATGGTTCATTACAATTGGGCACATGATTTCTATTTTCGAGCCACGTCTTTCTCTATTGGAATGGATTACGTGTATTTCGCTCTTAGCTGTTTTGTTGACACGAAGCTTTATCTTTGAGAAACGAAAAATCTCTCATTTTGTTAGTTTTAGCTAGGGTTGGCAGAAATTCCCTGTGATGGTACAACAATTAAAGTAACCTCCTGTAGTTTAGGTTTTTTTTAAGAATAAACATTGAAATTTTAAATAACTATAAGTGTTTTGTTCGATTCCTTTAGTATAAAGCCATATTTACAATTTACCTAAAAGCTATCCCGATGAATTCTTTTTCAGAGCTGTACCCTGGCCAATCCACACTACTGAAAACTACGTAGCTCCTATTCAAACGCAACTCGATTGGGAGATGAAAGATGCTCCTGGAGAAAAACCAGTATTACTTACATAAATAATAATCATGATTATCTAATTCTTATCCCAAACGATACATTCTAGAATCAATTCGTCTACGGAAAACAAACATCTACAACCGATCTTGCCGATTTTCGTTCACAAAGGGACACCTGCAATCTGCGACCGATTATCAAAATACTTCTAACCAAAGGAACAAACGCAAGTGCTACTCAAATTATCGACGAAATACATCAGCAGATAACGAGCACAGAGTGTACAGTCCCTACAGCTCAAGAACAGCTAAAGCAAAAGAAAGCGGCTGCTCAACTATTCTAGAGTAATCAAAAAATTTTGAAGTTCCAAAATTGTCCTAGTTGGCTCTTAAATGTCGAAAACTTTATTAAATTAAAAAAATTGCAAAACATTAAAATGGCAAATTATTGTGGTGTATTTACTAATCAAAAATGCAAAAATCGCGAACTACTGAATCATTTTATTTCGTTTCAACAATTATCGAATTTGACCTGCAAGTGGCTTGACGAAATGCCGGCTGCGGAAGAGCTATTCCAGCGTCAAGCACTAAAAATTACGGAGCATGAAAAAAAATCTGCCGATACTGAACAATTAGTAAGAAGATTTTTTGAACTTACTACCTGTGTTAGCTGTGAGCTGCGAAATAACGCCGAGATTATACTTGACGCGGACAACGTCGCCTAGTCGCGGCTATCGAAAATTAGCTGTCTTTCGGCGTTGTTGGCGTCGATTTAACACATTTACGTCAAAGGTCCGACAATGTTTAATTCGTACCAACTTTTGTTGACTGAATAGCGTCTTGGTCACGTTGGGTACAATCGACGCTATTTGAGTTGCAGCTTTATTTGACAGCTGGATCCGTGACCCTCTTTCACGAATAATAGGAGAATTCTCATTGAATTTAAAGAAAATTTTCACCACATTAAAGGAATTTCCGCTTTAAGGCTGGTACTAACCGCTTCGTGCGAAAATGTTGCACTTATCGAGCACGAAAAGTGATAGTGTAGACTTGCACATAGCACATTACCGCGGCACTCTACATGACACGTGATTTTCCCTTCTACTCAAAAGACCGGTTTTCAAACGAAATAAAGTGCAAAGTAATCGTTTTTACGTGAAAGTTGCTTGTTGAAAGAGTCTTTTTCTTCGAATGAAATAGGTAAGTAGGTACTGAGAGAGCGAAAATTTTTCTTGCGAACGCAGCTTTTGACAGCTTTTGTATGAGATTCCGCACGAAAAACTGATCTTAGAACCAAGCTTTAGGAACTAGAAATACCCCGTGTGTGAATTCTAAGTTCTTGTCATCTAAAGCTAGGTACTAAGATCAGTTTTTCGTGCGAAATATCATGCAAAAACTGTCAAAAGTTGGGTTCGCACGAACAATTTTCGCTCTCCCAGTACTAACATATTTCATTCGAAGAAAAAAGTCTCCACATAGTTATGGGCAATTTTTACGCGAAAACAATTACTTTGCACTTTATTTCGCTTGAAAACCGGCCTTCCCTACCTCATGCGCCAAACTTTTTTGAAATCCCCAATTGGTGATTATCCTCAGCACATAATTTGGAGCATGTTTTGTTGAAAGCCTCGTTTGGTTTCTCATCTCCGGGAATCGGCTCATCGGGTTCGTCAAGAGTTGCGCTTGTGCATTCAGTATCAATAAATTTCTCTAAGGATTCATCAAATCTTAAACGGAAATTGATTAACGTGGGACAGTGCCGAAATTTTAGCCGGGTCTAACTGCGAGGATGTTGTTGAGGTGAGGCATGTGATGATTGTTGATTGACTTCACCAGGAGAAGGTTGTTGGCTCCACCAAAGTGGTGTTGATTGGTGGTGGTCGGCTCCATCCGGGGTATACTACTCAATTGCCCTAACTCCTTGTGGGGCATAGCGCGTTCCATGTGGCCCAGTTGACGTTTCGTTGGCATAAACTGGTTTCGGAGAATGCAGTTGCCAGCATGCACCTCCTGCACATCCATGGACGAGATTCGAACCCGAAACGCCGGTAGTTAAACATGAGACTGATGCCTCAACACACTGCTCTACCGGTCGCCCCTCCCCGGCCTTTTTGAGCATATTTTGTGGCCGTAGCTTCTGAGGTGGCACCTGGCCTTGTTTCGGTGGCTCATCGACCGCCGCACCATCTAGCGAGCGACACCCCTTGCGCATATTCCACGGCGTTAGGATTGAGCTGTGCCTATGAATGTGAGTGGTTCCCAGCTGCCATTCCCTACCCTATTGGTGGTGGCCTATATAATCTAATGGCATGTCTGAACGTTTTTACTTCGGTAATGATGTAATACGATACTTTTAAATGTATACGAGAGAAAGAAAAGAAGAGACAAATGTTTTAAAGAAAAAAAATATGGCGTATTAGTACGAATGCATTCCCCAACTATACGCTACCTATTTTATCCCTAGGTTTCGGGAAGGTGGAGTCAGCTTCCAGGCGTCAACATCTATAAGATACAATTCCCTTATTTCCCTGACTATCGGAACAGCATAAGCAGGGTAAGGATAGTTCGCGAAATCTGGGACCTTACATTGGGTGGTATGCATAAAGTGAGTGAGTGGAGTAAAGCTGAGTTGACAGAATTCCACTCAATTTTCACTATGGAGCGGAGAGTAGTTTTATGCATACAACTTTTTCACTCGATTCACCGAACATAGCAGACTCAGGAATGTCTTCAATAGACTTCACTCTTGAGTATATCCTCATTATTATGCATACCACCCATTGTCTACACATAAAGGTGGGAAGACGTTCGAGGGACCCGGATTGGAGATCAGGAGTAAACTCTGCCTGTTGGAGCATAGGTGGGGATAGGAAAACCTACTCTTCATGGATGGGTATTTTACAGGGAGGGGATAAGGGTTAACAGGAGAAATGGGCCGGAGTTTGTAAGTCCCTGTGTACGTACAGCACTAATGTGAGGGAGGTATCATCCTCAGCTGGCAAACTCCGGACGTGGGATTGATATTGGACCTCGAGGTGTCATGAGGTCCTAGGGTGGCCGAAGTCAACCCTAACGGTAAAGTTGGGCTCCAAGCCGGTAGCCATTTCTAACAATGAAGACCGTAGGACGAGGGTGAGGATTGTCCGTGAAGGCATGCTTACACCCAGACCCAAGGTACAGGAAAACCCTCTCCAAGGACCACCAGAATATATGTTCTGGCAAACCATACCAGTGATTGCCTAGGTAGACCTAAAGGTTGCCACACAAGACAACTATTTTGGTCGCGAGTATGCATCGAGCCACGTCAAACTCAATAGAAAAAAAAAATTCCTCATTTCCACCGTTCTATAATATTTGATGGTTCGATGGAAGTTCGGTTGTGGATCTGCGCGATCATGTGTGATGACCTCAAGGACTGGTGTTCCTGCCCCATCCCTTCCTTTTAACGTAGTTTTTGCCCTCCTCAAATAGGCACTGATCTGCCTTGTTTCGTCCTTATTTGAAACTACCTTAACACGAAACTGTTACACACCCAAAGCGGGCATGGACATCTTAAAAGCAGAAATACAGTCTGAAACCACGCGCATTTGAAGATTCTCCCTAAATGCAACAGGGAGAATTCTCCTATTATTCGCGAAACAAGAATGTTCCAATTCATCATATTGTCCAATGTCCATACATTTAATTATTTGTTTATTATTATTTTTACAATATTTGCAATCGTAGATAATGTTGTCATCTGAAACACTAACTAAAGCTCAACGAAAACTTGATGCAATCGAACAGGAGATTTTGGGGAATTCTCTTAATTTGGAAATATTGGAATTGTTTGTCAATATGTTGGAAAATCGATCAACAGATCTGAGTCCACTGTCACTGGATCATATTCGTTACCCGATCTACAATCAAATATTGAATCTTATTTCCCTTCTCCATGAAAATCAGGCCAACATGGAAATGTTTGATCAAGAGTATCAACAGTATAGAGGAGCTTATCGTCAGGTAAATATGAATAAGTCTTTAATCTTAAGCTCCCCTCACACGAGCGCAACTACGATCAAACCACCATCGACAATTCTTTACGTTTGACCGACTCTACCTTTATGTTTTTAATTTGAAAAAAAGTTGAACTCAGCTGACTGCAAATTCTTCAAAAGTTCGCTAAATCTGTTGGGTTTCCAACGGTATACCGCTTTTAGGCATTTTGATTTGAAAAGCTAAAAATATTAGGTATTTAAGTTGCCACACATGAAAGAGCATAACCACGATCGAACATCCATCGAACCATCAATTTTGTCTTGTGTAATTATTTGGAATAAATAAATTTTTTAATTATTTGGAATAGTAAACATAAAAAATAATTTTGCTGCCTAAAGGAAATTTGTCCGATTGCATGTACTAAGGATTTAAGTTTTCTCTTGAAGTTTGAATTACTATTTGAATTCTAACGAAACCAGGACACATTCCCAGTAAAGACATCTCGCAGTTGCCCTAATCCCTTGTGGGGCATAGTGCGTCAACTGTTCCATGTGGCCCAGTTGACATTTCGACGGCATAAACTGGTTTCGGAAAATGCAGTTGTCAGCATGCACCTCCTACACATCCATGGCCACGAACGTCGTCGTGGACGGGATTCGAACCCGAAACGCCGGTAGTCAAACATGAGACTGATGCCTCACAACACACTGCGCTACCGGTCGCCCCCATGAAGTTGCGGCCGAGTGACGAGCGAAGATTTAGAAAAAGTAAATGGTTCATTACAAGATATAGCCTCTACTGAGCAGCACGTACAGTATCTACAGGCCAATAGATGTAGCATCTATTGAGCAACACATACAGCATCTACTGAGCAACAGGTACAGTATCTACAGGCCAATAGAAATAGCATATTAAACCACAGATACCCGTCCTTTTTTCCTCGCCGCAGGGATCAAAATACCATCAGCAGTAGTCTAGTGTATTCGCCTCAACACTCTCAATCATATGATACCCATCTTGCCAATATTTCACTTCATTGCCAAGATTGTCCTTTTTTTCTCACCAAAGAACTCAAAATGCCATCAACGTTAATTCACCAGAGTTTCCTTTTTCCTTACCAAAGTATTCAGAAATAACTTCAACAAGCCGTGTCCTATGATACCCATCTTGTCTAGATATCACTTTAATGAGAAGAAGGTCCTTTTATCCTGATGCAAACGTGCAATAGGACCAAAATATTACCATGTGTTATTTATAACAACTCCAGGAATTTTTAAAAGACTTAAGCGAGTAACTCTGGTTTGAACACAGCAGAATATACCGTTAGTCCAGCCGATGACCGAATTAGCTGCCACCGTTCCGAGAGTTATACCGTTATACTGAGGGTTGCAACTCCTTAAGTCGCTGAGCTCGCGTAGTGAGTGGAGCCCATGCAAGGGAAGTGCGAAATCATCTCAATTAAAGGATGCTCCTTACTTTCAAATTGTTTATATTCAAATCAAACATTTTATTTAATTTTATTTTTTGCAGAACTTTGTACTCGGTGCCATATTGGACAATCATGTAAAAACCCTTCAAAACATTGAAACTCATCTGAATCGGCTCGAGCGAAGCCTTCGAGTCACGGATGAAACCTTTACACGTAGCCAGGTTGTAGGGAAATTGAATTCATTATCATAAGTTTATCATACTTGCATATTAATTCTATCAAATTGGGTACACATTTGAGTAAATTATAATATCAATTAATTTAAATCCTCGTTTGTCTTCTTTTTTTAGGGTTTTGTAGTAAAACAAAACCCTTATGAAATCGGTCATGCGTCCGTCTGTCTGTCTGTCTGTCTGTCCATGAAATATCTCACGAACCGCTGAAGCTACACGCATGAAATTTAGTGAAAATATGAAGAAGTACTATAATTCTCCGGAGAAAGTGATACGTCGTAATAGGTCAACTTTAAGGGGGGGTCCCCATAGAGGGGAAATGAAGGTCGAAATTTTTTTTTCGTCTGGTATAGGCAAGTGGGGTATCGTAAGAAAGGTACCGTCGAGTACATTCCATTTCTGGAATTTTTTTCAAATTTGAAGAAACGGGAAAAGAGGGAGAGGGGAAAATATGTCATCCGAGTTTGTCCCCCCCCCCCTTGCATTTCGAAACCGTTACACTTAGAAATATGAAAATTTACAGAAAAGCGGCATTTCACTAACATAGAAAACTAAAAATATTAGAATTTTGAAATCTCATCAAAAAAGGTTAATAATAGTACATTTCTATTGTTTCAGTTAGCACACCCCTGCACCCCTTAGACACACCCGGGGTCAAAAATATTGATGGCCAATGATAATCAACACCATAGGCAATAATGTCTCTAAGTTTCATTACAATCATGTTATATTTAATAATAGTACATTCACTTAAAGTTAGGCATTTTTACACTATTCATACAAAAAATACACCTACCGGCTTCGAAGGTGCGAGTACTACTTGCAAGTTGTTTTTCGTAGTGCGGACTGCAGTTATTGTTACATATTAGGGTTAATTACATTCATGAAAGGGTAAAGATTGGTAGGGGGCGATGTGTTGTAGTTGGCCAACTATAACGGGCAGGGGAGGGGGTGGGGCGAAATTAAGGTCAAATTTTGTTTATCGACTGGTATAGGCAAATCGGGTGTTGTGAGAGAGGTAATGTTGAGTACATTTTATTTTTGGCATTTACTTCAAATTTGAAGAAAGCGGAAAAAATGAGGGAGGAGAAAATATTAGATCGTAATTTGTCCCCCCTTGCATTTCGAGACCGTTACACTTTGAAAAATGAAAACTTTCAGGAAGGTGGGTTCCGATTAGCATATAAAACGGGAAATAATGGAATTTGTATATCTCCTCAAAATAGGTTAATAATAGTATATTTCCATAGTTACAGTTAGCGCACCCCTGCATCTCTTAAACACGACCGATATCAAAAGTACTGATGTCCAAGGATAACCAACACCATAGACAATAATATGTTGTAAGTTTCATTACAATCACGTAATATGAATGGGCATTTAAGATACTACAGGATGGGTCAGACATTTTTATTATCATTTTTTTTATCCATTTAAGTGGTACCAAGAAGAGCAAGGAACCGATACTTACATACCAAAATAAGTGCTTGCTACAAAACCCTCGGATTGCGGGCGTAGCCCTCTATATTCCGGTTTCATTTTTTTTTTTTTTGAAAACCGACCAACGACGATCCGACACAAAATACAAAAATTTCCATCAATTTCAGCGGTAAGCACACTGCACGTCCCCTAAGCAAGAAAGATGGCTGTGATAAGCTTCTTCCAGCAAAGCTGGGTCGCGGGCCCAGCTGGAATCTGCTTCTAATCGAGAAAGGTGGCCGCGAAAGGCTTAACCGCATTATCAGATTGAATCATTCGGCCACTTCCAGACGACACGTGTCCGGTACATGCGGTATTCGATGAAAGCGCTTATCGAATAAAACAGTGGCTACATGTGCATTGTATGATGTTTTGTATCATCATCATCATCATCATGGCGCGACAGCCCGACGTCGAGCCTTGGCCGCCTGGATCGTTGTCCTCCAATTATCTCGGTCACGTGACCGCGTCCTCCAATCTTGGAAGCCTAGTAGCTGCTGTGCCATTTCTTGTCACTGATCCCGCTGCCAAGCCAATTTGCTTCCTGGACTGCAGTAATGCTCAGTTTGTACTTATCGGCCTGTTGAAGAAAGGCCTTCTCGGCCCCCGGTTTGATCGGGGAGCGTACATTCCAGAATCCGAAAGAATAATCCTTTAGTCCTTTGCGTGGTCGTCGTTGTTGATCCGTCCCATCCGAGGTTTTCGTTCTAGATTTCTTGACGTTGAGTGTTTTTTACAAGGACGAGTTGTCAGCAGATTGCTTAACCCCATTCATGGGATGGCCTCGGAGATAGATGCTTCAGATGGTTTCATAAACGTGCTGGAGATCACACAACTATGTTGCAGGACCAACTACGCAAGTCATTCCATCCTACTAAACCTGAGACGCTTAGGTGTTGCCAGTAATTCAGGCTACAGCTATCTGCGTTTTTCCAAACTGTCTTAACGCTAAAACTTGGCCATCAGCGGTTTGACACACTGCCGTTACCAGGGGGCGCCCACGTGGAGGACTATGGAAAAGATCTTTTGCCATCATCATCCGATACCTTTTATATGCTAACGGACGTCTCCAAGCTTCTTAGGAGAAGTTGACACGCTATTCCCCACAAAGGGTTAAGGCTAAGGGTCCGTGTTTCTCGAGGCGATCTTAATGTTGTGTATGTCGGTTGACTGAGGTGGACGATATGCACGGCAAGAAAAATGTATGGTTTGTCGGGTGCTTCTGTATGCGCGGAGTCGGCTTCTTGAGGGGGTACCGTGCGTTTTACATGGCAGGCAAGTTGCTGTCGTATATTCCGTCCATGTGATGATGTTATTATGGCTTGATGATCAACAGATCATCGCTTCGAGGAACACACCCCGTGCACGATCGTTGATTAGCTTTCGTCGCAGGGCTATCGTCGGTGAGCTACCGTCGCATTGGTCGCCCCGAGGAACACAGGACCTTAAGTATTAATTATTGTGTGCGTTCAGAAGGAACTGAGCAACTTCCGCTCAGCGAACATGTTCAGAACGAGCGGGTTCAGAAGTGACTGAGCAACTTGTGCTCGGGCGAGCATGATCAAATTTCACCGAGCAAGAAATATTTCTGCTCACTGATCAGTGCTCAATGCTCAGGTTCTTCTTCTTCTTTTTCAACCTCACGCTCATGTTGCGAGTTTCGAGTTTTGAAGTTATCAAATTGGTTGTTGTGTTTTCGCCGTTTTCGGCTTCTAGTTCTTTGGTTTTCGGGTGCTTTTGAATTTGTTTTCTCGTTGTTCGTGATTTTTGTAATGGACAGCGTGGGATTCATGTATTTTCCACTGTTCGGCACTTGACGTCTAAAATTGTCATCGTCAGCTTTCAGCTGGTCGATTTGTCAGCTGGTGAAGTAGCGTTCAGCAGGTGCAGACTCCAAACCGAGCAGCTCCGGAGCTGCTCGCGAGCAGTTGCGGAGCTGATCGCGAGCAGTTGCGGAGCTGCTCGCGAGCGGTTTCTGCTCTTTTGCCACCTTCTGAACGCACTCAATGTGATAATGAAAGGCTATTAACGTGTGTGGTGACTGAGAAAGTGACCTTTGCCGCGACCTAATGGCATTTTATAAAAAGTAAAGTTAAGAATCGGTAATTATCTGCGTATAATTACCGATTCTTAACTTGGCTGAGTGCAAATTATATCGAATACTATACATTTCCAGTATTCGGCAAATTGCACTTTAATCCAATAGAGTGTTGGTGTTGCCTTTGAGTTCAGGTAGCATTATTTTAATATTCTGAACAATCCGTACAACATGACCGATAGAACCAACGGTAAGGATCGGAGCAAATGGATTACAATGCTTCTGATCATTCTACCAGTCTTTGCGGTATGTGGTTTGAAGCCTTGGCCTTTTTTTATTTTTTTCCTGTACATTATACGAGTAATATTTTAAAAATTCCGACAGAACGCTGGTCTCCGCATTAAATATGTAAAGTGTGTTTCGAATTCGAAATATGGCGAATGTGGAGTTAATGTCAAAAACGAAACGCATATTGATGCATTCCTCTACTTGAAAAGGAACAACATAATTTTTGGATGCCACTTTCGTGTTGTGCAAATTCGATCGAAAGGTAAAAGTGTTATAGTCGATAAAAAATTCAACATTTGTGACCTTGTTTCGGGTAAAAATACATTTGCCCACTTTGCCGCCAACTTCGTACGTTATTATATCGTTTCGGCCGTAAACCAATCAGATATTTGCCCCTTTGTAGCTAAAAATTATACACTTAACAATTTTGGTATTGACAATCATCAAGTACCACTTGCACTATTCTACTCTCCTCAGAGTTATATTTTAGCGAATATGAGTTTTTATGAGATCGAAGGGAGTGAGGAAAGAGTAGGTTTCCAGTTTATGGGGAGACTTGGTGTGGAGAAGTAAAATTTATAATGTAATTGGATAAATATCAAAAATTTGAAATATATTTATTAATCAAAATAATTCATACAATTTTTCCTATTTATTTATTTTTTATGGATGGATTTTGAATGTTGTAAAACAGGAAATGCGTGAATGAATACTGCAAATAGGGCTATCCAGGGTGTCGGGAAATAGGCATATAAATGCATTGCCGCTCAATTCCCCATGCAATCTCCAACAAAAACATATTAAGAAACATTTTTTCGAATGCTTAACCCTTTAGCTGTAACATCATCATCATCGTGGCGCAACAGCCCGACGTCGGGATCTAGCCGCCTGGATCGTTGTCCTCCAATTGTCTCGGTCACGTGACCACGTTCTTCAATCTTGGAAGCCCAGTAGCTGCACGGCGTCCGCATATACTGAACTCTCCCAACGAGCTCTCGGTCTTCCCGGCAGTCTCGCCCCGTCGACTGGTCGTCCACTCACCCAACCGTAAAATCAAATAGGCATACCAACCGGAAGTAGCTGATTTTTTTTACTTACAATGGGTATTTAGGGGACCAACTTAGGAAAGGTAAATACGGTAGTAGCCTACGTTAGTAACATTTGCGGACATCGTTGGTTGGCAAAATACCTGTGACATTGATGAATGTTGTTATTACCCTATCCTTAACATTTCGTACCACCCATGCGGGGGCTACGATTTTCAAGTTTTGACCACCCAGCTAGCTACCCTATTTGGTTAGCCACACTTTTTGCTGGGATGAAGCTAATGACTTGAAAAACTCGACAAATATTTGTAGAATGGGTTAGTTAATTGATTTTGAGAATGGTCAACATCCTCCTGAATGAGTGCCAACCTCAACAACTGATCATGTAAGAAATTCACTCTTAATGCAAATAATCGTTGCCAATTCGTACTTTTGGTATCACCACTAGGCACTAGGTTTGTACAAGTCTAGGGTATATACGCTTCGGAATCGGACTCGGTTTTTTACTGAAATTGAAGACATGAATTTGGACGACCTCTGCTTCATGCAAGATGGCGCACCATGCCACCACAATCGATCTTTTACGCACCAAATTCCCAAATCGTATTATCAGCCGTCTTGGCGATGTCAATTGGCCGCCTCGGAGTTGCGATTTGACCCCTTTGGATTTTTTTTTCTGGGAAACCGTGAAGGACCGATGTTACGCCAACAATCCAGAAACGATTCAAGCACTTAAGGCCAATATCATCCAAGTAATCCGTGAGCTACAGCCCGAAACCATCGACATGGTCTTGGAAAATTGGAATGAAAGAATGCGCTACTGCGAAGCCAGCCGTGGCAGCCACTTGAACGAAGTTGTGTTTCATCATTAATGGGAATGTTTGCTCTTACTAATGAAGCTGTAATACATAGAAGAAAATTTAATTTTGTTTATTTTATTGCATTTTTAAAAAGAAACTTGTATTCGGCCCACCCTGGTACATATATACGTATAGTACATATATTGGAAATAATATTGATTGTATCGAGACTTTGAACTGAGTCCCAAGGCTTTTAAGTAACACTTAGGCGATATTCAGATTAGCTACATTTTCAGCTCCGACGCAGCCACGCACAATAGCCAAGCATAGTCGATCGTATCGCATGCTGAGCGATGAGTGTGAATCCGCCCATTTGATGCTGTGTATCTCGACTGAAATTTCAAGCAGTCGTGCAGCGCGGTGTCGTGTGTGTGAATTTCGCCTTATAATACAGTGCTGGAAAAAAAAGTTGCTCAAACTAAAATATTTCATTCCCTTTTTCGCAAATTTCTCCGAAGTGGTTAAAGTTACGCTGTTTTACTGGGTCAGGCTATAACAACTTACGTGTATCTTGTCTAGAAATAGTGAAAAGTTTAAAAAGAAGTTCACTTAGTTGGTGATAATAGCATAATAAGCAGGAAAGTGCAGTTTGGGTGAAAAAATTTGGAAAAGTTAGTGCAAAAAAACAAAAGCATTTTTTTTTATTTGGCGCGAGACAATCGAACTATTTGTGAAAGAAGTGAGAGGCTGGATGTTCCTCAGTTTAATGTGCAACAATGCTCCCAAAAGTTTCGGGAAATTGGCCCCACCCGACCGTAAGGAAAGCTTCAAAGCTTCAAATTATCAGGAAAAAAACTAGACTCTTTGTAGATCGTTTCTTACTGTTACAAAGCCATCCGAACTGACTGAGAACTTCATATGACTTTAGAAACGACCTGGTTCTGGCAGCGTCTTGCAAATCTCATCAAGTTTGTTGAGAAAAAAGCTTGTAAAAGCTGGCTTACGTGCGTTGGAACCAGTCCATAAGCCAGGCTTTCCGTTAAGAAATCAGGCTAAAATGTTTGAAATGGGCCTAGCAGCATGCGATATGAACTCAGAAGATTTGGAACATTGCCATCTTTTTTGTGTGTCCATATTTAAGCAACATATTACTCAATTGCCCTAACCCCTTGTGGGGCATAGCGCGTCAACTGTTCCATGTGGCCCAGTTGACGTTTCGTTAGCATAAATTGGTTTCAGAGAATGCAGTTGCCAGCATGCACCTCCTGCACATGCATGGCCACGAAAGTCGACGTGGACGGGATTCGAACCCGAAACGCCGGTAGTCAAACATGAGACTGATGCCTCAACACACTGCGCTACCGGTCGCCCCGAAGCAACATATTGGCGACTGATGAATCTGCGTGCGGCGGAAACTTCGAGAAACGCTCAGCGGTGAATGCCTTCGAAGATTCCCTCCGAAATCTGAAGGGTTTAAGGTGTGGGGACTTTTTTCCGGTCACGAAGGTGGTCGAATATACTTTCCCAGCTCAAAAGTAGCAGCAGCAGTTTACTTGCAAATACTGGAAAATAAATTGGAACCTTGTGCGTTAGGCTATTGGTTTTCCTCAAATTTGCCACCGCACACAAAATCTTCCGCCGCAAACATGTTGCTTACATTTCAGCTATCCCAGAATCATTACAGTGTTCTCCACCTTCCAAATCTTAGGTTACAATGCTCCCAAGTCCATTTCAAACGTTTTAGCCTAATGTTTTAACGGAAAATCTGGTTTACCGACTGGCTTTCACGTATGTAATCCAGTTTTCGCAAGCCTTTTTCTCACCAAACTTGTTGAGATTTGCATACCCGTTGCTAAAACTAGATCGTTCCTAAGGCCAGATGAAGTTTTGAATCAATTCAGATGACTTTGTAACGGTAAAAATGGGGTCGTTTTTATACCCTTCACGGATGTGATAGGGTATATTTAACTTTGTCATGAAGTTTGCAACGCACAGAAGGAAGCATCTCCGACCATATAAACTAAAGAATACCAAACCAACCACCAACTCTTGGTTTAACAGAGATTGCAAAGAGGCTATAAAGAGAAAAGAAGCGGCATACCGTGCATACAAACAATGCCCCTCTGTCGAACTGAGAGAAGTTTACAATTCTACGCGTAACATTTGCAAATCAGTCATAAATAAGGCTAAATTCGAGTTTGACAGCAAAATTAGGCAGAAAGTGTTCGTTCAACGGAAAGGTAGCAAAGGTTTCTGGTCACTCGTCAAATCTGTGAAGAATAACTTCACCTCCTCTTCTATTCCACCACTGGTATATGATGGCAAAATTTACAGTGAACCGCAAGACAAGGCCAACCTGTTGGCCGAAACTTTTGTTGCAAACTCTTGCCTACTACCCACTACTCAGAGTCCACCAGCCATACCCTTATGTGATTCACACCAGAGACCTTTGCATTTCCGCACTAGGGAAGTATTTAAAGTACTCTCAAAACTCGATGTATCAAAATCGGCTGGACCTGATGGCATCTCCCCCTTAGTTCTCAGACACTGCGCTTCCTCGCTAGCCAAACCTCTCCGAAAACTCTTTTACCTATCCTACGCAACAGGAGTGTTCCCATCATCGTGGAAACTAGCTCATGTCCAACCAATCCCCAAGAAAGGAGAAGCATGTGATCCATCTAACTACCGACCAATAGCACTAACTTCGACCCTATCAAAAGTCTTCGAAACCCTGGTTAACAACCAACTAATGTGCTACCTTGACTCACATCATCTCATCAATGATCGGCAATATGGTTTCCGGTCTTCGCGCTCCACCGGCGACCTAATGACATACCTCACCGAAAGATGGAATCGCTGTATCCACCAATTTGGCGAAGCTAAAATCATTGCCCTCGACATTTCGAAAGCTTTTGATAGAGTCTGGCATCCGGCTCTTCTAGCTAAGCTCCAGGCTTTTGGTTTGGACCCAAAATTAGTTAAATGGATCGAAAGTTTCCTTCACGACCGTTCGCTTCAGGTCGTCCTTGATGGAGTTAAATCAAATTGCCATACCACCAACGCATGGGTCCCCCAAGGTACTGTCCTTTCACCAACACTCTTCCTTCTCTTCATCAACGATCTTCTCAGCGTGACTTCCAACTCAATCCATAGCTTTGCAGACGATAGCACCCTTGACTACACTTACTCTTTCAACTCTGTAGCTGACTCTCGCCGAAATTCAACATCTATCAACAGAGATCGCATGTTTGACTTACTAAATGAAGACATTTCAAAAATTATTGCATGGGGGAAAGCGAATCGAGTAGAGTTTAACGCCTCAAAAACTCAATGTTGTCTACTTTCCAATAAGCGATGTGCTCCACCTACCGCCCAACCCATTCTTGTCGATGGGGTCAGCATTCCTGATTCGCCCATACTGAACATACTAGGTATTAACATCTCCAGTAAACTAAATTGGTCCGACCACATTTTTTGCGTTGCAAAAAACGCAATGAAGTGTCTGGGCTTTCTGAATCGCTGTAAAAGATACTTTTCACCATCTGATCTGGCTCAAATTTACAAGGCTCATATAAGACCGAGACTTGAATTTAATTCCCACATATGGGCAGGCGCAGGTAGAACCGCATTATCCGCGTTAGACAAAGTTCAACGGAAAGCCTTCAAGCTTATTGGCGAGGAACCCATAACATCTAAAATCGAACCGCTTGAACACCGGCGAAGTGTCGGCTGTCTCTCACTCTTCTATCGCTACTACAACCGCCGTTGCTCTGATGAAATAGCCAACCTCATTCCTGAGCGTACTTTTCCTTTACGTAACACCCGACTAGCCAGTCGTGTCCATCCTCATCTTCTAGAACTCAGCAATATTCGCACCGCCAAATTCCATGAATCGTTTGTATCTAGCACAACACGAATGTGGAACGATCTACCATCTTTTGTTTTCCCCCGCAACTATGACCTACAAAAATTTAAACGGAATGTACACCGTCACCTTATTCAAACTCAACCCATCTCCCCACTACCTTAATCCCTTACCGCCAATGCTGTGCTCTCGCATCAAAGGGTTACCCCCTAAGCTTTGGTATAAACATAAAAAAAAAAAAAAAAAAACTATATACATATGTATATTCTTAGTCAGTATGATGAGACGGGTCGATTAAGCTTTGTCCATCTGTTTGTCCGTCTGGTGCTATGCAAACTAGTCACTCAGTTTTAAAGCTATCGAGCTGACATTTTGCACAAAGCTTTCTTTCTATTGCACGCTGTAAATATGTTGGAACCAACGGAATCGGACCACTACGTCATATAGCTGCCATAGGAACAACCGGTCCAAAAATTAGTCTTTGTGAGAAAAACTTTTTTATTTCTGAAGCTATCTTTTTCAAATTTCACATTAATCAATAGAATCTTCAGTTAAATCATATTTCCGAATTTGGTTGAAATTGAACTACTCTATCATATAGTATGGCTGCGAAGCATGGATCCTAACTCAAGCCTCCGAAAACATGCTAGACACTTTTGAACGTAAGGTTCTACGGCGAATTTTCGGGGCTGTTTGCGATCGAGATGGATGGCGTATCCGGTACAACCATGAGTTGTATGAAATGTACGATGAGCTGCAAGTCTCGAAAATCGTCAAACTACAACGACTTCAATGGGCAGGGCATGTACAAAGAATGGACAATGCTCGCATGCCTAAGAGAGTAGTGAATGCAGAACGAGTCGACGGAGCGAGACTGCGAGGACGACCGAGATCTCGTTGGGAGAGCTCAGTAGGTGTGGACGCCGCGCAGCTGCTGGGCTCCCAAAATTGGAGGACGCGGTCACGTGACCGAGATAATTGGAGGACAATGATCCAGGCGGCCAAGGCCCGACGTCGGGCTGTCGCGCCACGATAATGATGATATAGTTGTCATAGGAACGACCGTTCCAAAAGCAGGTTTTTGTTAGGAAAACTTTTTTATTTCTGAAGATATCTTTACCAAATTCCATACTAATCACTGCCAAGCCTAAATGTTCCTAAATTTGGTTAAAATCGGCCCACTATATCATATACCTCTCATAGGAACAGTGAAATCGGAACAAGTTTCACTACTAATGACAAATGCACTATAAGTCACAACGGTATGATACCCTTCTCGCGAAGCGTGAAGAGTATCATACCTTGTAATTATAAGTTGTTAGGGGAAGTATTTCCGACATGCTGAAATAACTTTCATCCGAAGGAAAATTATTTCCACCTCAAAATCTAATTTGACTTCACGATAATATGTATAATTATCATGCCAAATTGCAGTTGATTCATTTTTAATTCATGTAGAATGCAATATTGAATATAAATGATCCCTAATAACAACTACTGTAAACCCCAATGAAATAATCTATTTAGAGAAAATATTTGCCACAATCTAGAATTCGTTCAACGCTGCCGAAGTTGTGTCTATATTTCCCGATGCTATCTTTGAATTTGCTGTATTTTTTAGCCTTTCTAATTGATATTCCTACATGGGCAGTTCAGGTAGGGACATTTTAATATTTTTTAATATTTTTTAATGTCTTTTGAGTTTTCTTTTTAGTACAAATCGGAGGCGATTAATTTTAAATGTTTTTCTAATTCGTACTTTCTAAAATTGGAATGCAGTTGTAGAAATCGAGAATTTTATAATATTAGTTTGTGGACCATTCGAACTATAAGCGGAATACGTCTTAACGCTCAAGCTATACAAATCGAATCAAATCGTCGCAAGCATGTAATATTCCGTCAAGAATTCAATTTATGTGAAAATAATAGCGGTCCAACAGCTCATTTTACAACTCTTTATAAAATGTATTTGGTAAAATCTCTCGTCAAAAGCTCCGAAATAAAATGTCCACTACCCCCATCAAATTTCACAGTTACAGACATGCCCATAAATTCAAAATATGTGCCACTCAGTCTATTTTATAAGCCGGGATTGACTTATTTAACGAACTTAACGTTGAGCCGACCAGGCAAGATTGTACAATATTTAGGGCATTTCGAAAGCTATACGAGGATAGTGAAAATGCAGGTTTAAGTGCATGCTCGTTTTTTTTTTGAAGAAATCAAGTCAATATATAAATTTTCACCGAGCTGACTATGTAATTAGAATTGAAATTTATATATTGTGTATTAAATGTGTAAGAAATTGCGAAAAATATGATTTAACGTTTTTTGTTTTCCGCAAAAAACTAGAGCCAACTACCAAAATTCACGAACCATCAATTTTCCCGAAATTTAATGTTTAATCTGTACTTATTTATTTCCAATGTATTGAAAACTCATATTTCGGATCAAGTGTAATTTTTTATTATTATTAAGAAAAAATAAACGATCAGGTGATTCAGGCAGCCGGAACTCAGAGCTGTCTATCCAAAACAATAAATATAAATGTGGGATGGTAAGATTCTTCATAGGAGGCAAGCCAGAATCCGCTCAACTTTGGCTCACACTCACAATAATTACCATGATCTTTGTTTCGGTTATTTTTTGTCTCAACTATTGAGGATGCAGGACAGAGAGCTGCTTTATGAAGTACGTACTTTGTATACATCATAAAAATACATTCAAATTGAAATCATAAGTTCGTACTGTCTGTGTCTAATACGACAATCCACTCCGATTTTCGCTTTAGGCACTGCGAACCTTCATTTTTCCATGTGATACTATGGTCTGTGCACGATAGGCGCCTACAACCTGAAGCGGAAATCCACTCTGGGCTCACTCTCAAGTGGATTTCCACTTTAGCCAATTTGAAACTACCTTCTTTTTCCTTGCCATTTCATACCACTCTGGGGCTTCGCGTTGCTCTGCCTGTGGTGTTGGCACTTCGCCCATTCTGGCGGTATAATCTCAGCTTCCTTCTGCAGGCAGCTCGGTCTTGGATCGTATCATCGCCAAGATTAACGCGTTGTTGTTGTTTTTTTCATCTAATCGATCCACGTGTGTTTCCGTCTGCCTCGGCGTTTGGGTCCAGCAAATGGAACATTCATTGATATTGCTTTCATGACAGGGTTCTCAGGCGGACGCCTTAGAACGTGGCAATGCCAATCCATACGACGATCTTCGAGCTTTTCAGTGATCGGTTGATCAACAAACAAGTTGCCTCGGATGTGGGTACTTTTGATACGATCATTTTTGGTCACACCGGCTGACATCCGAAGCATTTTCATCTCAGTCGCAGTCATTTTACTTTCGTATGTCTTAAACGTGCCATACACACACCGATCGATCGGCCGATCCGTCGCCCGAAATCGATATCGGCCGATGGATCGGCCTGTCTATGTGCAAATCGCGCCGATCGGCCGATCAATTTTGATCTGCCGATATTTTTGTGCGATTTTCGTGCGATCGATCGGTGACGATCGATTGGATAGTGTATGTGATTATCGCAAGTGAATGTCAAATTACCAAATTATTAAATTTCAAGGATTCTTATGATTTAAATGGCACTGCAATTGAAATATCAAATATGTGGTATACGAAAATACCACACACATCCAAATAGTTAACAAAAATGAATCTGGGTTGGATTGGGAGTGAATCATAACCTATTTTTTGAATTGTCATCCGTTATCGCATCGCACGAAAATCGCTCAGTGTGTGTGCAGTGGAGATCGGCAGATATTTTGTGGCGATCCATCGGCCGATCGATCGGACGACGGATCGGATAATGTATGGCGGCTATTATACATAGTCCAGCATTCAAACGCATACATGAGTGTGGGACGTACGACCGTTTTGTACAACTTGCCCTTAAGCTTTCGTGGCATCTTCTTGTCGCAGAAAACCGCAGAGTTTTCTCGCCACTTCATCCAACCGACACTGAAGCGATGTTTGATGTCATCATCGCAGGTAGCTTCGTTGTTGATCATCGAGCCCAGGTATTTGAACCTTGTACAGAACTTCAGCTGCTCTCCTTTAATGTAGATATCTGGTATCGGTCTCTCTGGATCTGAGAAAGGACAGCAAAGATACTCAGTTTTTGGTATACTAATCCTCAGTCCATGATCCTCCAGTGTCTTACACCACTTATTTAGTGCAGCCTGCAAAGCAATTATGTCTTTTCTACCCAGGACAATGTCATCGGCGAAGAGAAGGGATATTTACAGGCCGTCAGAGATGAGTGTTCATAAATAGAGCATGATAATGTTGAAGAGCAAAGGACTCAACACACTCAACCCTTCGATAGTGGCCTCATAGAATTTTTCAGGTCACTTTTATAAACCTTCAATTTGATGCTAAAAAAGCTAAGGCTAATAATACCGTTAGTTTTGGCGAAGTTGAACTGAACGGCTAACGGCACTAACGACGTAAATAGCCTCTGATGACGCACCATTGTTGCACGCTCAACCGGGACTATAAATATACAGCATTTTGTGGAACGGTGGATATACAGAGTTAGCTCCAACTCCGACACGGTCCGGCCGCACAACACGTCGCATTTCGTTAGCCGATGCTGGCAATATCGCCGATGTCAGTGTGCATCACACCATTTGATTTTGTGTAGTTCAGACAGCGTCTTGTTTGCAAGAAACTGGGTTTCGCTCTGTGACCAGCGATAGCGGCGCTGTTTACTATCTCTGTTGCTCACTGTCATTTACTAAATCAGTGATAAAAGATCCGTTCCCAGGCACCCGACCATTGACTTCGCGCTTCAACCTCGACAATTTCTTCTCGTTCAAAAATAAATAATTAAAAAAATAATGAAATGTTTTTATATTCAAAAGATGTACATTAGAAACATTTATGTATTCCGTACAAAATAGGGCAAAATACTAAGTGGCGCTTCATAGTTCATAAGCCAACTAGGACCTTCATGGACTTCATTCGTGTTTCCATCTCTCCAACTTCCGGTTGGCAAATAAATATCACGAACTACAGCACCTTGTTGAACCACCGGTGCTGCAATCAGGTCATCACCAAGCATGAATTCTGCAAATAAAATACAAAAGTAAAAAATAAATATACATATATTGCAAAAAACACGCCATAGAATTTTTACTCACGATCGTAAATCTGACGAGCTACAGCATCGCTAGGATCAGCCCACCACAGTGGCGGATTAATGGGCTCGCCAGTGCTTACAGCCAGCCTTGCACGATTGACAATTGTGTTAGTCCATGTGTCATGGAGCTCAAGCATAGCCTTACTGATAGTCACCGCTTCGTCGCCATATTGCCAAGGTACGTATGAGAATTGAATACTCGGCATAAAGACATTTGCCTGAAGCCAACGGATGAACAGCTCCTTATTAGGTGGCTCATCATTGTATCCGTTCCCTCCGATCATATCAGGTAAAACGAATGGATATCCGACAAGATTCATTTGCAGTAGAGTGGTAATCAAAGTTATTAATCCGTTGCTCCATCCCCAATTCGAATCTTTGTCAATCATACGAACGAAAATGGGAAGATCTTGGGTTCCCTGTCCCGAACGCACTTCAATGATAGGTCCGAGCTTCGCTACAGTCCGAATATAAGCCATAGTAATAAGGCTAGGGCTCAGGTTTTGGCTACCGTTAAGCACTGGATTCTGCATAAAATACAAGTCAGATAGAAAGACTTGGATTGGTCAGATTCGTTTACTTACTTTTGGGCTCCAACTGCTTTCACCTGCATCAAACTTAAAGCTATCTATTCCGGCGTCCGTCTGTAGCGTCTTCAATCGATTGACGTACCAATTGGCCGCCTCACGTTTCGTAAAGTCGATATAGGCCGCTTCACCAGTATGGCTGTTCCACCACTGAGTGTCAGGATTTCCGCTACTATCAAGTACCAAATAACCATTATCTCTAGCTTCACTGTACCAGGGATCGCAACCCTTATTTATAAATGGATGAACCCACAATGTCACGCGGAATCCATCCGCTTTTAGCCTAGCCGTAAAGTCGGCAATATTCGGAAATCTCGTAGTGTTAAAAGTCAGAGCTCCATAACAAACCTCCCAAGCGTCATCGATTTCCAGTTGACTATTTTGGAATTCGTGTTGTCGAATTTGATCGGAAAAGTTTTGCACGATCTCCTCATTTATGTCTGCCTTATACAAAGCCCATGTCGACCAAATAGGATAGCGTATCATTCGCTCGTCGGGTATATCTGTAGGTTTATGCAGATGACGGGCTACGGCAGCCAAATGGGCTTCACGAGCGTTTCGGGCCGTTCCAACGTAATAAGTAAATGTGAAGGTGTCACCGGCTGTAGAAAAGGGTGATTCCTGGCGTGCACTCAAACACAGCATTCCTTCAAGTTCTGCGGCATTCAGATCAATAAACAGTGGGGTGGTGTCTTCAACGAAAATATAAACGCCCTGCGAACTGAGGAAATAACGTTCCGCAAGTCCAATGTTATCCAGCTCCTTGGTGACATATGAATAGTTTGTAAATGAAAGTTTTTCAATGGGCCAGTACTGGTTGTGAGTTTCGGGTCCTCCATACCAATTGACTCGACCAATCCCTAAGTCGACACAATCCCTTTGTGTCTGACCTTTGACTATATTGCGATTAACTCGGAAAGTAGTAAGATCGCGAGAGTCCTCGACGATGTCCACATCCACAGAGCCGCCCTGTTCATTGGTCAACTTGAAGCCAGTGGAGGTTTTTTCGAAGACAGCATTGGCAAATATTGAGTCGAGCCTGAACGTTTGAAGAACAGCATCGCCTGGGGAAAATCATAAAAAATGAATGAATTTATTAATTGATAAGAAAAGGATTTAAACTCACCTTTCGCAACTTTAAATTCGGTTCCGTCGTTTGTAAAATCCAATCTCACACCGCTTCTCGGGAATCGAAATGTCGGCGCTCTATCCTGGCACCCTAACGTTCCCACGGTGAGGACTACCAAAATAATGAATTTAAGTGTCACTTCCAAACCCATTTTGTTTTGTACAGAACGAAAACGGGAGAAGAGTTCCAACTGACCGTGGACGCCGAACAACTGATCACTTTTATACCCAACCGGCAAACTATTAAGTGTTGATTTATTGTATAATAGTTATCAATGTCAAGATATAGATAATATCTTAATAGTTATTGTATTTCTAGCAGATCACATTGCTACACGAATCGTTGATAATGCACTTATGATTTGAAGAGCATCTTTTATAAAAAGTCTGTTATTGGCATAAAATAACGACGAGTCAGAATACACTTGAACATGAAAACAACTGCACTCCCTCAATGTATCACCAAGTACGCCTGGTCAAGTCGGCTATGATTCATGTTTTTAGCATATTGTACATCACTCGTTTTCCTCGTGTTCACTTAAAAGGTATCGCGGGTCACGCTCTTTAACCTTTTCAGAGTAGTGGGCCACTTTCAAAAGAAATATGTTTAGGCGGGCCGCACAGTAGAAAAAAAATTTAGTGACAGGATGCGTACTGAAAAGATCGTCTGGGTTATGGGAAGGGGGGGGGGGGGGGAATGAATGAAAGGCTTAACCTCACTTACTATGTACCAGATTCACTGACGATATTCCTACGGACGAGTATTTTGTAGGATACACTGACGAAAATCTTGTAAGAGAAACCGACGTAGGAATAACTAACGATAATTTGAAGCGCTGTCGAGAATCTGTAAAAATAAATTGACGATAATTTAAAGCGCTGACGAGAATCTTTAGGAACCACTGACTATAATCTGAAGGGCTGGCGAATTTCATCAGTTTTTCCTACAGGTCCTCATCGACCATTCAAAATGTTGTCAGGTATTCCAAGACTCCTGTCCATTTTTTATAAAGGAATATCGTCAGTTTGAGAGGACATGAGCTTCATAAGACATTTCTACGGAAAAAGATAGTTGTTTCCCCAGAAAACTTGATTAAAGTCTGCAAATTGGGTGGCAAAACTCTTAATAAAAGGTTTATGCCGCATAAATACAGGCGAAAGTAGGATTAAATTCTTGAAACCTCAACACTCATAATGCGAAACTACGATGATTTTCGTTAGATAGGAAAGACGGTGAACAAAACTAGTAAAATGTTAGGCCTTCTCACTTCCTTGTACCCCTTGGCCACGGGCACCGGCGAATTTACTAGCTGTCAGTAAATTCGACATATATAATCAAGTTTACTAGCTAACTAGCAGGTAGCTCAGCTTGTGTGAGAAAATTTTGCTGCTGGTTGGTGTGTTGACTACCTTAGCAAGTAAATTCATTACGTATAATCATAGTCTAGTTGCTAGTGAAATCGCTACAAATATTCCGCTGGTTCATGCTAGTGCCTTCAAAATATCGACACAACAATTTCGTGCTGGAGTAGCTAGTGAAACCTAGTTGGCTACCAAGCGAGTTAAAAAGTGCAAAGCCACTGTGACCGGGTATCCAGCAAAGAGTAATGTTGAAAAAGCCAACCATTAAAATGAGGACTGTGCGACACTTCACAATTGTTTTGGATGTAGTGGAAACCGACTCAAGTGAACGTATTGCAGCTTGGCTGTCCGTAAAAATAGTGATGTCCCTGGCAGTCATCACGTGACTTCCCAACCAGGTCAGAGCCTCTGAAATCGCTGAAATCTCCGCCAGAAGGACACTACAAAAGTCAGGAAGACGAAATGATATTATGTTGATACCAAGCCTCTCCGAGTAAATTCCGGCCCCAACTCCATCGTGCGTCTTAGAGCCGTCCGTGTAGATCAGCATGGAATTAGTCATTAAGGGTGCATTCTGAGCCCAGAGATTGCTAGATGGAATAAGGCAGGTATAGTTCCGATCAAAAGTTTGTTTCGGAGAGGTGTAGTCGGTCTCCGAAGGGAGATCCAGATTGCGCAGAATAGATGCGGGCCCAGTGCTCCTCACACGCCACTGGCAAGTTTCGCGAAGGCGTAGTGCCGTATTGGCCGCCAGTTGTTCGCCAAGAATGTCCAGCGGGAGCAAGTTCAGCAGAATGTCTAATCCGGCCGACAGAGTGGTTCTGAACGCCACTGTTATGGCTAGCGCAGCCAGTCTTTGCACCTTTCCCAGCAAGTTATAGTAGGCAGCAACTTGAGTGCCGTCCACTACGCGCTAACACCATAAAGTAAAATAGGACGCACAACAGCAGTATACATCCAGTGTACCACCTTCGGCTGCAGGCCCCAGTCTTTTCCAATGGCCTTCCTACACGAGTAGAGTGCAATAGTTGCCTTCCTCACCCACTAGTGAATGTTGGGCTCCCAGGTTAGTTTGCGATCTAGAAGGAGAGCAAGGAATTTGGCCTTGTTGGTAAAAACCAATTCCTTACCGTTCAGAATGGAAGATTCGATAGGACTGAGCGTGTGCCTTCTGGTGAAAATCACAAGCTCCGTCTTGTCCGGGTTAACACTAACCCCACAATGGTATACCCAAATAGTTAGAATGGACAGAGAGTACCTCACTGAGGACACTCACATATTTTCCAGAGACGGCAATTGCAGCATCATCCGCATAGGCAATGACATTATAGCCCATCCAGTCCGGGTCCAGAAGTCTTGTGACTAAAGTAACGGTATTCGGTTTCGTCGAGTAGATAAAATCACACTGATCCCAAATTGAATCGAATATTTTCGAGAATTTTCTGCCTAATTCCTTCAATGACGTAGGACACAAAAGGTAAGATAAGGTAACCTTAAGGTAGCTTAAGATAGCCTTAAGGTATGTTAAAATTCCACAAAGGCTTTGGTTTCATTAATTGGGCAATGACCCCGCACTGGTCGTCGAATGCGATCTATACCGGTTATATGTTGAAAGATTCCTCATTTTGGTGTTGCTTTCCCACAAATAAAGAGGATAGTGAACTTAGGGTCAACTTTATGAAGTACAGACATTTCGGAGCTTCCTATAGCATGCATTTTCAAGCACAATGCTAGAATGTTACGAGCAGTTTTCTATTAATTGAACAGAGCGCTAAAATAATTATGGCCGGCGCTGGGCATAGCTCAGGCATCAACTAAGAGGCCTAGTTGACGTTCCGTTAGCATATAAAAGGTTTTGGATGATGCATGTTGCTAGGATACAAGTCCTTAAATATTGAAAAGTCGTCCGAAATTTATTAACTCCTTCTGATTGAAAATTGCTGAGGCCAATTCAATATTTTAATTACCCTTTTTTACGGTTAATATTTTTATACAAAAACGAATCTTTCCATCATTCTCTTATCAAAATAAATTTTATTAACAAAATAAATTATTATACAAACAATATGAGTATTTGTGATCTGTTTTGATGTTTTCCTGTTCTCTTTACCTGTTAAACATAATAATTTATTGTAAATTAGAAATATTACGAATATTTGAAAATACGTTAAAATTAAAAGTCTTGTACTCATCAATCATCACTCTTGTAGTCAGTGGTCAGAATTCAATTCAGGGACGGGTAAAAGTAATGCTGGACATTCACGGACGGTCCAAATCCAAATTTTCGCTGGTCGAAGCCAAAATTTCCCCCGATGTATGGATTTGAAAGGGAAATTTTGGCATCGATCAGGAAAAATTTGGCTTTAGGCCGTCCGTGAATGTCCAGACTTAGAAAACTCAATATGTATGTAAAATATGTTTATACTAAAAATAGCGTTAGATACGTCGTTATGGAAAAACATTACAATAGATGCGAGATTTGGGCTGAATGCTAATTCCGAATGCAGTAGTGTGTAGGAGTATTTGAACAGTCACGGGAAGCTTCAATGCAATTCGTCACTACTTAGTTTTTAATTTAATGGAAAGCAGTTGGCACGGCCAACAAGCACTGCGACCCGGAGGTCTATTGTGCGATAGCCCTGCTTGGGTTATGGCCAAATTTCTTTTTTAGGGTTTTGTAGTAAATACAAGACCCTTATGAAATCGGTCAAATGTCTGTCTGTCCGTCTGTCCATGGAATATCTCACGAACGGCTGAAGCTACATACATGAAATTTTGTAGGAATGTGAAGAATTACTATAATTCGCCGGAGAAAGCGAATCGTCGTAATAGGTCAACTTTAAGGGGAGGTCCCCATAGAGGGGAAATGAAGGTCGAAATTTTTTTTCGTTTGGTACAAGCAAGTGGGGTATCATAAGAAAGGTACCGTCGAGTACATTCCATTTTTGGAATTTTTTTCAAATTTGAAGAAACGGGAAAAGAGGGAGAGGGGGAAATATATCATCCGAGTTTGTCCCCCCCCTTGCATTTCGAGACCGTTATACTTAGAAATATGAAAATTTGCAGAAAAGCGCCATTTTACTAGCGTAGAAAACCTAGATTTCTAGAATTTTGAAATTTTATCAGAAAAGGTTAATAATAGTACATTTCTATAGTTGCAGTTAGCACACCCCTGCACCCCTTACGCGCACCCGAGGTCAAAAATATTTATGGCCAGTGATAACCAACACCATAGGCAATAATATCTCTAAGTTTCATAACAATCACATAATATTTAATAATAGTACATTCATTTAAATTTTGAGATTTTGATGCCATTCATACAAAAAATGCACATAACCGGTTACTACGTACTAGCACTGCATACTTGAATATTGTTTATTGTTTTTCGTAAATTGAATTGGAGTTAACCATTTCTGAAAGGGTGGAGATTGGTGGTATAGAAGTGGTAGAGGAGAGAAGTTTAAGGGGGGAGGTAGGTGGGTTGCTGCTTTAAGGGAGGTTCCCATAGAGGGGAAATTAAGGTCAACATTTTTTTTCATGTGATATAGGCAAGTGGGGTATCATGAGAAAGGTACTACAAAGTACATTCCATTTTTGGCGACTTCATCAAATTCGAAGAAAGGGGAAAAGAGGCAGAGGGGAAAATATGAGACCATATTGTAATTTGTCCCACCCCCCTTATCATTTCGAGACCGTTACACTTAGAAATATGAAAACATACAGGAAGATGGCTTTCAACTAGCACAGAAAACAAAAAAAAAATGGAATTTTGATGTCTTCTCAAAATAAAATAGGTTAATAGTAGTATATTTCTATAGTTACAGTTAGCACACCCCTGCATTTCTCAAACTCATCCGAGGTCGAAAATATTGATGGCCAACAATAATCAACACCATGTGCAATAATATCTCCAAATTTCGTAATAATCACGTAATATTTAATAGTAGTAACCATTTTCAAAAGGGTAATGATTGGTAGGAGAGGTGGGAGGAGGGGAAGGGGGGAAGGAGGGAGGGGGTATGCTCGTCGCTGACTCTATTCTCTATAATTATTCAAATAATTTATTTTCAATATTTTTTATGCAAACTTTCAATTTGCAATATTGTCTTAACATGAATGGTTAAGCTCCAAAAGTAGGACAGTTCATCTCCTATTGGCATGGGACACTACAAAACCCTCGGATTGCGGGCGTAGCCCTCTATTTTCCGGTTTCATTTAAATTATCACTTGCAGAACCCTTTCATTATGCCCACGCATTATAATAGGCCCATAACCCGATTTTCAGTCATTGTTGATTGTAGCCACGTTTTATCTTGTGCAAGTAACTGAAGCGCACTCTATTCTTGCAGGATAGGTAGGAAAGGAGTTGTGCAGCCAAAAATGGCTGCGTTTGTTTTGCGGAACACCCCATTCAAAAACTCCAAAGGCCAACGAACTTGTTGTTCTTATTAAAACGTTGTTCACACACTGGTGAAAAAAATTAGTGGGCAAATGATGTTGAATTCAACCGGCCGTTTAATGCGCAACGAAAACACCTAAGATTAGCTACAAACAGCTTAGCTAACAAGATAACGCCAAAGGAGTCAACGTTCGGGTATAGTCTCTTTTTAAGGTTCGAGTTCCTCATTGTACCAAAGAAGGGAGCATCTGATGTGAAATGCGAATTTATGAATAAAATGAGGTGCCGCATCCCAATAAATTAATATTATCGTCTTTTCAAAACATGTAGATTTTTCTGGAAAATAACAATATAATTTACCTCATTGTCTCCTCGCCTGAATCGTCATCGTCCGAACACAAAGCGTCTTTTATAAAGTTCAATTCTTCGCGTTCCGATGCCAATTGATCATGTTCTGATGTTAGTAAGTCCTTTAATCTATAAAATTATGACGAAAGAAAATAAAATAAATGTATTGTGAACACATTCTTAGCAAAACAAAACATACCCAAACGGTCGATTCCGTTTCAACTTTTGCTCAACATTTTTTAATTTGATTTTGTGCACTTCGCGAATGATTTTGGCCCATTGATCCTTATAGAAGTTTTTAGACTTTTCTACTTGCCCGAAACGTTCACTGAGCGTTTTCTGAAAAAAAAGGAAGACGGAAAAAATTGATGCAGACAAAGAATGTAAGTGAAATGACTAAGAAGCAAAGACAAGTGACATTAGTATGTAATCAAAATTGGGCATTCAAAATTGCGACCCTTAATCTCCTGTTTCGCGAGTGGCATTAACGAAGTACATTCCTTTTCGCTTTGCTGGGTGGAAGAGGCGTTAACTAAAGTAAGAGAAATATATTATCTTAGAAATATATTATCTTTAAAAAATTTCCAGGATTCTAGCTCTTAAACGAAGATGAATGACAGTCTTTCCACGCGCAACTCAGGAAACTACACACTGTGAGATAAAAATACCAGACATGGAATGTACTCATTCGTTTTGATGTGACTAAGGCGACAAAAAGTCTTAACTTTCCTTTTATCTATATTGGGTTTCGAAGAATGTAAAAATATCGTCCATATGTGATTGGAAAAAACGAGGAACTAAGGCGAAATTGAACTTTGATCGCCAATTCTATATGTTTGATGTGAGAATGTGGCCCTGGGGGGTCTATCCTGATAAGACCGAACTGAAACTCATCACCAGAAGACACCTCGCTTCTACGGTAGCCGGTACCACGCACCGGGGCACCCGTTCATCAACAACGGCCAAAAGCAGGCAAACCCCTTCAACGCCACAAGGCTACTACACATACACACACACACCAGAAGTCACTGCCGTCTCCTGTTTAGCCTTCATTATTGGATGGCATGAAACTGACTTTTACTAATAGCGCTAAGTTCCTGGATCTTGTTTTCGATAGGAAGTTGGCGCGGAAGCATAGTATCCCTGAAAGGGTGAACGACGCCACAACTACACTCTTCTCATACAGGAAGGCGATTGGCAAGAAATGGGGTCTGCAGCCGAAAGTGGTGTACTGGCTTTATAGAACAACTCCGTCAGCCCGTTTAGATACGCTGCTTAACTTGCTTCCGCTTGACATATTTGGTGAACAGCTTGCGTCGAACACGGCCTTGTGCCTACACGAAACAGATCAGTGGCGTGCGTTGAGTTCTGGCCACTCAGTTATTCTGGGCAACCTGAATCTCCCTTGCACTTACACTTCTTCAAAACATGTGTAATGAACCATATTCTGGTCGTGCAGCACCTGATGAGTAGTGATGCCCACCAACCCGTCCTTTACACACGTTTCTGTCAGAAACTACACCAGCCGGATTCCGTCGAGGAGCCTGTGAAATGTTCTGACCTGGTTAGGCTCTGTCATGTCATGTGGTGAGACATTACTATCTATACGGATAGTCAGGCTGCGATTCACTCACTCGATTCTGCTCTTACGGCATCGAAAACTACTGAGAAGAGTCGCTCAACCCTCACAAACATGGATAACTTCTTCAATATTTCCCTCTGCTGGATAACGAGTTATAGGATAACTGCAGGGCGGATGAGCTTGAACATGAGGGGATAACTAGTGTTGTCTATGGGGACCGCAAAGATATTAAAGTGCCAGTTGCATCATGTCAATTGGCAATTAAATCCGCTGCAGTGGACAGAGCTAACAAGGATTCGATGAATCCTTGCAGAAATTTATTGACATGGAATGTGCTAAGCGCATGTCCCAACTCTTCGTCAACGACGAACCGGAGGCGCCGATTCTTCGAGATGAGGCGGTGGGTCGACGTAATCAGCCGGTAGTCCCTCGACAAAACCTGCCTCCCAACTATGTGCTGAGAATCATGAGCAATTGGGGGTTGGTCTTCAAGGGTACTGCAGTCGACGAATTCATTCGTCAAGTTGAATGGTTCACTGACCCTACCCTCTTTTCGCACATTTGTTGTTCGAAGGCTATTCTGTCGGCTGGTTCCGCCGATACGCTGTCACCACAGAGAATCGGTACAATTGGTTCTCCTTGCGGGGCGCCATGCGGGAACAGTTTGGTGATTGTCACGCGGACGGAAATCTGCTAGAGGCAATTCGCCGTTTTATACAGAAGCCAGGGCAGCTTTTTGACGAGTACCTCGAGGAAATATACGAGATAAACGACCGGATAAGAGACAAGTTAACGGATCGAGAGTTGACGAAGATGGTGCGGTGGAATCTCCGAGACGACATCTCGGACCGAATGATTCTAGCCGAGACCATCAACATGAGGGAGCTGCGGCAGTCTCCGCCAAAGAGAAAACCATTTGGAACGGAAGGAAGCTCGATGTCCTCCGCAGACGACTCGTCAACTCTCGAGACAGCATGTCTTTTAACTGGAAGTCGACGATCTTTACACAGCTGCAGAAACTGAGTCAGACGCACATATAGCGGAGTTCAGTCCCTACTTGCTTTGTTGGAACTGCGGCAAGTCTGGGCATTCCTACGCAGATTGCCTAGACATACTGCGGGTCTTCTGTTATGAATGCGGAGCTCCTGGTGTGTGCAGACCTCAGTGTTTGCGTACTAGCAAAGTGCCGGAGACTTCACACCCAGCCGAAGGTTTCAAAAGGAGTTCAAGCGGGGTATCCGCTTCCGAACCCTCCCAATAAACGTATCTGCACACACCGAGAGTTCCGCTGCCAAGCAGAAAGCCCTCGTGCTTCCTGCGCAATCTGGGTCGGAATATCCCAAATTGCCCAGTTCACCGGACGTATCTTTTTCACCGGACGAATCTTTTTCATCGGACGTATCCTTTTCACCGGACATGTCTTTCCCATCGGATAGACCCTCATCCTTGACCGTGGAAGCCGAAACCCAGACTGACACTTCCTTTAAGCCGCCCTGTTCAAGTCTGCTGGCTCAACGGTCATTCAGTCAGTCCCCGGCAAGATTTTGAATTCCTGTGCTTCCACTAATGCACCAACACCTACAAACCTATCGGTACCGAGATCAAAACCCACGCACTACAGCTTTCGACCACTACATGAGCGACAGAAGGATTACTTGGCCGCTCGACAACGAATTTTCAGCGCCGAAGCAATCCAGCCTCGCCGACCCAAACGCTCCACCATGCGTTGCCGGCGATTCTGGAAAAAGGTGCTAGCCAATCGTCGTCACTACTGCGAAGTTATCCTGCCGGACTGTACAAAAGACGACATCTGGACAACGCAGTAGTCACGCTCCTTGGTCAAACAGTAAATGGGTTGGTCGATACAGGAGTATCCTGTAGCGTCATTGCTTCCAACTTTGCGGAAGCAGTTTTGACGGATAACCGTTATCCCTGGGAAAAGTTTTGACTGAGAGTGACAACAGATGATGGTACATGCCATACAGCGAAAGGAAAAATTCCTGGCAAACGTCACGTTTCGCGGACGTACCAAAGCAATTGAGTTCCTAATAATGCCCACTCTCAGTCAAAACTTGTACCTAGGGGTCGATTTTGTCCGAAGTTTCGTTTATAAGGGGGTCCATCGGATGCTTGAAATGGAGGTTATTGAGGAGTCGCAGAGTGCGTGGTCATCACCAGTCACCTTGGTGGTCAAATCCAATAAAGTTCGCTTGTGTCTGGACGCTCGCTTGTCGTTTGCCGCTCATCGATGGGATTTTGAGCTGCCTCCCCAAGGCTGAGTTCATCACGAGCTTAGACTTGAAGGATACGTTACGCAAATTCCCCTCGATGAAGCGTCCAAGGATAAGACAGCTTTCACTGTCCCTGGCAGGTCGTTGTATCAGTTTGTGACCATGCCTTTTGGCCTTTGTGATGCGCCATAGGCTAGCTAGCTGAGAGCCTGAAATATGGACCCCAGCGGTCTAAGCGGAGCCGTTAGGCTGACACTCTACCTAACATAACCTATACCTAAGGGATCTTGTGTAAGATTCCGAGGACTTCCATAAGAGATCCATAAGTATGCTTCAGTGTACTTACCAGTTCTTGAAACACACCAGCCAATTGTTCGCGTGACATTAGAGTTTGCTTCATATCCGCAATTTTAGTCTCTAACTCATTCATTGCTGTTTTCCGTCTCTCATTTTCTTGCACAATAAGACTACTGTTAATTTCCAACTCACGACACTTGAGTTGCTCTAGCTTCAACTTATGCGCCATGTCCTCTTCAATGCGTTGCGCCTTCTCACATATTTCCACAAGTCTTTCCGAGTAGCTTCGTTCCAATTCAGCTTTGATTTGTGATGTGTCGCGTTGCTGTTCATGTTGATTTGCACTCTTCTCCTGAAAAGACAGTTACACAGTTGTAATTGTTTGGCTACAACATGTACGCAAAGTTGTTACCCTTAATGTTTTATGCGCTTCATCCAAAGCGGCCGTTAACCGGGAACATTCATCCAATTTTTCCGCCAAAATACGCTCCTGTTCGTGTTTTTTCTTCTGCCATTCCGTCGTCAAACGCGCTAAATGATTGATTTCCCTTCGCCTTAGCTCAATCAAAAACGTTTCCTGTTGCTTCAGCTTCCACTCTTCCAGCTCTTCGACAATCTTATACGCCAGATTTTCGTCCATATACGCACGAGGTTGTTGCGCCGACAAGCCCGATATTCTCTTCGTTTGACTATTGAAACTCAATCCTAAATCATCCAAATTGACAAATATATTTGCCATTGCAATCTTTTCGCCCGTCTGATCCTCCATCAGCAAGAGACCAGGTCGTTTCTCCTTCGTGCCGACCAAAAGCATTTCATTGTCCAAATCGGCTGTGGCGTGAAGTCCACGCGGACCATTTATGGTGAGCACGCATGGTTCGCTTTCAATTAAATCGAGAATTTCATCGGTCGTTGAGGCGAAAAACAACTGCAATTCCAACTCGCCGAATTCGATCATATTCGAATGAATCTCGGCCAATTCGACATTGGCGATGGTAAAGCAAGTCTCGGACTTGGGATGATGTAAAGTTATTTGCCAAATTCCAATGTCTGGCCGACGAGTGAATTTGACTGTTTGCAGAATGAGATTGAAGCCGAAGGTTCGTTGGACGTTTCGCGGTGGTCGAGATTCATTCTTCTCCATAAGAAGGGTGTCGACATTTGCTTTCTCCGTGTTGGTTCCGATCGTGGGTTCAGAGCGAGTCGCAAAGGGCGGTTTTCCTTGCGTTCTACATGTTGTTTCACACCGTACTGAAATTGATTTTTGATTAAGCGGCTTTTGGTGAACCTCTGCTGTAGGCGGAAATTCTGGAATACTTTGACCGCAAATATCGCCACCGGCTTTTCGGTCTGTGAATGCAGTCGAAAGGATTCGGCCGGTATTTACTGAACGGTTACTAACATTTGTGCTGGATAAATATTTAATGGAAAAACTGTATTCTATTGAGGTGTTTGACGTGGCCGGCGAAGAATCGGAAGGTGTATCTATCACGAACGATCCTTCGATTTCCATTGTGTTGTCGCTATTCCCATAGAGTGCAATGAAATCGCGGAGATTTTCGATTTTTAGCAGGTCCGTAAATGCAAAACGAGTTCGTCCTGCAATGGTTTCAAAAGATTATAATTCTAAAAATATATAAATCCATTACCAGCATACCTACTAGACTGTCATCGTGATACAATTCAATAGGAATATATAAAACACGATCAAAATACTCTCTCAGACTTCTCAAGGAGCTGCGAAAATGAATTGCGATTTTCTCCTGAATCGCGTACAATCCATTTCCTTTAGGCACTAGCGGGCAATGTGTCGGGCTACCAAGTAAATTGTAATGAAATCGAAACAAACGATTCGCCGGCTCCTTTGGATTAACAATCGAAAAAGGATTAAACTAAACTTGGATCGGAATTGTACTGAACAAAAAAAAAATCTCACATGTTCCAAATTTCGAGCATTTTTGAACATAAGCCTGACAATAAAAATATCACAGTCCGTATCCATGTTTCCCACTTGAAGTAAGCCGTCATCTTGCAACAATTTTATGTACAGTCCGCTCTGCGATGTGAGCATATCAGTCGTATCGTCTGGGGCGATTTGAATCGATTCTGTATCCTCCACTACTGTTGGCTGAAAAGGTTCACCACCCGCTTGTTAGGATATGGCCGAAATATATATGATATCCTTACATTTTGCACTTTCAGTATTCCACTGTCAGCGTCCAGATTGCTTTTGTCCGTTATTGTAACCAGAAGCAATAATTCAGGCTTTTGGCATCGCCACTCGGTGTCGAGGCCCACAAGCTTGTGCCAATGGGGTTTAGCCTACAAATTGGGGGCGGAAAAACTCGTATGTACACGAAAGTATAAAAGGATAAGATCTGCACTCACATGGATCGCTTTCTTTTGTGTTGCAATTTGAATACCACGAATGGGCACAAGAATGTAGCCGATTAGACTACGACACTCCTGGCCATTGACAATTGTTGTACTGAAACACTCAACTTTGATGGGAAGATTTTCAGTTTTCATTCTGAAAGAGAAATTACATATTTGGAAATAGCTGTAATGCTAAATGCACTTTTTTTTGGTCGTGATAGTTCTTTATCATGGATATGTAGTGTATGTATTACCCATAGATTTAAATAGAACAGATCGGTAATAGTACTATCCCCACTCTGTGCTTCAGATTATTTTCGAACCAAGCCGCGCATGCGCACTGCTACCGATTTGCACGCGGTCGCCATACGTTCGGTAAATGTCGTTACGCCATCGGCCACTCAGCCACAATGAACAGATCAGCGTGATCGTTTCCAATGAACAAAACTTGCCATGGAGTCGGATTCATTTGAGGAGGGGAGGTTAATGATGTGGTGGTGTAAAATGGGAATAGTGGAAGCATATGACGGGGAATCGACAAAAAGACCTGCCACAACTGTCCTTTTGGGTGAAAACTGAGTAAACATCAAACCACCCACAAAGGAGTTAGCTGATGACATTTTGCAATATATCTTCTAAGCACAACTCCGTCGAAGCCTGTCACAAGCCATGGTTGTGAAAGGAACATAGTTGCACTCTCCTAAAATCTTTGCGGTTGACAAACTTGTAACGGACGGTTTGGTGGGCATCCGAAGATGCCCGTGGGGACGGAGCCTTAGGTAGCATAATGACCGTGAAGGTCATGGCCGTGCCATCTGGCGAAGAAAAAGGCCCCTCAACGAGCTAAGCAACGGCCTATGCTTGCTGTAGCTCAGTTCGGGAGATGTGGGCGGGGTTTTCGCCGCTCGTTGCCCCTGCCCTTTACGTATTAACAAAAATTCATAGGCCTGGGGAAAACAACACAAACAGGGGAGGTAAAAATGGGGAATAAAAAAAAATAGTCGATAAGGGTGGAATGGTTGACGGACGGATCAGACGCCCACACGGTCGCACCTGGGTCCGGGTGTAATGGGACCCTCGGCCTCTGGTTTCGTACCACCAGCAGATCACTACTCATCAGGTGCTGCTTCGATCTGCTGGTGGGAGCAGCACTACCAGACCATAATATGGTTCGTTACAGGTGGTTCATTACAAACTTTTGAGCTCTGGCACGTTATAAGCCACCTAAAGCAGCTATCACCGAGCCCACCCCTGAATAGGTTTTAGCAATAGGCCGACAGCCCATCCTTGTAAAAACTATTCCATGTCAAGAAACCTGCAAAAAAAGCCTCGGATTGGACAAATCAACAACGACGACCACGCAAACGTTTAACGGATTATTCTTTCGGATCCTGGAATGTACTGTAATGAGCCATATTCCGCTTGTGCTGATTCCACCGACTGATCGAAGGTAGCACCTGATGAGTAGTGATCTGTCGGTAGTACGAAACCATAGACCGAGGGTCCCATTGCACCCGGAGCCCAATGCGAGCGCGAGGGCATCTGGGCCGTCTGCCAACCATTCCATCCTTATCGCCCTATTTTTTGCATTCCTCATTTTTGCCTCTCCGCACAAAGAAACACTAACTGTGTGCCAGCTGAATATTCATCACAGCAAAGCGGCATCAGCGATGATGACGAGATGCTTTGATGAAGAGAAACTGGACATAGCTTTGATACAGGAACCCTGGATTTTACAAAACAAAATTAGGGGTTTGTCACAACAAACCGCAAATCTGTACCATGCACGGTAAAATAAGGACATGCATCCTGGTGCGTCATGGAATACGTGCAGTACAAATGATGCATCTCTGCTCGCCTGATCTTACGGTAGTAATGATCGGCAGTGGTGCAGGATCATTCCTAATTGCATTAGCATATCTCCCTTATGATGCACCAGAACCACCTCCATCAGAGGAAGTAGAAAATCTGGTAAGGTATTGTAAAGAAAGAGATATGGCCCTGATCATAGGCTGTAATGCCAATGCGCACAACACTGTGTGGGGCAGCACAGATGACAATCCCAGAGGACAGCAGCTGCTAGAATTTGTGGAAAAGTACAATCTGCTGGTAGCAAACAAGGGGGTCGCTCCCACCTTCGTGGATGCACGAAGGGCTGAGGTGATCGACATTACCCTAAGCTCTGTTAATATGCTTGACAGAGTTCAGAATTGGAGAGTGGTGGACAGGCTAACCATGTCTGATCACAGGGCTATCCAGTTTGAAATTCTGTATGGCAGAAAACGGAGTAGCGAATGCAAACGTATAAGAGTGCCAAAAAATACTGATCGTGTTAAGTACGAGACATATTTATTGGAACAAGTCGAGGATATTCAAGACGGAATACCTCGGAATACGGTCGAGATAGAGCGAACAGTGGAACAACTGAACTCCGCTATTAATCGCGCCTTCGAACACGCTTGTCCCTCCACAGTAGTGGACGAAAAGGACCCAACACCATGGTGGAGTAGGGAACTGGAGTCTATGAAAAAAGAGACAAGGAAAGCCTTTAACCGTTACATGAGGGAGAGAGACTCTCACTCTTGGGAACTATACAAGGATAAAAAGAGGGAGCTGAAAAGAACCTTACGTCTTCGGAGACGAAATACGTGGAGGGAATTCTGCTCTAGCATGAAGGATACGTCGGAAGTATGCAGATTACAGAAGATGATATCGAAAGACACTGCTTCGAAAATGGGGCTGATACGCAAAGTTGATGGTTCCATGACAGAAACAGTGGAAGAAACGTTGCAGGCCCTGATGGAGGTACATTTTCCTGGAAGTTTCAAGTCAGACCAACCATGGCCTCAAACTAACATGGGAGCTGGTGGGGTAAGTCAACAAGAAGCTGAGAGGATAATAACTCCAAATGGAGTCAAAAGTGCTATAAATTCTTTTGCTCCATTTAAAACGGCTGGAATGGACGGAATATTCCCGGCACTATTACAGTGGGGCATGAGCGCTCTACTAGATAGGATCCGGAATATATTCGTCGCCTGTCTTTCAGCAGGCTACATCCCGAAGGCATGGAGGGAGGCTAAAGTGGTCTTCCTGCCTAAACCGGGAAAGAAAGACTATACAGAGGCGAAGTCCTTCAGGCCGGTTAGCCTTACATCATTCCTGTTGAAAACAATGGAAAAGGTGTTGGTGGACTACCTGGAGAACACCACGCTAATGTATAGTCCTCTGAGTAGGTGCCAACATGCTTATAGAGCAGGCAGATCTACGAAAACCGCTCTACATGAACTTGTTAGAGTTGCAGAGAGAGAGATTAACAATGGCGGGATCGCTATGTCTACTTTTATGGATATAGAGGGTGCTTTTGATAAAATCTCCTTTACCAAACTAAGGAATGCCCTGATTGAGCGGGGGGTTGATTACATTATAATTAAGTGGATCGACTCTATGCTTAAGCAGAGGGCGGTAAATCTTAGCAGTGGATGTGACAGAATACGGGGTAAGGTAGTCCGAGGATGCCCACAAGGAGGTGTTCTTTCGCCTCTACTGTGGAACATCACCGTGGACAGTCTTCTCTGGAAACTGGACTCGATGGGCGTACACACTGTAGGATACGCCGATGACTTGGCACTCACGGTCAGTGGAAAGTTCATGGACACAATTCTAGGTTGCATGGGACAAGCTCTCAAAGTAACCGAAGAATGGTGTAATGAGCAAGAGCTAACCATAAACGCTAGTAAATCAAACACTATGATTTTTACTCGTAAGAGGAAAGACATAGAGATAACTCCCTTACGGCTTTTTGGTTCGGAAATTAAGGTGTCCAAGGAAGTGAAGCATCTAGGAGTTACCTTAGATGCGAAACTAACTTGGAATGTTCACGTTGATGAAAAGATCCAAAAAGCGAAAAGGATTTTGCATCAATGTAAGAGAGCGTGTGCTCGTAGGTGGGGAATTTCACCTAAAGCGACACACTGGATTTACACAATGATGGTAAGACCTATTCTAGCCTATGCATCAGTGGTATGGTGGCCAAAAGCCATGCAGAATACCACAAAGCAGAAGCTAGATGGGGTACAAAGGATAGCTTGCGTAAGCATATGTGGTGCAATGCGCACCACACCAACGCGAGCAATGGAGGCATTGCTGGGACTGCCGCCGTTGGACTTATTTATAAAGAAAACGGCGGCGCTTTCGACAATACGCATGGAAAGGGATGCCATGTGGCATCGCTTTGGAACTAGCAGCGGTCATAAGAGCATCCTAGACATTATTCATGATGAGGTCAGGGAGACTCTAATGCCGGTAGAAGGCATGAGTAGACGTAGGGTAGTTGAAAGACTACACAAGACTCACATTGCAGATGGAAACATACATAATGAGTGTATGTACAATGACATCAGCATTTTTACTGATGGTTCTTTAATGGACGGTAAAGCGGGGGCGGGGGTTTACTCTGAAGAGCTAAACCTAGCATGTGCGCTTAGTCTAGGAGAGTATGTGTCCGTATACCAGGCAGAGATGCTTGGCTTGTTGCATGCGTTGGACCACTTGCTTGAAGGTCAGGTGCGGGGGGAGAAAATCCTTATTGCACTGGACAACCAATCGGTGATCAGACGCATGCAGCAGACGAACATAAACTCTAAACTGGTACTAGAGTGTGTCCGGAAGCTCAACACGTGTGCCTCAGAAAATGAGGTTACGCTGATGTGGGTAAAAGGACACATAGGTACAACAGGAAATGAGGCGGCGGATGCCCTAGCAAAACAGGGATCTGCGGCAACTTTCATTGGCCCAGAACCCAGAGTTGCTCTCGGGAACGGCATGATTGGAGCGAAGGTTGGGAAGTGGATGGACTCCATGCATCAACAAAGATGGCAGGAGCTAGTCACTTGCAAACAAGCTCGGAATGCAATGACCAGCCCTTTAGGCAGGGAAGCGAGAAAGGTACTCAGTTATAAACGGAGTACCCTAAGCTGGATAACTGCCTTGGTCACAGGGCATGGTAATTTTAAGGCTCATCTGGCCAAGATGAAAATCGGGGAAGATGACGTTTGCAGGCTATGCCTGGAGGAGGCCGAGACGGCAGCACACATTGTGTGCGAATGTCCAGCACTGGCTAGCACGAGGTTGAGGATCACAGGCAGGCACACGATAAGTGTAGAAGCCATGAGTGAACTCAGCTTCAAACAAATGCTAGCAATAACACGGGACTCAGTGATGAAGAAAGAGGTCGACAATTATCAGTCGACATCTGGAAGCCACTGATGACCGGGAGGGGGCGAAAAGGGACCCAAACGTTAGTGGTCTGCTTCGGCTATCCCCCAGAGTATATAATAATAATTGCCTCTCCTGTTTGTGTTGTCTATCCCCAGGCCTATGCACTTTTATTAATATATAAAGGACAGGGGCAACAAGCGGTGAAAACCCCGCCCATGTCTCCCGAACTGAGCTACAGTAAGAGTGGCCAGATGGTACAGCCCGAGCTTCACGGTCATTATACTACCTTGGGCTCCGTCCCCCGGGCATCTTCGGATGACCACCAAACCGTCCCTCACATGGGGCCCGAACCCACGACGCTCCAATTAAGAGTCTCATGCACTACCGACTGAGCTGCTGGGCTCTTAATTTCACTAAATTTATCGTCGATCGCACTTCACGACTTAAATTTCTAGTCGACACCGATGTAATTCTCAATTGTACCTGTTTCGTCCATCAATAAAAAACTCAAGCCAGCAACTTGTTCACTCTTCGCTGCAAATGGATCTCGGATCAACACCCAAGGCTACAGGCTATTCGTATTAAACTTCGGATTGCGAAGGAAGTTCGAGTGGAATTTTGTCGTCGCTGATCTCACTAAGCCAATTTTGGGCGCCGATTTCCTCGGGAAATCTGGGTTGCTCGCCGACATTAAGGACAAACTACTCATCGACAAACAAACGAAGCTGAAGGCCCAGTGAGTTGCTGAATTCACCAGCTACGATATATGGCCATATTTTTGGAACTTAAAGCATCTACTATATTAACATCAATCACCTGTGTACAGCAATGACAGTCGTAGTCAATGTTAAGATACTTATTCACCAATATCTGTAGTAGAGGTCACCTGATAACTGGGAAGAAGCTGTATGCCTGTCTCCTCTGTTTCTAATATCGTTTATAGTGCAGATGTTCTAATTCAATTTCAGGGCTAATCCTATAATTTAGAGATACTATTTCCTGCTTAAGCTCCCCAGCTGTGTATTTTTTATTCAATCCATGTATTGCCAATTTAGGAAGTCGACCCTTAGTGCTTTCGATGTTGTAGCGGTTTTCTAATTTGGCTTTCAGCCCTTCTAGAAGCTATATTTATATTAACTTACCGTTTAATACATCCCTTTTCTGTTTCTTATATTAAATTGCTGTTAAATGGAATGGACGAAGAGGCGGGCATAACTTCCGTTTCAAGAGTATTTCCGCCCAGAGAGGCGGTCACAATAACGTGCTCGCATTTGAAGTTCAATCCGATTCCTGCGAAAACCCCAAAATTTTAATCAATTCAATTACAATTAACAATCTTCTTCGCGTTTTGAGAAATGCACCTTCAACGAGACGCAGGACAATCACAAACTCATCGCTATCGTCCATTTCTTCTCACAAATTCACGAATCGAGTTCGCGGAATATTGAAAAATACAAAACGCCTCTCAACGAGCAGATGAGCAAAAAAAAAGCCAACCGACTGCTTCGACGGCAGGTGACAAATTTAATTAAAAATAAAATAGCACCCGGTGACAGTTGCAATTTGTAAACAAAAACAAATTTCTGCCTACTGTCACTTGTCAGAAAATTCTCTCTCCGAGCACCGGCGGTGACGAGGCGAAAACCGACGACCGTTTTTATGAGAAAGTGTGGGTGGGTGTGGGTGTGTCGCGCGGTTACCTTGGTAACGGCCTCCAATTAAAACGGCCAATTCAAAACGAATTCATGACTCAAAGTGGCAATATTTCCGTTGGGAGAATTTCCAGAAAATTTAAATAAAACGCGACCAAACCATGTCGATTCGATATCACACGAATTTCTGTTAGAAAAATCAAATCGGGATCATTTTGAACTGTTCCCGCTCGATGACGTAATTGACGTAATTCTTTTCTTTCGAGAGAGAGAGAGAGAGAGAGAGCCATTGGAGTCTAATTTGATAGTGGTACGTGGCGAATTTAATGATTCGCCGAGTCAAGTGTCAGAAGAAGGGAAATTTTTGAAGTCGAAGTGGTGAGTTTGGTGAGAAATGAGGTCGTCATTGCCAGAGTTTTTTGGTTCCGTGTTCTCTGCTATCGAGTTTTGATATTTAATACTGCTATACACAGACGTGCTTCGACGGTAGCGCAATGTGTTGAGGCATCAGTCTCATGTTTGACTACCGGCGTTTCGGGTTCGAATCCCGTCCACGACGACGTTCGTGGCCATATATGTGCAGGAGGTGCATGCTGGCAACTGCATTCTCCGAAACCAATTTATGCCAACGAAACGTCAACTGGGCCACATGGAACAGTTGACGCGCTATGCCCCACAAGGGGTTAGGGCAATTGAGTAGTAGTTCGACGTGTTTGGTAGCCGTGAGGTCTCGGTTACCGCTCTACATCTAGAGAGACGGAAATTCAATCCTCGCCGCGGCCATGTTAATAAAAAAACTGCCTATGGATACTTCTAGAACTCCCACAGCGCTCCGAGCTTGTCGGTATTAAGACGGCGCGGATAATATTACGTTTACACTATCCCCAGATTACTTCATCTGCTGCTTAATCTGGGTGTATTATATTACGTTTACACTATCCCCAGATTACTTCATCTGCGCCAGCTGAGATAATCTGCGACTGTCAAATACATACAATTTTGAACTCACCACACCCAGATTAAGCAGCAGATGAAGTAATCTGGGGATAGTGTAAACGTAATATAAGTTATTATGGCTTAAATTACGTTTACACTATCCGCAGATTACTTCATCTGCGCCGGCTGAGATAATCTGCGACTGTCAAATACATACAATTTTGAACTCACCATACCCAGATTACGCAGCAGATGAAGTAATCTGGGGATAGTGTAAACGTAATATTAGTTTGACAATCACTACGTTTAGACCGCGGGACTATCTTCGAGATCTAATATTACGTTTACACTATCCCCAGATTACTTCATCTGCTGCTTAAAATTGCGTTTACACTATCCCAAGATTACTTCATCTGCAGCGTAATCTGGGTGTGGTGAGTTCAAAATTGTATGTATTTGACAGTCGCAGATAATCTCAGCTGGCGCAGATGAAGTAATCTGGGGATAGTGTAAACGTAATATAATCTGGGTGTGGTGAGTTCAAAATTGTATGTATTTGACAGTCGCAGATTATCTCAGCTGGCGCAGATGAAGTAATCTGCGGATAGTGTAAACGTAATATAAACGTAATATAACTAAATCGATCTAACTCTCGACGATATAAACGTATCGATTTAGTTAGTTTTGGACTTGGCTTATCTCTATTTTACTTGCGATGCGGAACTGGGCTAAAAAAATTGGGACTATGTCGCTGTCATCGCTAATGTTGACTCGGTGGTTGACGTTTCCTTTGTTGTCGTTTTTTTTTGTTCGGCGTTTGCTTTGTTTGCAATTTCAGGAAAGCAGTGCGTGATCACGGGCAAGAAAAAATCGTTTTCTGTCGTAAAATTTATATCTGTAAGATTTATCTGTGCTGTCAACGGAGAAAGAAGAAGAGGTATCTCTCCGTATGGTCGGTATAAACACTCCACCAACAAGTACTAACGCTAAAATGATTTAGTTAAATCGCCTTTTAGTTCCACGGTCTAAACGTGGCCAATGATCCATAATGATCATAATGATGAATAATTTTAATTGAAATATAACAGCACCATTTGACTTCACGCGCCATTGTTCAAATCCGAACCAAATTAATTTCCACCACTTGCTCACCGGTCGATAATTTCCCACTAGGCGATCTTTCGCCCTGAAAATTTCCCTTTACGTTCACGGCGAAACGACGTTCGCTCATCGACTGCGCTGCTTCTCTGACGACTGAAGAACCAACCTCAGCGAGTCGGGTGAGAATGGGCCAGTCGTGCGAATTTTCAGAGTTTCTCGCCGTTTTACAGTGAAACGCGCCCTTTAGCCGTTAGCCGAGCACCTTTGCCGCCGTCTCGCCACGTGCAAAGTGACGCAATCATTCAAAATCGGGCCGAGTGCTAACCGTAGAAAGTTGGAAAAAAGTTTTTCAAGTCGAGTGTGAGCTCTGCACAAGGGACACGCGAATCTCGTCGTAGTCGTGCCGCGCCGTTGTCTCGCGTTGACGAAGTACGGAGAGCGAGAGTGCTCAACAAAGTGCGTGGTATTGTGCCTCTGTATGTGTGCACAATTGTGACGAGAATTTCTTCCACCGTGTGTGAATAGTGTGCGACGCGTGCGTGCAAGAGAGCGGATACGTGTGTGTGCGTTCCGCGAGTGACAGAGACGTCAAGCGAACCGAAGAACACTGTGTGCAAGTCTCCCCAAATGATGGCGAACTTTTGGTCGAGTCTGTGTCTCGTTTGCCGGTAGCGAAAAGTCGTGAATTTGGCCCGAAATTGTGTGCAAATTGGTGAGAAAAGTGGACGCGGTGACGCGCAACCATTCCGTACAGTGTACACGCGGCGGAAAATGCTGTGTTTGAATATTGTGCGGGACATTTGCAAGTTGAAAAGTGATTGTCCGTATCGTCGCGGCTGCAGCCTTTCACAACAACCTCGCCACTTGCCGTGTTGCGATTCTGTTGCCATTGCGGACGTTTTCCGGGCCAATTGACGCCCCGGAGGAAGTTGGCCGCGCCACCACACAGCGTCATCGGTCCGCTACAGGTGCGAAAGGGTTATTTTCCGTTTAAATTTTATTCGCAGCGAAAGGGTTGCAGTTGCAGGCCGAATCTGAAATGTCACATGAAAAAAGTGCCTTGAACGACGTCTTTTCTCGGGGTCTTTTACGTCAGATGTGAAATTCCATTCTCTCCGGTTCTCTCCGCGGTTGCTATTCGGCCGCGTGTTTGTGTAGGTTTGGTTCGTTGATATTGCGCCAGTGTGTGCAATTACGCGACTTTGCGCGATAAATGCACCTTGCCGTGAGGCATTGCCAGTCCATGGTCGAGTGTGAGCTAGAGCGAGACGGAAGCTACTGTCAGAAATTTGCTTCATTGCCGAATTTCACACTGTCAGTTTGACAGCGCCGTGCAAGATGCACTGTGGATTGGTGTGCGTGCGTGAGAGCCGCAAGTGTTTGAAACTTTTTCACCTGGTCGCTCTGTCGTCGTCGGTGTCCAACCCAACATCTGTTCGGTGGGACGTGAATCCCGTCGAGGTCTTTTCTTTTTTTTTCATTGTCACGCCGAAGGTATGCCAAGGAAAAAAAAGGAGTCGTCAAATTGGACGACATGGGGCTACCTGTCAAGTGCAGCGGCTCCAACGGATGGCGGACACACCAGGCAAGATAAAATTCTGTCAGGGTCCGTCGATGACGATGGGCGAACACGCCTTTTCCCGTCGCATGAGACATTTTCTGTGTTTGCCTTGTTTTCCGCTTTATTTATTTAGTTTGTGACGTTGATGGGGTCAACGGCTTGGCCCACATTTTTCCCAGTAGACGGCGAAACGTTTCCCCTTGGGATTGAGTTCGTTTCCTGTGCTTGTTTGTTTGCTCGTGTTAGCGCGATTAAGCTTCTGACTCAATAGCCTTGTTCGATTCATTGGAACAAAAATCGCTCGTTGACTATTGTGGCGCGGAAGCTTAAATACGCGTCCAGTGGACGGTCGCACTAACTCCGTTGAGCGTGTTGCTGATCACACACCTCTGCACAAGACATACCGTCACGATCTAGAAAATGAGATGATGCTAACTCATCTCGAGGCAATGGTTCAGATTGAACTGTTGCGCCAGTTATTTTTATTACAATGCGTACACCTACTAATTTAACCGGAGTATGAGAAAATGAAAATATTTATCCGGCAGTTTATTCGTTCCATAAACTATTGTCTCAGTTAGCTAATGGCAAGTCTAACCAGACATTGAGAAAACGGCCCCTAATGTTGCTTAAAGTTATATTATGTGATCTAAATGACTGAATTTTTATACCCTTCTAATTATGAAGTTTGCAACGCACAGAAAGAAGCATCTCCGACCATATAAACTATCGTAATGGACGGTTTGGTGGGCATCCGAAGATTCCCGTGGGGACGGAGCCTTAGGTAGCATAATGACCGTGAAGGTCGGGCCGTGCCATTGGCGAGGAAAAAGGCCCGAGCTAAGCAGCGGCCTATGCTTGCTGTAGCTCAGTTCGGGAGATGTGGGCGCGGTTTTCGCCGCTCGTTGCCCCTGTCCTTTATTTATTAACAAAAATTCGTAGGCCTGGGGAAGACAACACAAACAGCGGAGGTAAAAATGGGGAATAAAAGAAAATAGTCGGTAAGGATAGAATGGTTGGCAGACGGGTCAGACGCCCACGCGGTCGCACCTGGGTCCGGGTGTAATGGGACCCTCGGCCTCTGGTTTCGTACCACCAATAGATCACTACTCATCAGGTGCTGCTTCGATCTGCTGAGACGAGCCGATTAGGCTTTGGTTCTATGCAAAGTAGTCCCTCAGTTTTAAAGCTATCGACCTGAAATTTTATACAAAGTCTCCTTTCTATTACACGTTGTATATATGTCGGAACCAACGGAATCGGACCATTACCTCATATAGCTGCCATAGGTTAGGTTAGATGGGCTGCTTCAACCAGACAATGATCAAAGCACACTTAGACCCCACTGGGCCCGTTGTGATACCACTAAGTACAGCAACCCGAGCCTACCTCAGTCATTACACCATCCAGAGCTGACAATGAAGCGATGAAGCCGATCAACAATAACATCCTTTAATTCATCCAAATCAGTGAAGAAGTAGGACCTAAGGATATCCTTCCTGCGTCTTGCCAGGGCAGGACAAGCACACATAAGGTGAAAGGGACTCTCCTCCTCGTCCCCACAGCTCCCACGGTAATCATTGTGTGAGAGCCGAAGTCTCCTAGCATGCTCCCCAATGAGGCAGTGCCCAGTGATAAGCCCCACCACGTTTCTCAAATGGTTTTTGCTCAGCAGCAATAGCCTGCGAGAGCGGCCGGGGTCCATTTTCGGCCATATTTACCTAGTTGCATGACACGTACTGCCATTGCACCATCTGGTGTTAGCCCTATCGTATGCTAACGCTTTAGTGACCAGTTTGCAGGCTGCTAAAGGCATCCCAGTACTACGAAAGCATTCCCTGGCCATATTGCTAGTTCCAGCCCGGGTCAGTTCATCAGCTTTGCAATTACCAGAAAAACCACTATGACCTGGTATCCAGCGCAGGGTGATGTTGAAAAATCTCGCAATCTCACTGAGAGAGCTTCTTCTTCTTCCTTGCCCTTTCATACCACTCTGCGATTTCGCGTTGCTCTGCCTGTCGTGTTGGCATTTTGGCGGCACTGAGAGGGCTGCGACAATTTAACACTTGGTGTGTTTTTTGGGAATTTATCGCGTGTAGGGTAAAATAATACACGCGTTACAACAACAACATTAACCGGGATAAATTATTTGGGTGGCTGCCCTACACGCTATAACCCCTTAATAAATTCCACATGCATAACACAACAGATGGCTCTGGTGTCGTGTAGAACGTAATATGTCGATGTTGGCAACGCTTGTGTTTCTGTCACTCAGCCAAATTCATTACTAAACTAATATTACGTCTTGCTCTGATGGGCCCACGCCTATTATTAAATAATACATTTTCAATAGGATTACTAAAAATATCAATGGAACAAAAAAAAAAGGAAAAAAAAAGATAAGACTTTGCTGGGGATCGAACCCGCGACCCATTTGGATAGAGTTGCACTTGTAGCTGTCACTGATAAATAGCTCGTTTGAATGATGTTTGTTAAGTTAGAGCGGTACGCCAAGTTTATAAATGTCCGCTGTCGCGATAAATAAACGATCCGACAATCAAATTGCTATTTCATTCGAATTTTTTATTTTTTTTTCCACCACATATGAGGCGCACCACTTGACGTCAGTGTAGACAACTTCACGATTCGGAATTTAACCTGGATGCTGCCCTAGAGCGTTTTTTTTTTGCACAACCGGGGCAGGGACCCTACACGGTTACGCAAAAAAACACGCCTACTGTCTTTGACATAACCAAGACGGAACTAAGCGATTTGATCGCAATTTGACTATCCGTGTATATTATAACATCCCTAGCAGGTTACCGCCTCGGAGATTGCATAAACTTCCGCCTGAAAAACGCTTCTGTGTCCTGGCAGGTGGAGCGACAAGCCAATACGCAGCTTCTTCGAATATGCACCAGCCTCAACCCCTCCCTCAGTCTTAGAGCCGTCAGTGAAAATGCTGGTGGTATCAGATGCCAAATTAGCGTTCTCTGTCCACGCATTCTTCGATGGGATGAGCTCTTGTCGAAAATTTATTTCGGTGAGGTGTAGTCCGTCACAACGGGAATACCAGTGTTGTTCAAAACAGTTGAGTGGCCTGTGGTTGCCACGGTCCATTGATCGTTTTCGCGAAAGCGGATGGCAGTGTTCGCCGCCATTTCTTCTGCGAAGATATCCAAAGGAATGAAACCTAACAGTGCGCCCAAGGCAGCAGTCGAGGTGGTGCTTAGGGCTCCCGTGACGGCAACACATGCTGTTCTTTGGACTCCAAAAGAGCTCTGCACGACGCGATGCTATGTGCCGTCCACCAGACAATAATCCCATGCATCATTATGGGCCACAGCACGGATGTGTATAGCTAGTAGACCACCTTCGGCTGCGATCCCCATTTTTTGCCTACTCCTGCAAGAGTACAGTGCAACAGTGGCCTTACTCACACGTTTCTGAATGTTTGCCTTCCAGCTTAATTTACTATCCAAAGATAAGTCCAAGAAATTTGGTTTTATCAGCGAGTATAAGCCTTGTGTCCTCCGTCAGTGGTGGTGCAAATGCAGGTATACTATGTCTTCTAGTGAAGAGAACGAGTTCCGTTTTTTTGCGGATTTGCTCTGACCCATTTCGTCAGGCTGCCGAAGGCATTCTGCATTATATCGCTCAAGACACAATTTGCATAAAATTGCAATAGCAGTGTCGACCGCATAACATGGCAACCGAACTTCTCCAGGCGTAAGAGCAACGTGTTGACCGCCAAGTTCCACAGAAAGGGTGAGAGAATATCGCCTTGTGCAGTGCTTCTACTTACGTGCCTGCGTACAGATGATATACCGAGACTAGTGGAGATCACCCGAGATGTAAGCATCAGGTACACAAACCTGCAGGGTGCGTATCAGTGATAGCCACAGGTTTAACGTTGTTGAAAGCGCCCTCAATATACATGAAGGCAACCAGCGTATACTCCTTCCAGGCGAGGGATCTTTCAATGCAGCCTACTAGAGATTGCAAAGCAGTATCCACAGATCGGCCCTTCCAATAGGCGTGTTGGGACACGGATAGAAAATTCGTTGGGATAACGCTCCGTAAGTGTGTGTCGATCAAACGCTCCAATACTTTTAGCAGAGTCGATGATTGGCTGATGGGTCGAAAATCCTTCGAATGTGTGTGAGAACTTTTAGCCGCTTTCGGGATAAAGATCACTTTAACCCGAATGGTGCCAGAATTATTTATTTTGTGTTTTGCATTTTTTTTTACACGGATTATAGACTGGACCACTTAGAGCCAAGAAAACCTATTTATTCAACTTAGGTGTCACAGATGGGCATGCAGAAGAGATTTTCCGGTCGGTACCATATGGTGACGCTGGCACCAAAGGGGTACAAGTTTGCCTAAATGGAAAAATATGTATTTAAAATCGCAAACTTTAAAAAATAAGAGTCGAGTTGGTAGTTAATTCAATTCACTTCATTTGTTATAACAAACGATTCATAAATTTTATACATAATCGAGAAAATAATTAATTATTATTAGAAGGAGGAGTGTGATAACCCGCAAAACATTTAACACAGAGTCCAACATCACATTTTATGCATCGCGTTCTTCCCTTACTATTGCATTCCTCGCTCGCGCAACGCCTCCTATCTGAAGTAGGTCCCACAAAATGATTTAATCCATCATAACGAATGGATCTGGTCACGTTTACTTCACGCCTTTGTTGCTTTGGTCCTGGCTATATTGGCAATTCCCCATAATGCTTACAATAAAACAAGGCGATCTCGCGTTTAAATTCAAGCTGGGGAATTATGCTTGATCCTCTTTGTAATTGCTAAGCATTATTAATGTCTGCGTCCACCAACCAGGTGAAAATACACGACCTCCACTTTTTTCCTCGATAGTCTATCCGGTAATTATTTACATTTTGATCTAAACGATCAACTCCGGCCATGTATTTGTTGTATTCGCTAACAGCATTCGGTCGCGGAATATTTATTTTCTTTTTTGCTTCACGTGAATAGCGAGAAGCGTTAGATTTTGGTAATTCACCGTGGCACGTGGAAGCAATGCAAACGACAGAGTTGTCTACCCATTTCGTCACTTTGATGCCAGTTCCCTTCATTTCCATTGATTCGGAGGATCCCCGAGGCATTTTTGTCATGCTTTTTTTCGTCGGAAGTGGACATGTTGCTGGGATGCGATATTCCCTAATTGTTCCGGTCCCATTGTAGCCTCTTGCTTTTAAATAGGTAAGCAGTGGCAATCCCGTAAAAAGATTATCAAAATAAAACGAAAACGGAAGGTTTTTAACTTCTTCCGGAAAGTCATCTATCATTGATACAAGCGGCGCGGCACATTTTCCAAATCGTTCTTCATACTTAGGGTTTGACCGGGGATTTGCGCCTTGGTATATTTCAAAGTTTATTAAATATCCGGAGTCTGTACACAGAGACCACACCTTATACCCAAAACGCAAAGGTTTGCCTTTTATGAATTGCTTGCATCCATGTCGGCCATAGTAGGCAATCATGCTTTCATCGTATGACAAATGCTGCGTTGGGTGGAAGTTTTTGATCATATTCCACTTTAGGTGGTCAGTTATTGGACGCAGCTTTCATAACTTATCTCTATTTCCATCCGGCGCTACTAAATCTGGCTCAAAATGAACACATCGTAGTATCTCTTCGAATCGGGCACGCCTCATTGAATTGAATACTAGCTCATTACGCAGATCAGCCGAGCTATTCCAGTAAGCTTTATAGCTGGAAAGGGGGTTATATCCGGTAACCAGAAGTATGCCAATAAAAGTCCGCAATTCTAAAGAAAAATAGTGCAATTAAACACTTAACGAAGCTGGAAATACAATAACTTACCCCTAATTGATATCGGATTTATTTTTTTTCGGGAATTTTATTTGCATACTTTGTAGAGCAATCGATGATGTGTTCTAGCAATTCATCATCAAAGAAGCGTTCGAATAGTTTATGTGGTTCTACATCACGGCAATCGTCGAAGTTGGGTTCAGGGAACACTGGCAGTCCACTGCTTTTCGATCCTTTCTTCCACGTAAATTTGGTATCTTTATTGGAAACCGGTAAAGGTATATTGGAAGGAGTGGATGTCACTTTTCGTAGACGGTTGCTGAGTTTCATGAGCGGTATATTTTCGTTCATGATTTCCATGACAGTCCCTTCGATATTAGCATTTTCGCAATCATCTTCAACGTTAAGTGTGGTTGTATGGCGACCATCCCGAAAAACGACTTCGCAACCGGCAAGAGTTGATTTCGGGAAAGATTATCAATCATCCCGCGCTCATTTTCATCCCCATCATCCTCGCAACTAATGTCTCCATCCAATTCAGGTGGTTCTATGAATATGCCATCGATATGATCCTCTAAATTGACGTTATCAATAGCACATAACTCTTCGAGGTAATCTGCGACCTCTTTTAAAGAAAGTTTCCTGTATGAAAATGACAATTCATTGGAATTTTCGGAAACATCGATTGAATTATAAATTATTTCAAATGGTTTCATGGTACTTGATAACCTGTACCCCTTCAGTGCCAGCGTCACCATACGGAACCGCTAACAGTAAATAACGGGAAAATGTCTCAAGAGTAAACACTGAGTACATAACCATATATTTTAGTCATAGTACGAAATCTTCCCTGTCGTTTGATATATTTTCCAGGATGATAGATCACAAACTGCATTTACAAGAAATTTACTTACTTTTGTCGATTAGCCATAATCCACTTTTGTGCACTTTCAAAATTTATCCCAAATTCACTGTATCACTGTATTCACTTTACTGATTCTATTTACTTCAGACACGCATTACTTTGCTGCAGTTGAGTGTTGTTGTGAGTACCGACAACAACTATGTGCATTTCATAGCATAGTTAGGTCACTAGACACATTTAACGGTACATCATATGGCTGTCACCATATGGTCCCGCTAGCACTATTCGGGTTAACTTCCCTCCATAGGAGAGGAATGTACATATATGAGTTCCAGACAGGCAATGCCAACCAAGGGTACGCAATATCCTGTATGTGTTGTAAAGTTGCCATAGGAACGACCCGACCGGTCCAAAAATTTGTCTTTGTGAGAAAATCTTTTTTATTTGTGAAGATATCTTTACCAAATTTCACATTATTCAATCATATTGACTGCCAAACCTAAATCCTAAATTTGGTTGAAATCGGCCCACTACTTCATATACCCCTCATAGGTACAGTGAAATCGGAACAAGTTTTAGTACTAATTTCAAAGAGGCAAATGCATCATAAGTCACAAAGCTTCGTGTGAAGGGTATCATACCTTCGGCATTCGGCATTTTAATTTAATTAACATTATATGTAATTTATTCTTTTGTTTTTATACCTCTGAAATTTTCGTTAATTTAAATATTTAAATAGCTAATCTTGTATTACTCTATTATTAGGATCTAATCAGTAAATGAATGAATTAATTAAGAACGACAATTTCTCTCCTTTAATTTGCAGGAATTAATCGTCACTTCACTTAATCCGACCGTCAATAACTGGAATTTCCTAGTAGCACAGCACACGTGACACGCTACATTATAAATTTATGTCGACGTGAATTGATTGAAAATGATAATTTAAGCACATAATCCTCCAATTTGTGCCGAAATCATGTGATCCAACCGTAAAACGGAGAATTAATACACACACACAATCTAACAAATCTAGTAATTCATCAATACATGCTCATGTCAAAATTGACGTCGAAACGTTAAAAAATTGACAAAAACAAAAAATAATTGCCAAATTAAATTCGTGTCGTGAATTTTTCTTCGTAGAAAGGATACTTTAGTCAGTATTTGTGTTTGGTATTTTTGAATCCTTGTACATAGCCCTCGGCCGTTACAATCAATAAACGGGCTTTACACGGCCCGAAACATCGTCTCGCACAAACCGTACCGAAGCGAACAAATCATATTTGATAACATCCTTTTGTGATCTCCTGATAAATCCATTTCTATTGCGGCTTTTCGCATCGTAGAGCAATCCAAACTTTTCGTTTTTGGTCAACGTGTGGACAAATTTCAAATTGCTAATTGCAAAAAAAAGTGTCAGAATAGAATTTAATGCCTTTAATATAAAAATTGTATAATTAGCTAATGAATAATTCTCTTCATTCTCTTCTATAATTTTATACGTGTGCGTCGTGTGTGGTTTAATATTTTGTGTGACCCGATAGTGTTCTGAATTGAATCCTCCATTGTCAGTCCTTCTCCCCCTCAAAAGCCTTAAATCTATTATTGTAAAAATATATTTGTATAATATTCCAATTCAGCTAAGCAACCATATATATTAAAGATAAAAGATAACTTTTTAACTAACTGGAGAATTATGGAAATTAAATCAGAAATTGTACATAAGAAAGGATCAAACTTATTCCGCATGAAATTCCTATAATATAATCGTTGTAGTTAATAAAAAAAAAAACATATAAGAAAATATAATTCAAATAAAAGCATATAAATTAATCAATGTTTCTTGTGACGGAGGAGCTCGTGGCACGCATTTCGTGATATACACATACGTGCGGTTATAAATATATATACATAGATGAGGAATTCCCTTAAATTAGATATTAGTGTTGTTGCGCGTGATTCACTGGAAACAGAAAGGAAAAGTTAGGATTATTGTCCATATGTACATACGACGCAGCTTTAAAAAAGTGGAGTGAAGTGTTCTGTTTTAATTCGAGAAAGATAGGAGAACGGTCAACAAAATAAAAATCGTATCCTGGAAGCAAATCGGAAACCGATTCGTCGATAATTGAACGTAGAACTCGATAAACATGCAACGTCGCGAGCGGGACACACGCGGCGAAAGAACAGGGTAAGTTGAAGTTTTGATTAATCCAAACTTTTGAATTTATTGTTGCCGCCATTGCCTTACATCTACTCAGTGGTAGCTTTTCGTTGAGGGGGGATGGGTCGTCGGTACTAATTGTTTTCCTAACGTTAGGGACAACGTTTCGTTGTAATCGATCAAATTGAGGACTGACTCCGAATCTGGGGTCAAAAAAGGAGGGAAAAAAAATTGCCCAGATTGGCATCCACGTTTTCATTGGAAGATCATTACTCATCAGGTGCTGCAATCGATCTGCCGGTGGAAGCAGCTCAACCAGACCAGAATATGGTTCATTACATCTGGAGTAAAAGAAGAAAGAAAACTAAATAAGTGTTGTGCATCACACATTGGCAACACCGTTTTCATGGGGGAAATAGTGGTCCAATCTGGCTGGCTCAACCTAAGGGCATTGGAGGTCACCGACTTCTAATCGGGGGTACAAAAAAAAAACCCTAGACTTTTAGTATAGCGTATATTGTTTTTGTCACGACGAAAATATGTAACACCTTAAAGGAGGCTCCGGAGGTATAGCAATGTATGTATTGTACATATATAGGTATAAATGATCAGGTTCACCTCCTGATTCGATTAAGCCATGTCTGTCTGTCTTCCTGTCCGTCTGTCTGTCTGTCCGTCTGTTTGTCCGTTCGCACGATAACTTTCGAAAGAATTAAGCTAGAGCTTGGAAAGTTTGGTTAAATGTGGGCAGTATGATCTAGTCTAGATGGTTGGTATTGAAAATGGGCATGATCAGGCCAAGAGAATGCCTACCTCCCCTACATATGTAAAATAATTAAATGTATCCATAACTCCCGATTAAATAAACATGAAAGGCTCTAGCGTTGGTAGATTTTTTGTGAGGGTAATCTCATATTCTCCTGGAAGAACAAAATCGATCAGTTGAAAACTAACGGTACTTTTCTTACAAAGAGCCCCGTACTACCCTACTTTTCAGGTTTTTTGTTATAACTCTTGAACCAATTGACGTAGACACCTGATTTTTGGCATGTAAACCCGAGACAAGAAGCAGCTTGAGTATAAATGAGATGGGCTTAATCAGATGAAAGGAATGCCTACCTCCCCTACATATTTCAAAATATTAATTATTCTTTTAATTACGATAACTTTTGACGGAATAATGCTAGAGAGTTGGAAATTTGGTAGAATATTGGAAATGAGATCTAGTTAGTTGGTATTGAAAATAGGCAAGATCCGATCCGAGAAACCTCTACCACCCCTACAAATGAAACTTCATATAAGCGATAACTTTTGATGGAATGAAGTCAGCAAATTGAAATTTTGGTTAAACGTTTGAAGTGAAATTCTGTTGGTTGGTACCAAAGATGGGCCAGATTCGACCCAACGAACCCCTACCTCCCCTACAAATAAACCTTAAAATAAGGGGTATCTTTCGAAAAAATTAAGCAAATGACTTGGAATTTTGGTCAAATGTGTGTGGTAGGATCCAGTTGGCTAATATTGAAAACACATAAAATCCGACCAGTGAAACCCCTACTTTCCCTACAAATAGAACTTCAAATAAGCGATAACTTTCGATAGAATGAAGCTAAAGATTTGAAATTTTGCTTAAATGTTCATAGCATGATCTAATTGGTTGGTGGCAATGATGGGCAAGATCTGACCCAAGGAACTCCTACCTCCCTTATAAATGAAACTTCAACTAAGCGATAACTTTCGATAAAATGAAGTTGACTTGAAAAACTCGACAAATATTTGTAGAATGGGTTAGTTAATTGATTTTGAGAATGGTCAACATCCTCCTGAATGAGTGCCAACTTCCCCTATAAGTCATAGTCATATAGGAAACTCACTTTTCATGCAAATGGTTTTTGCCAATTGGTACTTTTGGTATCACCACTAGGTTTGTACAAGTCTAGGATATATACGCTTCGGACTCCGGGTCGAAGCGAATCTTCGGCCTGGTTTTGTATTGACTTTAATTTTTCAAGCGAGGCTTCAGAGAAATCAGGTCCAACATCTTTTCTTCCTCCAGAAAAAGAGACTATGTGCCGCAAAAAAAATTGGACTCAAAAGGGCCTATGGTTTTTTTTAGATGAAAATGCAGAGCTCCAGCTCTACAAAACGTGGCACCCGCACACAGAGAAACGCAGTCAAAAACAAAGAAAAGTAGCTAAAAATTACGGGCTTTTTATGGGCTCTCCGAATCATAAGACAAAACCAGGATGTGCGCAAAATTTTATAAGATGGAAAATAAAAATATAGAATAACGTATGCGGGGTCTCGCGCCTCAGTGTCACCACAGACTGTCGAACACGAACCTGGTACAAGTGGACCGGTTTTCTTCACGTTTATGTGAAGTGTGTGTGTGTATCAGAGGACATTTGTACCAGGTACGGGTGGTACGGGTACGTTTTGGTGTTGGTTTCTCCGACCCGGAAAATATCACATCGACCCTATCTAACATTCTGACTAACCTCATCAATGAGCTAGATCGACAGGCTTAGTCCGTTTGTGAGATCTAAGGCTATAGCGCCATATGGCCTCTTTGTTGACCTCACTGACCCAAAAAGTGAATAAATCTGTTTCACTACCTTTGGGAAGATAAGGAAATTTCTGACTGAATGCGTGACGCCATAGACTAGCTCACTGTTTAAAAGCATTTACTTTTTAGGATTCTTGTGAGTTCAGTACATCCTTCACTATTATTGTGTTTTTATTTAGAACCACAAAATTTTCGGAGGGGTCCGAGCCCCCTGGCTACGTCACTGATCCTTTGGTCACTACAGAGGAGGTTTTGACACTTATGTGTTACGGATGGTCTGAAGGACCATGCCTCGGCCTCCTCGTTACACCCTTTCCCCTTCGGAGTACGGCAAGAGTTGGTTAGCAACGTTTTATCGTCAATGTTCCAGAGGGTGTGTCACGGACGTTTCATTTTATTGATTTCTCGATTGAATCGAAAATGTGCACATGCACTATTACGAATGTACACTTGTGGCATGCACTTTTTCAGCGGTGAAGCATCGTTTTGGCGAGATGTTGCATGAGGGCGGCCATGGTTGTTTTGGTTCGGGGGGATGACAGGTGAGAAGATCAGGTAAGTGCTATTCGCTATGGGCGGCCCCCACAAATTTTTCTATTTCGGCCAAGCGGGCTCTCACAGTCGGGTTTCTTTTGTTTCTTTCCAGCGGGTGAAGAAGGCCGAGGTCCATCGCCAGCTGGACCTCGGAGCACGAAAAGATGGCATCGGAGCAGGCTGGCTCCACACTTCCTTTCCTTCGTCCAGATTTCACCCCCCTCGCTTGTGTTCTCTATCGCAGGCCTATGAATCCCTTATAATATGTTTAGACAGGGGCAACGAGCGGCGAAAACCTCGCTCACATTTCCCCAACTGAGCTACAGCAAGCACAGGTCGCCGCTTAGCTCGTTGAGAAACCAATTTTTTGACAGCTGTCACTTTCGGACCTTAACGGTCAAAATAGCTAGCTTTTGGTGTCGTCCACCCTCCATTACAGGCCCCCGGGCAAGGAGAACTCTGGAGAGGTCTTTTGTCCCTCTCAGTTCCTATTATTATAGTATTAGGCTTTATGTTGCTTACATGGACTCGGCTGATCTATGCATTTCTCGTAGAAATTATCTTGAGCTCTAATAATCCAGGACAATGTCATTTCATCATTAGCCACGTTTTTGCGCTTACACATGTTTCATGTCGCCGTAAGAAATTCAGTTCTATTCTTGGCTTCTAATTAAATAATAGGCTGCCGAAAGAGAGGCCTTGGTAATGATTCGATGGTGCTACTAGCTGCTAACACCCAAGGCTTAATGGGGTGGGTGTCATGCACATATATACATACAAATGTTGAAGGTGTCATTTCTGCGGGTTCACGTGCAAAGAAATTGGCTCGATAACAACGTGTATCCAAATGTATATACATTCGTACGTATTTCTAATTCGGGACACTTTGAACTTTGCGCGTTTGCAGTCTCACATTCGAGCGCATCCACCCACCCGTTGGTTTGTTCGCAATGTGGCTTTTCGCTAGCAAATATTTACATTTAATTCAATTTGAATATTTTGCCAGTGACTGAATTTCAGCAAAACAATTTCGAACGGCCTCAACGTTGACGACTGTGTTTTTCTAAGTATGTATGGATGGGATGAGTGCCATCATGCGCCTTCATTGGAACACGTGACTGTTGATATCGGTTCGTGATCCCATGTTTTCACGTCGCGCGTGGTAGCACCTCTTCCACACAATCCAATCCTCCCTCACCTGTGTCGTTAATTTCTTATTAAAAGATACAAAGTATCTACACTGCATGCAGATACATCGGAACATGGATATGTCTATGACTACCGATTGCGTGGAACCTGTTGTGTTGAAGATATCAACGTAAGTTTTGTAAAGATCCCAGTATAGTTATACTGGATGAAATCATTCGAAAAAACACGTCCCACGCTTTCGGTAGGCATAAGACATATCCATGTACCCATGTATCTGGTGGCAGTGTAGATACTCGTCATAAATTCTGCTTTGCTTTGTCCTGTCCGCTTGGGCTCCTTTCTCTCGCGGGATCGTTTCGTTTTCGTTTGCATCGCGTGTGTGCAATATTCACCTCCTCTCGTGCACCCTGTTCCATCTACCCGTTCGGTACAGTTTGCAGACTGCAGCCTATCGACATTTCTCTGAGTACGTTTCTGCTAATCGCAATCACGCTTCCCACCATCTTTTCCCAATCGGACGTGTATTGTGTTTGTGTATCTATTGCAAAATCGCACCCACACTATCCGTCTCATCCCGCCCCTTTAATCAACAGTCCGGGTCCGGCACACACAATCCGTTTCTCAAGTAACGCGTGCGACTCTATGCGATTGTGTCCGGCAAACAGAAAGGGAAACTAACAAAAGTAAACAAAACATTCCAACACACGCACAAAGAGAATGCACAAGAAAAATTTTGGAATTTTTGCAGAAGGGGGGGGGGGGGGGGGTCATTTGATCTTCTGCAGACCTCTGAATGTACATCGTGTTACGATGAGCTGCCCGGAACTATAACATCCTGCGACGAATATTTCTCTATTTCGGGGCTTGGGAGGTTTTAACTCGCGCAGTACGAATCCGCCATTTTGTTTTATGAAATGTTTATTGCATGTGTGGTCACACCACCACCACATTGTGGGCCAGTCAGACCTCAAATTGCCGCCATTGCAAATGCACAACCATTTGGATAGAATGAACTTCATCCGCGATGGCTCTCGCTCTCTATCTTCGGGGGGCGGGAACTATGTAATGTACACACTCTCAAATTGCGTCTGCGCATGTCCAAATGTTAGTCGAACTAACCACTTGCTACTTTTTCTGTTACCCTATTCATTCAGATATGTAGTACAACGTGCGCTATTTTATTTGTTTGGATTCCAGCCATTTTGAACAGTTTGGAATTTTTGCGGAAGGGGGGCATTTGATCTTCTGCAGACCTCTGAATGTATTGTACATCATAACATATAACATCTTGCGACGAATATTTCTTTATTTCGGGACTTGAGAGATTCTAACTCGCCTAGTATAAATCCGCCATTTTGTTCTATATGTTTATTGCACGTGTGGTGGGGGCCCACATTGTGGACCAGTCAGACCTCAAATCGCCACCATTGCAAATGCACAAACGCAGTCGCTGGATCACCCGATTTGGCTCGAATGAACTTCATCCGCTCTCGCTCATCTTCGGGGGGCGGGAACTATGTACACTCTCTCAAATTGCGTCTGCGCATGTCCAAATGTTAGTCGAACTGACTACTTGCTACCTTTTCTGGGACCCTAGTGATTCAGATAGTACAACACGGGCTATTTTATTAAATGATGAATGGGAATTGGCGGAAATTGAAGGTCATTGAAAGTCCGCCCGTTCACCCGTACACTATGTTATTTCTTGCCGTCCACAACGTCAACCTTTATCGCTATCAAATCAACATCCCAACATGTACACACAGGATCCCCGCAAGCGCACCGCCCGCGCGGATCTACAAGCAACAGCCATGCACAATGACCACTTCACTCAAACGACATGCACAACCAGAAAAGAAAAATTTTTAATGGGCTTGTTTCCTCTTCTGACCCCCGAATAGAAAAACAGACATTTCGTGTGACGGACAGATTTTTAGGATGACCCCCAGCTATAAGACATATCCATGTCAAAAAAAGTGAACAGTACGAAACGAATCAAACTGAATGCCACATGAGAGAGATAATTATCGCGTTCTGCTTCTGTGGCTGACCCCACTCGTAGAGTGGCATATGTGAAGGCGACGTCACACCCGCGCCGGTATGAAATACACATTTGATACGCGAGTATATTCACAGGTGTACGAGTACTATACTACAATATAAGTGTAATGTAGACGGAAGAAAGACCGGCATTAAACAATGATATGATGACGGTGGTGGTAGGCAGCCACCGCCTTACTAAGTACTACTTGGACTCCCTCCAGTTCGCCTAACGTAATTACATCCGCATATTGCACATACTCGCCTCGTTACAAATAGTTACAACAAACGATCATAAAGACGCCTTTCCTCCTCGACGCCAAGGTGTGGAGGCGGAACATTCAATTCGATAATGTTCATAGAACGATACTTTCATGGGCGCGGGGGGAATATCTCTTCCTCTTGATTCTCGAATCGATGATGGTGGCGTTTTGTATATGGTAGACAATTTGGTTGTGTCAGGTCTATATCGAATGAGTAATATTTAATGCAACAATTAAAGTGTTGCTGGCTTCAAACACATACAGATACAGACAGTGTTTGTAATCTTTATTCGTTCCATGGTATATTTTGTCCCTAGTGGCAAAAATGCCAGAAATGGAATGTGCTCGATTTCCTCTCGATGGAAAAAATGAATAAATTGTCTTAATATGGTCTACGTCAGGCGTGGTTCCAGAAGGGGGGGGGGGGGGGGGGGGGGGAATTCCCGATTGTTTAATGAACCTCCGAATAAATTGGTAAAATGTTGCACGGTAGCTGCTTATCCTCCATTATGACTATGATCTTAGGGTGGCCTTTCAGACACGAGTCTCCAGTCGGAAACCCACAAATAATGTAGGTAGATAGATAAGTACAGGGGTTGCCATGATTAACCACAGCACACATAGACCACTGTTATGTTACTTATGGTTGTGATAGCACCAAGACGCTGCACCTTACCCTATATGTGGGGACGGAGCCTAGGGTAGCATATGACCCTGAAGGTCGGGCTGTACCATCTGGCGAAGAAAAAGGCCCCTCAACGAGCTAACCAACAGCCTATGCTTGCTGTACCTCAGTTCGTCGCTCGTTGCCTCTGTCCTTTACTTATTAACAAAAATGCATAGGCCTGGGGAAAACAACACAAACATGGGAGGCAAAAATGGGGAATGTTAAAAAAAATAGGGTGATAAGAATGGAATATGGTTGGCGGACGGCGCAGATTTCCTCGCGCTCGCATCAGGGTCCAGGCGTAATGGGACTCTCGGCCTCTGGTTTCGTACCACCGACAGATCCTTACTCATCAGGTGCTGCCATAAATCTGCCGGTGGAAGCAGCACAACCAGACCAGAATATGGTTCATTACACAGTTAATGTCTTGATAAGCTTAAAAAAGGGTTCCACTGTCATCGCGGTAAGCCGCTTCCTCTCCCTTCTCCGCTATTGCGTTGATATAATTTAGCTTGTCCCGTCTTACGCTTCTTTGCACGCCTTTATGTAGTGAACGGTATTCAGCTCTGAGTTGGTCTTTGGCTGCGCCGTCAGCAGCTTAGTTAATCTTTTCCTTAACTCTCTTGCGTACTGAGATTAGAGACCATGTAGAGTCGCTAATGAATGGTCTCCTACCGCACTTCAATCGACCCGGAAATGTTACGCCTCACGAAATAAATGAGTCCTTAGCGACTTTCTCTATTATCAATCGTAGCATTCTCACAAGGTGGTGGTGCAATAGCGCTCTCGTGCAAGGCGGTGGAATATGCACGTCTTATTGATGGATCTTTAAGCTTTTGCACATTAAAACGTGGCAAGATTCGTGCATTTTGAGGACGCTGGATTGCCGCTGCCGTTCGTAAGCGTATTTTTGCGATAACAAGTTGGTGGTCGCTGCCAACATCAGCACCTCGCTTCGACCTGACGTCCAAGAGACAATTCCTCCGTGTCTTGGAGACGGCTTTTTGGTCAATCTGGTTTTCTGCTCTGCCATCCGGAGAGGTCCAGGTTGTTAAGTGGCAACGTTTGTGCTTGAACTGGGTACCGCTAATGACGAGTTGACGAGAGTTGCAAAACTCCCACATACCCAATCTTAGGGTAAGGGTTACTTCCTTAGGTGTCCTAAGAGTCGCCGGGAGCAATTTTTTATATAGCGCAGAGGTAGCTCTCCAATGTGTTTTTGATCGCGTGTTCTTTTGATGAGATTTCAGCTGGGTGTGACGTGTTAGTGTTCTCAAAACTATGTTGCATCTCTTCGCCTACTTTCTGGGGCGACCGGTAGCGCAGTGTGTGGAGGCATCGGTCTCAAGTTTGACTACTGGTGTTTCGGGTTCGAATCCCGTCCACGACGGCCTTCGTGGCCATAGATGTGCGGAGGTACGTGCTGGCAATTGCATTCTCCGAAACCAGTTTATGCCAACGAAACGTCAACTGGGCCACATGGAACAGTTAACGCGCTATGCCCCACAAGGGGTTAGGGCAATTGAGTAGTGAGACGCACTGGTGTTATTGGCCATTCAGGATGATCATCGTTATGTGCCTCTACCAAATGTTTTGAACTGCAAAACTTGGTTAGCCGTTCCAGAGGGCGCCCACGGGGAAGACTATGGAAGAGGTCTTTTGCCCTCATTTTGTCTCACCTAGGGGTGCATATTCTAAACCCGTTATTACGTCCTCTCATCTATATATAATTCACCTTATCCGCGAACATACTGCAAATATGGTTCTCTCTCTGGTATGCCTCTTTCGTTCAACTGAGAACCATAAGGAAACTTTGCAATTTACACACAAATTCAAAGGCTTACAAAAGTGATTCTGGCCATTCTTCGCAAATCAACCTTCCCAAAATCAACCCTTGGTGGTTTGTTGAAAACTTGCTTTTTTTTTTGCCAAGCGGAGCGCAAAGTACCTTCGTTTGAGGTGTAAAAAACTTCCTTTCCCTGTACAGGATACTGTGCTCCACACGACAAAGTCAAAGAGGCGACTGTTAAAAAAATCTACCGGAGGACTTTGTGACGATGACGCCCACTCCCCAAAGTTTGAGTGTGTATGGAAAATGACAATTTAATGGGAAAAGAATGTCGGAGCCTCCGGCCGCCGTGTGTTGAGCTGCTTTTCATTTCGACATACATAATCAAAAACGGTTGGCCGAAACAATTGCATGCGACAATTTGTCGGAAGTTATGTGACAGGTGCACGCAAACTGTTGGGACGACCGCCCGTTGTGCAGAATTTGTTTATCGTGGCCCCGATCTGTTCCGTTCCTTTAAATAGGAAGTCGATTCCAACAGAGCACAAGTTAAATGAAAATTGAACATCATGTTGGTGTAGGACATGTCCTATAAGTTGAATTGCGAATTGGGGCCGAGTATATCATAAATTGGTCATACCAATTGACTTAGCTGACAACGTATTGTTATTTGTATGAGTGTATTTAAAAACTGGGTTTTGTTAAACCTGGTAAACGAAAATAGGTTGACTATTTACGTCAGTAAATTTAACTACAGATTGCAAGGTTTGGTGATTACGACTTTAAGCGTAATTCAAATGCAAAAAGCAGGACACCTCTCCCTTATAATCGTCGTGCGAAGCGTTAGTTTCATGGTTTTGGTGTAGCCAACGTCGTGTTGCTGTTGTAGTAGCAACGCGTCTTGCGTTGAAGGGGTTTGGCAGCTCTTGGCCGTTGCTAATGCAACGTGTTGCTCCGGTGCGTAGAACCGGCTGACGCCTCCTGACATGCTCATAATTTACCCAGTGGCGAGTGATGACTTCCACGACCGCACTGATGCGTTGTCTTTTCAGTGTGGCAAAATGATTCGAATCCAGCGTGGGTAAAAAGGCGGGTTTGGTGGGGCGGGTACGAAGCCTAAGCTAGAATAATGACAGTTAAGGTTGGGATGTACCACTTGGCGAAGAAAAAGGCCCCTCAACGAGCTAAGCAGCGGCCTATGTTTGCTGTAGCTCAGTTCGGGAGATGTGGCGGGTTCTTCGCCGCTCGTTACCCCTTTCCTTTACGTATTAATAAGAATTCATAGGCCTGGGGAAGACAACGCAAACAGGGGAGGGCTGGATGTTGCCGTTCCTGCGGCAGCCGGTTCTTCGTGCCGGAACGACTCGTTTTTCAACGGATTGGAATGATTGGCGGACGGCTCAGATGCCCTGACGCTCGCATCGGGGTCCGGGTGTAATGGGACCCTCGGCCTCTCGTTTCGCACCATCGACAGATCACTACTCATCAGGTGCTTTTCTCGATCTGTCGGTGTAAGTAGCACGACCAGAATATGGGTCATTACAGAGATTCGATTCTGAGAGTCTCGTTGTTGTTAGTCGTCAGCGTGATGTTGAGAAACTCCTCCCACCCCTGAAAGTTATCTATACTCGGAAAGGCGAAAGTCAGAGTACTTCCTCTGTTACACACCTAGTGCGCACTTAATTTGATGATTCAATGAACTACACTTGTATCTACATACTTCGAATTGAAGAAAATCCCCTATCCGAAAATTTTCTAGTCAACAGAAGATTTTCCCACGTTTTTTCCATATCTCGCAGTCAGATAAGATTCCAAATGAGTATGGAGCCTTGCAAGTTCTCAGAGCCATACAAATATGGTGCAGGTACATTATGTACTGGTATTTTAGTACAATAAAATTATCCAAAGGGCAATGGGCAAAATGTATGAAGCTTGGTCCAAATTTCCACGACAAATGGGATCTATGTTACTGAATAGTCCACTAAATATGGAGTAACTTCTACTATGGCAGCAAAAAAATAAGCTAACTGTAAAAAGTTATAGCTAAAAAAAAACTAGTAGCAAGCAAAAACTATCAATAGCTTTAAAAAATAGTAACTAGAAGAAAACTATCGAGTAACTATCGGACAAAAATTCCGATAGTCCCGATTGTTTCGATAGGCCGATCGTTTGCTATCGAATAACTTTTTCGAATGAATTCGACTCCCTACCAGTTTTTTCCAGCAAGATTGGCCGTGTTTTTGAGGAAAAAAGGGTTGCCGCTCGCGCTCAGAAACTCCTTTATTTTTTTTATTTGTTGCAATTCTGACTTCAGATTCGCAATCAGCGATCCAATAAGCCTCCTATCAGATTTTTTACAACAAGGTTGGCCGTGTTTATAGAAAAAGTGTAGTCATTCTGAACCCCCCATTTGGTTTTTTGCCAGTTGGACTTCAGATTCGCAACCACCGACCCAAAAAAAAACCCTTACCAGCTTTTTCCAGCAATATAGGCCATGCTTTTGAAAAAAGGGGTTCCGTTCACGATAAGATCTAAATTCAAGTTCAAGTTTGTAACCAATTATACACATAATCTGTATTGACTTATAAATCTAAAATCGCATGCACATGATTTTGAGCCAGCCAACATGTCAAAGTTATGTATTTTATTCATTTGACTAAACTTTTCCTACATAGCAATCTATCGGGCTGTCGAATAAACTTTTCATTCAAAGCATACTATCGGGCTATCGATACGATCCACCGATAGTCCCGATAGTTATTCGAATAGCTATCGACCGATAGTCCCGATAGTTTCGATAGGCCGATAGTTATTCGAATAACTAATAGCTCGATAGTCCCGATAGTTATTCGAATAACGATCGGAACTTTCGGCCGATAGTTTTTCGAATAACTATCGATAGTAAAAACTATCGAATAATTATCGGGACTATCGGTCGATAGTTTTTACTATCGATAGTAAAAAGTGTCCATCACTAGGATATAGTAGCGTGTTTCATGCGGTTAGGTCAGCAGATCGAACCGTAGATCTCTCGATTATTTGATAGTTTCAGTATTGATCCATTTTGTTAAGAGCACGCGCAGACGGTAGACTTTTTAGTTCGCAAAAAAACTAAATACATATTATAGTTTAGTCATAAAAATAGAACACATGGCGGTTTATGAGACCGCGCACACAGCGATTACTATATAGTTTAGTTTGCTGTGTGTGTGGTCTCATAAGCACAGAGCTCTGTACGACATGATGCTAAGTGCCGTCCACCAGACAACAATCCCATGCATCATTATGGGCCGCAGCACCGATGTGTATAGCCAGTAGACCATTTTCGGCTGCGATCCCCATTTTTTGCCTACTCCTGCAAGAGTACAGTGCAACAGTTGCCTTACTCACACGTTCCTGAACGTTTGCCTTCCAGCATAATTTACTATCCAAGATAAGTCCAAGAAATTTGGCTTTATCAGTGAGTATAAGCCTTGTGCGCTCCATCAGTGGTGCTACAAATGCAGGTATACTATATCTTCTAGTGAAGAGAACGAGCTCCGTTTCGTGCGGATTTGCTCTGACCCCAACCTCACTAGCGCGTTTCGTCAGAATGCCGACGGCATTCTGCATTATATCGCTCAGGACACAAGCGAATTTGCCCGAAATTGCAATGGCAATGTCATCCGCATAAGAGCAACCTGTTGACCGCCAAGTTCCACAGAAGCGGAAAGAGAATACCGCCTTGAGGAGTGCCTCTACTTACGTGCCTGCGTACAGATGATATACCGAGACTAGTGGAGATCACCCGAGATGTAAGCATCAGGTACACAAACCTGCAGAGTGCGTCATCTTCGCACAGGGTTAAGAGCGTACTCGTATCAGTGATAGCCACAGGTTTAACGCTGTTGAAAGCGCCCTCAATATCTCAATGAAGGCGAGGGATCTTTCAATGCAGCCTCCTAGAGAGTGTAAAGCAGTATCCACAGATCGGCCCTTCCAAAAGGTGTGTTGGGACACGGAGACCGCTCCGTAAGTGTGTGTCGATCAAACGCTCCAATACTTTTAGCAGAGTCGATGGTAGGCTGATGGGTCGAAAATCCTTCGAATGTGTGTGAGAACTTTTACCCGCCTTCGGGATAAAGATCACTTTAACTTCCCTCCATAGGAGAGGAATGTGTATACTAGTTCCAAACAAGCTTTGAAAATCGATGCCAACTGTATGTTCTGTAGATCCGCCGGAATGACACCATCGGGGCCAGCAGACTTGATAGGGTCAAAGCTGATTATCGCCTATTCAATCTTTTCTTTCGTGAGAAAACAGGAGGATTCAAATTCCACCATATTGGCAATAGTAGTAGTACCAGGAGATGAAATAGAAGACCTATCCGGGAAATGCGTGTCTAGCAAGACCTCGATGGTGACACTAATGCGTGCTCAAGCTATCACAACTCGACTGTATCTCGAAAACTATTGAAGATACAAAAAATGTAGTGCTAATCTTTTTTCTTAAACTATTCAAGATCTTTCACTTTGTCTCAGAAAGTTGTTTGCTAGGGTAAACAGTTTTCAAAATATTCTCAAAAGACAAACAAAAACGTGTTTTCATTGTTTTTTGGCTATAACCCAAATTCCACTAAAAAAATTTGGTAGCAAACCTAAGATTCGTAATCTGCACCCCAAAAAACATAAACGAGAAGAAAAAAAAAAAACTCCACAACAGTTTGCTTTAGGAAAATTCTTGATGACTAGACTATAGGGTAATATGCCCGTTCACCATAGAAATATATGGGACGGGTAAAAAAAATGGCCTTAGGTTAACTTTTTCTACATTAAATCTAATTTGATTGTACTATTTACAACATAATGATTAAATGCAATTCAATTAGAGGCTGATAAGAACATGCAAGTCCATTAAGTCAGTCTCTCTCCATTGGCAAAACGAAAACAGCATTTTCCACCAGCGATTGTCAACTCCGGCTGTTGCTGCCTCGTGACCACCGCCGCCCTTCCTTCTTCGATACATTCGCTGTTCGCCCATAATCGACTTGAGTTGGCCTCTCAAGTCGTTTCCATTGCGTTCGACTTTAGTTTGCGTTTTCTGGTTCGAGTGGTCTGTTGTCGTCTATCGTCTATCGTCTTCTCCGGTCGATTTGCGAGTGTGACTCATCTGCCCCGCCTCCGGGGGGTTCCAACAATAATAATTTACATTTTCCGATTCTCGCTCTTGTGTACTTTCGCGCAACACACACACACTGGTTCGGTTCGCATCTATCGTTCGTTCTTGGACGTACATATCTTTCTATCTTTCCTCTCGATACGAATGGAAGAATCCTTGAACACGAATCTCCATAAATGAAGTACTCGTGACCTAGGCCGCAGGAATTTCCAAACAAGTTTTCAGTGTTCTGTGTTGTTTCTCTTTTTCCCATTTTGTTTGTGGCCTCCTCTGGTATCTTTCCTAAAGTTCTCGTGCTTTGGTCCGTCACCGTCAGTCGACAATATTTACTATACAATACTCTCCCGGACGGACGGCGGGAAAACCGGAATGAACCGTTCTATCGCGGAAAAGATACATCGCGCTCCTGGAGTTTGAAAAGATACTCGTCGCTTCGTAGTGTACTTGATGTGGTGCTGCGAGAAAATCTTTGTGCTCCGTTAGTCATAGGTGTGTCGACCTTAGCGACAAGAAGAACCGCGCCGCGTCGATAACGACCGCGATAACGATTTTTCTGTTGCGGAAAAAAATTTATAAGTCTCCCCGGTACGGTGTTGATTAGATAGATCGAGGCTTTTATTGGTGGCTCAGGTGTGAAGTGCTTCTCTACATCCTTGTCTCCACACGGAGTATAGCCACGATCGAAAGGTGTGTCCCACAGAGTGCTGCGTGAAAAAGAGCAAGTGCTGCAAATTTAATCTTGCGCGCTGTGTGTGGAATAAATTCAGATATCAGCAGCGCTAGGTGCTTAGTGGAAAAGTGGTGTACGTGAGTGTATGTGTGTGTGGCGATCGTGCGTATAATGCAATTGATACCCCCGCAACAGTGTCAAGTGCCTACATGATCATCCATAATTGGATTATACGCTCTGGCGACTTGTTTTGAATTTAAGTGCGCACTGAGGTCGTAGTCGACTATTTTTAGTCCACTTGGAATCAGCAAAACAGTGTTCCCTGGCGTCTGTCTCGTGTACGGCAAGCGGCATTGGAAGCAGATCATCCATCGGAGCTGTACTAGTGCCGCGCCACTCCAGTTTTGCACATTGGATGATTCATTCACACACTCTTCGCGCTTCTGCTAATATTGGCCAAGAGATTCTCATCGATCAGCGGATGTTACTACAATCCAGACATCCCAGCACCATCAATATCATCGACAATTCATTCATACTATCGCTCAACGTGCCATCTTTCTCCCGAAGGACTTGAACGTACACGTACCGCGGAACTCGACTGCGTATTTTGTGACCTTACACCGGATATCGACTACATCCTGTTTTTTACGACCCAACTGCTGGCCCAGCCGATCTTTGGTTGTAAATTGGGCTGTTAACAGCGTCCAAGGAGAGGTGAAACGGACTCGGAATTGAATTGCAAGACAAAATCAACGGCAGCGTACGGGAATCCGTGACCAGCTGCCATCGTTCACTATACGCCCTTTAGTCAAGTACGTATGCGGGGACATTTTTGTCGTATTATGTTTGTAAAGAATATAGCTTAAGGATTCGTGGCTAACAGATTCAATTTAGGGGTTGAAATTATGTTAAGTCATATTCGCATCACACGCAATTTGGCAAAATCTTGGCGTTTGGCCAAATCTACCACAAGATTTCCAAATCTGGATTTCGGATGAGATTTGAAACAAGTTTTATCCCAAATCTCGCTGGACTCTTCTTTTCTTCGAAATCTCGCTACTATGTATTTGGGTAAAACTTTAGTTTAGCGGCCTTTGCGAAATTTTTCATGAAAATAGATTGTTGTTAATTGCCTTGATCCCTTCAGGGGCATGGGTGCGTCAACATCTCTTGCATTATTATGCCTTGTTGACGTTTCTATAGCATATGTATCAACTTTTTCGGATGGTCCAGTTGCTAGGATGCATCTCCTCTTCGCTCCGTCTTTAGACTGACAAGCTCGGAGGGCTTTATTAACGCGCCGAGGATTGAACCTCCGTCTCTCTAGATCAGGGGTCGGAAAACTATTTCTGAAAAGAGCCAGATTGTTGGGATTTTGGGTTTAGTGGGCAGGAAAAGAGACTCAAAGTGAAAATGTGTAATGGACGGTTTGGTGGGCATCCGAAGATGCCCGTGGGGAGGGAGCCTAAGGTAGCATATTGACCGTGAAGGTCGGGCCGGGCCATCTGGCGAAGAAAAAGGCCCCTTAACAAGCTAAGCAGCGGCCTATGCTTGCTGTAGATCAGTTCGGGAGACGTCTTTAATTTCTATAAGTACTCAAATCATAATAAATTTTTTCCATTGCTGTGTTATCGAACTGTTGTATAACAGACCAAGCCTGGATACTGAGGTCCGTCTACATTGACTAAACTGAATACGCAGTTAAATAAAAGTCTACCACAAGGAATAAAGTTGACGATTGACCCAAATGAAACCATAACATATGACAAATCGAGGTGTGTGTCACAAAAAACTTGGTTGTTAGCTTCGCAATAAACCTTAAAAATTTGTCCAACTAACCTATGCTTTACCAGAATCAGTTGTCAAAAGTTTTAAAAATTTACCGAGTCTTAGTGGCTCTGCGGGCAACTGCATGGCGGATGATCTTGCTCATGAGGGGACAACTGGTGTTGTCGATGGGGATGGGGACCACATTGACATTAAAATGCCAATTGCATCATGCAAATTATCAATATCAGGAGTATCTGTGGACTCATCAAGAGCCAACGAAATAGCTCGTAACCCTTTCGCAAGAGTTTTCCTGTATATTTTCCAAAGCAACTGCTGGGCATCCGCGTATAAAGCGTTTAATGGGATCGACATCTTCCTAGCAGAAACAACATTCCGTTTCGTTGGACAGATCCACCAGGAAGTGGTATCTCACCAAGTGGTGCCCTGATAGGTCGTAGGTGTCACCTACTGGTAGCCTCCAATTAGTTCTATATCCAAAAATTCCAGGAGCTAACTAGTTCTTTAACATTGCAATATTTGCATTTTTCCCTGATCAGCGTCCTAGCTGAGGGCCACCTGATGCAAAAAAAATGGGTTTTAACTCCTAAAAGTTTGAAGATGAAGAAGGCAAATTCAATGCCTCACGGTGACCTGGTACCCAATAGAGAGTGGCTTGGTTGGTGGCCGCCATATATTGTAAGTGCTCTTTCATCATCCTCCATAAGAACTTGTAAGATGATAGCAACCTGATGGCTAACCAATTATTTGTGCAAATGGCAATGAAAGATCCAAGAAACCTCTAAATTAGTATTTCCCCGGTGCAGGAGTCAACGGAATGGGTCTCAGCTTGAAATACAGCCAGCGATTAAGACCCTGGTCTTCAGTCCAGTGACTGCAGCACCAGCTAATCCTCCATTTCTGATACAACTCTGGGTCCAGGGGCAATTTTTGTGATTTCGCGATTTCTTCGCTATTTTTCCGACGATTTCGATGATTTTTGGTATGCAGCCACGAACTTACATTCAAAACAGTTTGTGATACATATTTACTTACGTTTTGGCTTGCTATTGCCTATTTGCCTAGCTATCAGTCGCTGATAGCGTATATTTCCTCCCTGCCCCTATGTATCAATGTTCTCACCTTTCAAAGACCCTATTACACACCTACCACATCGAGTCGGAAGGTCTAATTGGACCGTAGGCAACCAAACTGGGTTGTTTTTCCCCTACCAGAAGTAGGCAATGTATGCTAGTTTCACGATTCTCTCCATGGGAATATCAACTCACGAGCATTTTTTTCGTGCTGTCTTTGGTCCATCGAACGTGCTCATGGCAGGCGGGTAGGTACTCAGTAATAATGTAAGTAGGCAACATAAAAATAAGGGATACATGCCTTTCTTAAAAAGTGTTGTTACAACATTTTTTTAAATGAAAAATTACGGTGTGGAGCAGGTGTGGCCAAATACAATTTTGACAAAAGCATCAGGCAAAAAGTGTTTATTCAAAGGAAGGGTGACAAGGACTTTTGGCGGCTCGTAAAAGCAGTGAAGACTAACTTCACGTCTTTATCCATTCCACCTCTTTTATATGATGACCAAGTACACAGTGAGTCTCAGGATAAGGACAATCTCTTTGCGGAGATCTTTGTCGCAAACTCGTGCCTCCCATCAACAGCTCAAAAACCACCATCCATTCCATTGTGTGACTCAAGGCAAAAGCCCTTGCATTTTCGTAAAAGAGGTATTTAAAATTCTTTCAAGGCTCTACATCTCCAAATCCACGGGACCTGATGGTACTCGTATATCACCTATAGTTCTCAAACATTGCGCATCCTCGTTGGCAAAACCTCTTCGTAAGTTACTCCACTTATCCTACTTCACAGGTATGCTCCCATCTGAGTGGAAAATTTGCTAATATTCAACCAATTCCCAAGAAGGGTGATGCCAGTGATCCCTCGAACTACCGGCCAATTGCACTCACATCGATCTTGTCAAAAGTTTTTGAAACACTTGTTAATTCTCAATTAATGAATTGTCTAGATTCACACCATCTTATAAGCGATCGACAGTACGGATTTCGGTCTGCTCCCTCTAACGGGGACTTATTGAGATTTCTCACTGAGCGTTGGAATCGCTGTATCCATTAATACGGTGAGGCCAATGTCATTCCTCTAGATATTTCCAAAGCTTTTGACAGAGTTTGGTATTCAGCACTCCTGGCTAAACTTCATTCTTTTGGTCTTGACTCCAAGCTCATCAAATGAATTGAAAGTTTCCTGCACGACCTTTTAATTCAAGTTGTTTTTGACGGAGTCAAATCGAGTCAGTATTAATGCCGGAGTTCCGCAAGGCACTGTCCTGTCTCCAATCCTCTTTCTTCTGTTTATCAATGACCTTCTGTTCTGTTTATAACTTCCAACCCAATACACAGTTTTGCTGATGACAGCACTCTTGACTGCACGTACTCTTTTAGTGCTGTGACTGAATTTCGTAGGAGCACAACATCTACTAATCGGAATCGCATGTATGATCCATTAAATTTGGATATTTCAAAAATCATCGCTACGACCGCCAGGAATTTAAACAAAATGTTCATCGTCATTTAATTTCGTCTAATCCAGCTCAACCCATCCCTTCCCTCTTACCCTAATTTCCCTCACCTACTAAAGCTATCCTATTGCATTAAAGGGTATCCCCTAAGCTTTGGTGTTAACATAAAAAAAATCTAGAAAAACACAGGTTTTATCTTCGGCGTGTCAAATAAAAACTTCCTTTGGGTACTGCTACTCCTTCAGCTCGTCAGTAAAAGACGGCTCGGATAGGAGGTGCATGCTAGCAACTTCACCATCCGCAAAATAGGCTATCAAAACGTCAACAAGGCAACATAGCTATGCAGGAGAAGTTGGCGCCCATGGAGGGGTAAACTCAATTCACATGACTTATCGGTGTGTGTACCTATTATACTATCCACACATTCCGCCGGCCACTAGGGAGTCGATCAAACAAAGAACTTCCCAAGATTTTTATTGGCAATACACCATACCGCCTTATACATAATATTATATCTGGATCAATTTTCTTTTAAAAAAGAACAAGTGAACAAGAAAATTACTTTCACCCAAACGCTTGGCATCCTGTTCTGGGGCGCACAGGAAATTGAATCTCCTCACCCTCAGTCATCGTCACTCAATCCTCCACCAAACATTGACAAACAGTAATTTCATGATAATTTTCATTTGTCCTCCATTTATTACAATGACTTCATTCCTATCTATACATACTCATAGAATATTAAAGCTTGATAACACTGAGACATTTTACTTTTCAATTGCCTTTCGCTTGATGATATCTCTCGTTACCTTTTCATCCCCAACCAACTGCAAAACCTCACACTTGTTCAGCGCTCCACTGCAGTGAATGCCATGTGTTGTGTTGTTATAGTCTCGGAATAAAGTCAAGCACTTTGTACATTGCCTTATCAGCAAAGTGTGTATTTGTGTATATTTTAAAAATACAAACAAACAACCGCGACATGGGTCTTATCATTTCACTATCACGATGCTCATAAATTTATCTTGTCTCTAACGCATTTCGTTCGTCTGTTTTGTGATAGTTGGGAATTTTGTTAGCACATGTCAAAAAATTCTGTAGTGGTGTAGTCCCCCTCGACTGAGCCGAAAGTAATGCCCGAACCAGATTGAACGTAGAATGCAGCAGCAGCGGCGGCAGCGAAATGTCAAGTTAGAAAGCCTGCATTTCCCTTAAGCGACCTAGATTGAACGCAACGACAGCAGGTCTGCCCGCTCCCACAGAAGCCGGTTCTATCTACGCACCGGAGCGACCCGTTCATCAGCAATGGTCAAGGGCTGCCAAGTGCCTTCAACGCGTGTAGGCATCGTTACAACAACAGCTAAGCAGATCTGCCTGTTGTTGTTGCTGCCGAGGCTGCTTTCTGCGTTCAATCTGTTTCGGACAAAAGAAAGAAAAAAATACTCGTAATCAAACAAATTCAGTATCTTTAATGTCCTTTATTCATGTCCTTTATTCATGTGCCTAAGACGTGGCTGCTATCATTATTCTACGCCTTCGCCCTTCAGATATATAAAATTAACATCCCCCGCTTTCACACTTTACAGACACTTTGTAAGCCTCGTGCTAGTATTCAGTACAACGCAAACCATCCATTGAATGCGGAGCTAATTTCATCGATTTTCGAAGCTATTTTTAAAACATCCACCTTCAAAAACAACGTTTGCTGCGTCTTAGCCTTTCCTACTATGTTTGTAGTATCAGACAAGACAAAAAAAAATCTAAATACGAACCGAGAACAAACATACGAGTATCTTCTCTAACACCGGCGCCTTCTATTCTATTCGACTAGGAATGTTGTTTGTAAAGAAAAAGAGACGGATGCGTATTCAGGGCTAACATTGAATAGACATCGAGTCGAGATTAGAAAACTCTCTCAAGTTGTGATGCAATAATAGAAGAAGATAAGAAATTCAATAGTCAGCAAGATCCTTCAGACAAACATATCGTCGGGAATACTGTCACTGTAGGGATCCTGCAAAGTGGTGACTAATATGAACAATATATAACGACATTTCGACGAAGGTCAATCATTATATTTATGTGTAGCAACCGGACAATAGATTTGTTGTGGACGAAAAAGAAAGAAGACCGTCTGTCATGCCATTAACGATTTCGTTCACAATGTCCTTGCTGGCTTTCCGACGATTGAATGAATCAAAGTCATTAGAAGGCATCGAGAGCTACTTTTGGCCAAACTACGTATCTTATCGAAGCATTTTATCAACAGCAACCTTCATGAAATCATTCAGGAAACAGAATACTACGAAGAGCTTTACTTAAGTACACTTGTTTGTTGAGAAATGTTACCGAACAAATGTTTATCTAGACGAGTTACACATCCAACACAAAAACCACCCTCAACCCTAATATTTGAATAGAAATTGCCTCAAATGGGAGTTGATAAGCTATCTCTAAATTGATGTAGCTAAGACATGCAAAGACTTATTACGTACTTGGATAAAAGCTGCCTTCAGTGTAAATGTTGATAATAGACGAAAGATTTGAATGGGTACAACTGGATGCGACAGAATTTAAGTGTCGCCGCAACTAAAGAATACCCATTTGCCTAACCCCTAGTGGGACAGAGCGTGTCAACTATTCCACGTGGCTTAGCTGACGTTTCGTTGGGATCAACCAGTTTCGGACGATGCACGTTGCCAGCATGCACCTCTTGCTCTCATTTAGACGCCTACCTGCGACAAGTCGGGGGATGTTGTGGCTTATTATTACGCCGGTGCATGCTGGCCAGTTGTCAGCCAGAACAAACGAGTACAGGCGGAAGGCAACACAAACATCTATGGACACGAACGCCGTGGACGGGACTTGAACCCATAACGACTGTAGTCAGACACGAGACTGACGCCTCTACGTACTGAACTATCTTTCGCCCAGAGCGGGTATTCTATCGCCCTGGGACAACAGTGCAGCTTCTGCAATACAATGGCCGCGTTTTGGCGAGGACTGGATCTGGACTTCTCTCCTCTTCTCTCTGTCTCTCCCTTTTTATCTCTTTCTCTCTACCCTTCTCTACATCTTTCTCTCTACCCTTCTCTACATCTTTCTCTCTACCCTTCTCTACATCTTTCTCTCTACCCTTCTCTACATCTTTCTCTCTACCCTTCTCTACATCTTTCTCTCTTTCTCCTTATCTCTCCCTCTTTCTCTCTATCTCTCCCTCTTTCTCTCTATCCTTCTCTCTATCTCTCCCTCTATATCCTTCTCTCTATCTCTCCCTCTTTCTCTCTACCCTTCTATCTATCTCTCCCTCTTTCTCTCTACTCTTCTCTCTATCTCTCCCTCGTTCTCTCTAGTCTTCTCTCTATCTCTCTCTCGTTCTCTCTACTCTTCTTTCTATCTCTCCTTCTTTTTCTCTACTCTTCTCTTTCTCTCTATATCTCCCTCTTTCTCTCTAACTCTCTGTCTCTCTCTCTCCCTTTTTCCCTCTATCTATCCCGCTTTCCCTCTATCTATCCCGCTTTCTCTTGCCCTCTTCATCTCTATCTCTCCCTCTTTTTATGTATCTCTCCCTCTTTTTATGTATCTCTCCCTCTTTTTATGTATCTCTCCCTCTTTTTATGTATCTCTCCCTCTTTTTATGTATCTCTCCCTCTTTTTATGTATCTCTCCCTCTTTTTATGTATCTCTCCCTCTTTTTATGTACCTCTCCCTCTTTCTCTCTATCTCTTCCCCGGTATCTTCCCCTCTTTTTCTCCATCTCTCCCTCTTTCTCTGTATTTTTTCCTCTTTCTCTGTATCTCTCCTTCTTTATGTCTATCTCTGGTTAGTTCTATCTCTGCCTATCTCTCCCTCTTTGTCCCTGTCTCTCTCTCTTTTACTCTATTTCTCCTTATTTTTCTCTACTTTTTTTCTATCTCTCTTTTTATATCTCTCTCTTTCTATCTCTCTCTTTCTATCTCTCTCTATTTCTCGCTATTTCTTTTTATATCTCTCTTTTTCTCTTGCTTTCTATCCTTTTCTCGCTATTTCTCACTCATTCTCTCTGTTTCTCCTCCTGCGTCCTTCCCTCTTTCTTTTTTTTCTCTGTATTTCTCTCTCTTTCTCCACATCTCTGCCTTTCTCTGTCTCTCCCTCCTTGTCTCTGTCTCTCCCTCCTTGTCTCTGTCTCTCCCTCCTTGTCTCTGTCTCTCCCTCCTTGTCTCTGTCTCTCCCTCCTTGCCTCTGTCTCTTTGTCTCTGTCTCTTTCTCTTTGTCTCTATTTTTCCCTCTTTATCTCTGTCTCTCCCTCTTTCTCTCTGTTTCTCTCTCTCTCTTTCTTGATATCTCTCCATCTTTCTTGCTATCTCTCCCTCTTTCTTGCTATCTCTCCCTCTTTCTCTCTCTCTCTCTCCCTCTTCGTCTATATCTCTCCCTCTTTGTCTCTTTCTCTCCCTCTATCTCGCTATCTCCCCCTCTTTCTCTCTATCTCTCCCTCTTTATCTCTCTCTCTCCCAATTTTTGAGCGCAAATAATGAGTGCGGTCAGGATCTTAAACGTTGCATTGTGTTTAGCAACTCAGATCCATGCAAATCAGATAAATCTGTACCTGAAATTGAATTGAAAACAACTTTCAGTTATTAATTTTTTTTGTGAACGCATGCAATGTTCTTGTATTTATTGTAGCATATTGAAACATGTTATTGTTGATTCCGTAGCGGTGTCAAAAATGTTGCATTAAATTAAATACATAAATGCACATAGTAAATTGTAACATTCGAACGATTAAACGAAGTCGGGAGCGGGGATTTAGCCCGGCCACCGTCCACTACAATTAAATTGGAGGGGCTACGTACTCCCGCGACACAAGCGTCAACAAGCTTTCGCGAAATAAGCGGCCACGAGCGACAGGGATCTCCGTTGCCGGCGTCTTCGCGCCTCAGCTTGCGTAACTATATCTCTTTCATTGCACACAAAATCAGTCGGCACAAAGCCTCTTAGTCACGTGGCGCACGTAGACGCTCGTAGTCGCTTCGTTCAAATACGCTTGTCGTAGACCAATGTTCATGAAAATCCTCAACTTTGGATCTGACGCGCATTGACGCTTTTTGTAGCTTGTGTCGCGGAAGCTCGTTGCCGTTCAAATATGATTCCAGTGGACTGCCGCGCTGTCGAGATGTTTGTGGACTATTATCGCAAGTTGCTTGGTTACAAAAAACGAGAGTCAGAATCGTGTATACCCTCGACCTGTGAAGATCTAGTGATGATACCAAAACTTCAACTACATATGGTCAGTTTGAGCAGGAGTTAGCCGATGAGGCTACGATGATGGATCCTTTGTATGGGAGGTAGGCGTCATTTTTGGTTCGAGTGTCAAAATCTACTAACCCACACTACAAACATTTAATAAAAAATTTCAAGTCCCTAGCTTCATTCTATCGAAAATTATCGTGCAAACGGACAGACGAACAGACATACAGACGGACGAACAAAAAGAAGGGCTAAATCGATTCAGGAGATGACCTGATCACAGTTCCTTTCCATACATGTGCTTATATATCTACGGAGCCTCCTTTAAGGTTGTTCATATTTCCGTTGTGGCGAAAACAATATATCCCCTACTACTACTACTACTAACTTACAAGGTCTAGGATATAAAAATGCAAACAAAATAACACGTGTCTGTTGTTTAAGTAGAATATCAAAAGAAAACCCAAGGGCTACCATCTGGTGTTGGGCACTCAAATGTTGTTGGGCACTCAAATGTTGTTGGGCACTCAAATGTTGTTGGGGATCCATCCATTTGTGCAGTACTTAATATCAAATCGAATGTCAATGTTCAAAATAAACGTCTTGCTTAAAATTCCAAACCGGATACCGTTTCTAAAATGTGCAGAGCACCACTGTATAGTACGCCAACATTGGAGCTATTGATTTCGAATTAAATATTTTGTTCAGCTTGCTTTTTGATTTACTGAAATATTTCATTTTCCCTTTCATTATCATGCCTAGCCATGAATAGAAAAGGAGATGGAGTACCGTATTAAATGTTACGGGTACATGAAAAAATACTTTGGAAAATTATCCTCAATCTTTTTGAAATCCAATATTGAATCTCCACAAAGCAATTTTAATCAGCCAACCCATTCAGATCGCGCTCTCTCTCTACTCTCTTAATGTTCACAATACCACCACTAAGTCCAAATGATTGATGGATATTTTATGACACCGGTCACAAATTTGGTGTAAAATCGACATGGTGGAGCGCTTTAGGTTTTTTAATTACAGGACGAATCTCCGAAAATTGTTTCTTTATAAATGGATTTAAGCACACACCCCAAAATGGAACTTGAACTTCATTGAAAAGTCTAAAAGAAATGAAGCGGAACACAATTCAATTAAAAACCCATTGAAAATCCAATCATTGGCCTTGCACGGCTCCCTCTCTCGATCGCTGCTTTTGTCAAAGGGAAATCCTTTTCATTTACCACATCGTATGAACACACGCACTCCAAGTGTTTCAATGAATTACTCGCAAGTTGAAACGACGCGACGTACTTTTAAGGGTCTAAAGCAAAAAAAAAATGATAAAAATCGATTCATATTGATATCGAATCTTTGAGTGAGGACAGGTGTGTTACGTTAGCGAAGGCCTTGCCCGAGCGGGGCTGATGAGAGAAGAAGCCTATAGCTGATATCGGCTGTACGAAGGATGATGATGTGATGACGACGGCGGCTATGACGGCCGGCGGCCTTCGTCGACAAATTGGATTACCACTACACGAGAGTAAATCAAATTAACAACACATAAACTAAATGTTAACAATAAATGATGAAAGTCACTGGACATGATACACATGTCGAACTACATGCGTTGCAGTGACTACGATGTGTTTACAATTGAGAGTGATTGATAAGGCGCTTATAGAGTGCTCGACAAGTGTCTTCGGGGCAATTCCGATTGGCGGCGGTAGCCTATATCGATTGAATTTCTATTAATGAAAATTGGATTATTGAAATGTTGCGAGTAACGCAATTTGCGAAGCATAAATATTGTCTTGGCTTGAGGCGGCTGTATTTGTCAGCACATTATTGAGTGGGTCAGAAATACATTACATACTGAGGAATATTTTAGGGAGAGAACACATTTTGTCGTCGATAAGCTGACTATTTTTTTTTAACCTAGATGTAGGTGGATTTCATCGATTTGAAGAAAGTCGCGGATAGTTTGACTCAGGTACTTTCTATTCACATTTTCAGTTTGAACAGGGACCTATTTTTTGAAACTACTTTTCAACTCCACATTTTTCATTTTAGGGTAAACAGTGTACGCTCAATAACGGGACACCATCGGGACCAACAATTTTGTCTGGTTATGGGGAGTGTCTGCTTAAGAGTAAGCCAACTTTAACATTTTGTTAAAGAATCAAATAACCAAAGCTGGACCATTAGGGAAATTTAAAATGTTTAGTCACACCCTGATCCAAGGGTTTGCACTCACCGTTTATATTTGGCGACAATGTTTTTTTTTTTTTTGGATACGAACCAGCGATATCAGGAAATAGCATCACTTACATATTACGCCGCCTCATTTGGTTATTGAAATAAGTACACTGCACTAGAATTTGATCTACTGTGTTTAGCTTGGAAGCTGCTGTCGTCCAAATGCTTCATTGGAACCATTTAAGCACTTAATCTAGTACAATTTAAATTCAACAAAATATCTTTTATTCTGTAGACGTTCCACTAATTAAAGCCATACTCTACAATATTTTCTTCTTCTTAATTCACACAAATAGCATTTACCTTGATCTGATCCAAACATCCGGCGGTGGAAGCCTAATTTGTTTCCCCCGTTCAGTATAGTTCCGTTCCATCCAATTAAACAGTCTGTGCTGAACACTTTGACGTCGACTCTTCCAATTCTTTTTAAATTGTCAACAAGACGCTCGTCTAACTATGCATGTCAAGTATAAGTAGCCTAGAGATACGAGTAGACAAAAAAATGTATCTAATACTATTTCAAGTCGAAGCGAACCTGCAACAGCTTCGAAACAACGCGATACACGCATGCGAGTACATACGGCAAAACAACAACCACGCGCTCATTATTATGTTGAGATTGATAATGACGTCAAGTATCTGAATATAGGCAACATTCAGTTCTCTCATCTTCTTTCTTTTGATTACATCTAATTTAGCGTCTTAACATCATGGAAATTGTCTTTCATCGGGATTTACTCGTTTCAGTGATTCTTACTTGTGATGAAGTAAGCCGCCCATCCATCCACCTATTAGGAGTATAGCCATTGGACGGGGTGGTTTTTGTCGACTCAGAGAGGGGGTGGAGAACTTATCTTATAATTTGCTTAACACACAATCCAAAATGAATCCTTGACATCTAATGGATGAAGACGGATTAATTTTGCCAAGGCGAAGGCGAAACTGTTCTGGAAAGGAGCAGGGAATGTGGCGTCGCGACGGAATTGGATGTGTTCATAATACACTTCCACCATCATCACGGTGAGGATGTCGTCCTTCGTGTTTTCGATCAATACCTTAGACACGGCAAAGGACTTGGGATATCGAACTTTAGGAAATGTTAAAAAAGTTTAGACAGAAAACAACGCAAAAGGGTTATTTAAACAAACAAGGAAACTTTAAAGGAGACGAAAGCGTAATGGGAGGAAGTTTTTGTATTTTAAGGGTTATCCTGTTTCATGTTTTGTGGTACAGTATAATCCGATCGAAAGCCTCTTGAAAATTTATCGGTTGGTCGGAAGATGGTGAAGGCATTTTGCACGTTGTTTTTTGTTACCTGTATTTGGTAAGAAACTGTCAACGTTATAATGAGGTCATGGAGTAGCGCTCTTGGGAAAAAATCGAATGAATTTATTGTTTGGGCGAAAATATGGTTACATGTGTTTCGGAAATCTTTCGTATATACAATAGCAAACAAATAAAACTGCCGCTTGATTCGCACCTGACCATTACTTCTTTAAATAGTAATTTTCTTGCCGAAAAATGAAACAGTTCGGGAACTGTGTCTTCTGCATTACATCAGACACAATGTGCGGAACTAGTTCATGTAAAACATGTTCATGAACTAAATAGTTCTTTGGAAGATAGTTGAAAACGTTTTCTGTCGTACGGTTGGAAAACTACTTATGTTGTTAAAGAATAATGGTTGGTTGGTTGAGGTGGCTCTTTTCTGTAAAAGAAAAACCCAAATAGCGGGGGGCATCCGTGCGTTTAGTCGTCAGTCTGATGTCTTATGCTACCGGTCAGCTACGGGATTGAATCCCGTCCATGTTGTGGTTATGGATGTTTGTGTTGTCTCCCCCCTGCCGTGTAGGGCGTAACAATAAGCCAAAACCTTTCCCGACTTGTCGCAGGTATGCGGCTAAATGAGCAGGAGGCACAAGCTAGCAACATTCATCGTCCGAAATCAGTTAAAGCTAACGAAACGTCAACTAAGTCATATGAGAGTAGTTGGCACGCTATGCACTACTAGGGGTTAGAGCAAATAGTAGTCCCTTACTGCCAGTACTTTCGCCTGAAATACACTTGCATAATATAGGACGCGGAATGACTTAGAAACTTGGAGGTTTTCAGAGAACACCTCTGCACCGACACCGCAAGCAATTTTTAAATTGTCAGTGAAAATCTTCAGGTTATATCTCGATGTCATATCTAGACCTGTTCCTAAAACCGGTACACCGATTTGGTACCGTTTTTTTTTTCAGTATCGGTTCCAATCTCGACGAGTACCGGTTTTTTAGTACCTTTTTCTTTAACCATGAGCCGCTTTTTTCAGTTCGGGTTTCACCTGGTTTTTTACCCGGATTTTAACCCGGTCCTTTTACTCGGTTTTTCAGTTTTTTGGTACCTATTTTTTAAATCCATGAGTCGTTTTTTTAAAGGTTAAAGAACAGATACCAGTACTGGATAGTTAAAAACAGTGGGTTTGGATTGAAGTTTGTAGCCAGATGAATCATTTTCATCATTTCAAGTTGGATGGAAAGAGATGAATAGCAATGTTTACGAGAAGAAGTTCAATTGGAATCAGTTACTATTATTATCGGATGAGATTTGAGAGGAAGAAGGTATCCAGAGGGGTTATCATCAAGCAAAGCCCATACACAGCCCTTGCATATTAAAAAATAAATCTTCTTAAGTGTGTTCTAAGGCAAAATTGTGCATGTACCAAAAAAAAAAAAAAATTGATGGATGCAGATATGCTAGGACGAAAAGGATGTTGTTACGTATAGAGCGAGTGAAACGACGGATATTGCTCTTATATACTAGAGGTCTCAACCTCTTAGGTACGAAGCGAGCGAAGTTCTTTCCAAACCGAAATAGTCCATGAAAGAAAAACGAAATAATCCATGCATGTGCGGTGCTGAGGGCTATGAATCAACAGTCCCTTGTGGGCGGGTATGAAAGGACAAGGTAGAAGGGTGAAAAATTTGAGTCCATGGCCTTCTCAATGGTTGTAATCTTGAACTCCTAATCCTGCATGGTCTCTATACTTTAGTTGGTAATATTAGATAATTTTGTTGAGATTACTCGTCTGAATTTCTTCCAGTCGGTTCGGTTAGGCTTCCCGAACGGCTTTGATTAATCCTGAGATCTGTCGCAAACGGCATCCAGCTGTGATCTGAGAAGGACTTCATACTCGAGACTTTCGAGGTTAACGTCTAGAATCTCTTCCCGTCTCTGAAAACTGTTCTAGCTCTGTTGCACACTGTAAGGTTATTCTTAAGAATATATTCGAAAAGTGACTCACCTTTTTCGTTTATCATAGAGCTGCCTCACAAGGTGTATCTAACGTTGGAGTCTCCTCCTACCAACAAGCTAGATTTCTTTGCTACCACCTCCTTGGTTAATAGAAGTAACTCATCGAGCAAATATAGACAGCTCTTCCATTTGCTATGTCCACTTTTACCACCGTGAGGTCTGCTGTACTAAGATTAGGACATATAAATATAATAATAAAAAGTAAATTTAATGTGTTTCTTCGCTACAGTGCAGCTTCGAAGTCTTATCTGGTCGCAGCTGGTGTAGAATAAATCATAATTGTCATCGCCAAGGCCCCTAACCTTAAGTTCCTTGCTCCATAGTTCTTGGATGAGTCCAGTATCGATATTCTCCTCCCTTAGAAGAATTTGCTGATTATCCGACACGCACCTGTCTCGGTTTAGATTACCTCAGCATAGGATCGATCCCACAGAATAATAGTCACCATATGGTTTTAGGTGTATCTTGCTGTTTTCATCGACTACATAACTTTACAATCAGTAAATGTAAAAGGAATGTTCAGAGACCGAGTTCCTTAGAAAAGACGCCAACTATCGTGCGACAAAGCGATAGCCATATGCTTCCATGAGCTTCACGAAAGGCTTAAATCCCTTTTTATTTTCGTAGATTTCAGGAACTCGGTGATTAACATTTCAGATTAAACAAAATTCTCTTTTTTATAACTGGAATACCTTTTCTCCCCTCATCGTACTCTGATAAACTTTTGACATAATTCTGAGAGAAGCTTATCATCAGATACTCGTATGTACGAGTAATTCGAGATAGAGCGCAACATAACAATTAATGAGGAAATCTGGTGATCACATTATTATCCTTACGAGTTGCAAATGTGGGGTGGGGGGTATACTACAGGCTCATTTTATTTCTTCCTATAGCAACCTTACGGCATTTTGTTGATGTACATTTTTGGTGCTGTATGAATGGCTCAATCCTTTCGGTGAGAGGGAATACCTCTTAAAAGTTACGATTATGTGAAGAATTGTGAAATTTAATGCCTTAATTTACAGGTAATGTGTGGGTTTATTGCAAAAAAAAAAAATAAAAGAAAATAAAATGAAATTAGCGAACATTCTTCATAATGAGTTAAACTGTTGAGGTTAAGTTTTAGGATTGAATTATGTAGGACGTATGTTCCTCTCTCTTGTTCACCTTATCCCATACAACTGAAGTAGCAATTAAACTTACGTATCTGAATCAGTACACATTTGCGGTTGGTTAAGTGTGTTTTAACATTAAAAAATTTTACTGGAAAATTGCGTGACTCTGGCCGATGAGGACATCGAATCGTATCTCATCCATCAATCATTATGGACTCGACGCCAGGCCTTGGCTATCTGGATCATTGTCCTCCAATTATCTCGGTCATGTGAGCGGGTCCTCCAATTTTGGGAGCGCAGCAGTTGTTCGGCGTCAGCATCTACTGAGTCTTTCCAACGAGCTCTCGGTCTTTCTCGCAGCCTTGCTCCGCGGATGCGTTCTTTCAATATTTGTTTAGGCATGCAGTTATGGTCTATTCAATGAACATGTCCTGCCCAGTTTGACGATTCTCGAAATATTCAGCTCATCGTACAGTTCGTATAGCTCATGGTTGTATCGGATGCGCCATCCATTTCGCTCGCAAACTGCTCTGAAAATTCGCCGCAGGACCTTTCGTTCAAATGTGTTTAGCATGTTTCCGGAGACTCGAGCTAGGGCTCAGGTTTCACAGCCATAGCATAGCAGAGGTCGTATGATATGGTTTTGTATATGCCGAGCTTAATATTTCTGTGCACATGCTTCCGATTTCATTACTGGAAGCACAGAGGAAAAAGTATTTTTTGCTAGCTGTATCCGTCGCTTGATTTCGTTAATTTTGCTGGCACCCTATGACAGGTTTGGTACTCAGTTATGTGAAGACGTATACGAATTCGATACTGAGGCGTTCGATGTTCGGTTGTTCTGGTGGCCTTCTTGATTGCATCATTATTTTTTGTTTTGTCCTCGTTAATGCATAGTCCAACTTCTTTTGTAGCCGTGTGATGGTTATGATTATCCTGTACAATACATAAATATCCTCATTCTTCACTGAAGAAATTAACTATCTTAATAAATCTCCATGTCCACCACTAAAACACAATATAAATGATATGTTTCATCTTTCAAAACAAGCCGACCCACAATACACGAAAACTGTGCTTCTAGGACAAATATACCCACGCATGAGTGACGAGGACGACTGAGTGATCTGATCTGGTCTTGGACTGGGTCCAATATGATATATGTTAATTGCCTTGACCCCTCCAGGGACATGGGCGCGTCAACATTCTAGCATTTCTATGCCCAGTTGACGTTTCGATAGCATATACGAGTATACCCGGAAGTGCAGTTGCTAACATGCACCTCCTATCCGCGTCATCTTTATATTGATAAGCTCGAAGCACTGTGAGAGTTCTATTAGTACCCACAGGCAGTTTTTTGATCTCGCCGAGATTTGAACTTCGAGCTCTAGATTAGTATCGTAGAGCGAACAACCACGACCACCGAGCGCGACAAATTGGGTGATATATGGTATAACACAAAGGTAATCCTCGCGTGCCTTGGGGTCTGGCTTGTGTGTACGTGTGTGCTGGGCTCAATATGAGGTCGCTCTAAAGTTAATGTTGAATGTTGTGTGAGTTTTCCCTCAGTTTTCTGTCTATTCTTAAGCTTCATTTCTGATCTTGTCGTTGGTATTTTACATAAAACAATTTTTCACTATTGTATTCTCAGTCATTATATACATACATATGTACTCGTATACGTATCACAACTTTGATTCTAACAATTTTCTATTTTTCTTTTTACAGGTAAGTTTTATCGCTGCATTGTCGAATAAAGCGAATTGTGAGTATGATGTATTAGCAAATTGCAATGGATCAGCTTTAACACGCAGTCCTTTCTTTTGATTCTAAGTATTTTTCGCAAATATACATAAATTCGTTTCTTAAATATTAATATAATGGACACTTGGCTTGGGTGGTCATCCGAAGATGCCCGTTGGAACGAACGCGAAAAATGACGCTGGCCAGCGTTCACGGTTAATATGGCAACCTTACCTTGGAGTTTCTCCCCTGCGCAATAAAATCTTTTGATTCCCTTTTTTACAAAATACAATTCGTCTATTGTTAACGAAACTTACAGCTAGTCAGTCGAGGTTAGATTTTTAGCGTGTTTACATCTTAAGATTAAGAGTTGGCAGTATCATACGGATATAAGCAATCATAACTAAATAAAACGAGTAATCTTAAAATCTCATATGACCATTGTAGTTAGGCTCATTGTTTGCTTCATTTCAAAATATCTCTTTCCGCCGGACTGGGCTTTATCATTCAAACAGTGACTTAATTCTGAATAAACTGTCGTGGAAAAACAATACTTGTATCGGCTCTTATGATTACAAAAATACGAAGGCATCCTATAATCAAGTATTTGCTGTAATGTGCTGATTGATGTGTTCAGCGGTTTTAAGTCTACGAGTACATATATGCAATAGGAAATGAAAATCTACACAATGTCTTTTTTATTGCCATTAAAATGTGGTCATTAACTTTTTATTGGCTTATCTTAAATGAATGCCGGCACTTAGGTACTTGCGCATATTTGATCGTGCTACGAAGTAATGTTCTGACGTAAAGTCTATGTAGTGATTGCAGGTGAACATTTCGAAACGCATTATAATACCTGCTATAGTAGATTTATCACGTGTTTTTTTATATCTTTTTAATTTAAACATATTCTTGCTTTCATTACCTATTTTTTGAGAGGGTACTTACCAGGTTACTTTAGTTAAATGAATCACTCTGACCTAATTATAATTTAAAGAAAATGTGTGAGTGGACGGATCAGCCACTTGGGGTACACTGAGAAGTTGTAATTTAGCCCCTTATTTGGTTCCACTTATTTTGAGCCATGCTTCAACGACTATAGAATTGGGAAACGCAGTAATGGAGTTCATCTTCTGTCACCCTGGATTTGGCGCCATCCAGAGTCATTCACCAGGTGCTACCTACATCTACTTTAGTTGAGATTTGAAACATCGCTAGTTCCTATCTATTTGATACGGATAATGCGACCAGGGAAATAAGTAACTTGAATAGGTGGTGTAATCCACTTTTGTGGTGAAATTGGATGAGTCAATTGAAAATTCTCGCTCTGCGGTATTTACATATTATAAACACCGAATCAGTGGATCATCTTGCCAGATCAAAAGGCGGAATAGTTTTTGGCTTCCTTAAAATTAAAATAAGGATTTATAAGGGAGATGCTAAAAAAACCCTTAGCCAGGCTTCTGCGCCGAGCCCAATGGAGCACTCAGAGGGCGGAGCCAATCCCTCTGAAGTTGCAACTTTAAGCGAACAGGATGCTTATGACGACGGTTTGTCTCTTGAGGACGACGGTCTGTCTCTGGTATCCGACTTCGATAACTTAGAGGACTCTTTGGATCCCATGCGCTTTCGTGGCTTGTTTGAATCTGACACTGTCCGGTCTGTATCCGATGCTGAGGGGGAGACCAACGTTACTGTGGTGGAGTCGGTGAAATCGTTGCAGTAATGGTCAGATTTGTGCAGGTTAACCTACATCATTGTAAGGCAGCTTCAGCTGCCCTCCTTCTACGTCTTGCACAAGAAGGAGAAGATATTGCCTTAATACAAGAAGCCTGGAATCTTTGTGACGTTGTAAAAGGACTGGGCTCTCATAATTATAATATTTTCTATGTTAAAGATTAGGGAAAATCTCGGTCTTGTATTCTTGTAAGGTAAAGTCTAAGTGCTTTCTTGTTATCACCTTTCAGCAATACTTACCACATGATCGTGATATTGCACCGACTACTTTGAAACAAACCCTGGATGCAACCAATTCACAGAGAATCTGCGTCATTCTCGGGTCTGATTACAATGCACATCATGTGGTATGGAGTAGTTCCGACGCAAATGTGAGGGGGGAAGCGTTTTTCGACTACTTATTGGGAACAAATTATCCTATCTGCAATGTTGGATGCGAGCCCACCTTTATCACGAATTGTCGGCAGGAAGTCCTAGACATAGCTCTTGCTTCAGAGGACATACAACACTTGATACGAGATTGGAGGGTGTTTCCTGAGCACTCATTTTCTGATGATCGTTATCTTCAATTTAGTTTGGACGAGCACCAGAATGTCTTGAGCGCTCTGTTGAATTTGCTTCCCTTGGACATTTTCGCAGAGCAGATGGCGGCGATTACGGCTGTTCGCCTCCGCGAAATCGGTCATCGGGCGGCGTCAACCACAGGTCACTCGGCTATATTGATCAACCTTGTTATTCCCCAGGAGATAGACTATATCTCTCCGAAATACTTGTTCGAAATGGGTTTTACAGGCCTGATTTCCGCTAGGAATGATTGGTCCGTAAACGCTTTTCCGGAATCAGATGCTATTATCATTTTTACTGATGGTTCTAAGATTGACGAAGGAGTGGCGGTTGGCGTATACTCGGAAGAGTTGGATATTAACTTGTCGATCCGTCTCCCAAACTTTTGTAGTGTTTTTCAACCGGATGTTACAGCAATATCTGAAGCTCTATCCTCGCTGTCGCAAAATGTTATATCTGGAAGGGACATTATAATCTACACGGATAGCCGGTGATTAAATCACTTAGCTCTGTCTTGGTAAATTCGAAGACAGTACTGGATTGTCGTAACTCCCTCACAGAGCTGGGAAGGCTCTTCAACATTTCCTTGTGCTGGGTGCCAGGGCATAGTGGCTATGTTGGTAACTGCAAGGCCGACGAACTGGCTCGAGCGGGTACGATCAATGAGATTAGCGGGCCGTTACGTAGCATCAGGATGCCGCTAGCTGCTTGTAAATTGGCTATCAAAGATGCGGCGTATGATAGGACCTGCATCAGATGGAGCAATGGCAATACATGCCATATGGCTAGACAGATGTGGCCCAAACTGGATCCCAAACGTTCTTCTCGGTTGCTAATGCTAAACAGAAATAATCTAAGAACTGTCGTAGGAGTGTTAACTGGACATTGCCTCCTTCTAAAACTCGCTATCGGATGAGACGTAACGCAGTTCGTGTCCGCGACTACATTGAAGCAGTTGATGTGTCGCAAAGGACCGCGAAGCAAAATGAGTCTCTCGAGTGGGCTCTTAGGATTATCGCCGAGACCCCGGAAGCTAACGCGATCGTTAAGCGGCAAAGATCTGCCGAAGAGCAGGCGGAGGCCCCGAAACGTCGAAAGACGTTTGGAGCCAACGATACAGCCCCCTCCTACGCGGATGCGGTACGGGGCTGGATCACTTTGGCGGTTGTCGACCGAAATTATGCCGACGGGGGCATTTCGGTGGACAACTGGAGAAAGGTCGAAGGCTTTTTGACCGTCAACTTCGGTAGTGTAATGGAAGCTTACCCGGGACCACCCCCAGACTGTGAGGACGGGGGCTGGTTTCAGGGCCGGGTGAAAATTATGAAGTTTGCAGACGAGCGGTCTGCAACAATGTTTAAATTCGGCATCAGCCGGGTGGGGGAGGTCTGGCCAGGAGCTAGACTAGAAGTAGTGGCGAAGGACGAAATACCGTCGCGTCCCAGGGCCCGTGTGTGGTTACCGCCCTTTGTCTCCGATAAGGAGCAAATATTGCGCCACATCCGCACTTGCAATCCGGGTATTCCAACGGAGGACTGGCGTATCGTCAAGTTGGACGACCCGGTTAAAGACTGCAGATGTGCAGTTTTACTTATAAATAGAGAGTCATTGGCTCCTCTAACAAAAGCGGGCGGACTTATTAGGCTCGGTTTCGTAAAGATAAAGCTCCACATATATAAGAGCGATCTGAAAAAGGCGCGTAAACCGGAACCATCTCCCATGGAGGAGGATGTGAGCCCAGCCGTATCCACTCCCTTCGTAGTGTCGATTCCCGCCGAGGAGGTCACGGACGACGATTGCGTGTCTCTCGGCTCCGATCTGGCTGTGTTGGATGACACCTCCCAGCCATCTCTCGTGCACGACTCCCTGGAATCCGACACGGAGGGGGAGGCAGACGTTACGATAGTTGAAAGGCATTCGTAATGGTAAGGTTTCTACAAATAAACCTTCACCATTCGAAAGCAGCCTCAGCTGCCATTCTTCTTCGGCTGGCACGCAGTGAAGAAGATATCGCAATAATTCAGGAACCTTGGGTTGTGGACGATCTCGTCAGAGGTCTGGGGTCTCCTGATTATACCATCTTCTATACCAAAGGCCAGGGTAGACCTCGGTCTTGCATTCTCGTTAGGAAAACCGTCAAGGCCTTCCTTCTCTCAACTTACAGCGATAAAGACTCTGTGTTAGTCTGCCTGGAGCTCAAAGGTAAGGTGTACTGGGTCGCATCGGCTTACATGCCGTATGACAGTGTGGGCACGTTCCCTTCACCCAATCTTAGAGCTGCCATTGCAGCAGCAAGGACATCGAAAATTAGTATGATTCTTGGCTGTGACTCTAATGCGCATCACGATGTCTGGGGCAGCTCGGACACCAATGAGCGCGGAGAATCTCTCCTCGAGTACATTATGAGTACTAATCTCTTAATTTGTAATGTGGGTCGCGAGCCTACTTTTATAACAAAAGCCAGACAGGAGGTCCTTGACATCTCTCTGGCGTCGGATGACATCATCCACCTTATCAGAGACTGGAGAGTGTCGCCGGAGCACTCCTTCTCTGATCATCGATACCTTCAGTTCAGCCTCACCGTGCGTCCTGAAGCAGTTCAACCCATTATAAATCGCAGAAAGACCAACTGGCCTAAGTATCGCGATGCTTTCTGTGGAGGGCTACCTCCTCTACCAAGACAGCCCTGCAACGAACTGGAGCTGGACAACATGGTGAACACTCTCACGGATGTTATGAAGGCAGCGGTGTCTTCATCATGTCCGGCTATCTCACGTGCAGGAAAGAAAAAACCAGCCTGGTGGAGTACTAGGATCTCCGAACTTAGGGCTGAGTGTAGGAGAAGTTTCAATAAGGCTAAGGCTTCAAGGCTGGAGTCGGATTGGCACTTATATAAAAAACATCTGAACTCTTTCAAGAAAGAATTAAGAGGAGCGAAGCGCAATGCTTGGAGGAGCTTTTGCGAACGTATCGAAGGATCTTGTGAGACCTCTAGATTTCGGAAAGTCCTGGCGTCAAGTCCATCTATGCCAAGTTTCCTACAAAAGGAAGACGGGTCCTGGACGTCCTCGAGCAGGGAAACCATTATGTGTCTACTTGACACACACTTCCCTGGTAGTTCGGCGGCAGTCCCGCTGAGGGACCCCTCCATGCGTCGCATAGCGCCATGTGATCTTATCTCGTGAGAAGATTCTGTGGGCAATTTCCAGCTTTGAACCTTATAAATCGGCTGGACCCGATGGCATCATTCCTGCGGACTTGCAGCATTGTGTAGATATTATATATCCTTGGATAGAGTGTATCCTAATGGCCTGCCTGGAGCTGGTGTACGTTCCTCGCAGTTGGAGGGAAGTGCGGGTGATTTTTATCCCGAAAACGGGTAGAAGTTCACATGCGCGCCCAAACGATCTCCGACCAATAAGCCTCTCTTCTACTTTACTGAAACTATTAGAGAGACTGGTTGACATCCATTTGCGGGACACTATCCCGTCACGGCTTTTATCCACGTCGCAACATGCCTATTGGAAAGGTAAGTCGGTGGACACGGCTCTGCACTCTTTGGTCAGTCAGATTGAGAAATCCCTTGATCAAAAGGAATACACGATGGTTGTATTCCTGGGCATCGAGGGTGCTTTCAATAATATTAGACCTAGTGCGATAATTGAGGCACTCCTGGGCCTCCAGGTCGACGAGTCGCTTTGTAAACTCGTTAACATACTACTAACATCTCGGCGCATACACACTACCCTTGGTACATCGTCGGTATGTAAGGATGTCTGTAGAGGAACCCCGCAAGGGGGAGTGCTGTCTCCCCTTCTTTGGAATGTAGCGATCAACAGACTGCTTCTAAAACTGGAAGAGGTCGGGTGCAAAGTTATTGCGTATGCGGATGACGTTGCCATCGCAGTCACAGGTAAGTTTCCTGGTGTCCTCTGCGGGCTATTGCAAAACGCCCTTTCTTTTCTAACTGAGTGGGCAAACCTCTGCGGCGTCGGAATTAACCCGCTTAAGACGGAGCTTGTGCTCTTTACCAGAAGACGCGTGATTCCCCCTATTGAACCTCCCTCACTGGAGGGCATTCAACTGGTTTTCACCGACAAAGCTAAGTTCCTCGGTCTCATCTTTGACAGGAAACTTGGGTGGAAACCCAACATTGAAGAACGGGTCAAGAAAGCTACTGTTGCCCTCTACTCGTGCAGGAAGGCCATAGGTAAGAACTGGGGCCTGCAGCCTAAAGCTGTATATTGGTTATACACAGCTGTAGTACGTCCTATACTACTGTACGGAATAAGTGTATGGTGGACGGCACTTCGAGTAACGGCCTATTGCAACCTACTAAGTAAGGTACAAAGGCTAGCGGCGCTGGCTATAACAGGGGCTTTCAGAACAACTCCGTCAGCCGGGCTAGACGGCTTGCTCCCCCTGGACATTTGTGGCGAACAGTTGGCGGCTAACGCGGCTCTACGCCTTCGCGAAACTGGCCAGTGGCGCACGTTGAGTGGCGGGCACTCGACTGTACTGGGCAACTTTGATCTCCCTGTGGAAACGGACTATACCTGCGCGAAATACATTTTCGGTCGGAACCACACCAGCTTGATTCCGTCAAGGGATCTATGGTGTGCTAACACGCTTATGACCACCGACTCCATTGTCATCTACACGGATGGCTCTAGGACCGACGGCGGAGTCGGGGCTGGCATCTATTCGGAAGGATTGGGAATTTACTTGTCCTTCCGTCTTCCTGACTTCTGCAGTGTCCTACAGGCGGAGGTTTCTGCAATCCTGGAAGCTCTGAACTGGCTGGGAAATCATGTTGTGACCACGAGGGACGTCACTATTTACACGGACAGTCAGGCTGCAATTCGATCACTTGAATCCGTCCTGACTACATCGAAGACCATCGCGAACTGTCGTTTAACCCTCAGAGTGATGGGTGGTTATTTCAACATAACGCTCTGTTGGATACCGAGCCATTGTGGCCTCGCAGGTAACTGCGTGGCGGATGAACTGGCTCGGGTAGGGACAACCGGAGTTATTGACGGGGACCGCGCTAACATCAAAATGCCAGCCTTATCGTGCAAACTTGCTATCAAAGCCACTGCGGTTGACAGGGCGAACATGAGATGGTTAAACGGCGTTACGTGCCAAACAACGAGGTCGATTTGGCCGAAACTTGACCCTAGCCGCTCCGCCACACTGCTTTCATTGAACAGGAAACACATCGGCAGAGTTGTGGGGGTTATTACGGGGCACTGTCCTATTGGAGAGCTCGCCTGGAGGCTTCGCATTCCTCACAATGACTACTGCAGGAGCTGTGATGACGTGGATGAGGAGGAGAGCGTTCTCCATTTCCTATGTCACTGTCCGGCCCTGGCTGAGAGGCGGAGGAGGTTTCTGGGTTCCCGATTTTTCTGGGAACTGGAGGACCTTAAGGAAGCTAGTGTAATACAGCTCAATCGCTATATTGCCAGCACAGGCTGGTTTTAATGCCTAGGTTTTATTAAGGTGGATTTAGTGGTATCACAACGGACCCAGCGGTGGTCTATGTGTGCTGTGCGTTATCATGGCAGCCCCTTTACCTAACCTAACCTAACCTAACCTTGCCTAATTGGAGAGCATGCCAGGAGACTTCGTCTTCCATATAATGATTTTTGCAGGAGCTGTGGGGACGAGAAAGAGGAGGAAACTACGTCTCATCTTCTGTGTACGTGTCCGGCCCTGGCGCGTTTTAGGAAAGACCTCCTTGGTTCCTACTTCTTCACCGATCTGGATGACTTGAAAAAGGTAAATGTTGGTCTGTTACATCGCTTCATTGTAAGCTCTGACTGGTTTAACGATTGAGTTGGTCTCAATTGCTGAGTTCAGTGGTATCACAACGGACCCAGTGGTGGTCTAAGTGTGCCTAAGCAACCCGTTTAACCTAACCTACTCCAAGTCTGGCATTAATCGCCCGTCCAATTTGTAGCATAAGGGGCTTGAAACATGGCAACTGTAAAAAAAAAAATCCTAGCGTTTCTCATTAGTAAACATGCAAATGTGTGGTATTAACGTGTATTCGCGCGCAATCTATAAAGCGATGTCCGCAACACCAAATAAAATCCAAGGGCCTTTCGGACATTGTTATTTTCTCCATATTTGCCACGAATCAAGTTCTTAAATATTGATATAAGCTCCACTCCAATTTTCAATGATCCATCATTTTAATCTGGCCATTTGGCTCCTGATAATAATTAATAGACGAAATTTTAAACCAGCGAGAATTGACATTGAAGTGATAAACTGGATTACATATTAATATTGTTATTTTACATTTTATTGAATTTAAGAAATTAGAGATAATAATAAAAATGTTTTCCACAACTTAGTAAGTTTGCACTTCTTATCAGTTGATTGTATTGCATTACACAAAAAAATAGGTTTATCAGTATTTTATAAGGCTATCGGCGCCAACTTTGTGAAAAATTGTTTCAGGTGTTAAGCGGAAGTGTTGACAGGTAAAAATAAAACAGGCGTTGCAGTCGTATAAAATATGCGTCGAGGTCTGATCATCCTTTCCGTATAAACGAGTCCGATTCAATACCCATGATTCTTACGTGGTCTCTCAGAAATGAGTGTCCAGTCAGAAGAGCACGTGAGTTGCCTGAGATGAAAAGCTTAACCTGCCTCAACCCTGAGTGATTATCTCTCTGATATTGTGCAACTTGGAATCCCGCAAAAGAGCTATGTCCGCAAAAGGGCTATGTCCGCAAAAGGGCTATGTCCGCAAAAGGGCTATGTCCGCAAAAGGGCTATGTCCGCAAAAGGGCTATGTCCGCAAAAGGGGGTAGCCGAAACTGTTCTGGCCAGTTCGTCAGTCTATTTATTGACATCGATGCCAACATTGCCAGGGACTCTAATGGATGGTTTGGAGGGCATCCGAAGATGCCCGTGGGGCCTAAAGTAGCATAATGACCGCGAAGGTCGGGCCGTGCCATCTGGCGAAGAAAAAGACTAAAATACCAGTACTCCGCCGATATACATATTGTAATTATACTAATTACCGGTGCTGAAGAGAATCGGTACTACACCGGTGTACTGGCGGCTTTTGGCTACAGGGTTCATACTCCTACAGCAGACTTCACGGCTAATTGGCCTTGTGTCTGAAAACCACTTTACTGTTCGTTGCTAGCTATTCAGAAAGAGCACTTTCATGTTAGATGACCATAACAGTAAAAGGATTTAATAGTTTAGGTCACCAGCCACACCACCAAAAAGGCGAATTATTTATAAGTAGAATATCTTCAGAACAGAACATTCGCCTGCTGCTTTTCTTCAGTCCTTTTAAATTCCGAAATATTTTCCAGTATGCGGTCAGATGAAAAGGGCATGCAAACGTGCATATCGAATATCTGCCATATTTAAATAATGCAGAAAATGGTTGCAACGTTTCTTCGGCTGAAAGCCATTGAGCTTGCTGAACAAAAAGTTTCAGTGTCGTCTTTCCATATTCATGACACGGAAATTTGCTTCGGCACGGTGGAATGTTTGTTTTTAGTAATCCAGATCGGATTGTTGCGGACTCAAGGCGGAATACAATAAAAGAAGCCTGCATGAAAAGACTTGGAAAATAACATTTACCGGTTATTTGTAGCAGTTGGGTCTCTTAATTATGCTAATTTACTAGCCAGTAGTCCTTTCAAGACATGTACATATTTCAAACATATTTCGCTCCACCTCACCCAAAGGGTTAAGTTTCGATTCTCGTTGTAAGTCACAAAAGGCAACATCCGCAACTTAACCTGCAAAAAGGGCATCCTATGCTCCTTTTACGACCACGATATAACTTCCGAAGAATATTCTTGCAAGAGTTGTGACATACTTCCACACATTGTCATATTCATGTTACATTCTCACTTCCAGATGTTTTTTTTTTTGTCTTGCCTTCGTCCTTTCACAGGTTTCACTGTCAGAATACCTTGTGGAGGTTTTCAGGCATATGTTAGGCTCTGTTCTGTTCTTTTCTATTCAAATTAGGTTTACGGTACGCGACACGAATTGCATGGTCGCTGATTCTTTTGCCAAAAAAGACGCTTTACGGAAGTGGCATTAAATGAAACAACCCAGGGAAAAAAGCTGTGTTACTTTTCGGCTCTTATTCCTAACTATTGTATAGTATTCTTCTGTTCAAACTGGCAGAATAAAAGGATGGTTATGGCTATTTGGTGGGATTGTCTTCCTGTCTGTGCAATGCAATTCATGAAAATCAATATGTGTCTGCTACTGGAGATTGGATGGAAGCATCGATAAGGCTGTAAGCATGTAAGTGAAAAGTCTAAACAACAGTTGTTTAGCTCTAAGCTACGTCAAAAAGAAAAAGAAACGCAATAGTTGCCAGTTATAAAACGAAAATTATCCTGCAAGAAACCTGCATCCTACCTTCCTCTGGCATCGTAACTGCTGCTTAAAATGAATGAATGGGAGGCTTAATAGAGATCAAAGTACGATGTTCTTTATTACTCGTGCAAAGTTTCTAGATATCAGTATCAAGAAGTTCTATGAAGAGGCTCTCCCATTCTGATTAAGTACTAAAATCTGATGAAGGTAGGATCATCTGAAGCACACACACAGTGTCACCGTAGCTCCACCGCGCTAAAAATAAATAAAGAAAGACGAATAGCGTCGTGTGAAAGCAGCCAATGTGTGAACGAGCCCTGCGTGTCGGTAACTAAAAGCTTTAGCAGCTTTTCTTTTAGAAAGTTTCCGTGACGCCAGCTTTTTTAGCTTTCTTAACATAAAGGACAAGCTTGAAGTGCCAAGACGCTAATTACTGTTTTTTTCTTATTTATCTGTTGCAGATAGAATTCGCCTTGTGTTGGACTAGCGGATCGCTTTTTGGCTTGATATACATCGCTAACTGTGATTCACTTAGATGCCAAATTATAGACCTCAATAAATTGAACCGAATAATTTGATTAAATTAGCCATGTGTTTCATGCCGAAAAGCGTTTAGAGACTTCAAGCAATAATTGGAATAGGGCTCCGCGATTTTTTTTTTTTTTGTGGAACAGCAATTTAGCCGATCCAATTTTAATTTTTTTCCCAACACTATTTTAAATGTTGCACACGTACCAACGCCTCCGTGTGTAGCATTTAGAGTTATTACGATTGAATGAATCCATTCTGAAGGATAACACGGAGTATTGCGGGGGCATTTGGGCGTAAGGAAAGCTCTAACATGTAACGTAACTCTGGTGTGTAGTTAACATACAATATTCCCGGGGAAAATGGGGCCATCGATACCATTGCTGGGGGATGATGCTTCGTAAAGCAAGAAAAAATATGGTAAAGCAGGAAAAAATATGTTATCATCGATTTTTTTTTCGGGCTTATCGGCATGTAGTGGTGTTATGCCCACTGGGTCGAATGGAGAGGTTAAAAGTGGACCTGCTGTTTGGGTCTATCCAGAACACCCATAAACGCATTGAGAATTTTTGATAAAGGCAAATAGGGCGTAAAAGCTGAACAGGTGAAGCGTTCAGAGGATATGTTGACATCGACTCGGGTGGCTTTGGGTTTTTCTTTTTTACAGTTTGCTTTGTTAATGGGGGCTACACAAAAGTTCTTTATACATAGTTTCGTAACGACTGCTTGCAGTGTTCAAATATGTATGTGTGAAATGGGACCAGAACTTAATGTGCTGACTGTACATTGTTTAAAATTAATGTACGAGTTAAAATGTAGTCCTAAGTTGTTAGTGTGTTTGTATAGGTATACCTGGGATATTGGGATTTGGAGTCGGTGTTATCAAAGTTCCTTCTTCGAATACAATACCCGGTAGGCAAAGCGACAATTCACTTAAGACGACAAGTGTGTAGATCTCCTTCTGAATTAAAAATCGAGTTCGACTCCAAAGCGCTTCAATTTAAGGCGGCTATTGTGCGGGGGCGCTAATGCTATGCTGCTGGCGAAGTTCACAAGTCATTGACCGATCTCATCGGTTTAAGAAAACTTCTCTATCCAGTTATTTTTCAGGGTGTTGACCCTACTGGTAGGAACTGCGACTATAGAAGGTCTATTGTGTTGTAGCCTTTTTTATTTAAACATTGTAGCAAAATACCTTCCACCACTCGTACGAAGGCCAGTATGTCTCTTGCATAATGGCGTTATTATGATAACGGCAGGGCGGTGATCTGCTCGAGGTACGTATACCTAGCTCGCGCAATTGCCGGGCATTCGCACAAAACGTGACCTGTGCTTCACAAACCTGTTTAGATTATATTTCACCCAATGATGACCCGAGAGGTAGCCCCCCAGGTCGGCTCTACTCGTGTGTGTAATATCTGTATAATTGAAGGGTCGCATTAATTCCTTCGATTGCCGCAGCCCTGGAAAATTTCCCCAATAGTGCTGTCGGTGTCATTTCAGACCAGTCCTTGATGATTGACCTGGCTGCAGCTTAGACCACAGTAAAGTTCCGGATTGAGAAAATTTTATGATAACCCCTGCCTGGCAAGTTCATCCGCTACCTCATTTCCCTCAATGCCACGGTGACCCGGCACCCAATACAGAAAGATTCAATTGTCGGCCGCCAGTCATTGGAGAAGTTCGTGACCCTCTTTCACCAATCAAGAAAAGATCCTATGCGAAGAGAGAGCCTTAATGGCCGCCTGGCTACTCATTTGCCCTAACCCCTAATGGGGCATAGCGCGTCAACTATTCGATGTGGTTTAGCTGACGTTTCGTTGGTATAAACCAGTTTCGGACGATGCACGTTGCTAGCATTCACCTCCTGCTCTCATTTAGCCGCCTACCTGCGACAGGTCGGGAGATGTTGTGGCTTATTATTACGCTTCACACCACAGGAGGGAAGACAAGACAAACTTCCATGGCCGTGGACGGGACCTGAACCCGTAACAACCGTAGTCAGACATGAGACCGGTCGCCCCTAAGCAGCGGTTAGAAATGCGCCGCAAGGTTTCTTCTTCAACGTAACCGTGGTGCAGACTTCAATGAGATGGATCTAGGCTGGGTCAGGTGTCCATAGCGATTGAAATCCTGGCGTTAGAACCAAAGATGCCAGCATCGACTCGCTGTTCCGTCTTAGACCCGTCGGTGTACCACATGATCAACCTGGGATCTGGACAGGGTTTGCCATTCTCCCATTCCGTGCGGTCGTAGATGAGGACGAATAATTTATATAATATAATCTGATTTCAGGGAGATCTGTAAACCTCGGAACGCTCAAGTGGCCAATGTCACTAAGAATATCGAGCGTAAGGTTTTTTTTTTGTTTTGGCGACGATATGCAGCAGGGTCAATCCATTGAGCGCAGACGTTGGGCATGTACGCATAGCCATAGTTATCCCGAGACAGGCAATAAAGTCGTTTTAATTTGTTGAATTTCAGAATGGCTGGGCTCTGTTGTGCCTTTGGCCACCGCCATATTAACGCAGCATATGTGACCGTATTCCTCAGTAAGTCATCACGTTCTCGATTTTGCGGTGGATCTGATATCCTAAAACATCGCATTGCGAGTCAGAGCACTTATACCTCCCGACAAATAATTCATTCACTAGCAACCGTTTAATTTAATTCCAAATTTCCTAGAAAAAATACATAATAAGAAAAAAGATAAGAAAAAAAAAAACATTCCCTGGTATGAAATCTGAAGCTGTAAATTTGTTCGTTCTTCTTGAGAAAATGTACATTGATACATTTTATACAATTGAATTTTTCACGCACTCTTGCATTTGCATAATTTATATTTTCCATGGAATTGCTTTTCTCACACAATTTCATAGTCAGTCGTGTGCCATTATTATCGATTGCGAAACGAAACGTTAATGTGGTAAACTTTTGTAATTTTGTAACTGAAATTATTCAGATGTGAGCACATTTTATTGTATTCGGGTACTTGGACGTCGTCTCTTCTAATTAAATGGAATGTCGGTTTGGAAATATAGTATTAAGGGAAATTGTAAATTTTTTTCCTTGATTCTAATTCGTTAATCTTTTTTTTTTTTTTTTATGGTTTATACCAAAGCTTAGGGGGTAACCCTTTGATGCGAGAGCACAGCATTGGCGGTAAGGGATTAAGGTAGTGGGGAGATGGGTTGAGTTTGAATAAGCTGACGGTGTACATTCCGTTTAAATTTTTGTAGGTCATAGTTGCGGGGGAAAACAAAAGATGGTAGATCGTTCCACATTCGTGTTTTCCTAGATACAAACGAGTCATGGAATTTGGCGGTGCGACTATTGCTGAGTTCTAGAAGATGAGGATGAACACGACTGGCTAGTCGGGTGTTACGTAAAGGAAAAGTACGCTCAGGAATGAGGTTGGCTATTTCATCAGAGCAACGGCGGTTGTAGTAGCGATAGAAGAGTGAGAGACAGCCGACACTTCGCCGGTGTTCAAGCGGTTCGATTTTAGATGTTATGGGTTCCTCGCCAATAAGCTTGAAGGCTTTCCGTTGAAGTTTGTCTAACGCGGATAATGCGGTTCTACCTGCGCCTGCCCATATGTGGGAATTAAATTCAAGTCTCGGTCTTATATGAGCCAGATCAGATGGTGAAAAGTATCTTTTACAGCGATTCAGAAAGCCCAGACACTTCATTGCATTTTTTGCAACGCAAAAGATGTGGTCGGACCAAATTAGTTTACTGGAGATGTTAATACCTAGTATGTTCAGTATGGGCGAATCAGGAATGCTGACCCCATCGACAAGAATGGGTTGGGCGGTAGGTGGAGCACATCGCTTATTGGAAAGTAGACAACATTGAGTTTTTGAGGCGTTAAACTCTACTCGATTCGCTTTCCCCCATGCAATAATTTTTGAAATGTCTTCATTTAGTGAGTCAAACATGCGATCTCTGTTGATAGATGTTGAATTTCGGCGAGAGTCAGCTACAGAGTTGAAAGAGTAAGTGTAGTCAAGGGTGCTATCGTCTGCAAAGCTATGGATTGAGTTGGAAGTCACGCTGAGAAGATCGTTGATGAAGATAAGGAAGAGTGTTGGTGAAAGGACAGTACCTTGGGGGACCCCTGCGTTGGTGGTATGGCAATTTGATTTAACTCCATCAAGGACGACCTGAAGCGAACGGTCGTGAAGGAAACTTTCGACCCATTTAACTAATTTTGGGTCCAAACCAAAAGCCTGGAGCTTAGCTAGAAGAGCCGGATGCCAGACTATCAAAAGCTTTCGAAATGTCGAGGGCAATGATTTTAGCTTCGCCAAATTGGTGGATACAGCGATTCCATCTTTCGGTGAGGTATGTCATTAGGTCGCCGGTGGAGCGCGAAGACCGGAAACCATATTGCCGATCATTGATGAGATGATGTGAGTCAAGGTAGCTCATTAGTTGGTTGTTAACCAGGGTTTCGAAGACTTTTGATAGGGTCGAAGTTAGTGCTATTGGTCGGTAGTTAGATGGATCACATGCTTCTCCTTTCTTGGGGATTGGTTGGACATGAGCTAGTTTCCACGATGATGGGAACACTCCTGTTGCGTAGGACAGGTAAAAGAGTTTTCGGAGAGGTTTGGCTAGCGAGGAAGCGCAGTGTCTGAGAACTAAGGGGGAGATGCCAATCAGGTCCAGCCGATTTTGATACATCGAGTTTTGAGAGTACTTTAAATACTTCCCTAGTGCGGAAATGCAAAGGTCTCTGGTGTGAATCACATAAGGGTATGGCTGGTGGACTCTGAGTAGTGGGTAGTAGGCAAGAGTTTGCAACAAAAGTTTCGGCCAACAGGTTGGCCTTGTCTTGCGGTTCACTGTAAATTTTGCCATCATATACCAGTGGTGGAATCTGGAATCTGAACTGTTTTAAAAGATTGCGAAATATTTTATGTATGTAGTTTTAAAAAAAAATATTTTAAGGAGGAATTTCTATGCGGCGACTAGAGACGTATACGACGTTAAATTTCATATAATTTGACATGCAAGTCTAGTCTCGCATTTTATCCCATCAGTGTTTACCCCGGATTCATAAACATCTGCAGCGGTGGTTTCCTATATTCCTATTTACCAAATTACAAACATCCTCGTCGAATTGAAACAAAACGTCGAAAAGTCCTTTTAAAACCACTCTTTTGAATCGACTCATGCACACCTTGAATGAGGACAAATGCTAGCACCACATATGCACACGATGGTGGTGTGTTCGTATGGATTCAACAGTTCACACTACACGACTACGCGTCATATCGAACGTCATTAATGAGGAAACTCGCCCGGATAGCGAATTCTCGCCCCACTTGTATTATTCACTCTCGACACTCATTCAGTACTCTTCACGTTCACTTTTTGTTTCTCATTTTAAATAATAAAACAAAAATGTCACCTCGAGTGCGACTATGTCTATGCAAAAATGCACTTACCAATAATAATCACACCAATGCATGTGGCATTATCCTAGCACGATGCGGCGCGCCCTCTTGTTTTTCGTTCCCTTTCGGTTGTGTTCGACGTTGTGCCAAGACTGGATGTGTGTCGCAAACATATATGGAATTGATGCATATATGAAATTGATGCAGTGAGGGGGCAAAATTAATTAAAATTTGCACAAAGGAAACTCACCAAAGTTTTCGCTGCTGCTGTACGACTGCCACGTCGTCGTAGTCCGTTTCTCGTATTGAATAACAAAAGAACTCGTCAGGCGACTGAAGCGAACATGGAGTAGCGGAAAGGGAAGTGATCCTTTTGGCAAAACCCCTTTGGCAAAATATACTGTTGGCATTTGTTCGTTTTGTATGTGTATTTGACATGTTATGAAAATTGACATAAGGAGGAAATGTGCTTTATTCAATTCTGACAACCGAACTTTCTGGTCGCCTCTTTTAAGCTCAAAGAGTTTTTGAGAAAATTCATCAAAATGTAAAGGTCGAATATGATGTTCCGAAATCCTAGATTTAATAGTATATCTTCAAAAATAGCTGTTTTGGTTTGATTTTATGGACTACGGCCGTCGAAACATACATTGAGTCGAGCGAGGCCTCTACGCTTCGCGAAATTCTAGCTACGAACCCTTCAATTCCTACCTATCTGATGAAACCTGGACAACAATTTAATGTAGGGGGGGCAGCTATATTTGCAGTATTGAAACTCTTAACATCCTGTTAAATGCGCATTTCCCAGACAACAGCTTGGTATCATGCATGATGGTCGCTCAGCCCCGTGCGCCCTGTGTCCATTGTGTCGAAGGAGAAGCCAGAATGATCTCCGGCACTTTTGTGTACAGAACACCAATAGGGCAGCCATACTGCATAGCGTTCTGGACATGAAAGGTTCTAATTCAGTAAGCACACTCAAGAGAAGGGATGGAAGTATCGCTGAAGACTCTGGAAGCCAAGGAAAGCTTCTTCCTGAGACGCACTTCCCCGGGTGTATCAACGAACATGAAGATAGCAGCAACCTGGACAATCACTTTGTGCCCCTCTGGGCCAACCGGTGTAACTGGGCAGCTGCAAATAAAATCTTTACATACGAAAAATTCAAGTGGGCAATTCGAACAAGGAACAAATCGCCTAGCACTGACAGAATTTTTCCAGCCCATCTGCAACAAGGGGAACAGTCACTTGTACCATTCCTCCTAAGCATCTTTAGACACAGTTTTGCTTTGGGCTACACTCCCAAAACCTGGAGGTCAGTGAGAGTGGTTTTCATTCCTAAAATGGGCAACAGACCCATGGATGACCCTAAATCCCACAGAGCAATCAGCTTGACACCTTTTATGCTAAGGGCAATGGAAAGATTTTTGATGCTCATATTAGGAGCTCGCTCCTCCTGACTAACCCCCCTCACCTTAGACAATTTGCTTATCAAGCCGGCAAATCCACTGAATACGCTCTCGACAACTTGTTGGTGAAATTGAAGCGGCTTTGACAGCGAACGAAAGGGTTCTTTGCTTGTTTTTTGACATCGAAGGTGCTTTTGACAACATCTCTTTTGATTCCATCGACAGCGCTCTCATAGCAAAAGGCACCGACACCACTGCGGCAGTCTGGGTGAAAAGCATGCTCTGTCCTAGAGGGTTATCACGGAAGTGGGAGATACCTCTCTCACAGCAAACGTCATGCGACGATGCCCTCAAGGAGGTGTTTTGTCCCCACTGTTGTGGTGCATCGTTGTAGATACTCTCATGAGGAGATTATCCCCACTTGCATTCTCAATACAAGGATACGCGGACGACCTGGTCAGGGGTAAAAAATTGAAACAAGTTCTACCCGACCTCATCTAAAATGCTTTCGTGTAGTCCAGGAATAGTGTGACGGTAACGGATTTCGGGTCAGCCAATCGAATGCCGTTATTGTCTCATTTACGATGAAATGGACGAAGATGTAACTTCTTTTGCAGCCGTAGCAAGATTATCTAGAGGTTCTTCTGCGTCGGGCAGGTTTCGGAACATGATGTTGATGTCGTCAGCGTACGCTATCAACTGCGTCGACGTCGACCTTAGGAGCAGCGTATCGCTGATGTCCGCATTCATTACCCGAATGGCGTGTTCAACTACCAGGTTGAAGAGCGTCGGAGCCAGTTCATTGCCTTCAGTCTTCGTTCTAGTAAATAGTGTTAAAAATTCGTTTTGAATTGGAATGTATTGACTTAGTTGGAAATAGGAGGCTTCAATTTGTATCCGGGCTTGAATGCATACTTCAGTTTGCTTACGCTAAGGAAAAATCGTCTACGACTACCTACAACGGCAGTTAGGTGTCGTGCATATGAAAACCACTTGATGCTTACATGATGTTCATCTTTCCTTGAATAATTTAGTGCCGAACTGACTTAAAGTTGGCCACGTTTCAATTCGTTCGCCCACTTTTAAAGACGAAAGTTTTCTGAAATTCTTAGTAGATGTCAAAGCGAATATTCACTTGTCTTTAAAGCGGTGCAGTGATTAAAAAACTAGCTTTTCCCCATCCCTACTCCAAACACGTATTGCACATCTCCATTACATCTCTTGAAAGACAACCGCTCAACTGCACACACACAGAATCAGGCTCGCCTCGACAGACTCTCTCTAAATTCAAATAACACAAAAGCGCCCGTAGCTTACCTTCAAAGAGGAATGCAAATATCCTTCCATCTGTACTTGTAAATCAGATATTCTTGATCCTTTAATCCGTGCATAATGTGTTGGCTTTCTTAACGCCCCGTGCGCCTGGCTATGGCTTCCTGTTGAACATGCCACTTTCGAGTCCTTGGAGGCTTCCTCTCTCTTAATCATTATCCGGTGACTTAACTCATTCGTCCCTTGCAACTCCTCAAGTGGCTACAATGTTCATGCTTCACATTCAGTAGCAGGGCGATGCAGGAACCTATACGGGGGACGTGGGTGGCCTTCAACGTGGCAACGAATGCTGTCTCTGGAAGTGATACACGTTACGAACGCAGACCACCGGCAACGGTTTACGTCACAGCCAACACACGACTTTTCGTCGACATGAAATCAATAAAATTTCCACACAAGGCACTGCCCTAAATTTCCATTTGGCATAGAACTTGGAAACAAGGCTGAAATATACCAAGTTATCCGTTTTTTCCCCATCTGTGTAGGATGGGGGGCTGATGTGTCTGCGGAGTGTGTCACATTTATATCCTGATTATTTCCCTAATGACACGAGGTGCGGTGACCTTTTCGAATCCACTTTTCATATAGAAAGTTTACGACTGTAAATTTTTTATTTACGAGTTTTTGGCTTTTATAGTTTTATAGTAGTACTATCCTTTTTCGGGGTGGCAAACTTTCGACAACGAGCTGGAATTGTGAACATTCAGGCGACTGCTACGACGTCTCTGTCTGTTCATAGAATTTCCCTGCATTATAGTCCGTGTTTCGAAAGTTTCCGTTTTCACTGTACTATGACTGCGGGGGCGTAGTATCAGTCACATTCATTCCCGGCACGATTCATCCTATTTTTAGTTTCGTATTAGGCTCACCACAATATCGTTGTCGAGAATAGCGAATAAAAGACAGAAGTTCTATCCAGAACGTCCTGACAAGGGTGTTCGAGACTATACGAACCGGTGGGGAACTTTTCTGAATATTGAGCTTTTCGCGTAGCGTATCCTCTTTTGAATACACACACACTGAAAAATAGAAAAAAGTTACAAGTTATGAGTTTGTTGTATGTGCACTTTATGCTACAAACATGTTGCCAAGAGGTAAATGTCTGTCAATATCCTGAAATTTTCCGCAAATAAAGTTCATCTCCTTTTTTTCCGTACTGCGCTCTCGCCTCATGCTGGGAAGTGGAACAGCTGCCTTCCAGCCTGACATTCAATTATATGAACAAAAATTGGCCCAACACAATTTTAGTCTCGAGTGTGTAGGAGTACACGATGAGACGATGACATCTAGACGCGCTGGGCTTGTTTTGGAGCTGGCAACATTTTGAATAATGCGACTTGATGAACACAGAAGTAATAAAAAGGAAAAGAGAGAAGAAGCAGTTCCAACTGAAGGACAATCCGACGTCGATGACAACTTGGATTTGCCTCGCCCATTCCGAAGTACGAGTATAAGGATGTTGACAATTCTAGTCAATGGCCTCATGAAATTCTCAAAAGCCTATTTCAGACGTTTGCGTCAATTGAAAGGATGGAGTGGATCCAATCAGAGGCTTGTTTCGTGGAGGATTTCTTCGACTATTGACTGATTCATAAACGTGCTAGTATCGATTATGTCAGAAAATAGAATTAAGTAGGCGGAGGTATTCTAGTTCTATTGACGGAATGGATATTTGTGTATTCGTTACTTTGCAAATTGTTTGGTGGAGCCATTGTTTGCGTACTTATGTGAAAGAGTATGAGTAGCACACTTGTTCTTGATGGAATGTATATAGAGGCAAGAGGATGTATTTTGTTAACTGATACGTATAAGTGTCTTGAAGACAAGCCTCCGGTGATGATTGCTAAACTAGATTGGTGTGAAGTCAGTTCTGACATCTTCTTTCACCAAGAATGTCCTTCTTTTATCGAAAAAAAAAATCATTTGGTTCTAGAAATAACACAAAACAGTGATTAATTCGTCTTTGCGAATTGCGCACTTTCTCGGCCGTCAATAGTAAATTGTCTATCCAAAGTTGACGTGGATTGGAGTATGTACTGCTCTATACATTTTCAGCATTTGTTTCCAATCCATTTTGTCCTTAATTGTCTTCATAGACATATATGGCGCTGTAACCGCTAGGAAATTGGCACACAAAACTAATAAAATTGCAATTTTTTACGAGTTTCTTGCTCATAAAAGAAAACTTAAAATCTATGGAGAACAAAGAGTTTCTGATTGTTTTTGGAAAGAGTTCTGCGAAACTATTTTAAAAAAAATTGTTTGGAGCCTAGTTAATAAGATAAAATAGTCGAGCTACTGTTTCAGCAGGAAGGCACTGCGACCATAAAAGATCTATTGTGTCATAGCCCATTAATCCAAAAGACCGTCGACCTTTCTGATAAAGGGCAGTAAGTCTTTAGCAGGAATCAACCTGAAGTCTGCAGTGCTGATTGTAGCCGGCCCGAGGAGTCACATCCTAAAACGCGCGATGGCGGGACATTTGCAGAAGATGCGTTTGGTCGTTTCCACGTCCTCCAGGCAGAAACGGCATTCAGCCTCGCTGGACAAACCCATCTTGTTCAGGTGATTTGACTACCGGCGTTTCGGGTTCGAATCCCGTCCACAACGACGTTCGTGGCCATGGATGTGTGGGAGGTGCATGCTGGCAACTGCACCACGGGCCACCCATGGCTCTTTAACAAGCCTGGTGGCCTGTTTATCGGCAAATAACCTGCACACAGTGGCCGATGCTCTTATTGCATGGTGCAGGTTCGCTTGAAGCACCTTAATGGCGTTCATGGTCCTGCGAGGATAGCGAGCTTTGGACAAGGCACTTTTTCTTACCCTGTCGGGAACTGGTGCCTCCATCCCCCTTTCGTTGACGCTCCCTTCGGTGAGACCCGCTGAGGTTCCGCGGGCTATTAGGAGCACGAGGACCAAACGGGCTACTGCCCCGTATCGACGGTGCGCCTTGACGGACGGTGACCGTTGACGGCACAGGTTTTGCGGCACTTAACGTTGCGCGATGAGTGCTAGATGCGCTGCTGGTAGATGGTGTATTCGCATCTGTGATGAATGTGGAGTTGCCGTCGGTGTCGACAGACCACACATCGGTTGGAATTGGGGCCACCGCAACCTTAGGATCAGGATCAAATTTGCGCGCCTAGTTGATACTTCACACTTTCATCATTGAAAAATAGTTTCGATGGTCAAAATCGGTATAAAGCAAAGAATCTAGAGCCCCTAAATGTCTCACTTCACAGAAAAAAAAAAACCTGTGCAGACCCTAGTGGTGTTATTAAAACTACAAATTGGCAACGGTCATATATGCATTAAAAGTGGGTTTCCTATCTGGTCAACGTGAACATTACCTATGAGGCTATGAAGAAGCAATCTTTGTAGGGAAGGTAAGCGTCATTTTGAGGCGAGTAAGTTCTTTTTATCACAACTAAATACAGCTCTCATTTGAAAACCGCATGACAAACATCAGCTCTCTAGGTGATTTTGTTCAGGAGTTATGAGCAAAATCTTGAAGAGCATTTTAGTAGGGGCACTTTGAAGTTAATGTATTGTAGCTTTAAGAAGTTGTCCGACTGTATTGCTGTAAGCAGTCGCATCACCCAATGAGAGGTTTATATAAATGGCGGATTCATTGCAAATTTAAGGGTTGCTTCCCGCAAAAAAAGCGCGACATATTTTTTTTCTTGCACTACTTATGAAAAGACATCGAGCGACAACTGTTTAGACACTTTTCATGTCATATAAACAGTTAGAAATATTGTTATAACCGTGGTATGCTGATATAGGACAAAGCTCAACGTAAGGGTTATTTTGTGTCCTAAAAAACAGCGGAAACAATTTAAGCGTTGTTTTATTTGTGAATTCTCAAACTATTCCATCATTTTTTGCACCAGTAATCAGCGACATTGCGCTCGGTGGCCGTGGTCGTTCAGTCATCGCTCTCCGATACTAATCTAGAGCTCGAAGTTCAAATCTCGGTGCGATCAAAACTGCTTTTGAGTACTAATAGAACTCCCACAATGCTCCGAGCTTGTCAGTATAAAGACTACGTGGATAGAAGGTGCAGCTGCATTTCCGAAAAGTAGATATGCTATCAAAATGTCAACAAGGCATAGAAATGCTAGAGATTTTGACGCGGCCATGCCCCTGGAGGGGTCAAGGCAATTAACAACAACACATCAGCAACAAGAAAAGCGTCAATTATACTCCGCGCGTTTTTTTTTAGTTTACTTTACCCTGTTTCCACGGGGTAGTAATGCTAACTTCAAGTCAAGTTATACTCGACTCGGAATTTTTAATTGGTAATGCTAACTTGATGGACATAATCCATTTTTAGGTTTCATCTTACAACCACCTATAACATACAAGTATACCCAAGTGTTAAAGTTATGATACGCATAAAACGACCTTTTAACATCAAAACCATTAATTTTTTTATAGTTGCAAATGCAAACAGTGTGTGTGTGTGTGAATTGCAAAATACGAAGTAACTACCATTGGGATCTCATACTGAGACGTGAAACCCAAAAACCTGAAAAGGGTCTTCCAATAAAAATGATTCGTACCCTCATAAAGCAAAATTTGAAAACATGTTCAATGATGTCTAATATTTTATGTTTCCATATTTTTAAATTACTTTTTTTTATGTACATTTCTTATGTTGGCCCAAATTTCTACAGCGATATATTTTCTCTGATTGGATTATGTGGAGGGTTTCTCCACATTTTTTTAGGAGTTGATGACGCTGGCTGGTGATCTCAAATGTCATGTTGAAAATCTACCCCGAAAGACTTGAAACAATGATGCAAATTTGCATTAATTTAATAGTTTAAGTGGATAACTCTCCGATACCAATTAACTTGTTCCTTATGACCGATTAGTTTAGACACTTTATTTTACCGTAAACGAACCTATTCTAACATTTTTTTTTTGTTTTGTTTATATTTTCAGTGGTGTGCCAGCAACTTCATCGACAGCCGCTGCCGGTGGTGGGGGAGCTGGTACACGAGCAGCAGGCGGAACCAGCAGTATGTATTCGGCACGACATTCGGTAAGCTCCTCATCAGGAGTGCTCATGGTTGGACCAAATTTTCGTGTTGGAAAGAAAATTGGCTGTGGTAATTTTGGCGAATTACGATTAGGTAAGTTTTATTATATACTATACGTAAATCAGATATTTGCTGAGAACTACCCAAAATAAGGGCGATCCAAACGATATCCTCCAATTGGTTTTCCACCGCGTCAGTTGGGAGCGTAATTCAGCCGGCGAATTCGTTATGCGCCTAAAAGGTTTACTCAGAGCAACACCGTAAGTATCTGAGAGCATTGGATGAGCGTCAGCTGCAGTTTTTTTTTTCAAATGGAAGCAGAAGATCAAAACTTCTCGCAAATGACGAGAACTTGGCTCAAAAACAGACATTTTGAATCGCGAATTTTATTAAAAATGCGAACAACTTTTACTAAAGCAGGGATGTCGATACGTTCACAGATGTCCAAACTCACTTTATGGCACTTTTGAACGACGTAGTTTGACCAGCCCTCACCGATGCAGCCGTCTGTCGGAAAACGGCGGAAGCAAAGTTGTACACCTAATAATACTACTATGTTGCTGCAGTACTTCACCCATAGTTCCCTGTCTAGCAAGCTCATCTGCTTGGACGTTACAGCCAAAGTCACAGTGGCTTGGAATCCAGCACAGTGAGATGTTAAAATAATTCTCCATCATGATTAGGGACGAGCGGCATTCTGCTACTGTCTTGGATATTATTAGGGCAGATTCCAAGGACCTTATCGCAGCCTAACTGTATCTGTATATTGTAATGTCACTAGTGACTATGATGTGCTGCCCCAGCCAGGATGAAGCTTCTAAAATCGCAACAACGAAGCTATAGTGGGCAGGTAAACGAAACGATAGGTTTATGTCCAGTATATTAGAGTTTACACATTTAGCTTCCATCCCCACTTTTTGTCAAGGACAAGCCCAAGAAATTTCGCCTTATCAGCAAAAAGCAGTTTAGTCTCTCCTAACAAAGGAGTTACTGTTGGTGGAATTCTCTACTTCCTAGTGAAGAGAACAAGGTCCGTTTTGCTCGGATTCACATCTATTCCGCAGGAGCTTGCCCAGTTCGAAAGTAGATAGAGAGCATTCTGCATCAACTCGCCGAGGACACCAGGAAACTTCCCCAAAATGGCGATGGCGACATCATCAGCATAAGCAATAACTCTACACCTCAAACCTTCCTTCCTTCACAAGGTTCCAAAAAAAGGGGAAAGAACTTCACCTTGTAGGGTGCCTCTCTTAACACATCTCCTCTCAGACGAAGAGCCCAGGCTAGCACAAACAACCCTCGATGTATGCTGCAAGTTTGTGAGAATACAAAGTGAAACGTCCACACTCAAACCTAAAAGTGTGTCGACTATATAGCTTCAGGTTTAACGTTGTTGAAGGCGCCCTCGACATCCAGAAAAGCTTCGAGGGTGTATACCTTGAAACTAAAAGACTTTTCGATGTATTATGTATAGCTTACCAAGGTGTGTAGTCCAGTGATCTACCCTTAGTGTAGGCTGAGATTTAGGTAAGAGCTGAGTTGGAATACTACTACGTAGATGAAAATCGATCATTCTCTCCAACATCTTTAGAACAGTTGACGATAAGCTAATATTTAGCTAATAGATCTACTAAACTCACTAGGGCGTAAGTGAGAAATTTTTCTCGTTTTTGGGGTAAAGACCACCTCTAACTCTGTCCATACACGAGGGATATAAACCAATTCTAAACAGGCGCTGAATATGGTCTCGATCCAGGGTAGTACGATATCATCTTGAGTGTGCTGTAGATCTGCCGGAATGTTACCGTCCGGTCCAGCAAATTTGAAAGGCTCAAAGCTCCCTATAGTTCATAAAATCTTTTCCCTAGATAAGATGGGTGCAAAGTGAGTTATGCAGAGTCGTCTTCACTAAAGAGGTGGCTATACTATCGGGAAAGTGAGTGTCTAGCAATTTACGAATTGCTCGTGGAGCCAGCATGTTTCATTAAAAAGCTAGGCACATAGGGATTGGACACCAAATTGAGTGCCGAATACTTTCGGGCTTTTTCGACTGATTTCTACTGTATTCCATGACGTAGGGTACATAAAATCATTTAGGTAACCTTAACTACTCAATTGCCCTAACCCCTTTTGGGGCATAGCGCGTCAACTGTTCTATGTGGCCCAGTTGACGTTTCGTTGGCATAAACTGATTTCGGAGAATACAGTTGCCAGCATGCACCTCCTACACATCCATGGCCACGAACGTCGTCGTGGACGGGATTCGAACCCGAAACGCCGGTAGCCAAACATGAGACTGATGCCTCAACACACTGCGCTACCGGTCGCCCAAAACTTAAGATTAATTCAATTTAATTAATTAAGAATAAGCCTTAGTAAAGCTTAAGGTATGTTAAAGTCTAAAAAGTTTTCGGTTCTATTGATTGGACAAAATCACAATTACCCCACATTGGGCGCCAAATACGATCTTCACCGGTTAGTTGGTGGTGTTTTCCCACAAATAAAGAGGGTAGTGTTCTTAGGATCAAGTTAGATTTCGGAGCTTCCTGTATTTTGTCTGACATTCATTTTCGGGGGCAAAGACCTTTTCCATAGTCCTCCGCGTGGGCGCCCCCTGGTAACGGCAGTGTATCAATTCGCTGACGGCCAATGTCTTAGCGATAAGACAATTTGGAAAAGGCAGATAGCTGTAGCCTGAATGGCTGACGAACACCTAAGCGTCTCAGGTTTAGTAGGATGGAATGACTTGCGTAGTTGGACCTGCTACATAGTTGTGTGGGCTCCAGCACGTTTATTAAACCATCTGAAGCAGCTATCTCCGAGGCCATCCCCTGAATGGGGTTAAGCGACGTGCTGACAACTCGTCCTTGTAAAAACCACTCCATGTCAAGAAACCTGGAACAAAAGCCTCGGATTGGACGTCGGATTGGACGGATCAACAACGACGACCACGCAAACGAATAAAGGATTATTCTTTCGGATCCTGGAATGTACGCTCCCTGAACAAACCGGGGGCCGAGAAGGCCCTCCTTCAACAGGTCGAAAAGTACAAACTGAGCATTACTGCAGTCCAGGAAACAAATTGGCTTGGCAGCGAGATTAATGACAAGAAATCGCACACAATTTTTACAAGTGGCAAACCATCGGGTCGTAAGGAGTTTGGAGTAGCATTTATAGTGAACAATCACCTCAAACCGCATATTACTGACTTCAAACCCATAAATGAACGGCTGTGTGCGATTCGCATCAAGACTCGATTCTTCAATCTCTGGCTCATCAATGTGCATGCCCCCACTGAAGTTAAAGAAGACGCAGTAAAAGACGAGTTCTACGCTCGCCTTGAAACTCTCTTCGACTCACTTCCAACAAACGACGTCAAATTGCTGCTGGGAGACTTTAACGCGAAAGTCGGGAATGAAAGTTGGCACCGGGGGACCACTGGAGGCCACAGCCTCCATGAAGAATGTAACGATAACGGCCAGCGACTTATCGACTTCGCCTGCAGCAGGAATCTAGTCGTAAGCTCTACGTGTTTCCCGCATCGACGCATTCACAAGCAGACCTGGAAGTCTCCAGACGCACATACCGTCAACCAGATTGACCACGTCCTCATTTGCAGGAGATGGGCGTCTAGTGTCATGGATGTCCGCTCCTATCGAGGAGCAAACTGCGACTCAGATCATCACTTGGTGAAGACGACCTACAGATGTAGAATTTCCTCAGTGCACCAGTCAAGAATCAGCCCTCCCAAAATCTTTGCGGTTGATAAGCTCTTGAGTGATGCTACAGCGGTGGCGTATACTACCGCCCTTGAGGAAAAACTATCACCTATGCTACACAACATCAGCAACACAGGCGTCCATGGGTTCTGGAAAGAACTCAAGGGTACCATCAAGGATGTCGCAGAGAAGGTCGTGGGATATAAAGCCCGGCGAGCGCGAAACGACTGGTTCGACGAAGAATGCAAAAATTCACTTGACGCGAAAAACGAGGCCTACAGACAATGGATTCAACGAGGAACCAGAGCCAGAAGAGAAAAATATGACGAGCTACGGCGAATATCGAATAGAATAATTAGACGTAAAAAACGTAAATACTTTGACGAGCAGTTGCTGAACATAAACGAAAACTTAGCTAATAGGAACACCAGACAAGCGTACAAACTAGTAAATACAATTAAGAACGGCTACCAACCCAGGACTAGCCTTTGTAAGGACAAGGATGGAAACATCATTAGCGACACCGATGGTATTAACAAACGATGGGCCTCTTATTTTGAAGAGCTTCCAAACCGACCATCTAACATCCCCACACAGGAAGCTCTCGACGATATTGTTGATCTAGGCCCACCCATTCAACCCCCGACAGTAGAGGAAGTTGATCTCGCGTTGCGGTCACTAAAACGAAACAAAGCGCCGGGCGCCGACGAGATTCCAGCTGAACTGCTAAGATTCGGTGGAACGAGTCTAGTTGATGCCATACATCAATTACTCCTGCGAGTATGGGAGAACGAGGAGATCCCAGACGACTGGCGCAGAAGCATCATCTGTCCAATTCATAAAAAGGGAGATAAACTGCGGTGTGAGAATTACAGGGGCATCTCACTAGTTTGTACGTCCTATAAAATTTTGACGAAAATTCTGGAAAATAGAATAAAACCGTACGCAGAACGAGTCATTGGCGAATATCAAAGCGGTTTCAGACCTGGTCGCTCCACAACCGATCAGCTCTTCTCAGTCAAACTGATACTCCAGAGGTGCTGGGAATACAACGTAAACGTATACCAAATCTTTGTCGACTTCAAGCAGGCATACGACAGTATCGATCGTGGAGTACTGTACAACATCATGCTGCAATTTGGTATACCAGCAAAATTAGTGCGACTGACAAAGATGACGATGACCAACTCCGTCTCACAAGTCAGGATCCAGAATAGACTTACTGATCTATTTGAAACACGCACTGGTTTGAAACAGGGCGATGGACTGGCACCGACGCTCTTCAACCTAGCACTGGAATACGATATTCGGGCCATGAATATGGACAACAGCAAGACGCTACTCATCAAGTCGACACAATTAGCAGCGTACGCCGACGACATCAACATCATGTCCCGAAGATTGGCTGACGCAGAAGAACTTCAGCATACGCTCGATACCGCTGCAAAGGAAGTTGGATTACGTATTAACGAGGGTAAAACTAAAATAATGATGCAATCGGTGACAAGGACACCTGCACAACCGAGCATCAATGTGGGGGACCTCAACATCGAGTTCGTGAACAACTTCATTTACCTGGGTTGCAACCTGTCAAGGGACGCCAACGAAACTGACGAAATCAAGCGACGGATACAGTTAGCTAATAAGACTTTTTTCTCGGTTCTCCCCATAATGAAATCGAAACATGTGCACAGAAACACGAAGCTCCGCGTGTACAAAACCATTATACGACCAGTGCTATGCTATGGCTGCGAAGCATGGACCCTAGCTCAAGCCTCCGAAAACATGCTAGACACTTTCGAACGTAAGGTTCTACGGCGAATTTTCGGGGCTGTTTGCGATCGAGATGGATGGCGCATCCGGTACAACCATGAGTTGTATGAAATGTACGATGAGCTGCAAGTCTCGAAAATCGTCAAACTACAACGACTTCAATGGGCAGGGCATGTACAAAGAATGGACGATGATCGCATGCCTAAGAGAGTAATGAATGCAGAACGAGTCGACGGAGCGAGACTGCGAGGACGACCGAGATCTCGTTGGGAGAGCTCAGTAGGTGTGGACGCCGCGCAGCTGCTGGGCTCCCAAAATTGGAGGACGCGGTCACGTGACCGAGATAATTGGAGGACAATGATCCAGGCGGCCAAGGCCCGACGTCGGGCTGTCGCGCCACGATGATGATGATGATTCATTTTCAAGGACTATGCAGGAATGTTATGGAGCCATTTTCTATAAATTGAACAACTGCTCGGCACACTGCGAATGATCCAAAATGGAAGATCAACTAAATCTCGTCCAAAAATTCAAATTGCAATACCCCCTAACACTATTAGAACTTGAACCGCATTTATCTCGATCCACCTGGTCGATCGATTGCTAACAACCACCGCACATACCCCAATACAAAGAAATCCGTTTTCATTCTAATAAAAATTTCTTCTCTGACGAATCACTTGTGGCACACTCGAATTAATTCAATTGCAATTTCCGGTGATATCGAGTTAAGTTGAAAAACCTGTGTATGTATGTTACACCGTGCATTCAACTCACCTCCGCATCACAACAATGGTTACCAACGATTACTCAGAAAGAGGAAGAACTAAAAGCTAAAAAGATAACTCTTCTTGTCTCGATACTCGATGGTGGTGGTGATGGTGGTTACTGGCGACTAGTGACTAGTGTTGCAAAGAAGCTGAAAAACCGGCTTTGTGGAGAAATCCATAAGATATAACATAGTAGTGCTATAATGGAACTGTGTAGCTTAGCCCTGATCTCGAGGCCGGCCGTTGCTTCTACATTATACTAGCTTGAATGGAGCGCCGCCGCCATGCCGGCCGGCCGCCTTGCCTGCCTGCCTTAATATGACTGTTGGCTGCTCTACAATTTCGAGTAAGTTATGTGGCTTTTGTGGCCGGGCCGGGGCTCCCTTTCACTTCTTTCATGGACCTAGACGGTGTTTCAGTAGCAAAACTAACTGCTTCGCTATGGATGCAGGGGAAAACCTCAAGTCCCCGGCGGCACACTGCGCGATCAAACACGATTGAACGTGTTCATTTCTTTATGAAATAGTCGTCAGATTTGCAGAATATTGTTCTGCGGCAATTCACAAGGTTTGTGATGTTTTTCTGCTTTACCTGAAGTGGTAAATTCTTGGGTATCTTTTCACAGAAGTTTTTAGGCATCCTGGACAGGAAATTATCGACTGGTACCAGGGAAGCACGTTGCTTTCTGACACATTTTTTATAATTATTTTTTTTAGAGAAAAGAAAAATTCGATTATCACCTCCGGAAAACTTATAATTTCGTAAATGCATCACCCACAACACCCACCTTGTCATGAAAAGTTCGTCATGAAGCAATCGGGAGACGACTGACTAATACAATACATACGTATGTACAATGTGTTGCAGCCGTAGGTATACGGATTCGTATTGCACATCATTTGATCCAACAATCACCATTTTTGCTGAATATCTGGTTATTAGGTCACAACACTATAAATGTCGGTTCTTCGGCTGCCATTCATTTTTCCTATTGAACAGACTTTGAACTTTGCTTTGTGTTTTGAACTTTGCTTTGTTATAATATAAAATAGAAATCACGCTGTAATTTTCGGGTTTTATGGTCTGCAACACAAGTGTTGTTCACTTTTTTTTTATTATAAACGGAACGGAAAATGGTACAATTCGCTTCCTATTATTACCACTTTACAGTACGAATTTTTTGGGTTGACGTATTCTGCAGTCGCATTTGTAGTTAATTTGCCTGTGAAATGAAGAATAAAACAACTAATGTTATATATTTTCAAAAATATACACGTATAACCATAAAATGAAATCATCATCATAATCATCGTGGCGCAACAGCCCGTCGTCGCGACAGTTCATAACCGTCCGCGAAGTCGACAGACTGTCAGTGTAAATAGTAAGTTTCCTCCCAAATGTGACATTGCATCCCATAGTTCTGAGATCGCCAAAATCTCTGCCTGCAGTACGCTGCAAGGATCGTCTATGCGGAAAAATAAACTAATCTTCAACGTCTCCGAAAAGATATCGGCTCCCACTCTAGCATCCGTTTTGCATCCGTCAGTATATAAAACGATGGAGTCTGGGTGAGAGATTGCCCCAATTTCCCCAAATGTTACTTGACGGAATCTGGCTCAAATTTTTTATACCAAACATATACTTACCTTTTCCATAGTCCTCCTCGTGGGCGCCCCCTGGTAACGGCAGTGTGTCAAACAGCTGGCGACCCAGTCTTAGCGATAAGACAGTTTGGAAAAAGGCAGAGCCTGAATGGCTGATCAACACCTAAGCATCTCAGGGGGCGACCGGTAGCGCAGTGTGTTGAGGCATCAGTCTCATGTTTGACTACCAGCGTTTCGGGTTCGAATCCCGTCCACGACGACGTTCGTGGCCAATGGATGTGCAGGAGGTGCATGCAAACTTGGGGCCAAGAAGGCCCTCCTCCAACAGGTCGAAAAATATTGTACAAACTTACTGCAGTCCAGGGAACAAATTGGCTTGGCATCGAGATCAATGACAAGAAAACGCACTTCGATTTTTACTGTAGACAGATTTTTTTTTGCGATAAATACGGATTCACTCAGCTATTAAGTGGGGAGCCATTTCGGGTAAATAACTCGGCTGAGCGTGTTGCTGATCACATCTCCAAGTATACTGTCATGATCTAGTAAATGAGATGATGCTAATTTCGAAGCTGTAATGAACCATATTTAGGCCTCGTTGTGCTGCTCCCACCGGTAGATTGAAGGCAGCACCTGATGAGTAATGATCTGTCGGTGGTACGAAACCAGAGGCCAAGCGTCCCATTACACCCGGACCGCGATGCGTCCACGAAGCCATCTGCTCCGTCCGCCAATCTAGTACTAATCGCCGCATTTTTTTATTTATTCCCCACTTTAGCCTTCCAGGTTTTTGTTGTCTTCCCCAGTCCTATGAATTTTTGTTAGTACGTGAAGGACATGGCAACTAGCGGCAAAAACCCCGCCCACGTCTCCCGAACAAAGCTAGCAGCAAGCATAGGCTGTTTCAGTTTTAATTAACGATTTATTTTAAAGATGAATTGTTCACGATTTGTGACTGTACAAAGTAAAAATATTTTTACGTGCCAGCACATGCATCTTTTGATTTTCTTTAATCCACACATGAGCTCAAAATGTGCATTTCGAATTTCCATGTGATTTTTCTTAATTTGTAAATTCGTTATTCAACCCACTTTAAAGCGTTTTACAAAAGTCAAAAGGATTGCAATTTATCGCACGAAAGAAATGTTATGCCACATTTGTTCAGAGAATGTGGGTGGGTAATGAATGAACATAAGGTATAATATGTAATAATAATTTTTCGTGACATGAAATGTGGCGGATGTTAAGACGAGCTCTATTATTCATTTTGCTTTTATGTATTTAACTTCCAGCTATTAAAGAAACCGATGCGTAAAATAATAGATACAAATAATCTTATTCTCGACCGGTTGTACACTTATCAAATTGTTTTTGTGTTTGCAGACAAAAAAGAAGCGCAAACAGCGACGTTAAGCTATAATGAAGAGTCATATTAGAATTGTCGCTTCATAATCCAGCACGTATCTATGTATATGGACGCATTTAATCTGGCAAAAAAGATTGCAAATAATATTATTTAGCGAAATCTCACAATAACACAATGAAGACTTCAACAAATATTTGGCGCGTTTTTTTGTACTCCCTTGTATTGCAGGTGCAGAATGGTGTTCCAAGGTAACTATCCGGACCCTGTTAAATGTCAAAAGTCCAATCGGACCGCTAGCGTCATTTTTGTATTTTTTTTTTGTGTTCGCTAGATTAAAAATAAAAAACATATTCAACAAATATTTGCAATATGTACACCAAACTTGATATCAAAAGTCAATTATGGGAGAAAAAGAATAATCGCATGCATCGTTACAAAACAAAGATTTCACGCGTCGGCCCGAATGCCGAAACAAAAAGGGAAATTGGAATTGTTGGTGACACTTGGTTTCATTCTGCACACCAACTTAGTATGCGTCTGTAGCTTAGCTCGGTAACGCACCGGGCATTTTTTGCTACTCGAAACACGGTCTCTGCGGTTCGCGCCCCGCAACGGGACCAACTATTTTTTATTCTCAAATTCCCTCTGAATTAATTTCTCCGAGCTTAGTGGTTTCGTATGGATAGTAGCACTCATCAGGTCTTGCATCTTTGCAGCTATCCATGTGCAAGACGACCACGAAAGTGTGAGAATTCTGTTTGTATTAAGCCGTGAAGGCGTGATTTTACTTGAAAACTCGACCGTGGAGGTCTAGATGGTGTGAAGCACTTATATTAACTCACTAAAGGGGTGGAGAGAGGGTGAGAAGTGGAGATATTTGTTCCCTGGCAATTTTACTTTATGTATTAATGTTCTTGCAAATGTACATACAGACGCATACTAAGTTGGTGTGCAGAATGAAACCAAGTGTCACAAACAATTCCAATTTAAATTGAAAATGATTCGCACTTGTACATTTGCAAGAACATTAATACATAAAGAAAAAGGGAAAGTCGCACTCTCACCCCGACCAAGGGGCTAGGCCACAGTTCATTCCATTTATTTATTTTCGTCGGACGTTTCACTTGTTACTGCACTTTAAAAGACCTTTCTGTCACTTATACTATACAATCATTTTCATCATCTTATAAAAATAAACCTTTTGTGATAAAAACACTTTCAAAAAGTACACATAGGGCCAATTTCTCAATCCTCGGTCCGGTTAAAGTGCCGAATAACTAAGGGGCGGTTTGCCCTCAAAGTTTGTCAAACGCGCACTTAAAGTTTGACAAACATTGTGGCAATATCGTTTGATTTCTTTTGGTTGTATTCTGTCTTCTGTACGATGCTATTTATATTTGTTACCCCAGCTGACGAGTGGCTATATTTGGTGATCGAGGGAAAAAATTTAAGGAGTTTTGAAACTTACTAGATAAGAGATTTTCTCGAAAACTACTAAAGTTAAAGAGAAAGTGGCTCTAACTTTTTTTTGTGTTCCTTAACTTTGTCTTATAATTTTCATAATTTCTAGCATTAATAGTTTTACAAAAATAGTAGCAAGATACCATAAAAACTTCCCTTTAACCCCCTCCTCCAGCGTAGCGTGAGCTCACACCCCACAGGCGAAGACTTTTAGTGTAATACAGTCCTAGTACTAACCAACAAATCGTGCCAAGTTTTAAAATTCCTTGAATTTTTTTCCCCGATTTTTACTCGTCACCTGGGGTATGTACCGTCTCTCAGCTCAGCATCTATTTTGAAATCCACTTCTAACGAATGAATTTACAGAACTCTGTTCTTTATTTGAATGTGCAAAAGTATAGGCTGTCCAAAATCTCAGCAGTTGGAATTAGCGGTTTGGATTTATTGTTTCCATAAATTTCAACCGGTGGATAGGTGGTGGTTAGCGTTATCGAAATGATAAACGCTAACCGGGCATTGAGAACCGGCCCGTAATTAAGAAAAAGGGAGTGTTTCAAAAACGTCAGACGAAAATAATAAATAAAATTATCGCTGGATAGTGAAGAACGAGTTTTCCAAATTACTTCTTTTGAGTATAAATTGCTCTTAGTGGAGCCACTGATAGCTTCTTTCATTATTAATATTTCTTGGCATTCCATAAAATAAATTAGGAATATCTTTAAGATGATATGCTTGTCGAATGTTAGGCCGAGTTTAGAAGCTGCGGGAGCATCTGCGGTTTACAAATTTACATTGAATTCAAATGGAACAAACCGCGGCGGCAGCCGCCATTTAGCGGCGTGATTGCATTTAAATTCAATGTAAATTTGTAAACCGCGGCGGATACCGCAGATTGGATAAACGTGGCCTTAGTCTCTGATAATTATGATTTATTTATTCGAATGCATATGCATTCTAGCTTGCATACTCTTACCCTCTACTGCCGACTGTACACGAACACGTGAAATGAATTCTATTCCGAAACTTCCTCTTAAAGTGCTTTGTCTTAATTCTCCGAATAAATGAATGAAACACGAGCAAGCATGTATGCATGGACAATTATTAAAAATTCACATCAAGTGTGTCACGTAGTTACATAAAATATTTCTTATTAAAGCAAACATTATCATTTCGTCACACAATGAAGTCGTATTTGCAAACGAGTGGGCCTTGCATGAAATGAATGACGCTAGCGAACTGAAAAAGGCGACTTGATATACATATATAGTATGTATTCACTAATCACATATGTGTGTATAGGTATATCTACCACTTTGCCTTAACCCCTATTGGGACATATGAACTACTCCTGCGCGCCATCGTACTCGATTCTGGGCAATGGGACGCATCTACCCCCGCGACATATTCAGCGATGCGAACCCTTTCGCCACAGATCAGAGCCATGACTTTCTAGGACACCCCTCTTGGTCGACCTTCATTGGGAATAGGGTTCCATTTCTTGGCATGTGCACCAATGCAGTTATCACCCTTCCGCAAAGTGTTGCCTATTCACTGCCGTTTTCGCATCAGTTCGTCGATTGGCATCTCATCCGTACGCCGACTCAGCTATGGTCGTTACGGGTTCAAGTCCCGTCCACGATGTTCGTGCCCATGGATGTTTTTGTTGTCTTTCCCCTATGGTGCGGGGCGTAATAATAAGCCACAATATCTCTCGTCTTGTCGCCAGTAGGCGGCTGAATGGGAGCAGGAAGTGCATACTTGCAACGTGCATAGGCGGAAACTGGTTTATAAAAAATCGTTTATCCACAATGTTTCACTTGACTTGGCTCAAATTTCACTCGAAAAAGGATTAATAATGGCCAGAACCAGATTAGGAAGCTGATGTAAGTGCCTACAATTACTCTCCCCCCCCCCCCCCCCCCCCCTGAATAACATTGCTCCGCAATGTCAATGTCACGTCGACAACGCGCTGCAGGATAAACTCGCCTAATATTCTCTGGACGTGGGTTGATGGGATCCAAAATGCGAGGTAGGGGACTCGCAACTAGTTGGTGATCTGGACTACGCGACGACAATAATGTCCTTGGTTGGCTTCCTGATTGTGACGAACGCGATTCAAGATCAGAAGCCCAATGGACGTTTTTTTCCTATCCGACTGCTGGAAGACTTGAAGTTCTGACTTTCTATAGGCGACAAACGCTGAGACGGCAACGGCTGGGTCTCGCTATGGCTCTCAAACTCGGTACTCGTAGACTGATGTTGAGGTTTCAGAGGCTGGCAACAATTCCGTGTCCGCAACTAAATACGCAGGTTTTAGTCTATCCGTTGAAATATTAACAACTCTGCCATTAATGTCAACCGAGAAAGTTGACGTTTTGATAGGTTTTTCACAATCGCAAACGCAAGTGGCTCAGTCGCGGCCTTGGAACTCACACCTTTAAGGTCTGTTTTGCAAAAGACCACTCTCCGTCGATCGAGAGCGATCATCAGAAAGATACGTACAAAAGGTGCTCCGTGCTCTATGGCTTGATCGGTAATCGCGAACAATGTGCGACAATCGTGTGCCTGGCAAAACGCCCCCTTAAGGTTCGTGTTCCTCGGGGCGATCCATGCGACGACAGCGCAGCTATCCCAGCTCAGCGATTAGCAGTGAGTACTATTTGTGTGTACTGGCTATGGAGCTGTGTTCCTCCAAACGACTGCGACTACGCTCGCCAATGAGCATCGGATGGTTTGGTTAGTCGCATCGCGTACGGAGTACGATATCATCGCTATTGTATTTGGGCGTCGCAGTTGCTGTTGTGCATGTCGGCTGACTGAAGTGGACGTTGCACATGCCACCGCTCGAACTACAACTTTCCTTGTTAAAGGCGCTCCCAGCTTCGCCGATGAAACATGGTTATGCAGAGTTTTAAAGGAAGAATTATGTATCGAAGGCTGCAAGTGCGAAGTGTCACCCCTACGTCAACACGGATCTAAATCTGCCAAATACTTCAAATTATCTGTACCAGCACGTTACGGATGGCTGTTTTGCAAACACGAGCTGAATGGAGGCAGTGCATACAGTTGGAATGGAATGCAATTCAGTATATGGCAGAACAAAAATACAACGAAAACAACATCAAGAACAACAACAACAAAAAATCAACTCAGAAAGAATAGTATGTATTCAGGCAAATCCCAAATCTCTAGATCCCAAAATCACTTTTCTCGTCATTCTAATATTTCTACTTCACATAATCAGACAGTCTCCACTCTAGTAACTGCGTCTCGTAAGCATTCAGATACTCCTTCTCCTGATCATGATAAAGTTCTCCCAGTTGCAAATAAAAACAGCAGAGCACTACCAGCTACAACTTCTAACTCTCCCAATAATGTGATCGATATTCCCTCAAAGCCTTCAGGTACTCGCGAGACCGTGACAGCTCCAAGGTATACTAACTTCGTTCGCAGCGATCCCCAACTACCATCTCAATCCGGTTCAACGCATATTCCGTGCGCTCCTGTCAATCAACGAACCACACCGAAACTTCTGGATCCACTAGTGCCACCTGTTGTAAGGCTTACTAAGAACTCTGTTGACGATCTCGAATGTAGATATTTATTATCCAGATTTAGAGAGCATAAGATTTACGATAGCGTCCGTCTGTTTCTTGCATATATGCATGATGCACATGAAAATACCTGCATCGACGGAAAAACGAAAACTAACCTCAAAGTGTTGATCCAACAGGAAGGCCTACCCATTGACGTTAACTCTCTACGCACCTTCTTTAACCGATATCACGAAGAACTTGGAATGACTTCGGACCAGGTGAAACGCGACCTCGAAACATATCGCTCCTTTGTAAACTCAAAACACATTTCCCGTTTGCAAAAATTACGTGAGGACCAAAAAAAATATTATTCCTAACACTCCTAGATTCCTCTACCATAACTGTAGCGGCATGAGAGGCAAAATTAATAAACTTTTTCTTGACGCTAAATCTTGCCATTTTAACATACTTGCTATTACCGAAACTTGGTTGAACGACTCCTTCAAAAACGAAGAAATCCTGGATTGTAATTGGTCCATTTACAGAACTGACCGTAACTATGAACACACCGGCGTTTCTAGGGGAGGGGGTGTTCTCATTGCCATTCACAACTCCCTTTCAAGTGAACTGATCACTACCAATTCTTACAAGGCATTTGAACACACATTTGTCAAAGTTCCCTTAGAAAAACATTATCTCTATATTGGTGTTGTTTACGTACCCCCCTGCTCCGACGAAGCTACTTATAATGATGTATGTGACATGATTTCTTCCGTCATCGCTTCCTTGAACGAAGAAGACAAAATTATTGTCTTTGGAGATTTCAATCGTCCGAACATCAGGTTTATTGTCGACGAGAATGATAATAGACTTCTTCCAGTCAATCTTCTTGACAACACCGACTTTAATCTCATCGGTACATTTTATGGCAATGATTTACAGCAGGTTATTTCGACTTCTAACCAAAACGGAAAATGGTTAGATCTAATTTTCACAAACTTTTATGACGAAGTAGATGTTAGTCCAACTACTGAAGCCGAAAATCTTTTCCCTAACACTTTTCATCATTCCGCCCTTACAGTTGAACTTCCATCTGCTGATCATTATTTTACTCAATCGTACAATAACGAAATTGTGTATGATTTTTTAAATGCTGACTATGAAGGCATCAAGAATTATCTAGATTCTATAGATTGGTCAACCTCTCTTTCTGCGTCAGATCTAGATGACACCATATCTTCCTTCTATAACATAATCTTCCACGCCATTAAAAATTATGTGCCCAAAATAAAGAAACGTAACACGCTTACTGAACCCTGGCTCGACAAAAATCTAAGAAATTTAAGAAACCAAAGAAATAAACTCTACAAGGCCGTCATAAACAACCCCAACGTTAGCAATGACCTAAAGAAAAAGTACGATGATCTAGCCAAAGAATTCTCTATAAAATCCCGCGAAGCATATGAGCTATATGTCAATCTGATGGGGGAAAAAATTATCAACGAGCCAAAAAAATTCTTTGACTTTGTTAATATGAAACGTAAGACCACAGGTTTTCCTGCTTCCATGTCCAGAGGGACCGCTATCTCCTCTTGTCCACAGGAAATTTGTAACTTATTTGCTGACCATTTCCAGGATAGCTTCTGCACACCTAAAACCCCGAGCTCATCCACCCCTCCCGATATCACCACGACGTCCCTTATTGACGGAATGGTTCTCACACAGGATGAAATCGTTAGAGCTATTCAAGAACTAAGCGTCAACAAAGGGCCCGGTCCGGACTTAATCGCTCCTTATTTTGTGAAGCAGTGTGTAGACCAATTGTTAACTCCTCTTCACATGATTTTCAATAAATCGCTCCAATGGGGTGTCTTTCCGTCTTTTTGGAAATACTCCTATCTCACGCCTATCCACAAGAGCGGTGATAAGCGATCAGTCGACAACTATCGAGGCATTGCTATTCTGTCAGTAATCCCCAAACTATTTGAGAAATTGGTTTGTGATAAACTCACTCCTATCATCGACCCACTTCTCAATGAACAACAACATGGGTTTCGAAAAGGCAGATCGACTACCACCAACCTTATAATTCTAGTTTCTGACGTCCTTTGTGAAATGGAAAAGGGAGATCAAGTTGATGCGGTCTATACAGACTTTAGGAAGGCTTTTGACAGGGTCGATCATCAAATTTTAATTGAGAAATTATGCAACTTTGGTGTAACTGGATCACTTCTCAATTGGCTCCGGTCCTACCTTCTGGATCGAACTCAGTTTGTCAAATATCAAGGTCGGATATCCAAAAGTGTATCCACGACTTCTGGGGTGCCGCAGGGTAGCCATTTAGGTCCTCTTCTCTTCAATGTCTTCATTTCCGACCTATCACAGTTATTATCGGATATCCCTCATCTTTTCTACGCTGATGACTTAAAACTGTACTGCACCATTCAAACACACTCTGATGCAGCATTTCTTCAATCCAATCTTCTATCCCTTGAGCAGTGGTGCAATCAAAATAATCTATATCTTAACGTTAATAAATGCCAGGTGATAAGTTTTTCCCGTAAGAATAGAATTATAACTAATTCCTACCACCTTAACAATGTCGAGCTGAATAGAGTTGACCATATCAAAGACCTCGGCGTTGTCTTGGACAACAAAATGCGTTTTAACCTGCATTATGACAGGGTGCTATCCACGGCTAACAAACAACTCGGCTTCATTAAGAGACGCGCTAAGGAGTTTAAAAATATTTGGGTCACTAAATCCTTGTATACCACACTTGTGCGGCCTCTGCTTGAATATGCTTCCGTAGTCTGGAACCCATCGTACGAGCTACATTGCTACAGATTCGAGTCTATTCAAAAACAATTTACTCTTTTCGCTTTGAGAGACCTTTATGACCCGCTAGATTTTCATAACCTTCCATCTTACATATACAGGCTGGGTCTTTTAAATTTAATGACTCTTTCGTCCAGAAGAAGATTACTTTGTGCCTGTTTTACTTTTGACGTTATCAGCGGTGCAGTTAATGTTGATTTTCTGTCCAATAAAATCACTTTAAACGATCAACTAAGACGAACTAGACATACAACTCTGCTTAAGGAATACCAACACCTTACCGTATATGGTTATAATGAACCCATAAACAGATGCTGTCGAACTTTCAATTCTTTTAGTATCCACTATTCTTCAGGCATTTCTAAATCTGTCTTTAAGCTTAACTTAACAAAGGCCCTCTTAACGTCCTAGTCTAACAAACAAACCTAACCAAATTTGCCGAATGTAATTAATGAATTTTGATTAATTTAATGAAATGTATAAATGGAATGTAATGTAATGTATTGATGCCTTGTTTGGTAAATAAATAAATAAAAATGTGTGGTTGGCCGATTGCTGGTTTGTGCGCGGGGTCGGCGCTTTCTTCATGGGTACTTGGCAGACAAGTCGCTGTCGTATATTCCGCCCATGTGATGATGTTATTATTGCTTGTGATTGATGTTTGCTTTGAGTAACACACCCCGTGCACGATCGTCGATAAGGTTTCGTCGCAGGGCTATCGTCGCATTCGTCGTCCCGAGGAACACAAACTTTAGCACACACATTTGATTTGTTTCTTCAAACACATGAATGAATAATGTATGTTATATTTTAGCTACGGCGGTTACGTGGTCGTCCGTTCCACTTTCACAGAAATATTGCAAACTTTTGTAGAGATTTCTGTAAAATTCCAAACAATTACGTACTAAACTAGATATTTATTTACTCTGCAATTTCAGATGTGTACCGCTCTTTCAATTTCCACCTTAATTTCAATACATTCGAAATTTCAAACGTGTTGTTTCGGCCTTCATTCGTCACACACAGTGTGTGTTACCTAAGCCGAATTTATCTCGTTACATTTATTGGCACACCTACCAAAAATACGCTTACTTCCTTCTTAACTGTGAATATCTTATGTTTGACTGTAAAATTCGTTTCAAGTTATTTTTGGATTTCCTATTGCCGTTTTTACACAAATAAAACGCAGGAAATAAAATAACCTACAATTAAGTTGCGTGAGTGAGCGAGCGTAAGTGGCATCTCAAGAAAATCGTAAGGGAGGCCACATTTGACTGTTGGCAATGTTCCAGTGATGTAACTTTTTTTTTTCTTTAGCCACATCCAATTCATCTTATATTTTCGTTTCGTTCGACATGATTGTCCTCCTACACGTTCACAATGAAAAGTGTGGAGTGTGGACCTTGTAAATTAGCACACCGTGAAATTTGTTTAAACAATTTACACTCTTGAGGGGTCAGTCCATTTTGTTTTTTATTTTTTTTTGTATCGTTTCCGAATTGTTTATTTACTTTTTCAATAAACACACGCGATTATATCAAACGGAAATAGAAATGCAAAAAAAATGTTCAAAAGTGAAAAATGTACTTTCGCTATTGTCTACTGGAAGACGGTTTTTATATTAAAAAAAAATGCGTTCTAATCACTTTCGCAAACAAAAAATTGAGGATATTGAAAATGAAACTGGTGAAATCATTTCCATATTGCTACACTTCAAAATGCTGATGCAGATTAGATGCAAGATCTGTTTTTATTTGTGTTTATCAGTGTGTATTGAATTATGTACAACAAAACGCTTTTTTTATGGCACCTAATCTACTGTCTTTATTTTGGATGTCGGATGTCTCGTAAATTGTACTTTATTTACATATATACAAATATACACATTTGCATGGATTATAATTGGATGAAAGAAGAACGTTTCACTTTCTCGCTTTAATTCGGTGAATGGATATGAATTTGTTTTAGTGAAAAGAAGCAGGAAATTTAAGATTTGGTTAACGCCGTGCCGGCGCCATCGTAAAGTTTTTTCTTCATTTGCAGAGTGACAAGGCTATTTTAAAAGTAGTTTGAATGTTGTTATTTATTCTTAAGTGAAACAAAAAAAATTAGCAATTGCATTACGCCGCTCAATTTACGATAAATCCTTCGAATTTTTTTTGTACGAGGGTGGATCGAATATAAACGCGATTGGTTTTATTCTAATTACTGTGTTATTTTAAAAATTTAGAAAAATACCCTCACTATTCTACATAATCCCTTGTTGCACATTTTTCCTAACGAATTTGGAGCTTTTTGGTTTCTTTGTAATCAAAAGTCGTCGAACGCTCCCGTAGCCACTGGAGCACAAACGCTTGAACGTCGTCGAAGCGCTGGTCTCCAAGCGTTTACCGGTCCAAAGGGGTGAAGATCACAGGGAGACTGTTCTGGACTAGTGATCGAATAACTATCGGAAAGTTATTCGATAGTTTTTACTATCGATACTATCGATAGTAAAAACTATCGGCCGATAGTCCCGATAGTTATTCGATAGTTTTTACTATCGATAGTTATTCGAATAACTATCGGCCGATAGTTATTCGATAGTTTTTACTATCGATAGTTATTCGAATAACTATCGGGACTATCGGTCGATTGTTATTCGAATAACTATCGGGACTATCGGTCGATTGTTATTCGAATAACTATCGGGACTATCGGTCGATAGCTGATATTCATGATTAATGAAGGTGTTGAAAATCTTTTTTTTTTGCAAAGTATCTTTTGGTGGTGCTTTGGGAAAATACGAGTATCTTTTTTTTCGCAATGGCTTTGCGACTTGTGTGAATGTGAAAATTAAGGGTTTTTGTATGAAAATATACCTCGTATGTTGCACAGGTTGTGACTATGCAATCAAGGATTTTTATATGTACGTGAGGAGAATGTATGGAAAGAGACGAATGTGCTGTAGATGTAGAGTCCTTCGGTGGCAGCAAGGACTTTCGAAAAAGGATATTTTTGGCAGGGGAGCGAAAAATGAGTAATTGGTGTCATATGAATCGGGGTGAAAAGGCGAATATCCAGGAGTAGTGTAGATGGCATTTCAAGTCCTTCGGTGGCGAAAACGACATTCACGAAAGTCAAGTGCAAAATGGGCAATATGGGTGTCATATGAACCGGGGTGAAGAGGCGAATGCCTAGGACTACTATGCATGGCATTTCGAGTCCTTCGGTGCCAATAAGGACATTCGAAAAAGGATACTTTTGGTAGTGAAGCGAAATATGGTCAATATGGGTGTCATATGAATCGGGGTGGACACCCGAATATCCAGGAGTAGTGCAGATGGCATTTCGAGTCCTTCGGTGGCGAAAAGGACATTCACGAAAGTCAAGTGAAAAATGGGCAATATGGGTGTCATAAGAACCGGGGTGAAGAGGCGAATGTCCAGGAGTACCTACTGTAGATGGAATTCCGGATCCTTCGGTAGCGACAAGGACATTCGAAAAAGGATATTTTTGCTAGTGAAGCGAAATGTGGGCAATATGGGTGTCATATGAGTCGGGGTGAAAAGACGAATGTCTAGGAGTAGTGCAGATGGCATTTCAAGTCTTTCGGTGGCGAAAAGGACATTCACGAAAATCAAGTGAAAAATGGGCAATATGGGTGTCATATGAACCGGGGTGAAGAGGCGAATGCCTAGGACTACTATGCATGGCATCTCGAGTCCTTCGGTGCCGATAAGGACATTCGAAAAAGGATACTTTTGGTAGTGAAGCGAAATATGGTCAATATGGGTGTCATATGAATCGGGGTGGACACCCGAATATCCAGGAGTAGTGCAGATGGCATTTCGAGTCCTTTGGTGGCGAAAAGGACATTCACGAAACTCAAGTGAAAAATGGGCAATATGGGTGTCATAAGAACCGGGGTGAAGAGGCGAATGTCCAGGAGTACTGTGGATGGAATTCCGGATCCCCATCGGTGGCGACAAGGACATTCGAAAAATGATATTTTTGCTAGTGAAGCGAAATATGGGCAATATGGGTGTCATATGAATCGGGGTGAAAAGACGAATGTCTAGGAGTATGGCGTTTCGAGTGCTTCGGTGGCGAAAAGGACATTCACGAAAATCAAGTGAAAAATGGGCAATATGGGTGTCATATGGAACGGGGTGAAAAGGCGAATGTCCAGGAGTACAGTAGATGGCATTTCGGATCATATGATACCCATCTTGCCTAAATATCACTTCAATGCCAGAAATATCCTTTTTCCTCGACCAAAGGACTCAAAATGGCATCAATAGTTGTCTAGTGTATTCGCCTCATGACTACCCAGTCATATGATACCATCTTGCGTCCTAGATATCAGTTCAATGCCAAGAATGCCTTTTTTTCATGACCAAAGGACTTAGAATGCCATCAACAGTATTCTAGTCCATTCACCTCAATAACCCTAGTCATTTGATACCCATCTTGCCTAGATATCCTTCCGTGCCAAGAATGTACTTTTCCGCTAATCAAAGGGCTCAAAAATGCCTCAACAGTAGTCCTGTACATTCGCCTCATCATCCCCAGTCTTATGATACCTATCTGGCCTCATTTCATTACCAAGAATGTCCTTGTTTCTTAACATCGCATCCACCTACACAAATGTATATGCAATCACATTCATTCATTCATGCAAGAAATGTATATCGTCAGCCAAATTTTGCTTGAATTCACTCGAAAAAGTTATTCGATAGTAAACTATCAGCCTGTCGAAACTATCGGGACTATCGGACCTTTGTCCGATAGTTATTCGAGAATGTTCTACTAATTACTAGTTTTTTAAACTATCGATAGTTTTTACTAGTTACTAGTTTTCAAAGCTATCGATAGTTTTTTACTAGTTACTAGTTTTCAAAACTATCGATAGTTTTTACTAGTTACTAGTTTTCCAAACTATCGATAGTTTTTTACTAGTTACTAGTTTTCAAAACTATCGATAGTTTTTACTAGTTACTAATTTTTTAAACTATCGAATAACTAAAAACTATCGATAGTGCCCATCACTAGTCTGGACTGTAGGCAGGATGTTCCAATGCTTCCAATCCTAATTGATCCAATTTTTACCATGATTATCGATTTGAGTCGGCAGGGGACCCTTGCTGGCGGCGCGATGTTCCAGTAAGGGATGAATACTATATGGACTTCCGAAGATGCCCGTGTGGACGGAGCCTAAGATACTCCATTGTCTTGTAGATTAAGCCAAAGTGGACGTGCAAACAATGTTCTCGGTTGACTACCCAGGCTAAGTACCCAAAGTTAACTGGACCCTTGGCTTCATTTTATTTTTTATAATTTTTGAATGTGACCGTGTGATTGGAAATTGAAAGCATATCCGAACAAATATTTACGATATTTTCACCAATAAACTTGATACGAAAAGTAGTGATGGGTACTATCGATAGGTTTTAAGTTATTCGATAGTTTAAAAAACTAGTAACTATTAGATTGGTGCAGATGAAATGTCGGATTTTGCAATGACATGAAGTTGGCTGCGATTTTTATGTATCAAACTGTCACCAGGCGGCCCTAGTGATATGACATATTGAAGTATAAGTACTGCTACCTTGGCTTATGCTGTCATTTCGGTTTTGCACTTCATGGTGATCGGTGAAACAAAAACAGAAAAGGAACATGGAAGCGAGTGAAAAACGGCTATTTTTCCTTTACGAATTTAATCTAGAGCACAACGCAACTGAACCAACGAGGAATATCAACAGGGCATTTGGACCTGATACGGTTAACGAACTAACCACTCAGCGGTGGTTCGTAAAATTTCGATCCGGAGATATGAAGCTTCGAAATGAGCCATGTGGAAACCCAGAACCATCGATCGATAACGATTTGCATTAGTGCAGTCTGACCCCCGCCAAACCATAATTGATCTTACGGAGAATTTGGGCGTGCACTATTCGACAGTTTGCCGCCACTTGCAATAATTGAATTTACATATTTAATACTATTTTATTCCACAATTTTCTAATTCACAAAATCTCTCTCTGTTTCATTGCAGGAAAAAATCTTTACAACAATGAGCACGTAGCAATAAAAATGGAGCCGATGAAATCAAAGGCTCCACAACTACATTTAGAATATAGGTTTTATAAATTATTAGGATCACATGGTAAGAGACTTTTTTCCATTTAATTTTATTTAATATAAATGAAAATATTGATATATTCATGTAATATTTGAAAATAGATAGTTTAAAAAAGGAAATTATTAAGCAGATGTGAAATGATAGTGCAATCGCGATTAATTTTTAACAAGAACAAAATGATATATTGTGAAATAATGTTGATAACCTTTTTTAAATACTCTAAAAAGAAAGGGGCCGTGAAGGTCTGGTAATAACAGCTGTCAAAGTTGCCAGATGTCTAAATTGGCTCTTCAGTGAGCTAAGCGACGGCACGAGCATTCTGTGTAACTCGGGTTCGGTGAAGTGGGCGGGGGTATTTGCCGCTCACTACCCCTGTCCGTATCATATTAAAGGGATCTCGTGCCTGAGGGAAAGGCAAAACGACATGGGGATGAAATTTAGGGGAGAAAAAATGGATGCATGGCATCAGCCAGCTCAGGTGCCATCTAATTGCTCTTTTGCTCTGATGGCGGTGGACCTCGGCCTTCTCTACCCACTCAATTACGTAAAAACACCCGACCTTGAGGCCCCCCATGGCCGACAGTAAAGAAAAATCAACCTGAAAGGGAATTTAATCATTTCTCAAAGGAAAACACAAATTGATCAATTAAAAAGGTACATTATATTCGCGTGTAAATGAAGTAAAAACAAAATCAAAACTTTATAAAAGGAAACACTGCCTTTAGAGAAATGATCAGATCAAAAAGAAATACTTTAAGAGGAAACCTATGTAAAGACAAAAAGGAAAAAAAACAGCAGAGGATACACTTACCCAGCATCCTCCATCTGTTCCATTCTCTCGATTTCCCGATTCCTCCACATTATTCCCAGCAAAAATGCAGCTTCACCAATCAGGTGAATTAATTTGTCACATCCCTGAATTTGTTTACAGAATGTCTACTTTTGAATTTGTAACAATTTTTCACAAATTTAAATGATTCAAATCATTTACACTTGTGAAAAATAAAAGAAATAAATCAAAATCAAATACATATGTAGAAAAAAATAAAAAAATTGACATTTTTATGTCAGAATTGGTCCGTTACAAAACAAAGTACGTATCTTTCAAAAACCGAATAAGTAGCGCAAATTTGATTGATGTTGTGAAGCATCAACGGAAGATTCCTACTTAACCGACCAACTGGTTTGTGTCGTTGCTAGAATGTTTTGATTTATCGGTAGATGAACGGAAGTAGCTCACAGCTATTGCACTAATGGGCTGGTTACACAGTACGAGTTGCTGACCTGACAGTGGACAGCTACTGCACCTGTGTACTCGCATGAAAGTAGCTCGACTCGCATCGCCCGGTCACACAAGTGCGAGCTGTCGGCAGAGTAGAGAGCTACTTCCAGAGACGCTTTACGCAAATCTCGGTTTTTATAGTTCGGATCCAAACAATTCCACAGGTTTGTTTGGTCCTTGTATAAATCGACAAATTTCAAATTCTGCTCCGAAGTCCATCTATCCATTGTTGCACAATAAGCTCACACTGTAAACGACAAAATTTACAGACGAATGCACCCGGCGGTTAATTTCGAGCAATTGTTATTTCACAATCGGTGCAATTTCGAATGTCCGAATCATAGTATGCGATACCAGCTGACGCTGACTGGGGGCGAGTGGCCGAGTCAAAACAAAAAATGTTGTAGTAACTCGGATGCGAGCTACTGACCGAATCGCACATGACAGTAACTCGTATGATGCGGTCACATGGTGCAAGTAGCTGCTCTGCAGTAGCTGTCTAGGCCAACTCGCACGATAGCTCGCACTGTGTAACCAAGGCAATAGAGTAAGCGAAGCGAGCGTTCTAGTACTCGTGTGGGCGTCGCTAGTTTCGCCGCTCAAATGTTGCTACCCTAAGAATTGGTAAATCGTCCAAGGGAAGTTCGAAATATTCTTCATTTCCGCCGCAGATGAAGTGACATTTAGCATAGACCCAAACTATTGGTTTGTTAGGTTTGTGCTTCGGTTCTCACTATTAACGTCTACCAGCTACGCTTGCTTCGTGCTAAAGAGATAACAACCCTCAGTATCGCACAGACATGAACGCTCGCTCCGAATGCATTGGCGGCAACCCAGTTCGACTTTTGTTTGTTTGACACAAACCCCCATGTTTATCCTAGACACAGAGTTTGTGATCGGGCGACGTATATCCCTAAATAAATAACTGGCGCAACAGTCCAATTTGAACCACGGCCTCGAGATGAGTTAGCATCATCTCATTTTCTAGATCGTGACGGTTTTTGTGCAGAGGTATGTGATCAGCAACACGCTCAACCGAGTTATTTACTCCATAATCGGTACTCATTTAACAGCTGAGTGGGCTCATAGTCCGACACGTAAATCCCCGGAATCGAACCGGGGCCCAGTGCGTTGAAGGCGAACGTGCTAACCGTTGCGCCATCCGGACTACATCGGGCGACGTATAGTGGGTTTCAATTTAAATGATTTAGCACTCCCCTTGCGTGGGCTCAGCTCGCTAACCGCTCGCTCTATACGCATCAACGGTAAAGCCACTATTACTGAAAATGCGGATCGGTGAAATAAGAATACACTTTATTCTCAAGCTCAAGAGTTTGCATTTTTTCACAACAATCTTCCCCATATCCGGTGAGTGTGACATTGTAAATTTGACACTACGAATAGATTGTTTAATTATTTGTCAATTAGTATCCTACTGACAGAAGGTTCTTATGCAATATTATAGCACGCAACCAGAAAAAAACGACAAGGTTTTTTTATTTTTTTTTTAAGTTCTGAAGACCCACCGTCTCGATTAATACGGTCGCGACCGGACAGGTGATATTCGATTACGAGGTGAGAATTTCAATTTAAAAGCAGCCTTTTCAATTGCTTGCATACCATACTCGTAATTTGTCTTTCGGTTTCGTTTAACTTGAGTGTTACTTTGCTACTTAAATGTGTAGCCAGCAAATAAAACAAACTGCGGGCTATATCAGGCATACGATATCACTTCACCTTAGCATACATCTTGACGTAGCCGGCGAAAATTGAAAACGAAAAGAAAAACAAAAACGGTTCAAATTTCAAAGTCAAATACAACATGGTTTGTTGGAAAGATATACTCGTACATAATGATGAAAGACAAACGGACCAAACTCGTATTTTTTTTTTACTAAAGTAGGTGCGAATTCTTCTTTTCGATTAGTTTCCAAGGTGTTGATTTCTTCTCTTGGTGAATAATGTTGGAGTACGATGGCGCCATATAATTTTAGAAGATTTTGTTACAAAAAAAAAAAATTGTTTTGGTAAAGAGATTTCCCAAATTAAATTTTTTTCCGTTAGACTGTACGACTAGAATGTCGACAATTAAGAAGAAATGACTTCCCTTTACTGGTATCAGGAAGACTCGTAATTCCTAACTACAATTTGAAGTTTCATTTGTAGGGACGATAGGGGTTCCTTGGTTCGGATCTTGCCCGTTTTCAATTAGGTACAACCAACTAGATCCCACTGCAAACATTTGACCAAAATTTTGAGTCAGACTGACAGACATAGCTAAATCGAATCAGGAGGTGACCCTGATCATTTGTATATACCTAGTCTAGCCATAAATACTGTTACAAACTTTTTGAAGCACTGTTCAATAAAAGAGGTGTTATATGTTAAGAAGTCATTGTTTATTTATTAAATGCATTGTCAACAACGGAAATTGCAACAACTTATTCGAAGTGATTGCCTTTTGCCTTTACACGAGCCTTTAATCGAGCTGGCCACTTATCTATGGAAGCACGCACGACTTCAATCGGAAAGTTGGCGACTGCATGTGTAAGAAACTTCTTTAAGGATTCGATATTAGAATGTCTTTTAGAGCACGTCATTTGCTCTAAGACAGACCATAATTCGTAATCCAGCGGATTCAGGTCTGGGCTAGAGGAAGGCCAATCTTCAGCTTTAATAAAATCTGGAACATTTTCTTCAAGCCATTTTTGGGTTGACTTCGCCTTATGACCTGGTGCAGAATCTTGCTGGAAACTCCAAGGCTGATTTTTGAATGACGTGTTGAGAGGTTTCACTACACTTCCAAGGACACTTTCTTGATAAATTTTGGCAGACGTTTTGACGCCCTTCTCACAAAAATGCGACTTTGTCACCCCGTTGTAGCTAACACCCCACCAAACCATTACTGAGGCTGGATGATGACCTCTTTGAACCTTTTGGGCAACTTGAGAAGCTTCTCTGGCACTGCGAGCATAAACCCTATCGTTTTGTTTATTAAATGTTTCTTCGACAGTAAAAATTTTTTCGTCCGTAAACAAAATTTTACGGTGTTCTTGGTTTGCGTACCGGCAAAGTAATCGTTTTGATTTTTCCACTCTATTTTTTTTAACGAATCTGTTAGTAAATGCCCGGTAGATCTACGATAAGCACCCAACCCCAAGTCACTTTTGATGATACGTGAAATTGTTCTTTGGGGTATTTTCATCTCACGCGATAAATTTTTTTGTTTCAGGAGAGGATTACGGCGAATTCTCTCGCGCACGGCTTTAACCGCTTGAGGTGTTCGAGTAGTTCGCGGACGGCCACTTCTTTCACGGTCACTTACTCCAGACGTATCGTTAAATCTTTCAATAGCTCGATATACAAACATTCGGCTTATACCAAGGGTATGCAGAGTCTTAAAAATATCACTTGGTTGCATTCCTACTTTATGAAGTGCAATCACAGCAATTCTATTTTCTTTGTCACCCCAATCCATGTTCACTACACTAAAAATTAAACTCAAATGATGACAAATGCATCAAAGCACAAGCGTACTATAGCGATTAGCTCAATTTTTAAGAAATGCAATATAACGGTTCTTTTTTGCAGGGTTGCCAAACATTGTAACAATATTTATGGCTAGACTAGGTACATATACAACATTGCCGTACCTACGGAGGCTCCTTTAATGTGTTACATATAGTATTTTCGTCGTGACGAAAACAATGTACCTTATGCTTTATAGTCTAGGGTATAAAGATCAGTCAATGGGTCCAAATTAGCGAGCGAAATGGACGTAACGTTTTGGAGGATACGTTCGTTGAATGTCAGGAGGTCGAGGGTTGATAGGCGAATTGACGATGATTCGGGGTTTGATGATAACTGGCGTCGGTTGAATTAGAGAAAAACGATATTCATCAGGCGTTCCAAGTATCGTTTACGTTAACCGCTACGATGACTGTTGTGAAAATGTGGGCTCTGGTTTGCATAAACGTCAGATTAGGAAGAGTCCACGGTTGGTGTAAGCAGATGACTCTGGGCTGAAGTTCGCTTTGCTGATCGAACTGTAGGTGACACGCTATATTCTACCGAAATAAAAGCAGGTTCGAGTCTTTCAATTGAAACATTTACCTATTTTCCATCTATTTCAATTGTGTAGACTGCGATTGACAGCCTCTTTACGATGCGGTGGGGTCCAGTATACAGCTGAGTAAGGGATTTCGCCGGTTTGACCAAGGAACGTAAGCATTGACTCTAACGTAAGCTGGAGCCAATTGGCCCAGCTGAGCCTTGGAATGCGATCCATCATTAATTAACTAGGCAAAACCGCAAGGGTGCTGAACGAAAGATCACAACGGTCACTGATAAATTTGTAGTAAATAGTGAAGCCTCGGAGATGGGTATGCCCACAGTACCAAGGTACTGGCCCATCATGGTGTTGGCCTCGAGAGGGCTGATGGTGTTTAACAAGTCGACCAGCTAGAGTCGCAGTCTCGCGGGAGAAGGTTCTGAAGAGTTCGCATACCTGGAAGAAAATCTCCTTCTAAAAATAACACAGGTTAGAAAAGATGCCATCCCAAACGGTATAAGAGAGGGAGGTTTGGTCTTTGACTCAGGTACTTCTAAAGGCAAGTGTGGTAGATCATACATCCATGATCAAACACTTCCCGTGGTTCGATCTCAGCAAAAGTTGGGATATAAATTTCTTCGGTAACCGTAGGCAAATCAAATAAATTCGCGGTTCTGATTACAACCAAACTTACGGGGGTGGATAAAATATAAATGGGGCTGATTTTTTTTTAAATTCCACATAGGTCGACTATCTCGAAGGAGCTTATTTTCAGGTAGCCTAGGCGATAAGGAAGGGGATAGAAGCTCCACGAGGTCCTTTGAATCCTTAAGTATAGAACGAGACAATGAGCTATAAAGAAATGCACGTTTCTTTGGAGGAACTGATTATTCTCAAGTTTCTGTTCCAGGAAAGGGTGCAACCATCAGAAATTTTAAATAGATTACAGGCATTGTACAGGGAGAACACCCTCTCAACAACACGCGTGTTGATGTGGCATGCGGAATTTTCTGAAGGACGAGAATGAATAGATAATCAGAGCCACAAAAAACGTCTATTCCCGAGCGTGACCGTCAACAACATTGCGGCAGTCCGGAAGCTGCTTATCGCCAAAAAACTCGAGGTCAGTCACGGGGTTATCTCCGTTTTAGACTCAGAAAACATTTTCCTTTCGAAGGAGAAGAAAGTCAGAATCGGTGAAAAGTATTATTTTGAATCATAGTAATTACTGTAATTCCATTAACATGAATTGGAACACGATTCTTCTCCACGACAATGCCAGGCCTCATTCAGACAACGCGACGAGGTAAAAATTGGATCAGTTGGGATGGGTAGCATTGGAACATCTTCCCTATAGTTCAGACCAGGCTCCTAGTGATTTTTCACCCTTTTGGACCGCTAAAAAAAATACTTACTCAATTGCTCTAACCCCTTGTGGGGCATAGCGCGCCTACTGTTCCATGTGGCCCAGTTAACGTTTCGTGGTCATAAACTGGTTTCGGAGAATGCAGTTGCCAGCATGCAGCTCCTGCACATCCATGGCCACGAACGTCGTCGTGGACGGGATTCGAACCCGAAACGCCGGTAGTCAAACATGAGACTGATGCCTCAACACACTGCGCTACCGGTCGCCCCTTGGTGGCCAACGCTTCGACGACGTTCAAGCGTTTGTGCTCCAGTAGCCACGGGAACATCCGAAAACTTTCGATTACGAAGGAATCAACACCCGCCAAAACCGTTGGGGAAAAATGTGCAACTTGGGCACACTAGGGTGCTTTTCATATAGTTCAGACCAGTCTCCTAGTGATTTTTCACCCTTTTGGACCGCTAAAAAAAATACTTACTCAATTGCTCTAACCCCTTGTGGGGCATAGCGCGCCTACTGTTCCATGTGGCCCAGTTAACGTTTCGTGGGCATAAACTGGTTTCGGAGAATGCAGTTGCCAGCATGCAGCTCCTGCACATCCATGGCCACGAACGTCGTCGTGGACGAGATTCGAACCCGAAACGACGGTAGTCAAACATGAGACGGATGCCTCAACACACTGCGCTACCGGTCGCCCCTTGGTGGCCAACGCTTCGACGACGTTTAAGCGTTTGTGCTCCAGTGGCCACGGGAACGTTCGAAAACTTTCGATTACGATGGAATCAACACGCGCCAAAACCGTTGGGGAAAAATGTGCAACTTGGGCACACTAGGGTGCTTTTCATAATTTTTAAAACAAAACATTAATTTAAAAAAAATCAGTCCCGTTTATATTTAATCCAGCCTCGTAGTACGTAGCTTCCTTTGTTGATTCTAAATGCCGGTGACGTTTTGGTGTTGCTGCAGGTGCTCGTCAGGGCAAAGGGACCTTCTTGATCATGAAATGAAACAGAAAACCAACCTTTAAAATATCAATTAAGACGAACGTTTTTTTGGTGGGCGCGTCGAGTTACCAAGGGAAACACTTGCCGCGTTCCACATCGGAACGGAAAGGGGAAACACTTTATTTTAACTTCTTCTTTTTTGTTCCAAAAAAAAGTTATCAACATAATCATTTTGTTCTCGATAAATAATTCAATATTATCTAAAAATAGCGACGAATTTAAATTATTTAAAAAAAATCAAAACTACTTATTTAGAATTTTTGTACATCTAGCTTACATGTTAAATCATCCTCTTTTTTTTCGTAAAACCATTCAAAGAGCCTTTCATCATCCATCTATACCAACAACATCTTCTCCAACCCTAACATATTCCCCCCTCTATACCACTCGTTCTCCAACTAATCGAATAATAATCAAGAATATTCTGGAGGCTTTTTGTTTGTATTGTGTATAGAAAATATACCTAACGCGATAAATAATAGCATTTTTAACCGATATTATCTAAAAAGAAAAATTCTAAAAATTCCACGTTATTTATATCTCATAATATAAATTTAATTACACAAAACTGAAAATAATGCATCCGTACTCAGACAAAAAATTAATTTAAAAAAAAACGAAAAGAATCGCACGCTTTTTTTCATGTTTGGAAGATTTGAACTTTTTGGTTGTGTGTTATGTTTTTTTTTGTCTTGAAAACTAAAAAAAGAAAACAATATGAAATATTCTAGTACAAAATAAAACACTGTTAAAGATTAGGATTCAAATTTTTTTAATAATTCGCAACTATAGCGCGGAAAACAAACAAAAAAACATATGAAATGGACTATTTACAGAAGGTATACCGCGTGTCTATCTACTGGGCACGTGCGGTGGACGTTACAATGCTATGGTTTTAGAATTATTGGGACCATCACTCGAAGATCTCTTCAATTTATGTGGCCGTAAATTTACACTGAAGACTGTTATGATGATAGCTAAGCAACTAGTAAGTTTGTTTTCCTTATTTTACACTGAGAACAATACTAGAGAAAAAAAATTTGTGTAATTTATTTGCTCTATTTTTTTTATGATAATTATTTTCTTATTTATTATTTTTTATTTATTTTGATTTTTCAATTTTTCTATTTCTACTTTATCGCTTACTCTGTTTTGTATACGTTTCATTCTCATTTCGATCACTGTAATGCATACATTGTCGTTGATCCCATTTTTTTTAAGTACTCGTACATGTTTTAAATAACGTCTTAAGATTTTGAGCTTCAATTTGCATTAGTTAGTAGTATAGTTGGAGGATTTTTATTTCAAGTTTGTGAAGTTTAGAGAAAGAATAAGTAAGGAAATGTTAATTTTTGAACCCTTAGTTTCGAACTGCCAAATTCATTGCTAGTCACTAAACTCTGGTTCGATTTTTGAATGCCTAAGAAATAATTGAAATATGAAAAAAATTTCTGTCAACATCATTTACAAAATGCACACTATAAATTGAATTCGCTTTAAGCATAGAAACCCCATCGTATTTTTGTTTTGAAACTTGAAGTATTCTTCTGACCGCAAAAACCTATGTGCTAGAATCCTAATAGTCTATCCAATCTTTTACAATCACATAAGATAAACGTCGCAATTTGTTGTTCTAGATAAATTTAGTTCCTTTAGGCCCGTTTTCTCAATGTCCGGTTGAACTGCCAGTTAGCTATCCGAGACATTAAATTTAATCTTAGCGCATGCAACGCTCAAAATATGATAATGCAGTCCACAGCGCAGCTAATGCAGTAGAAAGTCAGCTGATTTTCTTGGCGGAATTCTGCCAGCAGTTCAATTCTATTCTGCGTCTGTGCCACCTCTCAGCAGCTGAGTTGGTTTCAGATCCATTTCCTTCGAATGAATATCCAAAACTCTGTTCCTTGTGACCAGTTTAATTGTCTCATTTGAATGTGCAATCGTAAACAGTTCTAGCTGTCAAAATCTCAGCAGTACGTATCAGCTTTTTGGAGTTATTGTCCGATAAATTCGTAACCGGAAGATGAGCGCCGGTTAGCATTTATCTACAGGATAACATTTAACAAGACATTGAGAAAACGGCCCTTAGTCTTCCAGCTTCGCGTGGCTCTCGTCAGAAGGAGCCCTACACCTAACTTACGACTACTAGTGAATCACTTTGGCGACCAAAGCCTTTTCTAGTGAATTCGCTAACGACTCGCCGCCGGTAATAACTCTGTCGTTCGAAATTTACATTCGCGATGATTCTTACTTTTCGGATCACTGCGAGTGACCCTTAGCGACTATATGTATATATAAGCATTTTATATATTCGCTGAAGCGGACGTTTTTCCGCGAATGTAAATTTCGAACGACAGAGTTGTTAGTGTTACCGGCAAGTCGGTGCGGGTCGCACTGCACTGTCGGCATTGGACAGAGTTCAACGAAAAGCCTTCAGACTTCTTGGTGATGACGATATAACTTCGCGGATAGAACCACTTTAGCACAGACGTGACGTTGGTTGTCTATCACTTTTTATCGATATTTCAACCACCGCTGCTCTGCTGTAATTGCCGATGTTGCATTTCCTGTATGTAACACCAGGCGTCAAGATGTGCCCACCATCTTACCATCGAAACTAGTGTCAGTCGAACCGCAAAATTTTATGACTCTTTCGGATGCAGAAAAACTCGAATGTGGAACGCTTCACTATCATCTGTTTTCCCCTGCAGTTACGACCTGCAGAGATTTAAACAAAATGTTCACCGCCATTTAATTTCGTCTGAACCAGCTCAACCCATCTTTTCTCTTTAACCTTAATTTTCCTCACCTACTAAAGCTATGCTATTGCATTAAAGGGTATCCCCTAAGCCTTGGTGTTAACATAAAAAACATCCTAGCCTCTTTTGGTCTTCCAGAGCGAGGTGCTTGTACCATCCATTTTAAATTCACTAAACCACCGATAAACTGTTGTTCTCAAAGGAGCAGATGTGGGATAACATTTTTGCAACCTATGCAATGATCGTTCAGAAGTTTTTCTCATCAAAACCCAGTGTTTGGTCAAGATGCGATATTCCTTTTTTTCCATTTTTTTTACGAAGGCGAAAGTAGCGTCACCCAAACAACTGTAGCTTACAAACGAATTGACGAAATGTCATGAAACTTCATACATAAACTAGTGTTAGATGAGCCTCTCGAAATGAGTCATGTTCATTTTCTAGTGGTGCCTCCTATTGAAAGTTCCGGGACTTTTCAAGTACAATAGTATATTATACTCATTCGCCCTAACCCTAGTGGGGCATAGCGCGCCATCTATTCCATATGGCTTAGCTGACGTTTCGTTCGCATAAACCAGGTTCGGACATTGCACGTTGCCAGCATGCACACCTCCTGCTCCCATTTAGTCGCCTTCCTGCGACAAGTCGGAAGATGTTGTGGCTTATTATTACGCCCCACACCACAGAGGGAATGATGGCCATGGCCGTCGACCGGCTCATGCTGGACCCGGAGTCGTGTCAGGTGACATGGTTTTTCGAGGTCAAGCTGACCTCGGCTTAAACCCTCCCAACCTTTGAGGTCTCAAGGCCGAACAAATTGGAGACCTCCCTAACCACCAACAAAACCGTGTCGTGGGACCTCTGGTATCTTTGTGTGTTGTTGTACCTTTAGGGACGAGAATTTTTAATGTGTATAGTGATAAGGGGCAGCGAGACGGCAAACACCCCGCCCACATCCTTCGTCACTGAGCTACATCAAGGAGGAGTTTTCGCTAGATGGCGCCTCCTGACCTTCAAGTTCGCTTCGGCAACTACTTACTCCGTCCCCAAATGGACACTTCGATGTTCCTTAACACCTGTCCAATACAATGTTTATTCATGAAATTAGACAAACGTCGGATTATCCAGGCAAAACAGCTGTCGGTCTGAGGTCCGGTCCCATGGAATCCAGTCAAGAATTACGTAATTTGCATCGCCACGTGGCGAGTAGAATTTATAATTCCGAGGTGGGGGGCCTCCAAATGAAACTTTGCAGAAGCTCCGAAAACCTTTAACACGCCCCTGTGTTGACTGTTTACTGTACTTGAGAACAAACACACATACAGCAGGTGTGCGGTTGACAGTTTATCGCCACTGTGTTGACAGGGCGGTAATTCATAAATTGTATTTTTTTTGCCAGTATTGAATAAAAATTAAGTAGGTCAAAATTATTTTACATAAAATATTGTGTGTTCCTTCATTCGAATATGAGTTCAAATTCCTTACTATTCAAATATGCATGAATACTCGTATTTACCATATTCCCATTATTAAAATTTTCCATTTCACTTAAATTGATATGAAAATATGTCTGTACCTTATCACGCATTGCACAAATATCGGAATGTATTGTTTGATTTGAGAATTATTTCATGGCCATGAGGAGGCGTTCCTGACAATGTCCGATAAAAAAAATTAGGCATTGATTAACTCTCTATCATGTTGGTCATTATTATTTTAGTCTAGTCTTCAATATTTGCGGAAATTTAGAAAATTATTTTTGACGATAATAACATAACCTTGATTCTGCGATTGTTCAGAGTTTATTACTCGTATTATTACTGCCTGATAAAATTGTGCATACTGAAAATAAAAATTCAATTAATAACTGAGCAAATCGCAGCATGGATTACCATATACGGTGAGCATGTGGCTTGTTATGGTTGGTGCAGATGAAATGTCGAATTCAGTAGTCAATTTTTGAACAGCTGTAAATTTTTATTAAGATAATTTTATTAATTGAAATAGGTACCAGCGGATGCGAAACGCTTTTCCCACGAGATACAAGCGCGTTTCTTCCTGTTTCGTAGAAGTCCGAGTCTCTGGTTCGAAGAAACCAGCGTTGGTGGCTCAAGTATTGGTAGTCTGTGTTTCCTTGTAAAGAGAACAAGTTCGGTTTTATCCAGATAGACACTAACCCCAGCTAGATCAGCCCAATCCATTAGGATTGAAACGGCATTCTGTAAAATATCCCTAAGCACACAGGGGAAATTTCCAGAGATGGCGATGGCGATATCGTCCGCAGACGCGATAACTATGCATCCCGCACCGTCCAGTTAGTAGTAGTAATTAGTTAGTAATTGCTCTATAGGCTTACAGAGCGATCCCTCCAGACTGAGACCAGAGAGTAGGGATGGGAAATACCTACCGGTTATTCCGACAACCGGTATTTTCCATTTCGAATAACCGGTTATCTCCGGTACTATTTTTGTCCGGTTTTTTAACGGTACTACTTTCTAAATCCAATAACCGGGGAAAAATAACCGACATGCGAAAATGCTAACTTGTTTTTTTTTTTTTCAAATCGTTCGACGCCAGAGAAGAAGAAAAATTCAGCCGTTTGTCCTTCTAATTCAAATTTAATGGGACTGTTTTTTTTTTTTAAATATGCTTGAGCCCCATTATTGCCAGCCAAGCCATCATTTTAGCCAAGAAGTTAAGCACCACTTGGCTGACATTGGCAAACTTTCACCCTTACCTCAAAGGGCTGAGGTCATAAAAAACTAAAATCCTTTTTGGTCATCACATGACTAGGAAGTAGCCAAGGGTGCTCCAGTGGAATCATTTCCAAATGAATTAAAACTTTATCTTCAGCAGCCGTTGCTTCATAGGGGAAGTGATCCTTTCAATTTTTGGGAGGAGAGCAATGCCTGCATGCCGGGTTTGTCATTTATTGCTAAAAAATATTAGGTTTGATCGGAAGTTTCGTGGCCTCTGAACGACTGGTATCAACTTTAAATGATGTGGGTGGTATCTAATGAAAGGACCCAACTAACAGATCAACATATTAGCGAAAGAGTATTTATGAATAGACTAGATACCAACTATTGGCCCAAAGCTTGATTTGTGAAAGGAAGATTTTGAGTTTGCGTTATTTTGTAGACCCTTTGGCATACATGTGTTTGGGAAGCAACTTTTCTTCAGTGCAACTTTTACTTACTTTGTAAGTCTAAAACGTGCCATACACACCGATCGATCGGCCGATCCGTCGCCCGATATCAATATCGGCCGATGGATCGGCCTGTTTATGCTCCTATTGTTGACGATTTTTTTGACTGTTCCATATAATTTTGATCAGTTGATATTTTGTAGCGTTCCATCGGCCGATTTATCAGGCGACGGATCGCATAGTGTATGGCGGCTATTACACTGAAAGCATAAGTGGCTCCCCAAACACATGTATGCCAAAAGATCTACAAAATAACGCAAGCTTGACAACAATTATTAACTTATTATTATTAAATAACCGGATAACCGGTTTTTCCCATAACCGGTAGATTGGGTCAGTTAAACCGAAGCGGTTAAACCGATGGCGAAAATAACCGGAACAACCGGACAACCGGTAGATTTTCCAATAACCGCCATCCCTACCAGAGAGAGAATTGATTATTTAGCCGCAGGTGCGACATAATTGAAAAAATGGGTCGATAAGTATGGAATGGTTGGCGAACATATCAGATGCTCTCGCGCTCGCATCGGGGTCCGGGTGTAATGCGACCCTCGGCCTCTGGTTTCGTACCACCAGATCATTACAGGTGGTTCATTACAAGTCACAATGTATTTCTTCTTATCAGATTGAAACGGACGCTTCGCGATTACATTCAGTGCTCATGTGCACCGGCACTTAAGGGAAACAGGGGGTACTATATAGAAGACTCGAACAACGTAGGGGGCTACCACAACATCTCACTTGTTTCACCCCTTACTTCGTTGTAATTATTGTACTTCGAATTAGGTAAGAATTAGGGTGTACAACGGTCCTTTTGATATGACATGCCCGTCTCCCAATAACACCAAATGTCGGTCTTTTTTTTATCCTTTCTGGAGCCTTTCGTTCAATATTTTTTTGACGTGAATTTGTTTTTTTTTTTACCCCCCGACCACTACCGATCAAACCTCCAAAGAGTGCCCTTGGAGAATTATTCGTAATTCGAGCAAAAATTTGGATAAATTGATTGAATGAATCATGGTTCCTTTAGGAACCCGGGGTAGCTCAGTGTGTTGAGGCGTTCGGCGAGACATGACTACTCAATTGCACTAACCCCTTGTGGTGCATAGCGCGTCAACTGTTCCATGTGGCCCAGTTGACGTTTCGACGGCATAAATTGGTTTGGGAGAATGCAGTTGCCATCATGCACCTTCTCCAGGGCCACGAACGTCGTCGTCGACAGGATTCGAACCCGACACGCCGGTAGTCAAACATGAGACTGATGCCCTCAACACACTGCGCTACCGGTCGCCCTAGAGACATGAGATAGTCTCGAATCCCGCCGTAACCATAGTTGTTTGCGTGTTTTGTCCTCATTTGGTGTGGGGCGTAAGAATATGCCACAGACATTCCGAATTTATCGTAGAATGCGGCTAAATTGACAGGTGGAAAGATGTATCGTTCAAAACCTGTTTATGCTTTCAAAACGTCAACTTAGCCTCTTAGGAATAGTTGACGCGTCAGGGGATTAGTATATTGATCCTTTGTCTATCGAGTGGTGTAATTGTATTTTAGCTACGGTCGGTAGATTCGGAGATGCAGTGCCAAACTGTGTGATGACACCCAACCTCAGAACGTGCTCACGTCAATGAAAAATATACCTAGTCTAGCCATAAATATTGTTACAAGGTTTGGCAACCCTGCAGAAAGGAACCGTTATATTGCATTTCTTAAAAATTGAGCTAATCGCTATAGTACGCTTGTGCTTGATGCATTTGTCATCATTTGAGTTTAATTTTTAGTGTAGTGAACATGGATTGGGGTGACAAAGAAAATAGAATTGCTGTGATTGCACTTCATAAAGTAGGAATGCAACCAAGTGATATTTTTAAGACTCTGCATACCCTTGGTATAAGCCGAATGTTTGTATATCGGGCTATTGAAAGATTTAATGATACGTCTGGAGTAAGTGACCGTGAAAGAAGTGGCCGTCCGCGAACTACTCGAACACCTCAAGCGGTTAAAGCCGTGCGCGAGAGAATTCGCCGTAATCCTCTTCGGAAACAAAAAATTTTATCGCGTGAGATGAAAATACCCCAAAGAACAATTTCACGTATCATCAAAAGTGACTTGGGGTTGGGTGCTTATCGTAGATCTAACGGTCATTTACTAACAGATTCGTTAAAAAAAAATAGAGTGGAAAAATCAAAACGATTACTTTGCCGGTACGCAAACCAAGAACACCGTAAAATTTTGTTTACGGACGAAAAAATTTTTACTGTCGAAGAAACATTTAATAAACAAAACGATAGGGTTTATGCTCGCAGTGCCAGAGAAGCTTCTCAAGTTGCCCAAAAGGTTCAAAGAGGTCATCATCCAGCCTCAGTAATGGTTTGGTGGGGTGTTAGCTACAACGGGGTGACAAAGTTGCATTTTTGTGAGAAGGGCGTCAAAACGTCTGCCAAAATTTATCAAGAAAGTGTCCTTGAAAGGTAGTGAAACCTCTCAACACGTCATTATTCAAAAATCAGCCTTGGAGTTTCCAGCAAGATTCTGCACCAGGTCATAAGGCGAAGTCAACCCAAAAATGGCTTGAAGAAAATGTTCCAGATTTTATTAAAGCTGAAGATTGGCCTTCCTCTAGCCCAGACCTGAATCCGCTGGATTACGAATTATGGTCTGTCTTAGAGCAAATGATGTGCTCTAAAAGACATTCTAATATCGAATCCTTAAAGAAGTCTCTTACACATGCAGTCGCCAACTTTCCGATTGAAGTCGTGCGTGCTTCCATAGATAGATGGCCAGCTCGATTAAAGGCTTGTGTAAAGGCAAAAGGCAATCACTTCGAATAACTTGTTGCAATTTCCGTTGTTGACAATGCATTTAATAAATAAACAATGATTTCTTAACATATAACACCTCTTTTATTGAACAGTACTTCAAAAAGTTCGTAACAGTATTTATGGCTAGACTAGGTACATTTGAAATAATTTTTTTTTCTTGCTCTTTATTTCTAAACTTGTCTAATGTAATGACTGTTCCATTTTCGCGAAATGGTCAGTACCAATAAGAAGAGCAACATCAATAACTTTACACTCTTTGCATATTTTTTACATAAATATTTTAATTCTGCACCGCCATACCAAAAAAAAAAAGAAATGTGCGTGTCTTTTTCTCTTCCACTCATTAATTATTCGTATGACCTCTTCGCCTTGATTTTGTTGCTTTTTGTTATGCAAAATGTTTTTATAGTTCACTTGAAAAGAGATGAGTTTTCTTGCAAATATTCGGTCCACTCCTACGACATTGAATTACTACGGGTTTTATGATACGAAATGTTGTGTTTTGTTACATTTTCATTTTTTCATCATTTTTCACGTTTTGTAAAACTCATATTAGACATAGATGAAAAGATATTACTCATTCTCATTGGCTTGGCACAGTGGAGGTTAACTTGATCTTGAATAAATGTTTTTTGTTCTTTTGTTACAGTCTTCTTATTTAATAAATTAGTCGTAACTTTGTGTAGAAAATTATATATACTCGTATATTTCCATTTTTCTACGTAATGATAATAGATTCATCTTATTTGTTCCTTCGTTTCTTGGCACTTTTCATTATTTTGTCCGAAAAAAGAACAAATTAGCCCGTTAAATTTATATTGGATTCAACATCTTATCATTGTATGCTTGGAATAATGCATAGAAAAGTGATTAATTCTTTAAAACATTTTAACATCGTCTTCAAGGGTAATTTCAAATCTTCTACAGTAGAGACTTTAGTTTTTTTTATTTTGTTTCCCACAGTTTGTTTTTATAAATTTAATTGAATTCGCATTTGGAGAGAAAAATCAGAAAGTATACTATAGAGTGTATAAAAAGTCATAGATATCGGAGAGATTTAAGCTACCTATATTAACTGACCAAGGTACCTCACGAATTGGTAACGTACAATACGCCAATGCGTTCATTTTAACTTGATCAATATCGATGGGCATACAGCGAAGGTAGTCAATATATCACAAGATTATCGTGCCTTAATAATTCAATTATGTTACTTTTGAATTGCGTTTTCATATTTTAAAAGCTTCTGCAACAAGGTAACTACGTACTAGTATCGCTAGAGTTCGGCTTGGAAGCGATATTTGTAGAGCAATGAAAGGTGGAGCACTCGCATGCCCAAGCCAAAAATCGTTTTTGTTTTTAGTTTTGAAGTCTCCTGTATTTAAACGGACCCTTCGTAAAGAAAGAGAAAATGAAACCGGAGTGCGGAGGGCTGCAGTGTGTAAAAGGAAAATGTCGAGCTCCTATGATGTTTTTATTCATTTGGTACTAATACTTTCCTCTTAGGCTCATGTTAGGGGTGTGCAGTTTTTAGTTGGTAAAGCCCGCAGAGAACTTCTCGACAAACCGGGGAGGTGGGGGAACTGCTTTTTGTGCCTCTTTATTCCGCTACGGTTACTTCAAATTGGAAAGAATTAGAATGTGCTCATTGTGCCCTTAGAAATAGACATCCCACATGCCTTATATCCAATGAAAAAATGTAAGTCTCTTTTTCTCTCTGCCCTTCCTTAATTTAGCCTATTAGGCTGTACGAACTATGCCCCCAATGAACTTTCGTCCAAAAAAGAAAATGATGAAAATTATCTCACACAAGAGACTTGAAGGTAACTACAGATTGCTCTGACGTGACGTGGGAACACGTGGGCCCACATAATATAGCGTGTGATACAAAATTCCAACATAGGATGCTGTGTGTTTATGTTCACATTGTGCTGACGTGACGTGGGAACACGTTGGATGATGCAATCTCAAGCAATACGCCTTATGACGCGTCAGAAGCACATCAAAGGTTTTTAAATTTTCGTCAGACATGGGAAGGCATCAGAAGAAGGAATTGTGTGTATCTGTACTTTCCCGTGGACTGTTTGCAATTTTTTAACACACATCAGGCCAATGCGAACACTGCTTCATGTCTGATGTGATAAAATAATAATATGATAAAATTCCATTTCATCCTTATTTTACTTATAGGGATATTGTAGGATTTATTATCACGTTAAAAGCTCTTACATTATCAACTCTAATTGATCATCCCATGGAGCCTTACATGACGTGGGAACACTTCACGTCAGAGCAATCTGTAGTTACCTTAAAACAGAGACTATTCCCGACTATAATACACACCCAAGAGACTATTGTGAATTAACAGTCTTTGATGTGGGTTCCGATCGCTATGCTAGATCTGCATTTAAGGGAAAACCCTCAACCTTACCCTCCGTATCGCAAAAAAAAATGACATTATTTCCCTTTCAAAAGTGAATAACGTCAAATTGGCATTATATCACTTGACTACACCAATGTATACATGGTAGTTTAGTACTACATAAAACGGAAACCCACTTGTTGGTGTGCCCAGAGTTGATATACGCTCTACCATATATGCATTAGGCTGTTTCATTTTGTAAGGCAAAAAAGAAAATGTTAAATTTTTGCAGACTTTGCTTACGCCTCAGTGATATTAAAGATGTATGTACTATGTACGAGGGCGGTCCGATAAGTACTTAGCCTACAAAAGAAAAACGAAAATTTTGGAAAAGTGGCGATTTATTTCTCAACATAGTCTCCTTTTAGCCCGATACACTTGACCCAGCGATGCTCCAACTTCTTTAACCCGTCTGAAAAATACGTTTTCTCGAGGTCTGTAGGCCTCCGTGGCGGCGATGACCTCCTCATTCGACTCAAATTTCTGCCCGGCGAGTGGCTTTTTCAAGTTTGGAAACAAAAAGAAGTCGCACGGAGCCAAATCGGTGGATGGGGCAGCAGCTCGTAGCCCAATTCGACCAATTTGGCCGTGGCGACGGCGGAGGTGTGAGCCGGTGCGTTGTCATGGTGGAAGAGCACTTTTTCCTTCGCCAAATGGGGCCGTTTTTTCTGCAATTCGGCGTCGAATCGGCCCAATAATTCGGCATAGTAGAGCCCTGTGACCGTTTTGCCCTTCTCCAGGTGGTCGATGTGAATCCCAGAAAACGGTGGCCATTACCTTTCCGGCCGATAGGACAGTCTTCGCCTTCTTCGGAGCACGTTCGTTCCACTGGTGTGTACCAGTGGATCCATGTTTCGTCGGCGGTCACGAAACGACGCAGAAACTCCTTCGGATTGCGCTTAAACAGCGTCAAACACTGCTCTGAAGTGGTCTCACGGTTGTTGTTCCGGAGTGAGCAAACGCGGCACTCATCACGCCGACAGCTTTTTCATGCAGGACATGACTCACGCGGTTTTTTGAGATGCCTACTGTCTCAGCTATCTCGCGCACCTTCAATCAGCGGTCTGCCAATACGAGATCGTGGATTTTTGTTACGTTATCCTCCGTGGTAGCCGTTTTCGGGGCACCTGGGCGTGGCGGCTCATCAAAAACCGACGTGCGACCACGTTGAAACTCGTTAAACCAATTTTTGACGGTCGCCATCGAAGGAGAAGAGTCACCGTACGCAGCATCCAAGCGCTCTTTGATTTCACTGCGCGATTTCCCTTCAAAAAATAAGAATCGAATCACCGACCGATATTGCTCTTTTTCCATTTTTTCTAAAATCCGCGGGCATGCCCGCTTCCATACGCGGTCAAAACAAAACTACGAGTCCGATTCAGCTGAAATTTTGACAGTAGCCGTCTACGAGAATATACTAAACGATAGTAAATTTCTCTTGCGATAGTGGCGCCATCGGTCGGTGAGACTAAGTACTTATCGGACCGTCCTCGTAAATCTTTTACATCAATGAAACTTGGGGCATAAGCAAAGCCATCACATGTTTGGAAAAATGAAATATCCTATTATGCATGACAATAATAGCTTCATATCGAAGAATGTAAGCTCGTACTGCCTGAAGCGGAAATCTTACACAAGAAGGCTACGCTTCCCCTACAAAAACTTCTGCAGAGCTGCGAGGATGAAAAGGGATGTACTTTTCATCTCCTCTATTCCTGTTCTGCTCTGGCAACAAGGATCCCACTTTTTTCAATGAACTGAAAGACCTTGCTTATGCTGATATTTGTAAACTCCATCGATTCATTGTCAGCTCTGGCTGGTTCATGGAGTAATATGGTATGATGAGGAGTGCCCCTGCGGTATCACAACGAACCTTATTGCGGTCCATGTGTGCTGTAGCTAACACAGCACCCCTTGTACCTAACCTAATCAAGAGTGGAAGTTTATAATTAAAATCAGCTGATTCATCCAAAAATTGTTCATTTTATTATTATTATTTTTTTTAAAGATTTCGTCGAATGAAAAGAACAAATTCACAATTCAAATTCACTTTTTTCCGTCATAAAATATAAGCTCGTTTTCACTTTCGTATTTGCACATCATCCATGTTTGTCATACGTACATTATATCGAATGTTCACTTTCACCAATTTATGCGTATACTATTACATTAACCTATAGTGCATCTGCATATAAATATATAAATATGAGTAATAATTCAATTAATTAATTCTACAGTCACGATTGTTATATCATAATTTATTATATTGATAGTTTTTTTGTGCTGCACTGCTAAGAAAACGTACACGGCTAACAGATTCAAATTCATATTAATTTAATATTTACTACGTAATTATTTATTCTTATCGTTTACACTTTTGACGACGGCTATTTTGGAAGGTTTTGTTACATTTTCATCTTTACTTTAAGGCTTCGACTCTTCATGAGCGAGTTTTCAGAACTAACGCTACACGATATTCTTAAACGTTTTTGTCAAAAGTTAAACCACCGAAACATTAATTTTTAAATTCTTAGCGATAAAGTGAAGTGGGTCATTGCAAGTGAAAGTCAAATTGACTCAGCTTCGCTATTTACTTTCACACACAAATAATCAGCTCAAGGCCAATTCTATTCTGTCGCTTGGTTTCGTCCATACCATGGATTTCACTCATCAGGAGCTGCCTTTGTCGACTTTTAAAATCTCGATAACCAAAGTTGAGATTTTTAGGGTGGGGTACGAAACTTCGACTTTTAAAATCTCAATTAACAAAATCGATTTCGAAATATCGACTGCAAATATCTCGACTGTATCATAATCTCGACGGGTGAAAATCTCGACTTATCAAAATCTCGATTTTTTAAATATCGACTATGAGCCAAAAAAATTTATTTTCAAAGTCGGCGGCCGACTTTTGAGAGATTTTGAAATATTTTTCAATAAAAAAAATCTCGACTTTGGTAATCGAGATTTTAAAAGTTGATGTTTCGTAATGCTTCCGATCTTTTCTTTTTGTATGTAACAATTTTTCAAAATCTCGACTGATGAAAATGTCGACTGAAAAAGATTTCGATAATCTCGACTTATCTCGACTAATTTAAAATGAAATAAATGGAGAGATGTAATAATCCATCTCTATAGCGACAATGTCAATTGACTTTATTTCCCTTTTGGAAAGGAATTAAGGTTAACTGATTGCGCCTTACTCCGCTTTAGTAGCGCGGTTCCGTTGAGGTAAATCTCCGCTTTAGTAATATGGACTAATTCCAAATTTTTACTGGAGAACGAGCATTCTACATAGGTCTATTTCTTGAGAGTTAGAAAGAATCTCTCAAGAGCATAGCCCACACAAGAGACTGTTGCACCCCGAGCGAGCCAAGCGGGCGTTTTTATTTGTGCGGTACTGAGGGTGCGATTCCTTAAGCTGCGGAGCTAGCGAAGCGAGCGGAGCCCAAGCAAGAGACTGTGTCGGCGGCAGACTTTGAATATAATTTTTCGATTCATTGTCGATATCTTAAAAATCGAGATTTTGATACGTCGTGATTTTCGCCTGTCGAGATTATGATGTAGTCGATATTTCGAAATCAAGACTTTGTTAGTCGTGATGTTAAAAGTCGACACGTTTCTTACCCAACCCGAAGCTGAGTAAATTTGACTTTAACTCTCAATGACCCACTCCACTAATTTTAACTAATTTTTAAAGATTAAAGTGGAGGTGTGTACATTATTTTAATTTTACAACATTTCGAACTGAATTTATGTAGTTTTATTCAGTACAGAGTGTTCGTCCATTATTAAATAAAAAAGATATAGTAATTAGTCAAACTATATTAGCCGTATTCGAGACAAGCGGATAGAGTTCAAGAATGAATCAAACAGTCTGGATCAGTGACGAGCCAATTCAAACAGCAACTATGCAAATACACATCTGCCGGCTCAGCATGGAAAGGTATTGGGGGCGAATTGCCGAGAAAAAGTTGTCACTTTCAACTCTTATCCAGATGTGACCCCAAGCCGATCAAAGGTCGGTCGGTAGTTTTGTATGAAAATTGATCTGATCCGAATGAATCGAACGGGGCTGTTATCAAACTGCATTTATTGACAGGCGGAAACTAGGCTAATATATAAGCTGATCCTTTTCTTTGTTTTAACTTTAGATCTCAACGTCAATAAATTGGTGAAATTGAAACGTTGGTATTCGTATAGTGCGCTATAAAAGTATTTCAATTGAAATAAGTAGCAAAGGAATAGTTTTATCGCAATAATAATATTTTATAAAAAAAGGCTGCTTCGAGAATATTCGTGAAAATATTGTCCAAAAATGAAAAGTTACTAATCATTCCAAACGTACTAATCCATTCCTAATCCATGTAAATCCTTTCTAAAATCACAAATATTTCGCTCACATTCAGAGGAAATTCATCAATCATGATTTCTTTTTTTTTTTAATCAAATCAATCCCAAATTCTTTTATAAGAAGATGATTTAAAAAATGGCGACTTGTAAGCATTTCAAATGCAAACAAAAAACAATCATATAAAAATAACCTATTAAAAATGTCAAGATCTAATGATCAGCTTTAATTACAAATTATTTTCTTACAATATTTTTTTTTCTTTTTCTCTTTTTTTTCCGCTGCGAAATCACCTTGTTGTGTGCATCGATACCATCGATAAACGAATTCGATTTTATGTCTCTCTACGGGGATATGAATCATATATTCAAATTCGTGCGTGATCAATATGCAATTATATAATTATAATTTGTTACAAAATGAACATCGTCCGTGTATGTGTGTATGTATGTGAATTGACAATAATATAGCAGAGGGTGTACCCGAAGTATATTACTTCGGACCATGCGGCAAATATAATGCACTTGTTATGGAATTGCTTGGTCCATCACTTGAAGATTTGTTTGATTTATGCGGCAGACGATTTACTCTGAAGACAGTTCTCTTGATAGCAATACAATTAGTAAGTACACAAAACAAAAAAAAACACTTATGATATAGAGAAAAAATTAATAAATCTATGTTTATTATGATAAATTTTGGATTAAAGAAAACAAATTACAATAATTAGGAAAATCAAAGGATTTAAAAAGTTTAATATGTTAAAGATTTAACTAACTTATCTTATTGCACTTACGGAAAATGAAAACGGAGAAAGAAGTATAAAAAACTGTTGGCTAGTTTGTTCTTTCTATTTATTTTATTCATTTGTTTTGTGTTTAAAGCTTTTTATGTTGCCTTTTTTTGTGTTTTGTATTGTTTTTTCTTTCGATATTTTTTTCTTACTTGTGGTTTTTTCGTGCTAATTGTTTGGACTATGTAAGTTAAAATCTATTGGTGCTGGAATATAAGAAGTTGACTGACTGTACACGATTTCAACTATTATGACTTGTAGGATCTATACTATTTATTAGAAATTATGAAATTGTGAAAAAGGACACACGTAGGTCGTGTCTTTTTCATGGCCATGGTCATTCTGCTTCCATTTGAAAAAAAAACTGCAGCTGGGGCTCATCGAATGCTCTCAGATACTTACGGTGAGGTTGCTCTGAGTGACAGAACATGTCGTGAGTGGTTTCAACGTTTTAAAAGTAGCGATTTCAATGTCGAGGACAAGCATGGAGGTGGGAGAGAAAATATTTTTAAAGACAGTGAATTGGAAGCACGCAAGAAGAATTTGCTGAATCATTGGGAGTGACTCAGCAATCCATCCCGAAACGCCTCAAGGCCATGGGCATGATTCAGAAACAAGGAAACTGGGTTCCGTACGAGTTAAAACCGAGAGATATTTGAGCTCTCGCGCCGTGGGGATTTTTTCTTGTCAATAGTTGGTAACAATGAGTGGCAGTGGGAATTTCCCTGAACACTACGAGCACCGGTGTTCCTCGTTAGCACAAAAATTTACCTCGAACTGTCCGTTTTGAAATATTGCAATAAGAAATCCCGTCAAGTGCGAGGTGTGCGCTGTCATAAGGTTCCTTCTCGCGGCAGGAAAAACGCCGACTGAAATTTTCGCACGGATCAAAACTATTTATGACGAAGGTGTTATGAACCGACCGAACGTGTTTAAGTGGAGTTGTGGGTTTAATGAAGGAAGAACGAATATTCATGACGAGCAAAGGAGTGGGAGACCATAAATTGTGACCGATGAGTTGGTGAGAAAATCGCGGAAACTGTTCGTGAAGACCGCCGATTGACAGTGGATGAAATGTCTGCGATGTCTCAAGATCTTTATCACGCGTGACAATTACGAAAAAGCTGGGATTCCGAAAATTGTGCGCAAGATGGGTACCAAAACAACTGACAGGGCAGCGCAAATTGAATCGGGACGCTAGCGCTCGCGAGTTCCTTGAGCGATTCGAATTGTAAGGTGAAAATTTTCTGAGCTCCATTGTGACTGGTGATAAAACATGGGTGGTTCATTACACCCCTTGAGGCAAAAAGACAGTCCTCACAGTGGCGGCACATTGGCTCCCCATCTGCCAAAAAATTCAAAACCGCAACTTCGGGGGAAAAAATCATGGGGTCGAAAAGGGATCAGTTTGATGGAATTTTTCCTCAGGGGTAGACGATTAGTGCAGCACGATATTGTGAGACCCAACCTCAAGAGAGCAATTTAAATCATACGGATGAGAATGTTGACAAAGGGAGTGTGTTTCTCGCATGACAACGCCCGACCGCACATGGCCAACTCGACTAAGGCACTTTTGAATTCATTTGGTGGGGACATTTTGAACCATCCTGCATACTCCACTGACTTGGCGCCTTCAATCTTTTCACTTTTCTGACGACTCACATGGTGAAAATTTTTTTTTTTCAACCGATGAGGAGGTGAAACAAGTGGTCTTTCCACAGCTTAAAACCTGCATAAAACGGGGAGGCGGTTATGTGGAAAAATAAGTAACATATATACCTTCAATATCAATTAATTTTTTTTAAATAAATGTTTTTGGACCGTCCCATTTATTCATATGATGGACGGGCAATGATCCATGCTGTGCGTTTTTTTTTTAACCAAATTTGGTATGCAAATTCCTTGAGTGATCCTGATTGATCTGGGAACGGTGGTACCAATTTTGGTCATCGACTGGACTAACGGTATATTTTGTCAAGTTCAAACCAGAGTTACTCGCTCAAGTCTTTCAAACAATCACCCTTCCAGGCTTTTTCCGTTGTCCGATTTTACGAAATTTCACACGTAGCTTCCTTGGGTTGTTAATACATGGTGATATGTTGGTCCTACTGCAGGTTTCCGTCAGAATAAAAGGACCTTTTTTAACATTAAGGTGGTATTAAGACATGATGGGTATTATATGAGACGGTTTGTTGAGGTGAATGCACTATACTACGGTTGAAATCATTTTGACTCTTTTGATAAGGAAAAAGGTCATTCTGGTGAATTAGCGCTGGTGGCATTTTGAATCCCTTGGTGAGGAAAAGGACATTCTTAGCAATTAAGTGATATATTGCCTAAATATCACTGGGTATTATATGACCAGGGGTGTTGAGACGAATGCACTACACTACTGCTGACGGTATTTCGTGTCCTTTGGTGAGGGAAAAATAACGGGTATCTGTTGCTCAATAGATGTTGTATTTGTTGGTCAATAGATACTGTATCTGTTGATCAATAGATACTGTATCTGTAGTGAATACATGCTGTATCTGTGACTCAATAGACACTGTATCTGTTGGTCAATAGATACTGTAACTGTTGATCAATAACTGAATATTGTTGCTCAGTCGATTAATCGGGGCGATAAGGACAACATTTGCAAAGGGAATCATAGACAACTTAAAAGCTAATGGATCACAATTAAAATGTATTTGCATGGGACGGGCCTAAAGTGCCGATGAACATCATCGCTCTTTTTGTGTCATTTTTTTATAAAATGGAAAGTAAGTATTGATGTAAATACCAGAAATGGAATGTACTCGGTGTGTAGTTGAATTGAAATGATCGCCAATAATCTCGTACTTGGCCTTATGACGCATATAAGGGTGACCATACATTGTCGAACACGAACATGGTACAAGTGTCCTCCGAATAGTTCAAGACAAACACACACAAACAATCTGAAGAAAACCTGTCCAGCTGTGCCATGTTCATGTTCAAGTTCTAGTTCATGTTCCGCAGTGTGTGGCCAGGGTTATACTTTTTTAGGGTTTTGTATTAAAAACAAAACCTTATGAAATAATCAAATGTCTTTCCGTTCGTCTGGCCGGAGAATATCTCGTGAACGGCAGAAGGTACACACATGAAAGTTGCTAGGATCTTCCTAGCAAAGCTTTTCATTGCAATAAGCCAAATTTAAGGGTGGCTCTATAGAGGGGGGAAAGGGGTCAATTTTTTTAAAGTATATGAGATCTCATCAAAGGACACGATAAGCACATTTAATTTCTAGTGTGTTTTTCCTAAGTTAAGTAAGCATAGTGGAGCGAGGGGGGTGTAATAGTTAAATTTGTGTTTGCAATGTTACACAATACCATTCCATCCTCCTCGACGCGCTCGATAGCCGTGAGGTCTCGGTCGCCACTCTACGATACTACATCTAGAGAATCAGGTGTTCAATCTTCGGTGCATTAACAAAAACTACCTGTGGGAATTATTAGAACTCCCACACGGTCCCAAGCTCGTCATTAAAAGACGGCACGGATAGGAGGTGCATGTTAGCAATTGTGCCATCCGAAGTTTATATGCTATCGAAACATCAAGAAAGCATAGCTATGCAAGAGATGTTGGTGCGCCCATGCCCCTTGTAGGGGTCAAGGCAATTAACAAATCCTCCTTCTCCATCCATTCAGCCCAGAGCCCCGACTACTGAATTTCTCATATTCTCTAACAAAACCAAATAACGTGAAAATTAACTCCTAACCCTGCGTCTCTAAATAAATCTGTAATTGTCATAATTCACACAAATTATGGTAATTTGTGTAATCACTACTTGACCTTGTGTTGACATAAAATTGCGCAACTTCATAATATTCCTACCATATTGTCGTCAATTGAATGTCGATTTCCTCGTAAATAAACATAGCAATTGTGTCGATTTGAGTGCATTACGCAAATCATTAAGAAGCTAAAAAATTATTTGCGTTGGGAGCAGCATGATCATATTACGAATGTATGTATTTATGATTGCCGTGAAATTTCGACGAAATTGGAAATAATCGTAGCTTTGCAGAGTTGATTTATTGAATCCAATTTCAAGAGTTTTGAATAATTTAATGAGTTGTGTATTTATTGTTGAGTTAGTAGCAGTTGAAAGTCGTTGGTTTTTTTTTTAATGAATCGAACCAAATTGGCGAATAGACGAGGAGAATGAAAGTAGCGTGAGGTAGGTTGGGGGACACCGAAAGTGTCCAGGGTGGTAGAGTCGAAGTTTTTCAAAGTGACCATCAGACGATTACTCCCCACGATTAAGCGACGCGGTTGCGGGACGAGCTTGCCTCTAGCTCAGCATTGGGAGATGTGGGCGATACTTTTGTCCTTTCCTTGCCTTGATCATTACAACTTTACTAAAATTCTCGAGACTCACGTGGGCCCCAAAAAAAATAACACGCTCCTGCCGAAGTGATTCTTTAAGCTATTTATTGTTGAGTTAGTAGCAGTTGAAAGTCGTTGGTTTTTTTTTAATGAATCGAACCAAATTGGCGAATAGACGAGGAGAATGAAGGTAGCCGGAGGTAGGTTGGGGGACACCTAAAGTGTCCAGGGTGGTAGAGTCGAAGTTTTTCAAAGTGACCATCAGACGATTACTCCCCACGATTAAGCGACGCGGTTGCGGGACGAGCTTGCCTCTAGCTCAGTATTGGGAGATGTGGGCGATACTTTTGTCCTTTCCTTGCCTTGATCATTACAACTTGACTAAAATTCTCGAGACTCACGTGGGCCCAAAAAAAATAACACGCTCCTGTCGAAGTGATCCTTTAAGGTCACATGACCGTGATATTACGAACCTCCTTATATCAACTCCCGAAATTTTTTTGAAAGTTTAACCGATCGTTGAATTGAAAAAGGGGACGGTTTTGTCAGGTTCAGTGGACACTGCCTGCTATGCTATGTTTTTTAAAGATTCTAAAGCGATGGGATGCGGAGGACTAGATCCCACGTTATTGTTGTTGTTAATTGCCATGACCTCCCGCATGGGCGCGTCAACATCTCTTGCATTACCATGCGTTGTTGATGTTTCCATAGCCTACATTTTTCGGATGGTGCCGTCTTTATACTGACAAGCTCAGAGCGCTGTGGAAGTTCTAGTAGTACCCATAGGCAGTTTTTAACCCGCCGAGGATTGAACCTCCGTCTCTGTAGACATGGCTGCCGAACACGTCCCGCCAAATTTCACTTTTTACAGTAACAAATCTGCGAGTATTGTTCGGCCTCGCATCAAAAAACACAAACTAGTTTGACAAACAATAATCCCGTGTGAGGGTGCAGTAGAAATTACTACCACATTGGTAATGTGTGTAATATGTCTCAGTGTGTAAACGGGTACCAAACACCTTGGCTTACTTCCGTTCTTTATATAATCTTCATATTCTCAGTGTATACCTAACTAGACCTACCCAGATCTGGATACACACCTACGCATAACTTACTTTCTGTACTTTAAAAACCTGCGGATCTGTTCAGACCTGTATACCTAGCCAGACCTAAAGACCTATCCAGACCTGGAAACATACCTACCCAGCACTTATCTTCTGTCCTTCAAAACCTGCGTATCTAGCCAGACTTATAACTACCCAGTCCTGTAGACGTATCCAAACCTACCTAGACCTGGTGACCTAGATATTTTTCAAATACCGGACTTAGGTCTGGGTGTTAGACATAGGCCGAAAAGAGTAGATCTGGTTTTGAGTAACCATGACTAATAACCCCCCAATAGCTATCAGAAAATTAATCGTTATAGAATTTAAAAAGTAGTGTGGTAAGGGTATTACATTGCAAATACACAGGATATGTCGGAGATTTCTTTTTCAAGCACTGTGCATGATTCAAGTGCTTTTAAGCCGATTGACCTTTCAGTCTTGCTTAAAGGCTTAAATCATTCATTTTTATATTATATCCAAACGAGCATCGTTTTCTAGGGTTTAGCGTATTAACTTTTTTTTAACAATTATACTTGAATGAAAGGTGAACATGAAATCCCGAATCGAATATTTTATTTCAAACTTAATGATTTTGGCCAACAGCAAACCGAACATTATTGAAACGACATTCTACTAGCACTTTTATTGGAGGCACCTATCAACCGCTGCCTTGAACATAATATTATTCCCAAGTGTGACGTTTTATCCATGACATAAAATCAGCAATGTTTCTGGCAAAATTCCAAAGTGACGATGCTTTATACTATCGCTATCAATTCCTGAAAGCAATCTGAATCATTCGCAAAGAACTATCATTCAAGTACACTTAGTGCTAGCAGATTGCACAGATTGTAGATTATCGGATTTCAAATTGTCTCTGGAGAAGCGTGGATATCCGTATCGTACACACATTTATGCATTTCATATAAAAAGTTTGAGAGATTTTACCGTAATGCTCTCCTTAAAAGCATAAAACTTGAGACGACTTTAGATTGACGCCCCTTAGATCCGTTCGGCTTTTCCTTTTGGGAATTTATGTGCTGTGATAGTTGGACCAAGATACCTGATACGTCTTGAAATTTTATTCGATTTTTTATTAAGTTTTTATACCCTAGACTTTTAGTATAGGGTATATTGTTTTTGTCACGACGGAAATATGTAACACCTTAAAGGAGGCTCCGGAGGTATGGTAATGTATATATATAAATGATCAGGGTCACCTCCTGATTCGATTTAGCCATGTCTGTCTGTCTGTCTGTCTGTCCGTTCGCACGATAACTTCCGATAGAAGGAAGCTAGAGCTTTGAAATTTTGGTCAAATATTGGAAGTATGATCTAGTTGGTTGGTATTGAAAATGGGCGTGATCAGTCCAAGAGAACGCCTACCTCCCCTACATATGTAAAATAATTAAATGTATATATAACTCCCGATTAAATAAACATGAAAAGCTCTGGCTTTGGTAGATTGCTCGTGAGGATGATTTTCTACTCTCCTGGAAAAATAAGCTCGATCAATTGAAAACTAACGGCAATTTTCTTACAAAGAGCCCCGTACTACCCTACTTTTCGGGTTTTTTGTCTATAACTCTTGAACCAATTGATGTAGACACTTGATTTTTGGCATGCAACCCTGGGGTGAGAAGCTGCTTGAGTGCTAGTAAGTTGGGTATAATCAGATCAAAGGAACGCCTACCTCCCCTACAAATTTCAAAAAATTAAATATTCATTTAATTACGATAACTTTCGATAGAATGACACTAGCGAGTTGAAAATTTGTTAGAATGTTGCTAGTAACATCTACTAGGTTGGTATCGAAAATGGGCAAGATCCGACTCAACCAACCCCTACCTCCCCTACAAATGAAACTTCAAATAAGCGATAACTTTTGACAGAATCAAGCCAGCGACTTGAAGTTTTGGTCAAATGTTTGAAGTGAGATTGGGTTAGTTGGTATTCAAGACGGGTTAGATCTGACCTAAGGAACCCCTACCTCCCCTAGAAATGAAACTTAAAATAAGCAATAACTTACGACAAAATAATGCTAGCGATTTAAAATTTTGGTCAAATGTTTGCAATAGGATCCTGTTGGCTAATATTGAAAATACGTAAAATACGACTAACGAAACCCCTACTTCCCCTACAAATGAAACTTCCAATAAGCGATAACTTTCGATAGAGTGAAGCTAGAGACTTGAAATTTTGCTTAAATGTTTGTAGCATGATCTTATTTGTTGGTGGCAATGATGAGCAAGATCCGACCCAAGGAACCCCTACTTCCCCTACAAGTGAAACTTCAAATAAGCAATAACTTTCGATAGAATGAAGCTTGCGACTTGAAAAATTCGACAATTATTTGTAGAATGGGTTAGTTCATTGATTTTGATAATGGTCAAGATCCTCCTGAATGATTGCCAACCTCTTCTATAAACTGGTCATATAAGAAACTCACTTTTAATGCATATGGTCGTCTCGTTACCAATTGGTACTTTTGGTATCACCACTAGGTCTGTACAAGTCTAGGGTATATACGCTTCGGACTCCGGGCCGAAGCGAAGCCTGGTTTTTTCTGAATTTTGTTAGCCACAGTGAAGATGTTACATTCTCTGCCATTCCAAATAATTATATTTTAAAGAATATTATTTAACTTAACGCAGGGGTCGGCAATCTTTTTAGGGCAGTGGGCCACAGTCAAAAGATAATATTTTCTGGCACGCCGCTTCCAAAAAACATCAAGTGTCAGCGCAAGAAAGCCGTCGGAAATTCCCTTGTGTCGTCTGAAACTACTCGTAGTTTGCGATGCAACCAGTTTGCGACCTCTGTCAGCTTACGGTGCGATTGATTTGCAACCCGAATTTCAAGCAAGTTAATAAAGTCATGAGTAGTATTGAACAAAGTGACGAAAAATGAGAGTGTTAATTGACCAGTTCTTTCTATTCAAATTCAGACACTTTCCGTTTCTTTTAGCATGTATACTGTTTTGCGTTTTTGTTTGTTTGTATATTCTTTTTTAGTTTATTTTTACTTATTTTATTTTTACCTTTTTTCGTTTTTAATTACTTTCGTTTTGTTTGTGTTTTTTTTTACTTGTGAAGATTACTTCTTAATCAATTTATTACGATTATTATATATTTTAATTTAATCGATTTATTTATCATTTATAATTACGAAACTAATATTTGTATCATCCAACCGTATTTCAGCTCCACCGGATCGAATACGTTCATAGTCGGCACTTAATATATAGGGATGTGAAACCGGAGAATTTTTTAATCGGTCGAACATCAACAAAACGTGAAAAAGTTATACATATAATTGGTAAGTGATATTGGAGTGAAGTTAAGGGTTTTTTTCACGTTAGACCAACTACCCGCGTTAGACCACCTATCGGGCCAGTAATTATACCACACATTAGATCGCCTATTTCACCACACATCAGACCAGTCATTAGACCACTCATCACACCACGTATTACACCACTCATTAGACCACCTAAAGCGAATCTAATCCGTGATCTAATAGGGCCATTTTTTACGTATTTCTCTTGCGTGAAGAAGCGCGTGTGTAAATGCACCGCATGCGTAGGCACTCAAACGTATTTTTCAACGTTTATGTAAAATGCATTGACGGACTAACCGAATAAAGTAAGATTGCGGCTCCGAAACAATGCTTTGAAAAAAAAAACACGCGAAATTATAGAATCCATTTTACAAGATTTGGTTTCTGGCGACAAACCCATTGAATAAACAAATTCATCCATTGCGATACTGAGGGTTGTGATGCCTCAAGCGCGGAGCGAGCGGAGCCCATACAAAAGACTATTGTCAATCGACAATGTGTGCGTTCAGAAGGAACTGAGCAACTTCCGCTCAGCGAACATGTTCAGAACGAGCGGGTTCAGAAGTGACCGAGCAACTTCTGCTCGGGTGAGCATGATCAAATTTCACCCAGCAAGAAATATTTCTGCTCACTGATCAGTGCTCAGTGCTCAGGTTCTTCTTCTTCTTTTCAACCTCACGCTCATGTTGCGAGTTTCGAGTTTTGACAGTTATCAAATTGGTTGTTGTGTTTTCGCCGTTTTCGGCTTCTAGTTTCATTGGTTTTCGGGTGCTTTTGAATTTGTTTTCTCGCTGTTCGTGATTTTTGTAATGGACAGCGTGGGATTCATGTATTTTCCACTTTTCGGCACTTGACGTCCAAAATTGTCATCGTCAGCTTTCAGCTGGTCGATTTGTCAGCTGGTGAAGTAGCGTTCAGCAGGTGCAGACTCCAAACCGAGCAGCTCCGGAGCTGCTCGCGAGCAGTTGCGGAGCTGATCACGAGCGGTTTCTGCTCTTTTGCCACCTTCTGAACGCACTCAATATCTTTTGTGGGCTGCGCTCGTTACGCTCGCTCCGCGCATGGACATCACAACCTTCAGTATCGCACAAACATGAACGCTAATTTCAATCACTCTTTGTGCAGCATATTTACGATACATCGTTTCAAATTATCCATTTTTCCAAGCTCGAAAACTATGTGAAGACATGCTTTCCGCGTACAACATTTATTTACACACGAGTCTTCTTGTTCAGTATACTAAATTCTACAACGTACTAAAATGTCAAGGAAATCGCAAGTTAATCTGCATAATTTAATTACCAAATCGTGTATAAATTGGGCCATAGGTGGTTTATTACGTGGTCTAATGCGTGGTCGAACTCTGCTGGTTGGTCTACTAACGTGTGAAAGTCCCTTACTGCTACTTCATCCTTTTCATTTAAATCGTCGCATCATTAACAATAAACCATTTTTGATCTATTCCTATTTCTTAATTTTTTAGATTTCGGTTTGGCCAAAGAATATATTGACTTAGATACAAATAAACACATACCATATCGGGAACACAAATCATTAACGGGTACAGCGCGTTATATGTCAATAAATACGCATATGGGCAGAGAGCAATCGAGACGTGATGATTTAGAAGCATTAGGTCATATGTTTATGTACTTTTTAAGAGGTTCACTGCCGTGGCAAGGTCTTAAGGCTGATACACTTAAGGAAAGGTATCAGAAAATTGGTGATACCAAACGAGCAACACCGATTGAGGTAAGATTTGTCATTTTTATATTGTATTTTCCTCGTACATATTTATTTATTGCGTTTATGCGAACGAATCAGGATTTGACATTTCTCGAACTCTCTCCGGTAAAAATTGTACAGACAACTGTCGATTTTCGGACCTGAACATGTTTTCCTCCGGATCTGGAAAGTATTCTGATCCGGAGGGGAACATTCTCAGATCCGAAAATTGACAGTTGGCTGTACAAATCTTACAGGAGGGGGGAGCATATGGAGGAGAATTCGAGAAATGTCATATTCTGATTGAGAAAAAAAAACTGCCGAAACGTTTATCTGGCAAATGTACATGAGGGCGCATATCGTGTGTAGTGCGACATAGCGACAGCTGCCAAAGTCTTTCGCATTTCGCTGAGTAGTCGCACAGCGAAGAATTCTCCTCATCCACGAACAATAATTTCGTATGGGATGTGGCATGTGGGAAACCATACGAAATAACAAATGTTCTTCGTTGTGGCATATGCATGAATGAAAAAGTTTCGATGCCCTTTCTATAGTACGAAACGTCCAAGCCTTCGAAATACGCCTCGGTTTCCGCGATCACTTCCTCATTCGATCTGAATTTCTTTCCCTGGAGCCACCGCTTGAGGTTTGGGAACATATAATAGTCGCTGGGTGCCAAGTCTGGAGAATACGGTGGGTGAGTAACCAATTCGAATCGTAATTGTTCTGATTTGGCCATGGCTTTCAAGGACGTGTGTGACGGTGCGTTATCGTGATAGTACAGAACTTTTTTCTTCGCCATATGGCGCCGTTTTTTCTTTATTTCGTCGTTCAGTTTATCCAATAACGCTGCATAATACTCTCTTGTGACTGTTCTTCCCTTCTGCAGGTAATCGACGAAGATTATGCCATGCGCATCCTAAAAAACGGAGGGCATAACCTTCCCTGCCGAACGTTGGATTGGATTTTTGGCCGCTTTGATCGGCTCGGCTTTCGTGGTTTTCCAGCCACTCTCCAAACTGCCTATTGGACGCAGGCGTAAGGTAATGGACCCATGCCGTTGAATCATCAACGCGCTGCTATTTTTGATCGACGGTCAGCAAAAGCGGCACCCATCGCGCCGATATGTTGTTCATCTCCAAAAGATCGTTCAAAATGTATCCCGCCCGTTCTTTTGTGATTCCCACGGCCTCAGCTAACTCGCGCAACTTCACTTTACGATCATTCGAAACGATTCAATGCACTTACTTTACGATTTCCGCATTCGTAGCCTCTCTTGGCCTTCTAGAGTGAGGTGTAACTTTGGTGCTTGTACGATCCATTTTAAATTCACTAAACCACCGATAAATTGCTCTCGAAGGAGCAGATGTGAGGTAATATTTCTGAAACCATTGTAATAATTGTTCAGAAGTTTTTCCCATCGAAACACAATGGCTAAGTTCATTTCACACAACAGTTGGCATACTGTTGCCAATTTGTTTTATGAACTCTCTCCACTGAGTTTTTGATGGACACAACATGCTGTGGAAAATGTCATTTTCTCCATCACAAAAATTTCTCCGCTGGCTGGGACCAGCATTTGATGACAATCCTGAAATGACACTCGCGATGTCTTATTCATACGATTTTTCTTCAGTAGTCAGTTTTGAACTGGGAATTTGACAATTGATGGATGAACAGATGCGAGTGCAGTTCAGAACACAACAACGTGTTGCAATGCTGCTTCGATACTGTTGCCACAGCGTGTTGCAATTCCGCTGTGTGCTATGAACTTAGCCAATGTTTGATCAAGATGTGATATTCCTGTTTTTCCATTTTTTTTTACGAAGGCGAAAGTAGCGTCACTCAAACGACTGTAGCTTGTAAACGAATGGACGAAATATCATGAAACTTCATACATAAACTTGTGATAGATGAGCCTCTCGGATCGAGTCATGTTCAGTTTCTAGTGGTACCACCTATTGAAAAATTCCGGGACTTTTCAGCCCATGTAGTATATGCCACAACGAAGAACTCTTGTTATTATCGAACAATTTTAGTATAGTTCCGCTCATCCCTTATGGAATTGTTGTTAGTGGGTAGGCGTCGCCGTACCACAGTCCTAGCCACTCTCGGCCCAACACAGCACAATCTTCGTCATGCGGCGAAGTTATGAAGCGGCTACCCCGTAGAATAGCACTTAACTCTACAAGAGTCAACCGCCGAAGCATTTTCTATTCTCAATTTACCATTTTCGATTATTCATTTCATTATATTGTTTGACATGACGGCTAAAAAGAGCGTGACAATCTGAGCGTGGTCTGACGGCAAATTTAGTCTAACCTCCAGCTAAAAGATATATCAATGTCAAAATTCAAAACGGCAAAAAAAGGAAAACAGCAAATTTATTGAACTCATCAATTGATTCACAATATTCCCACGCTGATAAAAAAAAAAGAATAATAAAATAATCGTGGATCTTCTGAGTATCCTTTTTTAAACTTCGAATTTTACTCTCCAAAATTATTGAGGTGCATGCCAGCAACTGTAACATCCGAAAAAAATATGCTATCGAAACGTCAATAAAGCAGAGTCACAGCTACGCAAGAGATGTTCACGCGCCCATGCCCCTGGAGGAGTTAAGGCAATTACCAACACCAAAATTATTTGACATTGTAATCAATAAGTGACGGGCACTTCAATATTACAATAAATAATCAACATAAACTGAACTGTTGCCTATTTGAATATCGTGCTTAATTGAATTATATCGCAAGTCACTTAAACAGTGATGAAATGAGGAAAGTCGAATCGAAACATAGTCATTTTATTGACTCAAAGTATCTAATAAATTAAAATGCTTCCCGTGAATAGTTCATACTACATATCCGTACTCCGATGCGTTCATACTAAAAAAAGACATGTAACACACTACCGAGCTGTATGACCAGCAGAAGTAAATGGCAATAATTTTCATGGGGCGTTCTTTTAAAATTATGTTGATTGTTGGTGGACGTTGATCATATCTTGTCATTAAATAGTTACGGGGTCATAGGAACTCATGAAAGCACTGGATAGTAGGCGCAATCATCATCGTGGCGCGACAGCCCGACGTCGGGCCTTGGCCGCCTGGATCATTGTCCTCCAATTATCTCGGTCACGTGACCGCGTCCTCCAATTTTGGGAGCCCAGCAGCTGCGCGGCGTCCACACCTACTGAGCTCTCCCAACGAGATCTCGGTCGTCCTCGCAGTCTCGCTCCGTCGACTCGTTCTGCATTCATTACTCTCTTAGGCATGCGATCATCGTCCATTCTTTGTACATGCCCTGCCCATTGAAGTCGTTGTAGTTTGACGATTTTCGAGACTTGCAGCTCATCGTACATTTCATACAACTCATGGTTGTACCGGATGCGCCATCCATCTCGATCGCAAACAGCCCCGAAAATTCGCCGTAGAACCTTACGTTCGAAAGTGTCTAGCATGTGTTCGGAGGCTTGAGTTAGGGTCCATGCTTCGCAGCCATAGCATAGCACTGGTCGTATAATGGTTTTGTACACGCGGAGCTTCGTGTTTCTGTGCACATGTTTCGATTTCATTATGGGGAGAACCGAGAAAAAAGTCTTATTAGCTAACTGTATCCGTCGCTTGATTTCGTCAGTTTCGTTGGCGTCCCTTGACAGGTTGCAACCCAGGTAGATGAAGTTGTTCACGAACTCGATGTTGAGGTCCCCCACGTTGATGCTCGGTTGTGCAGGTGCCCTTGTCACCGATTGCATCATTATTTTAGTTTTACCCTCGTTAATACGTAATCCAACTTCCTTTGCAGCGGTATCGAGCGTATGCAGAAGTTCTTCTGCGTCAGCCAATCTTCGGGACATGATGTTGATGTCGTCGGCGTACGCTGCTAATTGTGTCGACTTGATGAGTAGCGTCTTGCTATTGTCCAAATTCATGGCCCGAATAACGTATTCCAGTGCTAGGTTGAAGAGCGTCGGTGCCAGTCCATCGCCCTGTTTCAAACCAGTGCGTGTTTCAAATAGATCAGTAAGTCTATTCTGAATCCTGACTTGTGAGACGGAGTTGGTCATCGTCATCTTTGTCAGTCGCACTAATTTTGCTGGTATACCAAATTGCAGCATGATGTTGTACAGTACTCCACGATCGATACTGTCGTATGCCTGCTTGAAGTCGACAAAGATTTGGTATACGTTTACGTTGTATTCCCAGCACCTCTGGAGTATCAGTTTGACTGAGAAGAGCTGATCGGTTGTGGAGCGACCAGGTCTGAAACCGCTTTGATATTCGCCAATGACTCGTTCTGCGTACGGTTTTATTCTATTTTCCAGAATTTTCGTCAAAATTTTATAGGACGTACAAACTAGTGAGATGCCCCTGTAATTCTCACACCGCAATTTATCTCCCTTTTTATGGATTGGACAGATGATGCTTCTGCGCCAATCGTCTGGGATCTCCTCGTTCTCCCATACTCGCAGGAGTAATTGATGTATGGCATCAACTAGACTCGTTCCACCGAATCTTAGCAGTTCAGCTGGGATCTCGTCAGCGCCCGGCGCTTTATTTCGTTTTAGTGACCGCAACGCGAGACCAACTTCCTCTACTGTCGGGGGTTGAATGGGTGGGCCTAGATCAACAATATCATCGAGAGCTTCCTGTGCGGGGATGTTAGACGGTCGGTTTAGAAGCTCTTCAAAATAAGAGGCCCATCGTTTGTTAATACCATCGGTGTCGCTGATGATGTTTCCATCCTTGTCCTTACAAAGGCTAGTCCTGGGTTGGTAGCCGTTCTTGATTGTATTTACTAGTTTGTACGCTTGTCTGGTGTTCCTATTAGCTAAGTTTTCGTTTATGTTCAGCAACTGCTCGTCAAAGTATTTACGTTTCTTACGTCTAATTATTCTATTCGATATTCGCCGTAGCTCGTCATATTTTTCTCTTCTGGCTCTGGTTCCTCGTTGAATCCATTGTCTGTAGGCCTCGTTTTTCGCATCAAGTGAATTTTTGCATTCTTCGTCGAACCAGTCATTTCGCGCTCGCCGGGCTTTATATCCCACGACCTTCTCTGCGACATCCTTGATGGTACCCTTGAGTTCTTCCCAGAACCCATGGACGCCTGTGTTGCTGATGTTGTGTAGCATAGGTGATAGTTTTTCCTCAAGGGCGGTAGTATACGCCACCGCTGTAGCATCACTCAAGAGCTTATCAACCGCAAAGATTTTGGGAGGGCTGATTCTTGACTGGTGCACTGAGGAAATTCTACATCTGTAGGTCGTCTTCACCAAGTGATGATCTGAGTCGCAGTTTGCTCCTCGATAGGAGCGGACATCCATGACACTAGACGCCCATCTCCTGCAAATGAGGACGTGGTCAATTTGGTTGACGGTATGTGCGTCTGGAGACTTCCAGGTCTGCTTGTGAATGCGTCGATGCGGGAAACACGTAGAGCTTACGACTAGATTCCTGCTGCAGGCGAAGTCGATAAGTCGCTGGCCGTTATCGTTACATTCTTCATGGAGGCTGTGGCCTCCAGAGGTCCCCCGATGCCAACTTTCATTCCCGACTTTCGCGTTAAAGTCTCCCAGCAGCAATTTGACGTCGTTTGTTGGAAGTGAGTCGAAGAGAGTTTCAAGGTGGGCGTAGAACTTATCTTTTACTGCGTCTTCTTTAACTTCAGTGGGGGCATGCACATTGATGAGCCAGAGATTGAAGAATCGAGTCTTGATGCGAATCGCACACAGCCGTTCATTTATGGGTTTGAAGTCAGTAATATGCGGTTTGAGGTGATTGTTCACTATAAATGCTACTCCAAACTCCTTGCGGCCCGATGGGTTGCCACTTGTAAAAATTGTGTGCGATTTCTGGTCATTCATCTCGCTGCCAAGCCAATTTGTTTCCTGGACTGCAGTAATGCTCAGTTTGTACTTTTCGACCTGTTGAAGGAGGGCCTTCTCGGCCCCCGGTTTGTTCAGGGAGCGTACATTCCAGGATCCGAAAGAATAATCCTTTATTCGTTTGCGTGGTCGTCGTTGTTGATCCGTCCAATCCGAGGCTTTTGTTCCAGGTTTCTTGACATGGAGTGGTTTTTACAAGGACGAGTTGTCAGCACGTCGCTTAACCCCATTCAGGGGATGGCCTCGGAGATAGCTGCTTCAGATGGTTTAATAAACGTGCTGGAGCCCACACAACACACAACTATGTAGCAGGTCCAACTACGCAAGTCATTCCATCCTACTAGACCTGAGACGCTTAGGTGTTCGTCAGCCATTCAGGCTACAGCTATCTGCCTTTTCCAAACTGTCTTATCGCTAAGACATTGGCCGTCAGCGAATTGATACACTGCCGTTACCAGGGGGCGCCCACGCGGAGGACTATGGAAAAGGTCTTTGCCCCCGGCGCAATAGCAATATAAATTTGGGGGAAAACAATTTTTATTGTAGATGAGAAGGATAATCAAATCAGTCTTAAATTTCCTTTTTTTTTGTGGAGTGATTTTCATTTCCATATCTGTTTTGACAGAAGAATGCTGCTAAGTACACCGCCTTGAACTCCCAAGTAATAACAAATTTTCAATTTTCTATTTTAGGTGCTTTGTGAAAATCATCCCGAAGAATTCGCAACATATTTAAGGTATGTGCGACGATTAGATTTTTTTGAAACACCCGACTATGATTTCTTGAGAAGACTGTTCCAAGACTTGTTCGATCGAAAAGGATATGTGGAAGATGGTGAATTCGATTGGACAGGAAAGACAATGGTAAGTAATATTTTCCACGCACCTTATCATCTATTTTATCAGTACTCACTAAATAAATATTATTAAACAGTCAAATACCTTGAAATTATGATTATGAAAGCGTGGAGAACAATTTTGGAATCACAAGCAAGTTCTAAATTCAAGTATTGCAAGAATCACAACTGCAATCAAAATATAAAGACAAGTCAAGCCATTCAAGATCTCTATTATATATACATAGTCGTATTTTTGTACATTTTTCGATATATTAAATGATCTTTTGACCATATTTCATGAAAAGTGTCGAAAAAATATAAATTCATACAACAATGTATGACAGTAAGAGACGAAGGAAATTTTCTAATAGTGTTCAGATTATGGATAAACATAGGAATGCATCTCCTTCTTGATTTTATCAAAATGATGCATGGTAACATAATTATTCCGGTCGCTGCCTGTAAACAAATGCAGAACTCATGAAATTTTAAAGATTTAAGGGTAATACACATTATTGTTTAAAATTACATTCTGTCAAAAAAGTATCCGGAATAAATTTTTAAAAAAGCCTGCCCGACAGGATTGTCAATATTCTTTTTGTCGCTAAGTTGGCACAAATGTCCTCTATCCTGTCACGGAGTTTGACAGTCATCTGTCACTTAGTTTGTTTACAGTACTCGATATTGTCAGTTCATCTCAAGTGTGTTCTGCGAATTCTGTTTTATGCCTTCTATCGACTGAAAGCGGGTGCCTCGAAGTTGTAATTTCAGTTTCGGGAAGAGAAAAAAGTCTGACGGAGCCATGTCAGGTGAATATGGTGGTTGTTCAATGGTATTTGTTGAGTTTTTGGTCAGAAATTCCTTCACAATGATAGCCTTATGTGATGGTGCGTTGTCCTGATGCAAAATCCAAGAGTTTTCTTCCCACAAATCTGGCCTTTTTCGACGAATTTGCTCTCTCAGTCGCCAAATAATATTCTTTATTAACCGTCTGACCCTTCGGGCAAGAATTCTGAGTGCACGACACCACGGTAATCAAAGAAAACTGTCAACATTAGACTTTTGATCGACTTTGACGGGTTTTTTTCGGTTTCGGCTCAGTTGGAAGGCGCCATTCCGTTTGGTTTGCATGTCAAACTCGTAAACCCATGTCTCATCACCAGTCACAATGCGTTTTATGAATGTGAGGTCGGAATTGCAACGCAAAATTTAAGACAAATTTTTTGTTCGATAATGTCATCCATTGCAAAACTTGCACTTGAGATGAACTCACAATATCGAGTACTGTAAACAAACTAAATGACAGATAACTGTCAAACTCCGTGACAGTATAGAGGACAGTTGTGCCAACTTATCGACAAAAAGAATATTGACAATCCTGTCGGGCAGGCTTTTTAAAAAATGTATTCCGGATACTTTTTTGCCAGAATGTATATATTTTTATTTTGTTCTAATTTCGATCATCTAGAATTATACTTTTTTCGATTTAAAAATTAATTTTATTTATCCGTAACCTTCAATGATGACGATGACATTCCGAATTTTAAATGAAATGGTGTGTATTGCTCTTTCATTCCACAATAAATGAACATGATCACACTGCATGTCTTCTGCGAGTGCGTGAAATTTTCTATGATAATAATTGTCTGTGATTGCAGTGCAAAAAAAACTTAGTTCTTGTTCACTTCTTAAAGAGTAGACTGTAAACTGCAGTCTCAAGGTGTCCCGAGGTTGGGTGGGCAATACTGATAGGGGTTATTCCACAATTTGTTTGGGAAAAAATGGTACCAATAGAATTGTCATATTTAACCGTTACCGAGATATAATTGTTTTTGTGATTGTCATAAAAAAACCTGACCTGCCGAACAAAATCAAAATTTGCCACTTCCCCAGTCATCAAATCCGGTATTTGACATGACTATTCTAGCTCGCGTGTGTAATGAACCACCTGCAATGGACCATATGGTAGTGCTGCTTCCACCGACAGATCTATGGCAGCACCTGATAAGTAAGGATCTGTCGGTGGTACGAAACCAGAGGCTGAGGGTCTCATTACACCCGGACCCAGGTGGGACCGCGTGGGCGTTTGATCCGTCTGCTAACCATTCCCTCCTTATCGACTATTTTTTTTTTATTCCCCATTTTTACCTCTACTGTTTGTGTTGTCTTCCCCAGGCCTATGAATTTTTGTTAATACGTAAAGGACAGAGGCAACGAGCGGCGAAAACCCCGCCCACATCTCCCGAACTAAGCTACAGCAAGCATAGGCCGCCGCTTAGCTCGTTGAGGGGCCTCTTTCTTCGCCAGATGGCACAGCACACGGTCATTATGCTACCTAAGGCTCCGTCCCCACAGGCATCTCCGGATGCCCACCAAACCGTCCGTTACACGTGGTTTTGCAGTTATTGCATTTCTAGTAATGTAAGATCGACGTAGTAGTAGTCGATTTGTTCTACATCAAGACCACGTTTTTTTCCCCTTAAATATGAAACATTCGCAAGTTTTCAAATCTAACTCCTTAATCTTTACATGCCGTTCGAAAGCTAATATAATGGGGCAACTTTTGTCAACTTTGCAGAATTGTCAGTCCAAAGTACCGTTACAATATTATCTTTTGAAGTTTCGATGAAAAACCGATTTTGAAATTTCTTCAAAGTTTGGATAGTTGTATGTTTGAAGTAACGGTGAATTTCGTAGTCGGGAAAAAGCTGTTTTATATGGCATTTTATGTAGTTTTAAAAAGAGATATAAAATTCCGAATTTGATGATTGGAGAAGTGGCAAATTTTGACTTTGTGTGGCAGGTCACGTCTTTCGATGACAATCACAAAAACAGTTATATCTCGGTAACGGTTGAAGATATGCCAATTCTATTGGTATCATTTTTCCTCAAACAAACTGTGGAATAACCCCTATCAGTATTGCCCACCCAGCGCGGGACACCCTATGTATTTCATTTTTTTTTATTGTTGGAAAGAAACTAGCTTTTAAGCATAATTTAATTTTCAATTTCAGTTTCTAAATTTATTATAAATTTAAGTAAAAATCTTTGTGTAGCGCAGCCTTAGAAGTTATAGTCAACTTGACTATAACTTCTAAGGCTGCGCTACACAGAACGTAGACTATCCGAGCGGTAATGTTAACGTACATAATCTTACAGTAGTCCGTGCGCGAAATGTTGTAAGATTTGATTAACATGATCCGCATGAACAGCCGCTTTCTGTGTTGCGAAGCCTTTAAAGTAATAAAGTAAACTTTTTTTTGGCCTTTGAATTTCTTTTTTCCCCGTTTCCCATGTTTTTTTTTATTGCATGCATACTGGAATCGTTTTGTTTTTATAAATAATTTCCTTAGACAAAAGAACAAATGGCGACAATGCGTACATTAAGAAATGCTCCGCCATCACATCTTGCAAAGAATAAATCAGCAAAGGTGATTTATATGCGTTGATTGAATTTTTATTTTTCTTCGTTGTATTGCTATTTCATAATTACGTTTTAATTTTTTGCAACACCATTGGTTTTTTTCCATTGATTTTGTTAGTTAGCTTGATAGCAGTGCTCTTATAACAATGCGTCTTTGTGTCAAATTATGCGAATTGTCTCATAAAGTCACTGTCAGTGTCAGTGACTTTCAGTAATGTATGTTTCTTTTTGTGTCACATCCCTTGTCAGATTTTTTGTACCGAAAATTATGAAGGTTAATGCTGAAAGAAATGATGACCGTTTTGAGCAAATATAGTGAGAAATCATTACCTCGAACCGCCATTTTATCGTATAGGCATTAACTAGAAGGGCGTTATGCGTATATTTAGCCATAATGCAAAATCTCGGTTTGCCTTAAGCCTTGATATGGTTGATTAGAGTGGCTGTTCACTACCCAAATAGCGCTAAGTATGCGTCGTTTTGATACCACACGTCTCATAAGATGAATGAACCGTCATTACCGAAGTTGTATTCGAGAGGTATTCGTTTTCAGATCCATCGGGCGGAGGTCAGAAAGGTTCTATAAGGTTCCAGCATCCAGACTCTCCTACTCTGTTAGCGCTGCATGAATTCTGTTCGTAGGTGTAAAGGGAGTAGACCTAGGATGATATTTAATGCTTGGGAGGTGCATGCTGACAACTTGCATCGTCCGAGACTGGTTTATAACGAAACGTCAGCTACAGTGGCGCAACCAGAAATATGGCCTGGGGGGCTAAGACATATTAACGGAGTATTGTATGGCTGTGTAATTCATCATTCAAATTTTTTTATACATTTCTTATAAATGTTCAACAACTGTAATGAATCGCATGACTTTCAATAGTCACCTGGTCGAGTTGTCGACCCCTTCCGTCTCTGGCAGCACCTGAAGAGTATGTCGCCTTTAGAAGGAAACCACTGAGCTATCCGGGTGCCAGTTTTTCCCTTAACGATTTTTGTATCTACTCCATTTTTATACCCTAGACTTTTAGTATATTATATTGTTTTTGTCACGACGAAAATATGAAACACCTTAAAGGAGGCTCCGGAGGTATAGCAATGTATACAAATGATCAGGGTCACTTCCTGATTCGATTCAGCCATGTCTGTTTGTCCGTTCGCACGATAACTTTCGATAGAATGAAGCTAGAGTCTATGTTTTAAAAAACTTTTTTTGCTCGGGAGAGGGGGGCTTTAGTCCCCTTAGCCCTCCCCGTGGTTGCGCCACTGGTCAGTTAAGCCGTATGGACTAGTTGCCCCACTATTGATTAGGGTAAAATGAGAGAGAAAATGATGCATGCGGCCCTTTGTATTTTATTCAATAGGTCAATATTGTACCTCCTACGAAGAGCTGGCCACCATACCGTTGCTCCATATGCAAGGGACAACTCGTGTCGTGGTGGCACTGGAATTCTTCAAACTTGACAACTGTAGCATATGTACGAAACCGCTTTATCCGGCATTGTTGTTGTTGTGTTCAGGCACTGTACTATTGCGTTTGCACTCGATCATATGAGGAACATTGTTAATTGCCTTGACCCCTCCCAACATTGCTACAACTTGTTGTACATCACAATTTCACTTTAAGCGACCTAAAATGGGCGGATCAAGCGGTTGACCAGTGCCCTTGATCTACACCACCGTCGCGTGCCTTGTAATATTAAATACGGTGATGACTGTAAAAACTGTTTTGGCTGCCTTAGCCCTCCCAATTTGATCCGGGTGGTGAGTGTCGTAGAATCACGAAACTTATTTTCTTTTTTACCTTTCCGACGCCCGTTGCTTCGCTATATTGCGGGAACCCCTGCCGATGTTTTTGGCGGGTAGAACTCGTCTTTAAAACAAAAAAAGAAAAAACACGGAACCCGTCTCGGCAATGATGTTGTCGATACAACCACGTCGGCGGGTGCAATTTAATGTTTACTTTATCAATCTACAAAAAAAAAAAAAACTCTTCCGTCGCAAATGATTAGATTCAAATTTTGTGCCGGCCACTGTGCCGATGTGGCTCTGACGGCGGGTAAAAGTCGACCCCCCCCCCCAATAACCACGCCGATGTTGTCCGAGCGGCGGTTCAGAGTGAACTCCTTAGTCGGTCCCTCTCTCTACCCGTCGCGACCCCCATGCAGCATCGGCAAAAAATTGTCTCACGAATCAAGTTCTATGAAACGGAATTCTCCATTCGCATAGAACCCCATTTCCAACCAAGGCCGACCAAGAGGGGGTCCTCGAATCACATGGCGTCGATCTGTGGCAAAGGAGTGTCAGGCACTGGGTAAGTCTTTTGGGGAGTTGCGCCCCATTGCCCAGAACAGAGTACGATGGCGCGCAGGAGTAGTTGACGCGCTATGCCCCGCTAGGGGTTAAGGCAAAGTAGTATTCGCATAGAACTTGACGTGGATGCTGAAGCGGCGAGTCAGCATGTTAAACCCGCTTGTTTCTCCTATCCAGATCAATGATACCAGATCAAACAGTATTTTCCTACAGGACACATAAGTATCCATCAGAATATAGCGTTTGCAAGCGTCAACGACCCACAGTGTGATAGAATGACAGAGTTGTTGCTCTTGAAAAATTCCTGATGAAGAATTCGAATTGTTAGGTGGCAAATATTTTAGAAAAATATTTGACAATCAACAATTCGAATAGACCATCAGAAAAGTCATTCATACAGAACATTGTTTGTTCCAGTTGCTCACGCCGCCGCCCTTAACATGTTGTCCTCCTCCAAGCTCAGATCTTGCAATAAATCATCTGCATCCCCTGCCGGGATGAGCTTGATCCTCTACATGCGTCACGCATCCTTTTGTTGTAGGTTTCCAGAAATTCCAGAGAGGCCCGGTTTTTACACATGATCGGCTTCAGATGATGATATCGCTGGCGAAGAGCAACTTGGATTTTCCCTCGTCTGAGTGGTCTAGCACCATCTCTGACAGCATAGATACTATAGATTCGCTCCCACGACAGCCTGTTTTACGCACCGGATCGACCCGTTCATTAGAAACGGTCAAGGGCTGCCAAGCCCCTTTAGTGCCCGTAGGCGTTGCTATAACAACAACAAGAGCATAGATTCTATCCTACATCTGGTCCCAGCTGGTAGCTTGCCATCCGTGGCAAGTTCATTCCATACAGCTACTGATAGGTTCATTGAAGGGTCTTCCTGTCGTTCCGCGTAGCTTGGAAGATGACTGTTGATGACGTTGTTGCTGTTATTTTCTTTCGCTTGGCAACATGGTGGGTCTCATCCTGAGACCGATTTGCTTTAGACGCCTCTTGTTGTGGTTGCTGTTCCCTCTCCTTGAGGTGATGGTTGTATTCGTCGAGAACCGCCTGATATCTAGACTTATCATCAGCGTCGCGCTCATGAATTGTACCCTCTTCATTATTCTTCACGATCTTGCGCAGAATGAAGAGCGTTCATTATAACGCTCTCTGACTTGAGCCTTTTTCTATGACGGGCGATTGCCGAACCTTTCGCCGAGAGTGTTTGGGACGACGCTGATCTACTATGGCTGGTAAACCTCTTGCGTCCTTTCTCGATGACGATCGCCGAAGCGCTGGAGCGTATGAGCGTTGGAGTACTAGGTGTTTTCTCTGCTCCGGCACTGATTTGATCCACTATCATATTTTGAGGACCTCGTCTGGCACTCGCGATAGTCTTCCACACATACACCGTTGACTACAATTTAGCAGTGGATGTACCAGGCCTGGAATCATCTGACTCACCGCCGGGGTCGTCCTTTATATCTGTTAGAGTTAATAAAGAGGCCAGTGCAATTAATAGTATAATAAGTTTATTATAGGTCTTTACTCCACGACGGCCGAACAAGAAGAGAGGGACAATGTTGATTTGACATAGTTCTAAGGTGCATATTGTTCATTACTTGTTCTATAATGTTGGACAACCTGAATTTTAAATTCTATTTCCAACACTCTCACTGAATTTATAATTCAAAGACAAAATTTACTATTATATAAATCATTCATAGAAAATTCAATATTTAGTTTAGATTTATACAACTGAACAAATTTGGAAAGTAAAATCAACATTAAAGATTTAAAATTTAACATAATCCCATTTTACTCGAAATATTAATTTGCTTATTTGAATTCATTCCTTTCGTAAAAATGTCGGCTACCATCTTGTCGCTAGGTATGTACTGAAGACGCACTGTTCCCTCTTCGATCCTTTCGCGAACGAAATTGCCTTTAATTGAAATGTGTTTCGTCCGCTGAGAAAAACAGTTGTTTGTCGCTAAGTGAATAGCACTTTTGTTGTCGCAGCATATTTCAATAGTTTTTGATGAGTTGGGAAACAGTTCCCCTTCGAGTCGCTTTAGCCAGATTGCTTCCTGCACCGCGGCAACTATAGACATCAACTCTGCTTCCGTAGTCGATAAGGCAACAGATTTTTGTGTCTTTGAGCTCCAGGACACTGCAGCACCCTGCATACTGAAGACGTACCCTGTTGTCGATCTGCGTTGATCTACATCTCCCGCCCAGTCGGCATCGCAGTAACCACGTAGCTCGTCCCTGTTTATAGAATATACAAGTTTTTTATTTATTGTACCTTTCAAATACCTTAACACACGCTTCAGTGCGATCCAGTGGGCTTTTCCCGGATTGTTATTGAACCTGCTCAACAAACACGTTGCAAAACAAATGTCTGGTCTAGTTAACTGCGCTAAGTACATAAGGCTTCCGATAGCTTCCTGATATGGGACACTTTTCATTTCAATCTGCTCATGTTCACTAGAAGGACACATTTCAATTGTTAGTTTTTGATTAATGTCAAGTGGCGTTGACACAGGATTACAGTCACTCATTCCGAACCGATCCAAAATTCTCGAAATATATTCTTGCTGATCAATCTCAATAACCTTTCGTTTTTTATCTCGCGTAATGTTCATACCAAGTACCTTCGATGCTTCTCCCAAATTCTTCATTTTAAAACGAGACATTAGACTTTCGGTTAGTTTATTAGCCTGTGCTTCATTATTGAATAAAATTAAAATGTCATCCACGTAAACTAGTAAAATTAAAATATTTCTCTCACTGTTTTGATAATAGACACACGGATCAGCCTGAGATCGCTGAAGTCCAATTTCAAGCAAAGTATCGTTTAATTTATTATTCCACGCCCGACTTGCTTGTTTTAAGCCATACAAGGATTTTTTAAGTTTACAAACTCGTTGACTGCCATCACTAAACATTTGGGGTTGTTTCATGAAAATGTCTTCTTTCAAGTCTCCATTTAGAAAAGCCGTAACCGCATCCAACTGACGAATTTCTAAATTAAACTTTGCTGCAACAGCAAATAAAAACCGGATTGAGGAGTACCTCACGACAGGGGAAAATGTCTCTTCAAAGTCGATCCCTTTTTGTTGAGAAAAACCTTTGGCTACTAGCCTAGCCTTGTAGCGAACATCTCCACTGTCACTATTCCTTTTGACTTTAAAGACCCACTTGCAATCAATAACTTTTTTATCCATAGGTCGATCCGTCAGTTCCCAGGTTTGATTTTGATTTAGAGAATCGATTTCTTCCTGCATTGCTTGCTTCCAATATTTCTTATCAGAACGCGATAGTGCTTCTTCAACGGTCGCCGGATCACTTAGATGATCGCATGCTGGTGTCATTTTGTAGCTTACGTACGATGTCTCTGAAATGTCAATCACTTCATCCTGTGACTCTGCCGTATCTTCTCCGCTCACACTAATGTATGATTCGGACTCACATTCCGTATCGCAATAATTATCACTTCCACTCTCGTCTTGAATGTTGATTTCATCTATAGACGGATACGAAAAAATTAAGCAGTCATCATCATTACCTTCATTTGTCGGTGCTGCTAGTCGCGATTCCAAAAATATGACATCCCTGCTGACAATTATTTTCCTTGTTGAACGCTCATACAGACGATATGCCTTCGATTCGTCACTGTATCCGACAAAGACATACTCCTTTGATTTACAGTCCAGCTTCGTTCGTTTTTCCTTAGGAATATGGGCCATCGCCAAACAACCAAATACCCTCATCATGGTGATATCAGGAACACGGCCCGTCCACAGTTCATACGGCGTTTTAGGTACAGTGCCTTTACACACTAATCGATTAGAAATATACACGGCAGTGGCGACTGCTTCGCCCCAGAAATGTTTTCCCAATTGAGCATCAATCAGCATACACCGAACTTTTTCGACAATAGTTCTATTAGCACGTTCCGCCATCCCATTTTGTTGGGGAGTATATGGTGCACTTTTTTCATGTTTAATGCCGCAATTCTGTAGGTATTCATCAAATAAACGATTGCAATATTCTAGTCCATTGTCAGATCTCAATATCTTAATCCGATTGCCCGATTCGTTTTCCACTTTCTGCTTAAATAACTTAAACTTCGCGAGCGCTTCCGATTTTTCACACATTGTAAACACGAACTGCATCCTACTGTAATCGTCAATAAACGATATAAAATATCTTGCACCTCCAATTGACTTGACTGTCATCGGCCCACAAATATCAGTGTGCACAATTTGTAGCTTCTCTGTAGCGCGATGCCCTTCTTGCCTGAATGGTAAACGAGCCTGCTTACCTTTAATGCATGTAATACAGGTTTCACTAGGTTTTATTAAACTTGAATGTCCCATACGTCTATGCAAGAGATTATTATTATTCTCACCGACTTTTACTCCCGAAACAACGTAACTCGATTTATTTTCAGTTTTATTGAGTTTATACATTCCGTTAAACTCTGATGCAGTTGCGATTAGCATGTTATTATTATCGAAAATTTGACATCCGTGATTATCAAACACGACTTTATTCCCATTCTTCACTGTTTGGCTAACCGATAGCAAATTCGAACATAATTCGGGCACTAACAACACATTTTTAATTGTCACTAACTCCCCACTGTTCCTATTGTAGGAAATGTCACCAGACATCTCGACAGACATCTTCGAATTATTAGCAGCTAACACGCTTTCATCAAAAACTTTGCATGTATTATGCATTATCGATTTTTGAGATGTCATGTGCGCCGATGCACCTGAATCCACAAACCAGTCGTCTTCACTACTCTTGGCTACTCTTGATGCGCGTAAAACTTTATGTTTATTATCATTACTCTCTTTTTGATTTTTACCCTTTTTGTTACAATTTCTTGCAAAATGACCGATTTCACCGCACTCAAAGCATTTAACTTTATTTTTTTGTTTATTCACGTTTTTAGGTTTTTTATTTTTGCTGAATAATGCTTTTTCACTTTTGTGGTTATCAAATGTATTATTTTGCAATAAAATTGTTTTCACAGAGTCGGCTGTAATTGTATGTCCCGAATTTTCGATGCCAAGCACCATCGGTTTATACTCATCAGGTAGTCCGCCAAGCATTAGAGATCCCACGATTTCAGAATCTATGTTTAAACCCGTGCTTTTCACTTTTATCCATAGAAGAGTCATCCTATTGACGTAATCTTCCATGGATGCACATTCTGATAGTTTTAAAGACACCAACTGCTGCAGTAAGCTCACTTTTCGCCCAGTTCCACTGTCTTCAAATGCACTTTGCAGGTTATCCCATGCTTCCTTCGCTGTTTTAGCTTCGACCACATAAGAGTAGTTAATGGGTTCAATCAATAGAATTATCTCTGACTTTGCTTTCAAGTCTAGCTCTTCTTGATTGTCTTGAGTGTTCGCGACGTATTTCCACAAATTTTTGATAACCAGGTAGGATTTCGCCGCCGTCTTCCACGAGTCCCAATTCTCGCGACCTTTCAACTTTTCGATCCGTATTATCGCCTCAGCCATATTGATAATCGTCGACTCAAATAATCGAATTCTATTTCTCACCAAAGAAATGAAATTTATCAATTTAAATACGATAAAACAGACTTACTAAATGCACGTGCTCTGGGCCCATAACCTGTTAGAGTTAATAAAGAGGCCAGTGCAATTAATAGTATAATAAGTTTATTATAGGTCTTTACTCCACGACGGCCGAACAAGAAGAGAGGGACAATGTTGATTTGACATAGTTCTAAGGTGCATATTGTTCATTACTTGTTCTATAATGTTGGACAACCTGAATTTTAAATTCTATTTCCAACAATATCCATTTCAATATGACTCCGTTCCAGATTTAGGAAGAGACTCTCGTTATTATTACTAATAAATTGTTGATAAATACATAGAACTTTCCAACCTGGACTGCTGATTGCGATAAGGCGTAAAAACATCGAATCAAGAATCCTGGAAAAGTAATGCGAACAACTATTATATATCCTTCCATCCAGCGTACGCCGACGACATCAACATCATGTCCCGAAGATTGGCTGACGCAGAAGAGCTTCTGCATACGCTCGATACCGCTGCAAAGGAAGTTGGATTACGTATTAACGAGGGTAAAACTAAAATAATGATGCAATCGGTGACAAGGACACCTGCACAACCAAGCATCAATGTGGGGGACCTCAACATCGAGTTCGTGAACAACTTCATTTACCTGGGTTGCAACTTGTCAAGGGACGCCAATGAAACTGACGAAATCAAGCGACGGATACAGTTAGCTAATAAGACTTTTTTCTCGGTTCTCCCCATAATGAAATCGAAGCATGTGCACAGAAACACGAAGCTCCGCGTGTACAAAACCATTATACGACCAGTGCTATGCTATGGCTGCGAAGCATGGACCCTAACTCAAGCCTCCGAAAACATGCTAGACACTTTTGAACGTAAGGTTCTACGGCGAATTTTCGGGGCTGTTTGCGATCGGGATGGATGGCGCATCCGGTACAACCATGAGTTGTATGAAATGTACGATGAGCTGCATGTCTCGAAAATCGTCAAACTACAACGACTTCAATGGGCAGGGCATGTACAAAGAATGGACGATGATCGCATGCCTAAGAGAGTAATGAATGCAGAACGAGTCGACGGAGCGAGACTGCGAGGACGACCGAGATCTCGTTGGGAGAGCTCAGTAGGTGTGGACGCCGCGTAGCTGCTGGGCTCCCAAAATTGGAGGACGCGGTCACGTGACCGAGATAATTGGAGGACAATGATCCAGGCGGCCAAGGCCCGACGTCGGGCTGTCGCGCCACGATGATGATTATATATCCTTGATATAAAATACAGTATAATTCGAAATTGTGAGACCCCTTACGTGATGGGCCGCGATCCATGGCTCCTAAATCATGACTATGTCCTCCGCCGGGACAAGCGGAGTAAGAGAGCGGCTGTAGCCGGTTGTGAATGGTGTAGGTAAATTTGGAGGAAGTTGGTCATTGGGGCGTGGGGTTTTCGTCTCGACTGCACTAGCGTCAATGTCTGAGTCCACTAAGTTCGAATCAGACAAGTCGCCTATTAATGACGGAGTCTTGACGTCATCAATAATAGTCTGATCAGACGATAAGGACATATTATCGTCCACTTCCTCTTTATCCGAGGGCGCAACATAAGGTTGGATAGCTACCAAACCGGATTAGACTTCTCGGACTCTTTCCGCCCTTCTCAACAACACATCGTATCTATGCAAATTTCGGATATCAGGTGCAGTCCCCCTCCCTCTTCAATATTTGCTGATCGATATGGTGAAGAAAGGTACAATTGGTGTTTGGGATGCTCCTGTCCTGCTGTCGCTTTGATTTATTCTCGAGATCCGCCAATTGAAACATGAACGGGTGAATCTTCACAATTTGAGTGACAATGAGAAAAACATTTTTTTTTATCATGCCAAAATGACAACAACTCGCAAATTGCTCGAAAAATCAATAATCATATACTGAATGCCTATTAAAGAAATGTGTAAGTCATAGTAACGTGCCGTTTGAGTAATATTCAACTCTCATATCTCATATCAATCCTTTTTCCATTCAATGCGTAGACTAGGCTAGCAACATAAGTGTCAAAATCATTATTAAATTCCTTACAATCAAACATACATGTACATATGTCAATTGTTGTACTATGTCGTAACTAACCAAAGTTTCTTCAAACAACCAATTTCAGTCGACACCCGTTGGATCACTCCAGACCGGTCACGAGGTTATAATATCACCAAATAAAGATCGTCATAATGTTCAAGCAAAGGTAAGTGAACTCATTCTATCACGTTATTGGTTTTAAGAAATTATTGCAAATACAATTTCCCTCCGTATACAAAATAAGAAATGTAGTCTCCTTTTGCGTTAATTAATTTTCTTTTTTCTACCTATGAAAAAATTACAAAAAAGAATGAAATCAAAAATAAGCGTCGAGCTGTACCTTTTCCACTATAATTTTTATTTGTCAATATTATTTGCTTCACGAATTTGATAAAAATATTTTTTTTTTAATTTAATTTTGCGTACAATTTGAAAACAAAAAAAAATTTCGTTTTATTGAAATACCTTCCTAAACAAAAAATGTATATAAACGTATTAGGATGGTGACTATGGCGATAGTGATTTTGAAGGTGATGAAGATGAGCAAGAATTAATTGTCCTTGAGGTATTGTTACAAGTAAAAATCTAGATAAATTGAATATAGTAAATCTGCGTGTAGCAATAGTTGCAATTGAAGGTATTCGTATTGCTAGTAAAAATGATGTGTTGCTTTTATCGATGATAGTGGATAATCCTATGGCCGTTATCATATTGAGGCATGTAATGTCTTGTATCCATCGGCAGTATTTAATTTAGTATTGTAGTACATAAATCATTTTTTATACTCGTTTATCGTGTTGTAGACTAAAATCAAAATGATAATAATAATGATAGGTAGAAAATGATGTTTTTTTTTTGTCGCGTAGTTAGAACTAACTCAGTAAGGCAATGAAGAGTCTTATGCCCGTACCACATTATGCGGGACTCACCGAGCCACGAGCCAAGTGGATAACACATTGTGCACACCCGATCACCGTGCGTCTCTCCCGTCCAGCGATTCATCGAGTGAACAAAATGTGTACCGCCGACATATTCATGTTTTTTTTTGCTGTCTCTGCGACACCATTCACCATCCGGATAAGTATTCGGAGTTTGTGTGTGTGCAGTTCATGATTATATACACAGCAAAACAATTAAAGGGCCAGATAAAAAAGAAACCACAATTCTTCCTGGTGAATAGAATAAGGAAGTCAAGATGGTCATTTTTGATAAAGTGTAAGGGAGAGTACAACTTCCCAAACGACTTACCCAGCACCCTACACTCTTTGTTATTTTAGGACCCCCTCCCAGTTTCGGATCCAGAGGGGGTCATGGGGGCCCGTGCCCCCTCCAAAATGTGTGATATATCAAACTTGATCTTATATTATAGATATCGAGAAAATCTCAAAAAAATAATTTATAAAAATGACAGCGAATGCAAAAGATACCACCCGACAAGAGTGGGGTACACTACGCGTGCGACCAGTGAAGCTCAATGTGCTTGTGTTGGTACACTTGTCCGGTAGCACCGTCTGCACGAAGACTTGTGAGCAGGGATACTCTGCAAGGTGGAGTGCTTTCTCCCTTTTTGGAACTCTAGTTGTCAATATACTTGTTTAAAAATTAAACCTAAAAGTATCGAGCTCCGAGGTGTGTGCTTATGCGAATGATATTGCTATATCTAGTCAATTTCGTGGTGTTCTTACTGAGGTATTGCAAAATACTCTGTCACAAGAAACCGTTTGATAACTATGGGGTAAAAGTAAATCCGAGCAGAACAGAGCTTGTTCTCTTCACAAATAAGGGACATTTTCAGTCGAGTCTGCATTGGACGAGTCTTATTTTAGCTAATAAGGCGAAATTTCTGTGTAGCTGTTTTACTATAGTGTTTGAGGAAGTTGTCTGGTGGATTGCTCTGAACACAAACACTGCATTGCTTTATGTGGTCCTCTTAGGACTACTCGTTCTGCTAGCTTGATCATGCTGCTTAATATGCTGCGTCTTGGCGAGATTTGAACTCCGAGCTCTAGATTAGTATCGTAGAGCGGTGACCGAACGACCACGGCCACCGAGCGCGATACATCCTGTCCTTTACATATTAACAAAACAAAAATTCATAGGCCTGAGGAAGACAACACAAACAGGGAACGTAAAAATGGGGAATACAGAAAAATGAGGCGATAAGCATGGAATGGTTGGCGGACGGTCCACTTGCCCTTGCGCTCGCATCGGGGTCCAGGTGTAATGGGACCCTCGGTCTCTAGTTTCGTACCACCGACAGATCATTGGACATACAGCAGCACAATCAGACCAGAATATGGTTCATAACACTCCTTCCCATAGTTCACCAAGCGTCGTCACTGTGTCCTTGCACCATTTAAGCGTCGTCTCGTCCTTGAAATTTATGATCTTAACATCATTAAACCATCTCGCTTTGTCAAACGATGGCATGTGTAGATCATCAGAATTTACTTTCGTGATAAGCTTTTCGAACAATGTTGTCTCCACGAGCTGTCACATCTCCTGGCTTAATTTGCCTAAGTGCTCGCTGCTGTCGTCAATGCCACTATTAGTGCTTTTTATCTACATCAGCTATGCTATAGGTAGGTAGGTTCTTCTAGCTTTTTTTTGGTAAGAGTAGGCGCTTGTGTCCTTGCCGCACCCTCCGCCTCCGGGCATTTGTTTGTTGAACTTGAGGGTGGTCGTTTCGCCGCATGGCCTTCTACCGCTGAACATTGCCGCTTGCTCGTGGAGGGTTGTAGTTCTTCTTCCGACCGCTGCCTCTTATTTACCAGCTTGTTTTGTTCTTTCTCTTCAATCTTGCGAGTCGTCACTTGCGAAGCCGCTTCGAGCTGCAAAGCGCTTTCTGCCGATGTCAATGGTTTCCTCGGCCCATACCAGCCTTTCAGATTCTTTCGGAGTCTGGTGCAACTTGGTGCCGAGTTCCGCTTTCAAGCTGATGGCAGTCTTATACTAAATGAGGGTCCTGAGTTCCTTGTTAGTCGGCTTGGGTCTTACGGCCGTACGCCGTTCAGCACCCTTATCTGACGGAGAAGGATTAGATTAGATTTGATCCTCTTCCGCTGGGGTTAAATGAGCACCGTGACCCTGTTCCTTGCGATCAAAGTCAAGCTCGGTAACCAGGGGGTTTATTGCAATACTCCTTTGCAGTTTGGATTTTGAACCAGTGGCATAACCGTTGGAGCCGCCTGGTCTCATCGCTGACTCGACTGTTTCTGTATGGCCGCTGGCGACTAAGGTGGTGCGAGCACTCGAGCTCGGGATCCCTGGCCGGTAAACCGCTTTTATCCGAAAAATTTAATAAAAAAATAACAGATGTTTTCTTTTAAATAAATCCACTCGCTATCAGGCTAAAACCGAAAGTGAATCGTGCTTGTGTGAACATCTTCATTGCTTGCTGTTTCCTGGACATAAGTTCGCGCCTTATCGAAACCTGATGAAACCTATTCCCGTGAGGGAGTATTCAGTTCTGTACTGTTTCTATTAGGTATCGAATAAGTGCTGAATAGAACGCGAAACACCGTTCCACACTTGTCGGTAGCGACCGAAAACAAACCGAACCGAATGGAACCAAATATGTGTGAAACAAGGCTAATAAATCTTCCAAACACATACGAGAGAACACTGTGAATCAACAGCATCTTGTGTGGGCTCCGCTGACTACGCGAGCACTGCATTTAAATAGTTTTTCCCTTTAAAATACAAGAGAAAGCTCTATGGGTACAACAGCGGCAACCCAGTTTGACTTTGATAGATGAAATTTAGGATAAAGCTTGGTTCAAATATGCAATAAGCTTTCAAATAAAAATTGATCACGGGGGCGCGCACTTCCGGGCGCTGCGATCTCCAAATGGATTTTGAAGCATTTCTACTTCCGTCCCGAGCCTTTTCGAGATACTCCTCAAACACGTTATTGCGTCCAAATGAATATGTACCAGGTGTCCCACTTCAAATTTGGAATGGTTTATAGTAAATAAATGAAAATGAAAATAAGAGAATAAGAATATTATCGTACAGTGGCGGACAAAAGTCTACGGCAGCACCTTATATTGAGGTTTTGGTTAATTGGAAGCTTTAATCAAAAATCCGTTGATGCACATTTTTTCAGTAACGTAAATATATTTATAAAAAAAACGAAAACAAAAACTTTTCATAACAAATTTAAAGAGAAATCCATAAAAGCATAAAAAATTGAATGGACAAAAGTCTACGGCAGTCAGTGCTTGCTGACTTATACACAAAAAATTTCCAACTAAACCTAACTGTATTTCTTCGAAATTTGTTTATTTGATCTTACTGCCATTCAGTACATGTGCGGCTGCAACTCTACTATAGGTTTATCGCTAGTTTCGAACTGTAAGGACCGCAAAATGTCATCGCGAAAAGAAATTTCTAGTGATGTCCGAAATTTGATCGTCCAGTATAAAAAAGTGCTCGGAAATTGCGAAATAACTGAAACTAAAACGAAGTTCTGTTTATACCATTATCAAAAAAATTTAAAGCAGTGGTTCCATTGAAAATAAGCCGCGAACTGGCCGACCGAAAAAGCTTTCACGCAGAGACATTAGTTCAATTTGAAAAGAAGTGAACAAAAATCCAAAAATAAGTGCTCCAGATTTGGCGAAACAAGTAGCTGCGGTAAGGAAAAAGGATGTCCATGCAAGAACAATCTCGAGAGCATTAAATTTTAATGGGTTTCAAAGCAAAACTTCGCGTAAAAAAAACATAATATCCGCAAAAAACCGACTTCTGCGGCTTGAGTTCGCCAAGGCCCATATCAACAAGGGCAATGATTTTTGGAATCGAGTCCTTTTTACCGATGGGTTGAAATACAACATGTTCGGGTGTGATGGTCGCAGTAAAATATGGAGAAAAAAGAAAACGGCATTAGAGACCAAAAATTTGATTCCTACTGTCAAGCACGGTGGAGGTAATGTTATGGTTTGGGAAGCCATAGCTGCATCTGAGGTCGGCAGATTGGCTTTTGTTGAAACTACTGTTTTCCGCTATGTTTACAAGAGCCTGTTGGAACAACATTTAAGGGCATCAATTGAGAAGTTATGCCTTGGAGGGAGCTAGATTTTCCAAAAGGACAATGATTCGAAGCACACAGCACTTATTTCAAGAACTGGTTGTTGTACTACGCTCCCAGGCAGCTGAATACGCCTCCCCAAAGTTCGGATTTAAACCCAATAGAACATGTATGGAAGCTTCTGGGGCAGAAAATTCGGAAATGTTGCGTAAAAAATAAAAATTTGTTGAAGGAAGCGCTCATTACAGAATGGGAGAAAATTACATCCGCAGAAACTGGTAATTTAGTCGCATCTATGCCCGAAGACTACAAGCAGTAATTGATGCTAAAGGGGGTCCAACCAAGTATTAAGCCAGCAAATAATTTTAAAAATTCCGACACGTTTAGTTGGAAATTTTTATTGTATAAGTCAGCCAGCACTGACTGCCGTAGACTTTTGTCCATTCAATTTTTTATGTTTTTATGAATTTCTCTTTAAGTTTGTTTTGAAAAGTTTTTGTTTTTGTTTTTTATAAATGTATTTATGTTACTGAAAAAATGTGCATCAATGGATTTTTGATTAAAGCTTCCAATTAACCAGAACCTCAATATAAGGTGTTGCCGTAGACTTTTGTCCGCCACTGTATGCTCTATCGATATCGAATTAATTTTGCAAGAAGCTTTTATTGGATTCCTGTCGACTATTATGTATTTTTAATGTTGCTGTTGATGTCTTCATGTTGTTCATCATATTGAAGAAAATATTTTCACTATTACGATTCTTTTGGAATGATGAATTTTTACGCGCCGCTGTATTTTTAAGCGTCAACATGCATTCGAACATCGGCTTATTCTCTCTTCGAGCTGTGATGCTGTTTTCTATGACGCTATTTTCTTGACATTTTGGCTATCATCATCTCAAAAAAATTTAGTAAAATTTAAACGAGAGGACAAAATACCGAGTAATCGATACATAGTGTCTTTTATATATTTTTTTATAAGTATGTATTTGTAATTATACTAGATATGAATTACTAACAATTTGTCTTTTTTTTCTTCTCGTTTCATTGTGTTTACTACGTTTTGTTGACAAACAATATACATATGCAAAAAAATCATTTGTATTCATCATTGTATTTTTTGTGTACTGCATCAATTATTTCTGTATTATTTTATGTTTTTTTTTTTATTATTTATTATTATTGTGCTCTAATTATAAATTTGACTATAACATTTATGTAATTCAATCGACATTTTTAATTAACATTAAAACAAAAAAAACATATATCGATACATATATGTGCGTTGCCTTCTACTACTAATAAACATAAATATTTCATTTATTGTTTTTTATGTTTGTCATTTTCATCGCATCCATGTTTGTGGCAAACGAAAAAAATCTAAAACAATTTTTATACGTTTACATTATTCAATATTTACCTCTTATTATCGTATGTTGTTTACAATTTGCTTTTATTGTGTTTTTTGATGATGCATCCACAAAAAATGTTAAAACGAATTTTGAAAAAAAAAAAAAATTAAAACAAACAAATGATTGATGTCACACGAACAAAACGAAAAAAAAAATATGAATAAATATAAATGTTTGTGGGGCAATGATTAGACGAACGCCAAGGGAGCTGTGGCTGCATGGCCTGATGTACCAAAACCGGGTGCCACACTTGGCAATTTAACACCTGCCGACCGACACGGCTCTGTACAGGTAAGTGTGTCTTATAATTTGGTTTACGTATGTTTGTTTGATAATGTAGAGGAGCAACTGTATTTTTAGATTATTTAGATTATGTTTTTATATTATAATATTTAGAAATTGATAATTTTGAAATTCTTTTTGGTAATTTTTGGAAATATCTTGAGAATTTTGATAATGTTTTTTGGAGATTTTTGATTTGCGTCGAAGAAATTGTTTTATATTTGGATGTGATAATGATAATGCTAGCTATACTTTTTTGGACATAATCTTACATGCACTGGGAGAATATTTTGACAAGTAGATATTTTAACTGCTGCTATTATCGAGCCCTTTAAAAGTACAGGGTTATCTATTTTCTCTTTCGGAAAGTAAACTTAAATTAAACACAGTAAATATTTGAATTTCGATGGAATTTTTATTTCATAATAAAGTTTGGATTATGCCATTATACGTGGAATACAATATCTGTCAAATGTCCCCGCTTGCAGGACTCGATCCTTTTGAGGTAATTTTCGATTACCTTTTCACACATTTCGGGCAATAACTCGGCTATAACTCGTCGAATTTCGTCCTTCAATTGACCAATCGTCGTGGGATTGTTCGCACGATCCTTCGCATAGCCCCACAAAAAGAAATCTTAACGGCGTTAAATCGCAAGACCTTACTGGCCAAGCCACATCGCCGAATCTCGAAATTACGCGTCCTGGGAATTTCTCGCGCAATAAAGCCAAATTTTGTCGCGTGGTGTGGCATGTGGCCCCGTCTTGTTGAAACCACATATTGTCGGGATCCATATCTTCAATTTCCGACCAAAAAAAGTCATGAATCATGGCGCCATAGCGCTGACCATTGACTGTAACGGCGGCTCCTTCATCGTTTTCGAAGAAAAACGGCCCAATGACGCCGCCGGCCCACAATGCACACCAAACAGTCACTTTTTGTGGGTACAACGGTTTCTCAGCGGTCACTTGCGGTTGCTCACTGCCCCAGATGCGACAATTTTGTTTGTTTACATAGCCGCCGAGCGCAAAATGGGCCTCATCGCTAAAGAAGATTTTCTTCGAAAAATTGGCATCGGTGGCCTGCTGTTCGTGGACCCAATCTGAGTACTCACGACGCAATCTGTGATCAGTCGGCTTTAATTCTTGCGTGAGCTGGACTTTATAAGGATGGAGATGAAGGTCCAAATGCAAAATGCGCCACAATGTGCCGTAAGATAGGCCTAAAAACTGGGATCGGCGCGGAATCGACAAATTCGGGTCTTCGGCCACACTTTCACTCACAGCGGCGATGTTTTCGGTCGAACGAACAAAACGATGATGCATAGGTGTAGAAATGTCTGTCACCGATCCAGTTTCTTCAAATTTTTTCACTGTGTAGGCAATTGTGCGCTCATTGGGACGATTATGTCGACCATAATCTGCGCGTAATGCACGAAACGTGGCCATCGCAGATTCACCATTTTGGTAGAATAATTTAATAATTTTAACGCGTTGTTCAGTCGTAAAACGTTCCATCTTGTAAAATGGCAAACCTTCAACTAAACCAATACCAGTTTGGAATACACTGACATTTGACAGATGTCGAATGGCAGAGCTTTACTTTCCGAAACACGAAATGGATAACCCTTTACATATAGGATAATTGATCGATTAAGACGTGACACCCTGTTCGTTCACCACAAAAAAAAAAACTTTAAGAGATGCGCGAGTTGTAATTATGTAATACGTTCTTTATTATAAATCCTTGTATCATATTGTACACGATATTCGGTTGGATTGGGTGCGTGAGTCGACGTGCACGAACCGACTAACTGGATGGACAGCTCGGCCGCTGGCATACACGACACTCCTTAACACCCAGATGCGTTATAGAGTTGTGTGGCCTGTCTGTTGCGTCCAGATCTGCGGGGCCTCGTTGGAGGTATAACCGGCGGTAACGTTGAAACGACAGCGGCCGTTTGGTCGTGTAGTGAAACTCAGACTTTCACCCTAAATGTGACAATATTTATTTGTTGAATATGTTACAAGTTCGAAGACTACACTGAGAATGAGGTTGAAGTATGTGGTGTGTGTGTTGGTTTGGTGTTATGACAGTTCACCACTGTAGTTCACCACAGCAGTTCACCACAGTCCTCCCCGCTTAAAATTCTTAGTCGTCCCCGTATCTATTGGGTGGTACGCCTGCGTCGACTCTTGTTGAACGTCGGAATGCCTGTGATTCTTCTTCTCCATCAGCTTGCTTTTCTATTTGGTCTACAACTTAATAATGAGACTTTTTTTTGGAATTTTGGGCATTTATTCATAGATTTATTCATATAACTAAATTATTATATACGAATTATATTATACGAATCTTCTTCGAGTAATTTCGTCAATTCTTCGTCTTCAAACTTTTTTGGCTGGCCAGGTCGCTCTTCGTCGGTAATGTCGAAATTATCATTTTTGAACCGATGAAACCACCGAAAACACTGTGCACGCGAAAAAGCATCGTCACCGTAAACTTCCACGAGCAATTTATGACTCTGAGCTGCAGTCTTCTTAGCAAAATAAAACTTCCCGCAAATGTTGTTTTTTTCGTGAATTTTCGAAACTTTCCATGGTCCGGTAAAATACGTTGTCAACAATCAACACGAAATGTTTATACTGACATTGACAGCTTATGAATACAAACTTCAAATGGTATGTATGTCAAAGATGGACTACCATTGGTTTATCGGTGCTGCCATCTCTAAAAAAAGTCTCATTATTAAGTTGTAGACCGTCATTGCCACTCGAAGCTTCCTCATAATTTCTTGAATTGTGCGACTCGTCGTTTACTTCGTGATCCATTTCTTGGGATACGGTTAATGGTTTGACTTGTTGTTGTGGTAGCGATGCTTCGAATACTGCAGTTGTTCTGACATCGAGAGGGTTTGGCAGCTCTCGGCCGTTGAAAAACGAGTCGTTCCGGTACGAAGAACCGGCTGCCGCAGGAAGGAGCTTTAACCGTTTTGCCTGAGATTGTTTTGACACGGTAGTTGACTGAGCCAAGTCTTTCGATTACAGTTGCTTCGATCCAAAACCAGTTGCTATTTGATGTATGCTATTTGAACAAAATTTTGTCGCTCGGATGAAACTCTTTCCACTTGACACCATGATGATCGTTGAATTTCTGCTCAATCGATTCGTTTCGTTTGGTCGACACGTTTAAAGCCCGGGCCACACCTATCCGATCATACTCCGATCATGCAGTCGAACTAGTGTATGAGAAGGAAATGGTATTGGGTTTCGAACGGAGTATGATTGGACGCGTATCAGAAAAGTGTGAACTAAAGCCCGGGCCACAACGCGTCCGAAATCCCATATAATTTCCCTCTCATATACTCGTCCGACTGTATGATCGGAGTATGTTCGGATAGGTGTGTCCCCGGCATAATACGGGTTTCATCCAATCCAACGTTGTTTTCATGCTACAATTGTTCATTAAGTCAGACGGTGACTTCATACCGAGGGCATATGAAGGTGTAAAGCGATAGCACGCAAGAAGTTACGCAGTTTTTGATCAGTATTGCCGATTGCTTTCTTTAGTCCTGTTTTAATGAGATCGACAAACCTTTCGGACAACGTTCGTGGCCATGGATGTGCAGGAAGTGCATGCTGGCGACTGCATTCTCTGAAACCAATTTATGCTAACGAAACGTCAACTGGGTCACATGGAACAGTTGACGCGCTATGCCCCACAAGGGAGGGGTTAGGGCAATTGAGTAAGTATTCAGAGGACATTTGTACCAGGTTCGTGCTCGAGTTCGACATGGTATGGTGACACTTACAAGTCAATACGTGCTGATACATAACAGAGCCGCTATTTACGAATCCGTCGATTTTCATGCTGCATTCGAATTAGCCGTGCAGCTCAATAATGTCGGTCGATGTACTGCGAGCTTCGAGTTTTGTGGCTTTCAATTTCGGCTGGCCACCTTTACGTCAATTTGAACGTGAGATAATCGTGATATCCGAAGCTGTGTCAGGTTGAAGTTTAACTTGCGCGTCATTGATCCTAGGAGTGATAAATTTTCTTTGATACACTTCGCTGATACGTTCCTCCCCTTTGACTTGTTGAACTCTTGCTGGATCGGGATAACGACGTTGTCTCTGGCGTTGCATTTTTCTGGCGCGCGCTATGTAGGCATCGAGAGAGGTAGTACAATGGCCTGATTTGTGTCCAATGCGTTTACAGTCGCTACATTCCGTATTCTGGTACTCACATTCGCGTTCCTAATGCTCTCCACCGCAGAATCGGCAGGGACTTCTTGAGTTTGCTTGACCTGTTGCGTGAAATCGGGCTGGTTTTTTCATACGAAGCTGTTGATTTCCCCTTTACTTTATTGGAGTGATATACAGAAAATACTGTGAACTGTTCGATTGACTTCGATAACTGTGGTTCTGTCTTTTCAGGGAAAGAATACGCTGGGTTTCGTGCACGAGGTCTTTTAGTGTGAGCTTTTTGATAGCAACTTATCCTTGAAAGTTTTGCTCACTTGTCACTTGTTATGGAGTCCTGTGGGCTTTTGAGTCCACTCACAATCAGAAGAACTTTCAGGTCATTAGCTGTGCAGTGTGCTACATCAAACTTTTCGCCGTTCTTGTTGATTCTTGCAGCCTACGTCATGTGATCTTCGCTGTCGAGTTTTTAAAGACTCAAGCACTTGTGACGAATGGCGAATTTGGTTTCTTTGTAACCAAACATTAGTTCTTGATAACCTCCTCGAACGTGAGATCCGTCGGCTTCTGTGGAAGTAATGATTAATGAATCTGCGATACGCTGGTAGTCCGTGTCAGAGAATTTTTGCAGAAGGAGTCGAACAGTCAGGTCTCCGGCCTCTGTAGTGAAAATTGTTTCGTAGCGGTTGTATCATGTTTCGACAATTTGATTGTTTCCCGAATCATAATGAAATACTGTGATCATGGCTGCCAAATTTTTCATACGATGGTCTGTTGAAATTACCTGAGCGATTGGTTGCTTGCGCTCTTGTAGCAATTGTATTGGCAATTCGCGGTCCGCTTGTGTTCGTTCTCGGTCTGCCATTTGCTGTTCCAGGAGTTGCTTGATTAAGTCTTGTGTTGCCTCGTCCATTTTGAGTTTTGGAGGTTATGCCTCGTTTTAATTTATTTCCTTTATCCTCGTGGCCACTGTAGGGAAATTCAGATTTTCAGCCTAAATGTGGCAATATTTATTTGTTGAATATGTTACAAGTTCGACGAAGGCTACACTGAGAATGAGGTTGAAGTACGAGTATGTGGTGTGTGTGTGTTGGTGTGGTGTTATGACAGTTCACCACAGGTCGGCGGGTGCTGGCCGTGCATTTTGTCCATAAATATTCGGCTCTGATTCAAGAGAAGACGGTATTAGGCTTGACTCGGATTCGCTCGCGGGAGAAGCTTCGCCTCCTGGGTGGTGATGACTGTACACGGCTACGTATTTGGCGCTGATGACATAAACCATGTGCAATTATTAGTGTATAAGAACCACATAAACCACAATAAGTTATTTTTATTAAACTTCTCCGCGGGTGAGCGATTTGTAGTCACGCTCGGTGGCCGTGATCGTTCGGTCACCGCTCTACGATACTAATCTAAAGCTCGGAGATCAAATCTCAGCGCCATCCAAAAACTGCCTGTGAGTACTAATAGAGCTCTCACAGTGCTCCGAGTTTGTCAGTATAAAGACGACGCGGATAGGAGGTGCATGCTAGCAACTGCACTTACTAAAAGTAGATATGCTATTGAAACGTCAACAAGGTATCGAAATGCTAAAGATGTTGACGCGCCCATGCCCCTGGAGGGGTCAAGGCAATTAGAGAGAGATGCGGAGTAATATGTTGATTGAACAAATATCTGACCAGACTCTGATCGATATTTGTATTGTGGCCCAATAAAGCTTGGTGCTTTGTAGCATATGCTCTGCTTGGCCGTTGGTCGCCGGATGAAACGGACCAGAGCGAAAGTGCCGGATTAGATTATTTTCCATAAATACCCTGGATTTTTCTGAAGTAAACGCTGTCCCGTTGTCCGATACTAGTTGGTCAGGCAGCCCATGAGTGGCAAAAGTTGACGAAGGAACTTAATTGCCGCAGCTGATGATGTAGAGATGATCACGGCGACCCCAAGCCACTTGAATAAGAGTCATCAAACAAAAGAAAGTTTCCCCTTGGAATGGTCCTGCGAAATCAACGTACAGACGGGACCACGGGCGCTTAGCTGATTCCCAATGATACGTTGGAGTTTGTGGAATGATCTGCATCTCTTCACCAGGAGCTCAATATCGGCATCGATATTCGTCCACCATACATAGTTGCGCGCTAGTGCTTTCATTTTTACAATACCAGGGTGTGCGGCATGAAATCATTCAGACGAACGTCAAATTTTTTAAAATTAAATAATAGAATAGTATGCTTAAAGTGCGTTTTGCTAGGCACCAATCTGCGTCGATCGCAGGCAACGACGATCAGAAAGATACGAGTACATACAAATAGTGTCCCGTGCTCTATGGCCTGATCGCTAATCGCGAACAATATGCGACGATCGTGTGTCTAGCAAAACGCACCTTAAATATTTTAACATGGGAGTAGTTGATGCTCTATGACCCACTAGGAGTTAGGGCAAAACATATTAGTTCTGTGGGAGCAGTAATTGAAGCTGAGGATTAAACGCATTTCCTGACATGCAACTCAAACAAATCGAGTTTAGGTAGAGCTTCATCGTATAAAAAATACGCAGAGAAAGTACAAATCCTAAAGCTTTACACACACGACAACCATTGAACCACGTCAAAATCAATAGAACATGCTGATAAAAGAAACTCCTCATTTCTACTGTTCCATTGTTTTTCGCGTGGCTCGATGGTGGCTCGCGACCAAAATGATTGTCGTGTGTGGAGGCCATAAGAAATAAATTTGAAACCAGATATTCTGAAGTTTTAATTTTCTGCGGACTTCATAAACTTAAAGACTTTTTCTAATGGCCCACACTAGCATCCGAGTTTGACACGCTTGCTGTACAGTGTACTTTATGTACATATGTGGTTCAATAAATACTGTATCTGTTGTTACTCAGTAGATGCTGTGTAGTTAGTCAAGCGATACTGTATCTATTGCTCAGTGAATTAATCGGACGAATAAGGACAACCTTTTTCGAAGAAAATGATTGACAAAAACAATTTTAATCCATTAGCTTTTAAAGCTAATGGAGCAAAATTAAAATGTATAATATTTGCATGGGACGGGCCTAAAGTGCCGATGAACATCATCGCTCGTTTTGTATCATTTTAAATTGGGTCGAATGCAGTTTTTGACTTTTGCCTTTTCTATTGAATTTTCAATCTCAAGATGGAATTGCATGCTATGTTCCTCCGAGTGACAACAATTTTTTGCATTTTAACACAAACTTATTAATTCACAGTTTTACAAAAAAAAATAACTGCACTCCTATAGATATTTCTGTACATTTTGTATATATATTTAAATAAATAAAATTAACAAATAGAAAATATCTTAATCAACAAAATAAATTAATCAAATATTTTACTTATACAAAACTGAAATTTCCATGTTAAGAAAATCCGTTGTATGATAATATCTTACTGTCCGGGCGCGAGAATGCAGACTGTCTTGTTTTTGGCATTTTCACTTCTAATGTTTTCTATTGATTTATTCTACGTAATTTCAAGGTATTCTATCCAACATATCTTCAAACTTCACTTTTACGTTTGTGTTCCAAAGAAATATTAACAATAAAAAAGACAAAAAGTTTTTACATAGTTCTAGTCAGCTGAACGCGCTACAGATTACCATCAGATTGTTTAGTTTATAGTCATCGTTAGTCGTTTGTACTCGTATTATGCATACTGGATTGAATAAGGAATGGCCGACTCTGATATTATAATTATTTGAATTATGTTTAGTATTTTTCCGCTTTGTGGGAATGGAATGTATTGTATAGACAAAAGGACATGAAATGAAAATCAAAAATACAAAAAAAAAAAAAAATTGATTGAATAAAAATTAGGCTAAGTTTATATTAGACAGTGTTGTGACATGCGCGGATTTGTTAATTGTCGCGGAGGCTTACTGCAGTAGAAGATGCGAAAATAAGTCAAATAACTGCACTCCATCCATAGACGAGGAGAGGATTGATGGTGCTTTTTGCATGCAATATGCGTCAAAATAACTTATACTCTAATGCATGTTAGATTTTGGCCCGTTTTCTCAATGTCCTGTTAAAATTTATCGTAGGAATAAAGCGCCTGTTAGCACAATTTCATTTTCTCAATGTTTAGCGGCTATCCGATCGAAACGCTAAAGGGAACCCTATTCAATTTTATCTGAAAGATAAGCTTCAAATGTCCGCTTAATCGTTTATCAAAATATCTCACAATCGGTTAAAAGTTTATCTAAAACAAAAACCCAACACCATGTCTCCGGTTGAAATTTTATTCAAAACAAAAACTCAAGATGCGTTCCACTCTTTTTGGCTTGGTAATTTAACGGACGTATGAGAAAATGAAAATATTTATCGACCAATTCACCGCTTGGATAAGCTCGTGTCCCTGTTAGTTATCGGGCAGTTTAACGAGACATTGAGAAAACGGGCCTATAGATTTTAGTTAATTATAAGTGAATCGGTTAAAATTATTTGATTTTTATAACTTAATGATCTATTTTTTGATTTATGTTATTTTTCTTCATTCACTCTTACATTTATACCTAATAACAACTTTCGATAACAGAGAACACATTACACTGAAATGCCAGTTATACGAAATATAACCTATCGGCGAGCAAGTGATTTTACACGAGCTGATTTCTCGCAGTCTACGGTTCGTTTACACCCAACTATCTTTTTGTGACTATTTTGGCAATAAAATTGTTGTCCAATTGTTTTGTCCGCTATATATCGAAGATGGGAGGAAGAAGGTTTTTGTATGTTTGTCCCGTTTGTTATATTTTTTTTTCCTGTCTTATTATTTGGTTTAATTATGGTTTATCGCTACGTTAAGAGCACTTTTTTTCACTCAACGATATCGTGTTACTACATATGTATAATGGTTTGTTCGCTTTGAACTTTGAAGAGATGTAGCATAACGCAGAGTTAAGGTGTGAGTTCCAAGCCGCGAGAGAGAGATTTGCGTCTGCGACTGTGAAAAAAAATTACCATAACGGGGCACCATTTTTGTGAATTTTAAAGTTTAGCGGTTCGTCGAATGCAGGCTGTAGTTGTACGACTGTACTTTCACATAAAATACACACGAATACTATTCCGTTATGATAGTTTTTTCTTTTTCACAGTCGCAAACGCAAGTCGCTCAGTCGCTGCCTTAGAACTCACACCTTTAGCGTGACCACCCGAGCGGATTTCGGTACACGATCATCGATTTCAGAATAAATTGCGGTATTTGACCAAATTTGCCGAGCCAATTTTGGGACACAATAATAAATCGAAACAGGCATGATCCCCATGAATAATCAAATGTACGAGTATGCTGTATTCTTATTTCCCAAAAAAAGCCCTGTTGTAAAAATCTCCCGCCAAGAAAAATTTCTCAGCAACAAAAAGGATTGATATATACATAAAATCGTCAAAAGGGTATGCTCGGCGCTTCGGTTTTAAATGTGCATACGAGGGTTGCCTTTTATATTTCGGGATTAGAGAACAAAAACAAATATTAATCATTGAAAATCTCTTTATTGTTTTTCAAAATATTCCCCATGAAGATCTATACACTTTTGCATGCGTTTGAACCAATTGTCAAAGCACTTTTGCCACTCTGATTGAGGTGTCTCCAAAACATGCATTCTGAACGCAGCAACCGCTTCTTCAGGTGTTGAAAAACGTTGACCTCTCAGTTTGTTTTTTACGTACGGGAATAAAAAGAAGTTATTCGGTGCCAAGTCAGGACTATACGGCGGATGACCCATCAAATCTATGTTTTGAGTGCTCAAAAATGCAGTTGTTTGAGCTGATGTGTGAGAGCTCGCATTGTCGTGGTGAAGAGTGATCCGTCTTCGGCGGTTGGTTTTCCTGATTTCTTGGAAGACAACTGGCAAACAAATGGTTGTGTACTACTCAGAATTGACTGTTCTGCGTTGTTCTAGTGGTACGGTTGCGACATGTCCAGTTTTTCCGAAAAAACAGGCGACCATTTGCTTGGAAGTGCTTCGTGCGCGAACAACTTTTGTTGGGTTTGGCTCATCTTGAAACACCCATACAGTCGACTGCTGTTTACTTTCGGGCTCATACGCGTAAATCCACGATTCATCACCTGTCACGATGTCATAGACGTGTTTCGAAGCACCGCGATCGTATTTTTTGAGCATTTCTTTCGACCAATCGACACGAGCCTTTTTTTGAGCGATTGACAAATTGTGTGGGATCCAACGCGAACAAATTTTTTTGACAGTCAAATGTTCATGCAATATTGAATGTATGCTGGTCCCACTAATGCCTAAGGTTGTCTCAATCTCACGATAGGTCACATGACGATCTTGCAATATCAGTTCGCGCACAGCATCAATGGTTTCCGGAACACCAACTGATTTTGGACGACCTTCACGAAATTCGTCTTGGAGTGAACTATGACCTCAATTGAATTCACCATACCATCGATAAACACTGGTCCTTGATGGAGCTTCATCGCCAAAAATTGAATTCAGTTCATCCATGCACTGTTGCTGAGTTAATCCACGTCGAAAGTTGTAAAAAATAGTCGCACGAAAATGTTCACGATTGAATTCCATTATTTGGCCGAGATTAATCTTTTAAGTTACTGTAAAAAACACAAATAGCGCTCGTATGTCAAAACGTTCTGAGTACGTATAACCTCAAAAATGTCAAACTTTACGATAGAGCTGTCAGTTGCCAGATTGCAACACTAGAGTTGTCCAATTCCGAAATATAAAAGGCAACCTCCGTATTGAACCCTGCTTAAAATCGTTAATTTCATTAAACTCTGTTTAGTGGGCTGCTTTTAAAATTTGATTTAGGGTAAAATCACTTGGCATCAACTCTATTGCTCCTGTTGCTTCACTAAACACTGCGACTGACTGCCGCCCTACAATCCTCTCGCTCTTTCTCCCGCTTGGCCAGCCAGTTCGTCCGACTTTCGCTTCATCAACTTCTCGCTGCTTCTGCCGCTTCATGAACTAGCCCGTCGAACTATCGACTCTCAATTATTCTGCCGCTTCACCAACCAGTCCGTCCTACTGTTGTCCTGCAACTCTATCGCTCCTTCTATCGCATGCTCGCTTCTTTTCGGCTCATCTTTGCACTACAGATGGGCGATCATGCGATAGAAGGAGCGATACAGACACACGCACACAAATCAGTCACAAATTAAGAAAAAAAAATTAAACAAGACAGGCTAGCTGATTCTACTTTTTATAACTATTTACACATTTTTTTTATGCATGTTTGCAATTTGCAATGTCGTCTTAACATGAATGGTTAAGTATCTCGAAGAGTAGGACGGGATCTCGTATACATACATATCTATTCATGTTTAGAATGCGACGCATTGAAATGGCGTCCAACTTCCGTTCAGTTATGACAGATCATCCGGGACCCGCACCTACCTGTAAGGAAGGTGGGTGGCATCAAAGCCGCATCAAGCTGATGCTTTTTGCCTTTGAGCGATGCTTATATCTCAGTCGAAAGGGTTGGCGCACTATGACCAAAACTGGACATTGTCTCGATGGGCGAAATCTGAGTCAGACCCAGAGCTCGCGCCTGGCTGCCAGCAAAGCCCACAAGCGCTGAGGAAATTCTTTCTTCTATAATATCCTCAAATCCTAACCTCCCAACAAACGATTAGAGGGTCGTGAAGCAGGAGGAGCCCCAAGGAAATCATTAGCGAATCCTTTCAACATCTGGCGCGAACTAATCGAAAGATCGCTTTTGGATTTTCCAGGGTAACTCTTCTTAAGGTTTAGAAGGAGGGCGAAGGGGATTGACAGAAACTTCTCCGTCCATTTGGAGGAGGATGTAGTCTGCTTGGGGACACACAAAACCCATGCTACTCCTACGCCCTCTGAGCGAGGATCCCGAACATGACGCAGGGTCACTCTCGTCCATTTTCTACTTTAACGATCTTGGTAAACCGACGTCATGTGTCATGATAAAAAAAAACACAACGCTTTCGATGGTATTATCCCGGCAGGTATACAACACACGTCGGATGTTGTTGCACCTTGGTTGGAATAGGTCTTCAGGTCATTGTGATTTTTATCCCTAATGCCTAGTACTAACCTTTTCTTTTCATGCGAAATTTTAGACATATGCTATCGTCCTGTTGACAGTATTTGTATGAAATTTCGCACGAAAAGAAAAGGCTAGGACTAGGCACACGTACGTCCAATGGATCTGAGACCCATTAGTTTGTCCTCAACCCTGTTGAAGATGTTTGAGAGACTAATTGAGTTCTACCTGCTACTGGACCACACACCATCCCAGAGCAACTACTCTCGGTTTCGCAACTTTCAACAAAGTCAACCCTGAGGCGTTTCTGAATGTACTCTCCGAACTTATGATGAAAGGCTGCAAAGTAATTGCTTACGCGGATGATATCTCCGTCGCCATCTCAGGGAAATTTTCAGCCCCCTAGCAAAGCAACTCAGAATGCTCTCACTGTCTTAATTAACTGGGCTAACGACTGCGGTGTTGACGTTAATCCGAGCAAAACCGAGCTCGGGTATATTCCTATTACACCGCGCGAAGCATTGGGATTTGCGTTTTGGCTAATATTGGCTTTACCGTTGTAGCGTATATAGCGAACGAAGCAAGCGTTTTAGGGTGTGATTAAAGAGGCAGTGATGTGGTTTGGCCGAAAGGCTATAGCAGCAACAGATGTCACAATTTATACTGACTGCAGTGGAGTAAAATCTCTTATCTAGTCTCGTCAAAGACCGTTGCGGACTGTCGCTCTTGTTAATTGCCTTGACCCTTTCAGGGGCATGGGCGCGTCAACATCTCTAGCATTTCTATGCCTTGTTGACGTTTGCAGTTGCTAGCATGCACTTCATATCCGCGCCGTCTTTATACTAACAAGTTCGAAGCACTGTGAGAGTTCTATTAGGCACAGGCAGTTTTCGATCGCATCGAGATTTGAACTCCCAGCGCTAGATTAGTATCGTAGAGCGGTGACCGAGGTGACCGAACGACCACGGCCACCGAGCGCGGTCACAGTACTTTCGCTAGTAATTGCAGGGCTGACGAGCTCGCTCGGAACGGTGTAAACGATACATCTCTTCAGATGGGTCGAGGTTTCGTCATGTCCATCTCCAGTTGTAAACATAAACTAATTATGACAGCGATAGACAGGGCCAACTCGAGTTGATTAAGTGGTAGTATCATAGTTATTATGACCCTAATTGAATAAAAACTGAACTTCTAAACTGCTGTCGATGAGAAAGCACCACATTAGATTAGTGGTGGGAACTATTACTGGTCATTCTGTTATCGGTGAATACGCGAGGAAGCTCCGACTTCCACACCATGACTTCTGCAGAAGATGGGAAGACGTAGATGTGGAGGAGAGCATCGTGCATCTACTGTGCACCTACCCGGCATTGACCTTTAGGAGAATGTCGACACTAGGCATATGACCAAGCGACTTAGGTAGTGCCTTAGAACATAGAGCCATGGAATGAGCTTGTCCTGTATGTCTCCATAGAAACAGTGGTTCCAAAATCCGGGTACTAAGTCGACATGTGGTCGACAATCAGTTAACTCAGTAGACCATTTATAATAATAAAATTTAAATATTGACAAGAATTGACGTTTGTTTATGCACAATTCGACAGTGCGGTCAACATTATGTCAATTCCGAAATGTTAACTGAGTAGGCTGACTGTCGAATATCTGACAAGAATTGACCTTTATTCATGCACAATTCGACAGAACAGTCAACATATGTCAATATCAAACAACAACCGAGTAGGCTGGCTGTCGACTTATTCGCCAAATGTTGGAGCCAGAGACATACAGGACAAGCTCATTCCATGCCTCTATGTTCGAAGGGTAGTGCGGATGTGGGTCGGCTCCTGCGTCTCGCTATTAGCTCCGGATGGTTCAACAATGGATGACGGGTGGAATTATTCAATTCCAGGGTAACACAAGGGACCTTCTTCTGGTTTAAATGTGTGGTAATAGATGCAGCCATCTATATAGACAGGCCTGCGCTCAGCTGGTTTTGACGCAATCATTTCCTTTGATGACGCCATCAGTATCCACAATCCAGTGGTCGGCGACTGATGGCGGCGAGTTCCCGGTATTTGTGCGTTCCGTGATTAGTTTTCGTTTTCCGCGTTCAGTGTTTATTTGTAAGTAAAATTTCATCTAGTGATCCGGGAAAACAAACACGTACGCGATGAAAGTGTCGTGCGGTCAAAAGATGTATTTTGTCAAGAGTGAACTGTTCCACGATGCTCTGTGACTGATCCCCGGGGCTGCGGCTTCGACCAAATTGGTGCAAGTGTCCAGAAAGTGTGTTTTTAGAGGACTAAAATGCCGTCTGGCACAATTCCAATTGTAAACACATGTCGTGCCGGGAACATCGTCGTGTGCAGTCACACTGCCTTGGCATGGCCTTGGCGAAGGAAATAATGACCTAACGATCAGCTGAGCGTAGGCCTGTCTATCTAGATGGCGTTGATGCAGCCCCTTTTATCACACCATACATATCTATCTACAGTACAGATTCCCGTTTTAAATAAATTACTTTGAGAGGTGAGAGAGAGTCCACATCAAGGCGAAATTGAGGTAATTTTTTTTTTCTACTGGTATAGGCAAGTGAGGTGTCGTGAGGAAGGTAATGTTAAGTATATTCCATTTTTGGCATCAGAGTTCAAAAGTACTGATGACCAACGATAACCAACACCATAGGCAATTCTTCTAAGCTTCGTTGCAATCACGTAATATGAATTGGTATGTAACGCTCGTTTCACATTGTCCGGTTTCGCCCGGACCGGCTAAATTTCATCGGGCTGGAAACCGGAAGATAGATGTTTTCACATTATCCGGCAAAAACCGAACCGAGCAAACTGGTCTGCTTTGGACGAGGCTGATTAAAAATTCAGCATCTACAGTTATCTTTTCCATTTTACTTGAGGTAACGATCGAATCCTCGACAGAATACAATCAACATGAGAATACGATTATGTACTCTCCTGCAAATGGCAATTAATCGTCTGGTTTACGACCGGGCAATATGAACGTGCTCATCTAAACACATGTACGACTGTTCTTTAAGAACAGTCGAAATGTCCGGCTTCTATCCGGAGAGTTCTCCGTTTTTCGCCGGACCGGAACAATGTGAAGGTCGCTAGGCTATTCTTTGTTCCACTGAAAATTTCTTCCGGTTTCCAGCCGGATGAAAATTAGCCGGTCCGGGCGAAACCGGACAATGTGAAACGGGCGTAAAACATTTTAATTTTTTTTTTTTAAGTGTAACTTTTATAGCGACGACGCATCGATGGGTAGTGAATCGAAAAAATATACTTATTTTTTCTGCCACCCAAATCAGAGAAGCGCTCGCGTCGCTGTGATACAAGCTCATATATTTGTATTGTACATAATTTTTAAATTCGGTTTTTTGGCCATAATTTCTAAACTATAGGTACAGTACATATTCCCGTTTTAAATAAATTACTTTGAGAGGTGGGAAATGTAGTCTTTTTTTAATGAATTGGCGGCATGTAAGATACTATTATCATGGATAAGACATTTTAATTATGGTGTTTTTATTCATCTGAGTGCTACCAAAAAGAGCGAGGAGCCGATATTTACATACCAAAACAAGCGCTTTATTTCATTTATGTATTTTTTTGTGATCTTTAATTTTTTCTCAGAAAATTTTTCAGTAGGATTAATAGTTACAGATATAACAGCAAAAAAATACAAAAACAAAAAACCCATTCAACCCCTCCCTTAAGGACTTCCGGTCCACCTGTCGAAACCACAATCATATACAACATATCACCCATTTGTTGCGAGTATAAAATGTATACTGGGGTACAGGCCTATTAATTTTTAATAATATTTAACGGACATTGGGGGAGACCGATAGCCCAGTGTGTTGAGGCATCAGTCTCATGTTTGACTACCGGCGTTTCGGGTTGGAATCCCGTCCACGACGACTTTCGTAGCCATGGATGGCCGTCGAAACGTCAACTGGGCCACATGGAACAGTTGACCTGCTATGCACCACAAGGGGTTAGGACAATTGAGAGAACGAGTGGCGGAAACCCTGCCTGATCTACAGCAAGCATAGGCTGCTGCATAGCTCGTTATGGGGCCTTTTTCTTCGCTAGATGGCACGGCTTTCGCGGTCACTTTGCTACCTTAGGCTAGGGGATTGAATTCCTGCTTCTCTAGATGCAGCTTGGTAGTAGAGTAGCGGCCGAGACATCGCGGCTCCCGAGCGCGTCAAAACGATGATACTACTCAATTCGTACATGGATAACAATGATCAATCAAAACTAGACCGCCCTCCATAAATTGGCATGGCATGTTTCAGGGTGCCAGTTGTAGGTCCTCTGTCGCAGCATCGCATCTTGTCTTGCATTAATGTCTACTGTCTGTTTGAAAAGCATCAAAACGAATAAATTCTTTATTTGACTAACAACTACTTCTGGGCGACTATCATCATCATCGTACATACAGCAAAGAACTTAATCTGCAACGAAAAGAGCATGTTTGTTTCATTCAGATCAGTTTCCAAAGGACAACGACTTTTAATAGTTAATAAAGATACAAATATTTTGATACATTTACAGCGTGAACATGATGAAAGTTCTGATATAGATGATCCTGATGAAGATAGAAAATCGCTACCCAAATATATTCATATATTCAAAGCGAAAAAATAACGCACCAACAAGCGTTCTTATCTTTCTCTTTTTTTTTTCTACCAAGTGTTTATTTTAGATTCTTTTTTTTTTTAATTACATACCGGTCTAATTTTGTTTTTTAACAAATGTAATTTTGTAAAGAATTTTAGTTAGTACAAAACAGAGATTTATTTTTTTGTTCTCCAAGGTATTGTATTCTGTTTGTGTTTCTAGTATGTTGTCAGACTGTAAAATAAATGTCTTAGTTACTAGCACGTATCTAAAATTGCTTGAAGATTTGCTTTTCTGCTTTTGGTTATGCTGGAATTTTGTAGATGCTGAAAATCACGCAATATTTTATCTTAGATCGTGCAGCTTCTTCAAGGAATTTTATAAAATACTCGTAGTTGTATGTACATAAATCGCTTCCCTGTTTGTTCGCATTATATGTAAGCACACCACCCTCATCATCTCCACAAACATTTTATCGTATTTGATACATTTAGGCAAGGCTTATTGTTAACCAGTTGTTTCACTATTAACAAACGCCTGCAGTAAATATACCAACCGTCACTACTGCAGTGTAAAGTTAGAAGATATCAATTACATAACGGAATTGGCCCAACAATAATACAATAAATAAAAAAAAGAAATATGCAGATATTTTCTATTCCGACATTAAACTTTATAGTATGGCTAAAGGAAATCGTATTTATGTTTATCATAATTTATCTAAATGTTGTTAGGCTTTTCATTCGTACCGTTATTGTATAGTTTCTTCACACACGGCTTTTACACTCTCTTATCAGTCGAATCCATTCAGAAATGCTCGTAATTTTTATTATGAAGCTGTTCTTTGTGATTTATTTATTTATTATTCTCCATTTGTCATTCAAATTGCTAATACGCAACGTTTTTAATTTTGATTATTTTATTTGAATCTGGATATTATTATATTACTTTTTTCATATTTTTAATTCTATTTGATGATTCATCCAATGCCGTTCTTGTTTGATATGACCAATTGCAGGTTGTGAGCTCAACTAATGGTGAATTGAATGCAGACGATCCTACCGCTGGACATTCGAACACGCCCATAACACAACAACCTGAAGTGGAACTGGTGGACGAAACGAAGTAAGTAGCATTATTGTTTCCTCTTTTTTTTTTGGGAATAAAGTCGAAAATTTTGAATTTTGTGGGGAACACAAAATGTGTCGTCTGCTGTCGTTTTAATATCTGATTACTTAAAGACTGGCTATTCTTTTTGTTGAGTTTGAGAAATCTGCTTCTTCAAATAATTTATCTGCATATAGTCCAGTATTCGTGTGTCAATTAAGACAGGTTTCAGGAAAAAAAAATTTTCTTAATTTTGGCGTATGTATTTTGGGCGCTGAATCCGTATTTCAATTTTGCCACCTTGAAAAAATGATGCGTTCCGATGAAACTGCCCGAAACTACTAGAAAATTGCTCTAATTTTGCTTTTTTGCTTAAAACATCGAAAATGCTAACTTTCGAAAAAAAATTAACTACATCGAATTCTTTACAAAAGCTTCTGTATGACATTTACATCAAATGAATGGTTAAATCGCTAGAGGGCGTTCAAGATTGACGAAAATTTAAAAATGGTCTAAAATTAAATTTTTCGCTTATAAAGTGGGCGCCCCCGTTTATTTTGATCACGTTTGGACTGAGCAGAAGTGGTAGCAATAAACGAACGATCAACTTTAACGACCAAAAATCATGAAATTCCTCCCCAATTCGTTAAAATATTCAAACAACTAGCTATTATACTGTAACGGATGTCATTATTGAGCTGGGTCGAGTGAGGACAAAGGTTGGTCGTGCAGACCGTCTCGGACACCTAAGTGCGCTTTCACACGAAGAGCCGCACGGCTCTCGCTCGCGAGTGAGAGCGAGGCGCCTAAGACTGAAATGCAAAGAATACATTGCAGCTTTCACACGGGGAGCGCGAGCCTTTACGTCGCGCGAGTGAGTGCCGATACGGCTCGTGCATCTCGAGCCGTGCGTCGCGGCTCTTGATAGAAATGCACAGCGAGGAGTGCCGGCATTCACATGGGAAGAGCGACAAAGGATCTCGCGCTCTGTTCAGTTGCCAAATACGCGTTGCAGACGTGTTGTGACTATGTATCTTCTTTACCGTCGACGCCGTCTTCGACGATAAAAACGCCAACGTTCCAAAGCGTATTGGGTCCATCCTAGCGGGTAACGTGGACTGACGAGCGAGAGCCTTTGTCGCTCTTCCGTTGTGAATACCGACACTTCTCGCTGTGCATTTAGACCAAGTGGCGCGACGCGACGGCTCGAGATGCACGGCTCTCACTCGCTCGACGTAAAGGCTCCTGCTCCCCGTGTGAAAGCTGAAGTGTATTCTTTGCATTTCAGTCGTACGCGCCTCGCTCCCATTCAGGAGCGAGAGCCGTACGGCTCTTCGTGTGAATGAATGGAAGGTGGGAGCGGAAAAGGCTCTCACTCGCGAGCGAGAGCCGTGCGGCTCTTCGTGTGAAAGTGCACTAAGTGTCAAAACCTCTTCAGTAGTGACAAGCGGTGATACGTGCTGGATAGGGTAGGTTAAGTTAAAAAGACTGCTGCTGTGTCGAACACAACACTCAATGGGTCCGTTGTGATACCTCAACGCCATAAAACCCTTGTCGTCAAACCACTCGGAGGGGGCGACCGGTAGCGCAGTGTGTTGAGGCATCCGTCTCATGTTTGACTACCGGCGTTTCGGGTTCGAGTCCCGTCCACGACGACTTTCGTGGCCATGGATGTGCAGGAGGTGCATGCTGGCAACTGCATTCTCTGAAACCAATTTATGCCAACGAAACGTCAACTGGGCCACACGGAATAGTTGACGCGCTATGCAACACAAGGGGTTAGGGCAATTGAGTAGTAAACCACTCGGAGCTATCAATAAAGCGATGTAGATACCAGCACTTACGTCTTTCCAAGTCATCCAGGTCAAGAAAGTAAAGGGAACCTAGAGTATCCTTCTACCGGCCAGAGCAGGGCAGGTGCACAGGAAGTGAGCCATTGTCTCCACCTCCTCGTCTCCACAGCTTCTGCAATGATCATTATACGCAAGCCGAAGACGCCTGGCATGCTCACCTATATCAAGCAGTGTCCTGTAATGATCCCCACAACCTTCCTTAGATGCCTTCTCTCCAGCATCTGCAGCCCTGAGGAGCGGCTAGGATTAAAAGCCGGCCAAATTTGCCTTGTAACATTGCATGTAGTCCCATTTAGCCATTCGATATTAGCACGGTTTAGTGCGTTTGTCTTGATCAGCTTCTTACAAGCAGCAATCGGTATTTTGACAGGTTGAAAACACCCTATGTCTATATTGGTGGTACCCACCCGAGCCAGCTCGTCTGCCCGGCAGTTACCGCTGAAACCACTATGCCCTGGTATCCAGCACAAAGTGATGTTGAAAAAGTCGCTGAGTTCCTTGGGAGCAGAGCGGCACATCACTACGGTTTTGGAAGTAGAAAGTGCAGTGTCCAGGGATTTTATCGCCGCCTGACTATCGGTATAGATAGTAATAGTCCTAGCAGATTCTAGATTACAACCCAACCAAGCCGAAACTTCGGCAATTGCAGTAATCTCCGCCTGGATGACACTACAGAATGCTCAAAGACGGAGTGCCATGCCAAAATCCAGTCTCTCTGAAAAGATACAAGCGGCCACACCTTCGTCTGTTTTCGAGCCATCCGTAAAAAAGCTTATAGTTTCCGACTCTGGGGTATTGTTATGCCCCACTCTTGTCGAGAGGGTATTAGGCTGGTATAGCGCTTGTCGAAGGAGTACACCGGAGAGGTGTAATCTGTTTCTTCTGGAATATCAAGATTCTCCATTATATCAGAGTGTCCAATAGTAGTGAATTTTCACTGTCCGGTTTCCCGAAGACAGATGACCGTGATTGCAGCCAACTGTTTGGCCAAGATGTTCAAGGGAAGCAGATTAAGCAGTACACCAAGAGCAGCAGTTGGTGTGGTCTTGAGAGCACCAGTGATAGCAATACAGAATAATCTTGGAACTTTGTTCAATAGAGTCCTGTAGGACACCTTGTCGAGTGCAATCGACCAAACTGCTACCCCATACATTAAAATAGGGCGTACGACTGATACGTACAACCAAAATACCACCTTTGGTGGCCAATAGCCTGCCTGCAAGAGTAGAGAGCAACTGTTTCCTTAACAACTCGCTCCTCGATATTTGCTTTCCAGCCTTCTACCAAATATAACTCCCAGAAATCTGGCTTTTCCGCTGAGGATCAATCTCGTACCCTCCAGCAATGGTGGTATCAATGAAGGTCTGTTTTGGACGGATTGACCCCGCACACCCACTTGCCTAGCCCACTGAGATAGAATATTGAAAGCATTTTGTAGAATCTCACTAAGGACCCCGTTAAACTTTCCCGAAATAGCAATGACAATATCGTCCGCGTACGCAATAACCTCACAGCCAACCCCCTCCAAATCCAAAAGCAACCTGTTAACCACCAAGTTCCAAAGAAGGGGGGGGGGACAGGACGCCTCCTTGGGGAGTGCCCCTACAAACTTGCCTGCGTATTTTTGATGAACCCAAACTGGTACTAATGAATCTAAATGTTAGCATCAGACTAATAAGCTCACAGATCGGGCCATATACACCCAAATTCAAGAGAGCATTCGAAATAGCCACCGATTTGACGTTATTAAAGGCCCCCTCAGTATCCAAGAAGGCAACCAATGTATACTTGCAAGTCAGAGATTTCTCAATGCATGCTACCAATGAATGCAAAGCTGTGTCCACCGATCTCCTCTTCCAGTAGGCATGCTGCGAAAAAGAGAGAAGGTGTGATCGAATAGTGTCCCTTAAGTATATGTCTATAAGACGCTCCAGCATCTTCAGCAAGGTTGACGATAAGCTTATGGGACGAAGGTCTTTCGGACGTGGGAATGAGCTTGGAATAATGCGATCCGGTCCTGGCGACTTAAACTAGTAAAAACTATTAATAGCCCATACTATTTTATCATTCGAGAGAATAGAATCATAGTCACAAGGGGCCATTACTACCCGAGAGCACTCTTGCACATCACCAGATAAGGTGTCTGGAAAATGAATGTCAAATAAAACCTCAATAGTTTCTTCACTAGAGGTTGTCCACTTCCCATCTTGTTTCAGCAAATAACTTCGTATGGTCGGAGCAGTGGATAAAATTTTCCGTAGTCTGGATTCTTTAACTCGTTCACGGAAACTCCTCCTTTCTTAGTAGTTTGACCAATCAGAGTCTAACCCTGAAGACTTCGTCACATTAAAAAATCTTCTGCTCACAGCAGCTCTACAATCCGAGCGTTACATCAGGGCGGATAGCTAGCTCGGCTATCGGTAATGTGAACGGGGTCGGATTGAGTCGCTACTGCCTCATCCATCGTTACGAAAATTACGCATCTGACCGCATGCGGAAACCAGAAGGGAAGTCCCTGACAGAAATATTCCCAAAAAAAAAAACGTATGGCCGACGAAACCCTAACACATCCCTGATTCTAAGACGGGAGCCTCTGATGGCGTCGGGCCCGCCTTTACCATCTTACTATATAGGCCAAACTGTAGAAAACAACTCGCCTGCACACATAGGAATTTTGCCTACATCATTGAGAATATGTGTATTAAGTTAGGTAGGGGTAGTGCAGTGGTACTACACACTACATTGTCCTCGTCACGATGTTTACAATTGGAATTGTGTCGAGTGTCAGGCAGTGGTGTACGCCAGCTTCGCGTTTTCTTTCCGGTTTTCTTTCTTTGTTTAAATTGCATCTAGTGATCGGAAACATCAATACGCGAAGCGAATGTGGTGTTAGACGGCAAAAATACACTTTTCGGCACACTTGCAGCTATTTGGTCGAAGCCGCTGCCCTGGAGATTAGTTGCAGAGTATCGCCGAACAGACTTTTTTTTAGCCAAAACTATTTTACGATTCGTTAATAAAATTCGGTTAATACCAAGCACTTTGGTATTTTTAATTTGCACTTTTGAAAAGACCCGTCTTTTGGCCGCACACTGCACAACACCTCATCGCTCTCTCTGTCTCTCTAATTGCCTTGACCCCTCCAGGGGCATGGGCGCGTCAACATCTCTAGCATTTCTATGTCTTGTTGACGTTTCGATAGCATATCAACTTTTCGGAAGTGCAGTTGCTAGCATGCACTTGTTTTTCCAGATCACTAGTTGAATTTTAACCAATAAATCAACACTGAACGCGGAAACCGCATCAAAGGGTTACCCCCTAAGCTTTGGTATAAACATAAAAAAAAAAAAAAAAAACCGAAAACTAAACACGAAATGCACGAGAACCGAACTCGCCGCCATCAGTCGCCAACTACTGGATTCTTTTTCTCTCTCAATTGCCCTAACCCCTTGTGGGGCATAGCGCGTCAACTGTTCCATGTGGCCCAGTTGACGTTTCTCGGCATAAACTAGTTTCGGAGAATGCAGTTGTCAGCATGCACCTCCTGCACATCCATGGCCACGAACGTCGTCGTAAACGGGATTCTAGGATTCTTTTTCACGGATTCTATAATATGACGAAACAGACGAAGGCAGTAATGACATAATTCATCATCATCACTCAAAATCAGCTGATAGCTGGCCTTGTATTCTAGATGGCAGTGGCTCCACGCACCCTCCCCAAGCTTGGGCTAGGCTGCGCAATTGGCCTGGCCCCCTAAGCGAGTAAGATGAGAAAATTTATCGACGAGAGTCGAATGGAGCAGAGGGCCTTTAGAGGATCAAGAACCAAAACGTCTAATTTAATGTGATGTCATGATTTATTATATTTATTATTAATTAGCGCCTGGCTGGCGTATTCTCGGCCCCATTGGCCGGTTTTATACCCGCAACGGATGCAAGCATCAAGTTAACGCTCTCTAGCGCCTTAACCATCCAACCGATGTAAAAATCATGTAGGAGTTTGAATATTTTAAGTAGTTTCGGGCAGTTTTCCCGGAACGCCACTTTTTCAAGGTGTCATAGTTAAAATTCAGATTCGGCGCCCCAAAATAAAATACATAGACCAAGATTGAGAAAAAACACTTGTATATGTTTTTCTCCGTCAAACCACGCTATTACTGGACTAATTGTAAACAATGAGAAGTAGTGCTTGATCGATAGTATACTAGTACTAGTAGTTGGAATCAAAATTTAAGGTGCTTTCACTATCGTTCATTCATTCCATTTTACGTACAAAATCGATGGCACATTTTTCGCATATCGGATGATGTTTAGATTAATGTGTGTTTCTTGTCCTTCTTTTCAAGATCCGATAGGTGCTTCTGTTCATAGCTGTTGTGCTGAAATGCCCGATATTACTATGCGGTGCTTAATAACGTTATAACATATAACATTGATCAATGATGTGATAAAATAAAGCCAACTGGCCCTTGAACACTGAACAGACTCGTATTAATATAACGTCTAAAAATTGTTCAATAAAAAGGTATGTGCTCCTAAAATGACAACAGGAAGTTTCTTTCTATAATTACTTACATTTCTAAAAATGCATTAACTTCGAATTCATCTTCCTCGATACGTTCTGGGTCGTTCATGGTGATATTCTGGCAATAAGTTTGGCTGGTCCTTAATCTTGTTGTGTCGAATTCTAAACTATAATTTCACCCTCTCTGGTCTGTAGTGGAATGTGATTCCTCATTGTTTGCCAATCAGTGGCTTCGTAAGGGTAGAATTCATCCAGCAGTAGGAAAAAATCAAAACCACGTCACTGATAAAAAATTTTTTTTTGTTAAGGCCAAATTCCATTCAGACGGCTGGACGCCACCGACCGAAGCACGTAATTGCATTTGGTTATTATCGATCAGTAGCAGACGTGCATAATTTCAATCTGAACTCATCTATTTTCAATCAATATTCATTCAACGGCCATCAATTGTCTCCCCCTTTGATCACTCACCAAACATACTTTTTCAAAAGCCCACTGTGTTTGTAGACGAGGGACGTTGCGCAGTATGCCATTATTTCATGAGGCGAAGACTTCATAGCTCTGTGCTTGTTAATTGCCTTGATCCCTCCAGGGACATGAGAACGTCAACATCTCTAACATTTCTATGCCTTGTTGACGTTTCGATAGCATATCCACTTTTCGGACGTGCAATTGCTAGCATGCACCTTCTATCCGCGCCGTCTTTATACTGACAAGCTCTTAGCACTGTGAGAGTTCTATTAGTACTCACAGGCAGTTTTTGATCGCGTCAACATTTGAACTCCGAACCCTAGATTAATATCGTGGAGCGGTGACCGAACGACCACGGCCACCGAGCGCGATAACACTTCATAGCTTTGTGCTTACCAGTCACAAAATTATGACCGATGAGAAGCCTATTATCGATCATGGGGAAATAGATCTTCGTAGATTATCGTAAAAGATACTCATCGAAAACTATGCATATATCGTATGCGTCGACTCTTCGCGGAGAGTAGTTAGGTTTGGTAGCGTTTGCTTGCCCGTACTAGCCTGCTCCTTTCCACAAATGTTTGTAGGGAGGATAGTACTACTACTTAGCCCTAACTCCTAGCGGGGCATAACACATCAACTATCCTGCGCGCCTTCGTACTCGGTTCTGGACAATGGGACGCATTTGCCCCTACGACTTACGCAGAAACTCACACTTTTTTTGCCAGAGATCGCCGCCATGAGATTATAGAGCACCCCCTTCGTCGACCGTCATTGCGGTCCCACTTCATGGCATCTCCAGGAAAGCAGTTATCACCCTTCCGCAGTCTGTCACCCTTCCGCAGTCTGTCACCTATCCGCTACCATTTTTGCCTTCGTATCAATTCATCGATTGGCATCTGACCCGTACGCCGACTCAGCTCTTCATTTGATATTGTTTCGAGCCAAAAAAATCTTAAAACTCGACGAACATACGACTTAACGAAAACTTTCAGCTTTCTGGTACCTTTTATGGAGACTTTCCAGATGCTCCCCTTCAATAGCACAGATAGTACCAGGAAGCGAAACAAACCCATCTTGGTCTAAATGCCGAGATAACTGCATTGCACGATTTTGACGACCGATGTGCTGCTCCGTACCACCGTTTTCGACAACAATGCTTCCTAGGTAGACGATTTCGTCCAATTTCTCAACAAGCTGTCCATTGAGACTGATGGAAAGAGTTGAAATTATCTCTCTTTTATCGCTACGCTGGACTTCTCGAGTTTTCTGACGGTAAAGGATCTCGATGCTGCTCAATTGTCGGGTGATGCACGTCCAGAAGGCAACTTTTGAATATTTTACTAATGGCAAAGCGGTTGATCTGATTTTGTGTTCTGTGCCGTTCAACAGAGGACCAAGTGATTTTGTGGAGGTCCTTATGCTCAAACATGGTACCACCGATCAAGAGACTGTGAAAGTTGCTGAACTCTACAAACCTTTAACCGTTATAGTTACGATCACCAAGACCGTGTCTCCCCATCACATGTCTGTCATAGTTATCAGCGCCAACTTTTACATTTCAAATCCCCCATAATCATTACAATGTCACCTTTAGGTGTTCTGCTCTGGACGGCGTTTAGTTGTTTGTAGAAGGAGTCTTTCGCCACGGCATTGTTGGGTTCGGTTGAAGCATAGTTTTGTTGTATTGTGATGTTTCTCGTTTTTGTCCGAAACCTGGCGGTCAAGATTCTATCAGAGACTGGATCCTAGATTAGAAACAGTTTCGTCCGATCCTCATTAAGACGAACCCTTCACATGACTCACGATCACTACCGGTAGCTTCACCGAAGTACAACATTACAATGTTGGAGAGATAAATTCTCCGCTGTTCCACCATCTTATCTCACTAACTCCTAAGATGTTTATACCTGCTGAAATTCACTCTCTTATTGAAGAAATCTTTCTGGGGACTTTCTGATCCATTGTCCAGGAGAATATGCACATTCCAGAATCCAATCTTTGTCATTGTACGATAGCCAAAAGTGCGCATCCGAGGCATATTTGACGTTTCGTTAGCATATAAAAGATTTCGGATGATGTAAGTTGCTGGCATACACATCTTGGTCTTTTGTAGTCGGTTTCCACGACATGCCGGTAAAGGGAAAGGCCGTGGCAAAATTCTTACGCCCCACACCACGGGGAAATGTTTACCTCAACCAAATTATCACACCACTACGACTGGCGGCATGACTTAATTGACAGTGGTGAAAGAAACATGTCGTGTCATCAATTTCCTTCGCCAGGGAGGTATTCAGGTCGTCGTCGTCAGCGCGTCCTGGCGAGAAACAAGGAAAGGATTATGGTATAGGTAGGTTATTTCGGTTCCTGCGTCGTGCAGGGCTGTTGAGCAGGGAATTTGGTAGTTTGTATCCTTACCGGTTGAAAGACTACGGCCGATTCTGGTGAAGCCTTCAGGAAATTATAATTCCGCTTCCCTGGTCAGGTCAGTCCTGAGTGTGCAATGGAACTCAACTGGTAGCAGCCAATGTGTTGCGAATCCTGACTGGAGGTTCTATTTCTGGAAGCTCGGGAGCCCTGTAGAGGCACTACTTCGAAAGTAATTTTTTACCCCGGCTGTTGAGATAGGCCCCCCTTGTGGGAGCATCGTATTGGTTGTGGTTTAATAATCGTGGGTAGAATGTCCGGATTCATTTTTGGATTCTCGACGTGGAGGCTTACAGCAGAGGTTTAGATAGGCCTCGCATCCAGAAGTATGATTGCTCGTTCCATGCAGACGGGTATGAATTGCACAACATCAGTCCGTGTCCGTGGAGGATCGTCTGCTAAAGGCTCTGCGTAGCTAGGCATGGATTAATTAAAGTCCCAAAAATCGGCCTGAGTCTGGTTTCGTACCACGGTACAAGGCACGAACTCTTCAGGCGCCTCCACACCTCGTTAAACCCCGATTATAGATTTCTCCGGCATTTCTCCACCAAACTTCAAGTTATTTCTCGAAATCCTCTCAATTTTTTCAAACTTGCGGGTGGTTTTATAGAAGAGATTCTCATTTTCAAGTCAACGTCTAACTAATGTAAATATTATGTAGATGGCTATGCTAATCTTATCAGAAAGTTTTCCCTTTTTTCGATCATAAAAGGCGTAACTGCTCCCCAGCGGGAGACGGGGTGCCAAGTGTGAAGCTCACTTGGGCGACCGGTAGCGCAGTGTGTTGAGGCATCAGTCTCATGTTTGACTACCGGCGTTTCGGGTTCGAATCCCGCCCACGACGACGTTCGTGGCCATGGATGTGCTGGAGGTGCATGCGAGCAACTGCATTCTTCGAAACCAGTTTATGCCGACGAAACGTCAACTGGGCCACATGGAAGAGTTGACGCGCTATATCCCACAAGGGGTTAGGGCAATTGAGAGAGAGAGAGTCACCACATGAACGAAATATACGACAGCGACTTGCCTGTCATGTGCAACGAAAGTACCCCTCCAAAAAGCCGACCCCGCGCGCGCACCAGCAATCGGCAAACCATACATTTTTCTTGGCATGCACAACGTCCACCTCAGTCAGCCGACAGTCCACCTCCTACGATGCGACTGACCAAGCCCGGCTTTTCACACCGGATTGTAATGAGATTATCAAATGTGCAATCACGGAATATCAATCCTGCCTGAGCAGATCCTGCCGGAAATACCTTTTAACGAACAACAAAAAACTTAAAAAATGGGTCGCACTACCCTCACGTCAGTTTGTAATCGAAAAATGCATAAGGACGTGTTTAGAAACTGCGGGACCACCTCCGGTTTACAAATTTACGAGTACATTGAATTTAAATGGAACAAACCAATCATCACATCACGGCAGCAACCGCTGCGGTTGAGCGGCGAGATTACATTTAAGTTCAATGTAAATTTGTAAACCGCGGTGGCTCCCGGAGATTGGATAAACATGGCCTAAAAGTGGAGAGGGCTGATTGGAGCGTTCGAATATGCGTAACTGCCAAACTTGCCGCAATGCGCTGGCAGGAGAGCGCAAGCGCAAATGTGAGTTTTGAGGTCAACAAACTACCCTCATCGAGGTTTGCGCTGAATACTGTCTCAAATCAAAGGTCTTGACATCCTTTCCGAAAAACCAATCCGCGAAAGCCAGCCGGAAGAGGGTCAACTTGTGAAAATACACTTATATGCCCCAATTATCTCTCATGCCACCCACTTTCGACAAGCTTTCGCGAGGCAGTTTTGTTTTCTTTCGGAAAGAGGACGCCAAGACCTTTGATTTGACACCATATCACCTTTGAGCTCTTCTGCTAGGGTCTTGCGGTTTGGACGAGGCACGATCGCATATTCAAACGCTCTGCCCAGTCCTCTCTACTTTTATGCATTTTTGATTATAAACCGACATGAGGGCTCATCATCATCGTGGTGCAACAGCGCGACGTCGGGCCTTGGCATGAGGGCTAGTGTAACTCAGTTTTTAACATTTTTCTAATTCGTTAAAAAGCATATGCGACAGGATCGGCTCAGTCAAAATTCATATTCCCGGATTGGTCTTATCAACTCTATAACCTACTTTCAGTCCGGAAAGAAAAAGTGATGGGGGTAGTAAACACGTTGTCTCCCTGAGTATAACAATTTTCAGTGACGGAATTTTCAGTGACGGACTTCTGAAGGAAGGCCCAAATTGTAGCTAAAAAAGACCATCTCGTTTCCAGGCTGAGTCAAGATTTCATCCTCGCTACTAATGCGAGTTTTAAGGTCAATTTTGCTAGGCAGACGATCGTCGCACATTGTTCGTGATTAGCGATCAAGTCATTGAGCACGGAGCACTATTTATGTGTATCTTTTTGATCGTCGCCTGCGATTGACGCAGAGTAGTAGTGCCTGGTAAAGCGCGCCTTTAACCGGGAGTAAGTTCAAAATTTCGACTGTTGTTCTTTTTTTCCTGTTTGTTTTGTTTTGTATTTGTCCATTTTGTCCGTTCGTGTGCATATACTATAGACAAACCCATCTTATAAACACATAGATTTTCCATTTTCAGATGTTGTTGTTTCTTTAAACGAAAGAAGAAGAAATCATCACGCCAAAAATGACTAGACGGTGTACAATGTAGTCCAGAACGTGAAGCTGTAACATTGCTGCGTGCCACGTCACATTCAAATTCGCGGGATAGTGTTCTAAATAATCCCAGTCAGGATTATGTACAGGCAACATCACAACATACGTTGCGTTATCCATCCGCGTCACTACTGACGCCAACACCAACTACAAACAATACACCGACACTTCCGTTGTAATTTATTATATAATTATTATCTATTATATTAATTAATTAATTAATTACTATTATATTATGAAATAATTATAATTACCTACCATATAAGTTTAACTGATGAAAACAAACAAACAAGCAAAAAGATGATAAAACATAAAATTATATATAAAAACAAAATAAATCAACAACAAAAAACTTATAAATAAAGTAAAAAAAAGTTTAAAAATAAATAAAAAGAAAACAAGATAAAAAAATACAAAAACAAAATAGTTTTGAAACTAAAGAAAAGTCATGCTCATTTACCCAATACGCGCATACACTGTAGAAAAGAAGAAGAAGAAGAAAGCAAACTTAAATTTTATTGCATCGCTAACGAGAAAAGAAACAAAGAAAATACGTCAAAGGATCAACTGACACTTCTACAATATGAAATAATTCCACTTAGCCCGCTCCGCATCAATGTGTGATTGTGAACGCACACAAACTCACATACACACACACACGGTCACATTCAATCTGTGCTGCTCTACCCTAAGTATCCAACCTCGTCAAAATCGTTGTTAATCTAATTGGATTTCTTATTATCGTGATTTCTGTTTTATTATTGGCAAATTTGGTATGCAAAATTATTCGAGATCACTAGTAAAACAAAACGTATATTTTATTGTATGATTGACGCAAAAAAAGAAACACGAGAAGAAACAAAAAAGCGAAGACATGTTTTACAACAACATGTTTTAGAGATGAGAACGTAAGGTAACCATTTGGTTCAAAGTGAAGGCGAAGGAACACTGAAAAAAATCATTGAAACAAAAAACGCTCTTAAACAAAATGTAATATCCTTTTTAAGTATATAAAAAAATGAATCTAAGAAATATAAAAAGTTAAAAAGAAAATAAAAATCGCAAAATGAAGACTTATTGAAATCAAAAAATTCAAGAAGATGTTGTTTTATTTATTGCGGAAAACATTTACTTTCTTGGGGTTGTTAAATCGGCCCGTTTTTAGGGGGAAATTCAAAATTTTTCAGTTTGACTTGATACTTCCGTTGACGACCCAATCTGATCATTTTTCGTATTCATGAAACCGGAATCACATCGTGAGAATTTTTGTAAAAAAAAAACTAATAGAATAGACAGAGGACAATAAAATGCATTTCCATGGACATTTTTATATAGAACAGGGCGCGCCATCAATCTAGGATTTTGTGTTCCATGCTCAACACACATTTTTACAGAGACATTTCACAACTCTCCGTGACGCGCTCGGTAGCCGTGAGGTCCGCGTTGCCACTCTACGATGCTTGAACCTAGAGATCAGGGGTTCACTTCTCTGGCGCGTTAATTAGATAAAAACTACTGATTGATAAGATAGCTAGGTGAAGATGAGTCAATGGAGAAAATTTTCTGAAGCCTGTGGGCTTCACCAGTATCCTCAATCTACTCACAGAAATGCCTCCACGAGCTCCACTTGGCCCTTGTAATAAACCACCTGTAATGAACCATATTAGGGTCTGGTAGTGCTGCTTCCACCGGCAGATCTATGGCAGGACCTGATGAGTAAGGATCTGTCGGTGGTACGAAAGCAGAGGCCGAGGGTCCCATTACGCCTGGATCCTGATGCGAACACAAGGAAATCTGCGCCGTCCGCCAACCATTCCATCCTTATCGCCTCATTTTTTTATCATTCCCCATTTTTACCTCCCCTGTTTGTGTTGTTTTCCCCAGGCCTATGAATTTTTGTTAAAACGTGATGGACCGGGGCAACGAGCGGCGAAAACCCCGCCGCTCACGTCTCCCGAACTGAGCTACAGCAAGCATATTCCGCTGTCTAGCTCGTTGAGGAGCCTTTTTCTTCACCAGATGGCACAGCCCGACCTTCACGGTCAATTAAGCTACCCTAGGCTCCGTCCACGGGCAGCTTCGGATGCCCACCAAACTGTCCATTACACCCTTTTCAACGCCTTGTATAGATTGAGGTCTTTTCTAGATCCACTCTGATTTCAGCCGAGACGATTTGGTTCTATTGAACGCTCTTCTACAGACGACTAATTCTAGTTTACTACTTTGCCTTAACCCCTAGTGGGGCATAGCGCGTCGACAACTCCTGCGCGCCATCGTACTCTCTCTGTGTAATGGGGCGCAACTCCCCAAACGACTTACCCAGCATCTTACATACACTCGTTTGCCATAGATGGACGCCATATGATTTAGGACCCCCTCCTTGTCGGCCTTGGTTGGAATGGGGTTTAATTGCATGGCATGCAAAGCAATGCATTTATCACTCTTCCGCAGTGTGTGACCTATCCACTGCGATTTTCGCCTGCGTATTACTTCGTCGATTGGCATCTGACCCGTACGCCGACTTAGCTCTTCATTTGATATGTTTCGGGCCAGAAGATTCTTAGAATTCGACGAAGACATGAGTTGACGAAAACTTGCAGTTTTCTGGTAACTCTTGCGGAAGCTTTCCATGTACTGCTCCCATACAAAAGCACAGACATGGACGGCGTTTTAATCATCGGAATGAAGACTCGGTGTTCAGGACCAACAATGCCTGCGCCGGAACCTTCTTCCGTTTTGAAGCTGTCTGTGAACCATTTGATTGTGTTGGAGCGGAGAGAGTTGTAGCCATCCGCCCACCTTTTTTTGTCCCATATGACTGATTGAAACGAGTGGTGGAATCGAATGGTTTTAACAAGGTAGTCAGTTGGCATGCTGAGTACCTTGTCACTTTTCAACCTACCTAATTGATTTGAATTCAGCTTGAGTCTGACCGTTGTCATTCGTTCCTCACCTTCAATATGTGTATGTATCGGTGGAAGGTCGAGTAGAACCACCAGAGCAGCAGTGGGGCAAGAGTGCATGGCTCCAGCCATGGTCATGCACGCAAGTCTCTGGATTTTCGTCAGAGCGGTTTTACCAGCTAAGGAAGTGGCTTTTTTCCACCATACAACTGCACCATTTCCTACTATAGGTCTGACCATCGCTTTGTAGATCCACGGAATTAAGTGGAGTTTAATCCCCCATGTCTTGCCGACATATTGGGTGGTATGCATAAAGTGAGTCGAGTGGAGTAAAGCTGAGTTGACAGAATTCCACTCAATTTTCACTATGGAGCGGTGAGTAGTTTTATGCATACAACTTTTTCACTCGATTCACCGAACATAGCAGACTCAGGAATGTCCTCAATAGACTTCACTCTTGAGTATATCCTCATTATTATGCATACCACCCATTGTCTGCAGATCCATTGAACCTTAATTGCTTTGTCAGAAGTCGTTCTGTACAGGATAAATTTTCGTTAAAGACAACTCCCAAATACTTGATATTTGACACCAGTTTTACAGGGGAGTTGTACATGAGGAGACACTTGAGTTATCTAAGTTCCCTTATTCTAGAGAATGACACTATGGCAGCTTTCGCAGGATTTACACGTACGCCGCTGTAGTCGCACCATTCTTGAACTATTCGCAGCGCCGTTTGCATAATATCGGGCAGGAATTCCTCAAATTTTCCCCTGATCGTGATAACCAGATCGTCCGCGTCACCTTGTGTGGAAAATTTCATCGAGGATTGTTTCCACATTAGACTGTCGACTACGATGCACCACAGTAGGGGAGATAATACTCCACCCTGCGGGCATCCCCGCATGACATTCGCTGAGAGGGTACAGTTACCTATCGTAGTGATGACCCTTCTAGAGGACATCATACGTTTCACCCAGACTGTGGTGGTAAGATTGGCTCCTTTAACTCGGAGAGCACTTTCGATGGACTCGAAGGAGGTGTTGTCGAAGGCTCCTTCAATGTCAAGAAACGCACTCAGTGCCGTTTCGTTAGCTGACAAGGCGCCTTTAATTTCTCTAACGAGGTTGTGTAGAGCAGTTTCGGTAGATTTACCAGGTTGATAGGCGAACTTTCTGGGGTGAAGCAGTTTTCTCACGAGGAATGATGTCCTGATGTAAACGTCAAGGATCTTCTCCATAGTCTTCAGCATGAATGATGTCAGGCTGATAGGTCGATACGATTTAGGGTTGTCCATAGGTATATTTCCCACTTTGGGAATAAAAACTGCCCTCACTGATCTGCAGGCACTGGGAATGTGACCTAGCGTGAAGCTACTTCCGAAGATGTGCACTAAGTGTGGAATAAGTTCTTCCTGGCCTTTCTGTACGAGGGCTGGAAAAATTCCATCTGTGCCAGGCGATTTGTATAGGTCAAACAATCCCATCGCCCACTTTGTCGTGAGCGAATATTCTCGTTGCTGCCACCCAGTTAGAATGCTTGGCTCTGTGAGGTAGGTTGGCAACTAAGTACTTTCGGTTTTCATTGATAGATAGCGTTGCTTTATTTTTTGTATAAAAATATGTTAGTGCTGTACTTTACCGTTTGTCACGTGGTACTTGTCACATTGAAGTAACTTTAGAAGCAAGTAGTGCGTGATTTTTATTAAAGCTATTAGTTGCGGGTTAATTTTAAATGGAGTGCAGAAGCGAACATTTTCGGCATATTTTACTTTTTTATTTCCGAAAAGGAAAGAAAGCTGCTGCGGCTCACAAAGAGATATGTGAAGTTTATGGTGCTGATTGCTTAACAGAGCGCACGTGTCAGAATTGGTATAAGAAATTCCGTTCTGGAGATTTTTCCCTCAAAGATGAGCAACGTTCTGGTCGACCTACTGAATTTGATGATGACCAAATCAAAGTCATAATTGAAGAGGATCGTCATATAACACACAACAATTGAAAAACCTTAAACGAAATGAAACCGACCCTTTCTTAAAAAGAATCATCACTGGTGATGAAAAATGGGTCCTGTACAGTAACAAAGTTCGAAAACGATCATGGAGCAAACACGATGAGCCAGCACAAACCACATCGAAAGCTGAATTGCATCCAAAAAAGATCATGCTGTCAGTTTAGTGGGATTACAAAGGTGTTGTGTTTTTTGAGCTGCTTTCAAGGAACCGAACGATCAATTCTGATGTTTACTGTCAACAACTAATGAAACTGGATGAAGCAATCAAAGAAAAACGGCCAGAATTGTCAAATCGGAAAGGTGTAGTGTTCCACCATGATAATGCAAGGCCTCACACATCTTTGGCAACTCGTGGGAAACTATTGGAGCTTGGCTGGGAAGTGATGCCACATCCCCCATACAGCCCTGATCTGGCACCATCTGATTACCATTTATTTGGAAGTTTGCAGAATTTTTTGAATGGTACAGCTTTCACAAATGAAGATGACCTTCACTCGCACCTGGTTCAGTTTTTTGCTGATAAGGACCAGAAATTTTATGAGCGCGGAATCATGCAGCTGAAAGAAAGATGGCAAAAGGTCATTGAGCAAAATGGAAAATATATAATTGATTAAAAACTATTCTTTGTTTAAAAAAAAGTGTTTTATTTTATACTACAAAACCGAAAGTACTTAGTTGCCAACCCAATATCTTGGCACCTCAAATCATATTCATCATCTACAACAATTCTACACCCAGGAAAGTGAGTATCCAGAAGGAGCTTACCCGTACTGCCGGAGTCTTGCGTAGAATTGCCGTCCGGGTTTTTGAGTGTGCTAACTAAGTTAGACCCCTTCTTTGCCAGGACACGGTGTAGTCTAGCAGCTTTGTTGGTGTTGCTGACACTCTCACAGAAAGTCATCCAGCTGCCACGTTTGGCATCTCTAATCTTCTATCTTAGTGTATTGTGTATTCGATGAGAGTGGAAAAGTATAGGTCCTTTGAAGAGAGAGTATATGAGGAAGTGAAAAAGAGCGAGAGAAACGAAGCAATTCGGCACAAGTGAGGAAGTAGAAAGGGGGATGGAAATTTGACATCTCTTTTGCTCTATATGGACCGGGCGGGTGTTCCGCGGCAGAGAGACAGACTGGAATGTTATTGTTCCAACTGGAAAAGTAGGAGAGGGGATGACATCTTACGTGCTTCCTATGCTTTTATATAGACTGCGCGGGTGTTGCGCAGTGGAGGGCGTGTGTCTCTCTCTTTACTTTTTACGACTGGAATTGCTTCAAATAGTTTAGTGTTGAGTATATGCGGATTGCTCCTCCATAGGTATTCTCTATGTACAGGTCCCACTCAACATTGCGTTTAGCTCTGTTGAACAACTTTCTAGTCGTTTTCCTTAGGCGAGGGAGTTCAATCACATACTATACTATGTATTCGGTCGCTAACCGCACGTCATGAGATATGAAAATAGCGGTAGTTCACGGCTGTTGTACGGCAAGTTCTCGGTTTTTAGCCGTGAAGGTGAAAGGGGCTACGTTCAGTCCCCTAAAAAAAATTGTCGGATTGGTTTTCGTCAGTCCAACCGAAATTGTAAAGGTATAATGTAAAAGCCAGCTAAAACTAGCCTGAGGATATGAAGAACGGACATAAGCCAGAATTTTTGGTACCCGTTTATATACTGTGATATATTACACATCTCACAAAAATGTTTCACGGCTTTCAAATAATTTGATTGGAATTTCAATGGCCCCACCGAGGGAGCATCAGCTTATAGGAAAAAGTAGGCGATGAAAAAAAAAAAAAAATTAGTAAGAAGCAAACAAAAATTGACAATTGAGAAAAAGGTGTTCCGGACTCTCAGAAACTAAAAGTTATTATGTTAATAAGACATTAATTTTCTGAATTTGCAATTGCAACCCTTCGAAGCAACCAAAAATCTTACCAGACCCATATGAGAGTAAAAAGATAGTCGCCGCCCGAGCAGGGACTTGAACCCTGGACCGTTGGATTAAAAGTCCAACGCTCTACCGACTGAGCTACCCGGGCTACATAGAATTCTATAAAAACTCCAAAATTGATAAAATAAATTTTATATTTCTTGTTATCAGCACACAAGCATAATGTTTCTAATGATTCGTGTTCTCACAATTATTTTGAAGTACACCAGTCTCGGCACCCCATAGAACGTTTTGTTTTTGTTAACCGGTTCTTGTCTATCTATCTACTCGTAGTTAAATTGTATTGAGCGCGTTACTATTATAGACAGTCAATTCTGAAAACAAACACTTTGATCTGTAGTCATGTTTGTAGTATCAAATAGTATGTGGGTCGATATACCTATGTAGAAGTAAAAAACTAAAAAAAAACGTATGATACCCTTCAAGCGAAGCGTATCATATACCTTCAATTTGATGTATGGTGCATTTGCTACTTCGAAATTAGTAGATTTGAAAAAACTTACTAATGAACAAAGTAATAAAATATATAATAACGATATAATATGTTTCTATGAAACATGGCACATAACCAATATGGACAATGAAATCATAACTGAAAAGTTCAATGTTATAGAATCTTTTGCGTCTAAAGATAAAACAAAAGGTCGGCCTAAAGGCGGATTAGTGGTGATGATAAACGAAAAGTTGAACTTGATAAATGTTAATACATGTAATGATATGTGGATAATAGCAACAATTCAATTGAACAAAACGGAAATAACATTAGGGTGCTTCTATTTGTTACCATCCCTCAACGACACTGCGATACTCGAAATGATGGAGGATGAGCTGACACCGATTGTACAACTATAAAAATGTTATATTTCTTGGAGACTTCAACGCCAGAGTTGGTAAAGCTGATTGGAATATAGAAGAAATACCTTGGGTCAACATGAAATTAGCCATGGAAAGAAATTCGAAAGATAAAACCAAAAACAAACGAGGTGAGCTATTAACACATTTGTTTCATTCACTCGGTTTAACTCTAATTAATGGGCGAACACAAGGAGACAAAGAAGGCGAATATACTTGCTTAAAGTCAAACGGTTGCAGTACGGTTGACCAAGTTTGGTGCAGCTCGGACGTAACAGAGATGATTGGAGATTTTAAGGTAAACGATTTTGTACACCTGTCGGATCACTTACCCTGTAGCCTTAAAATGCTGAGCTTAACAACCAAAATCGAAAATAATAAACGGCAGCCTTATATATACAAGAAACTACAATGGAACTATGATTTAGCAGCAGCATATCAAGTACAACTAGAATGGGTTCAACAAAATTTTACATTGGCTCAACTAGTTGACGAAATTTATAAAGCAGCAGAAGCTTTGAATATGACAAAGACAATTGTTATTAACAATAAACAATACAAGCTAATAAACAATTGGTATACAACGGACTGTATGAAAGAAAAAAAGAGAGTAAGAACTGCATACCGAGTAATGCAGAGATGTTATACACCAGACAATCTGAAAGCATATCACAACGCCAGAAATAAATATAATCAACTACTTAGAAATGTGAAAGCACAGTAAAAAGATAAAACTATTGTTAATAATATCAACAACACGAAATATAGTTCAACTTTTTGGACAGAAATTAAAAAACTGAGGAAAAGGACCCACACGGAATCGGTGATAAGTACTGAAAACTGGACTCAACATCTGCTAACCGTTTATGCCCCTAATAATATAACACCTAAGGAACTACCTAAAATAACTGACATAAACCTTGACAAGGACATCACTACTGATGAGATTAAAGTATCCATCAAAAAACTGCGAAATAAAAAGACACCTGGACCAGATGGAATACCTAACGAGTTTTTGAAAAATCTGCCAGAGAATGTGATGTCAACAATATGTAATATAATGAATAAAATTAAAAATGAAAATCAAGGAGAGATTATGGGACATGCTAATTTATCAATGATATTTAAAAAAGGAGACCCGACAAACGCAAATAATTATCGTCCCATTGCACTTGAAAATGGACTATTCAAAGTAATGACTAGTGTATTGAGTGACAGGATTAACAATTTTGTCGAATCCCGACAACTTTTACCCGAACATCAAAGTGGATTTAGAAAAGAACGTTGCTGTTTAGACAATATATTCACCATAAGAACATTAATCGATAAACAGAATGGAATAAAAATGAAACCGGAATATAGAGGGCTACGCCCGCAATCCGAGGGTTTTGTAGCAAGCGCTTATTTTGGTATATAAATATCGGCTCCTTGCTCTGCTTGATATCACTCAGATGGATAGAAAAAACGTAATTAAAATGTCTTACCCACTTACATTTTACAAGCCAATTCATATTACGTGATTGTAACGAAACTTAGAACATATTATTGCTTAAGGTGTTGGTTATGGTTGGCCATCAGTACTTTTGACCTCGAACGTGTTTAAGGCGTGCAAGGGTGTGCTAACTGTAACTATACAAATAAACTATTATTGACTTATTCTGAGAAGATATACAAATTCCACTATTTTCCATTTTATATGTTTTTCGAAACCCACTTCCTGTAAGTTTTCATAATTCTAAGTATAACGGTCTCAAAATGCAGGCAAGGGGGGGGGGGGGGTCAAATTACGAACTAATATTTTCTCCTCCCCCACAGTTCCCTTTTCTATAAATTTCGAGAAAATGCGAAAAAATGGAATATACTCATTATTACCTTTCTCACGACACCTCATTTGCTTATACCAGTCGATAAAAAAATTTGACCTTAATTTCGCCTCTATGTGGACCTCCCCCCCCTTCCACCCGGTAAAGTTGGCCAATTAAGACACAGCGCCCCCAACAAATCTTTACCCTTTCAAAAATGATTAATTAAATAACTGCAATTCGCACTACGAAAAACAACATGAAAGTATAATGCCCGGTTCACATTATTCCAGTAACCAATCCAGTCCAGTAATCCAGTCCAGCGCTGGACTGCTACTGGAATAATGTGAACCGGCACTGGACAGCAATTCAATCCAGCAATCCAGTCCAGCGATCCAGTCCAGTGACTGGATTGTCAGTCTACTTTTTGATTCCAGCTCGCCCAAAAATCAGTGTTACTATAGTTACCGAATCAACAACACACTCGCCAGACTACTGGACTGGAATCATGTAGACGATATGATCCAGTCCAGCACTGGACTGGATCGCTGGACTGGATTACTGGACTGGAATAATGTGAACCGGGCATTATAGTACTCACACCTATGAGGCGGTAGGTGTATTTTTTGTGTGGATAGTGTCAAAATGCCGAAATTTAAATGAATGTACTATTATTAAATATTATGTGATTATAACGAAACTTAGAGATATTATTGCCTATGTGTTGGTTATCATTGGCCATCAATATTTTTGACCTCGGGTACGTGTAAGGAGTGCAGGGTTGTGCTAACTGAAACTATAGAAATGTACTATTATTAACCTTTTCTGATGAAATTTCAAAATTCTAGAAATCTAGGTTTTCTACACTAGTAAAATGGCGCTTTTCTGTAAATTTTCATATTTCTAAGTATAACGGTCTCGAAATGCAAGGGGGGGGGGGGGACAAACTCGGATGACATATTTTCCCCTCTCCCTCTTTTCCCGTTTTTTCAAATTTAAAAAAAAATTTCAAAAATGGAATGTACTCGACGGTACCTTTCTTATGATACCCCACTTGCCTGTACTAAACGAAAAAAAAATGTCGACCTTCATTTCCCCTCTATGGGGACCTCCCCTTAAAGTTGACCTATTACGACGATTCGCTTTCTCCGGCGAATTATAGTAATTCTACACATTCCTACAAAATTTCATGTATGTAGCTTCAGCCGTTCGTGAGATATTCCATGGACAGACGGACAGACAGACATTTGACCGATTTCATAAGGGTTTTGTTTTAGTACAAAACCCTAAAAATCACCCCTATATGCGATATTTTTTGATTTCAAAGGAGCTTTTGACAGTATTGATCACAATTTATTATGGCAGCACTTAGCGTCGAATGAAATTAGTACTCGGATGATTGAACTAAAGGCCGGTTGACACGTTCAAAGTGCACTTTGGCAAAGTATGACTTGAAAAGAATGTCCACCATTGTGAATTACCACTTTGCTACTTGCAAAAAACGCTGGTTTTAGCATGTCTAGGGAATTCACACCAAAACACATTATTCAGACCACTATAAATTGAATTAAAACCACCAACACCTCACTACTTCCCGCTCCAACAACTTTTTTCTGTGAACTTGTCGATTTACAATCAATTCTTTGATGGAAAGTTGAGCACCATCCTACTTTGCTTTGATAGGATGCTAGAGACTTCAAAGCACTTTGAAGGGGGTTGCCACGTTCAAAGTAACCTCAAAGTAGGTTGTCAACGTACTTTGCCAAAGTGTACTTTGAACGTGTCAACCGGCCTTAATTCGCAACATATACAGTGCAGCTTCAGTCTCAATAAAAAACGGGCAAGAATATTCCGAAAGCGTTAAAGTAACGAAAGGAGTACTTCAAGGAGACCCCTTAAGTGCCTTACTCTTTAACATATACATTAATGATATAGAAATATTTTTCCGGAACCTTGGATTCAAAGGAGTCGGTATCATTGACGGTATTGACATAATGATGCTTGCTTATGCTGATGATCTTGTTATATTTGCGAACTCTGCTACTGACTAACAAGACAAAATAGATAAACTAGAAACCTACTGCAATCATAAAAATCTCACATTGAACGTGGACAAAACAAAAATAGTAATATTTGAGAAGAGACTTAACAAAAAAAGAAGAAGAAAATTTCACTATAAAGAACAAGAAATTGAGATCGTCTCCGAATTTCAATATCTTGGTTGCTCACTTTATCGAACAGGAGCATGGCATGGAAATTTATCATAGAAAAAAATCCTCTGCTGCAGCGTTGGCCAATCTTAGCAAACTATTAAACAACAACAAAATGGGATGGAATGCGCAAATGAAGCTTTTTGATGCTATGGTTGAAACAATCGCGGTTTACGGAGCCGAAATATGGGGACTGAATGCGATACAAAATCTTGAGAATATTCAACAGGATTTCTTAAAGAGATCTCTTTATCTGCCAAGGAACACATCAGCGCAAGTAGTGAGAAGAGAATGTGGCCGCGTTCATATGAAAGTAAAAGTTATTACGAAAACTCTGAAATGGTTACAAAGGATATCAATGTTACCTGATGGACGATATCCTAAACTATGCCTCAAACAACAAGAGATGGAAGTGGAAAACGGAAACTCCTCAAACTGGTTAGGGAAAATAAAAGCCGAACTTATGAATGAACTGCGAGACTTTCCACAACTTATCAACAACTGTACCCAACAAGAAAATATAGAAGTAATAGCGATGATTTACGCAGCTAAGTCTACAAACAATGATGAAAATGGAGCAACTAGTAGCAACTCATCATGTTGGTACCAGGTCATTAGAGAAGACCAGACCAAACCTGCATGGTACCTCCTTCAATCTTTACCTGGACACCACCGCCGCTGTTTTGCGCAGATCCGGATGTGTAACAACTACAACCAACGTATTTGCATTGCTGGAAATACCCACAAGTTTAATCTGGAAAACAACTGTACGCTATGCAACTTACAAAAACGTGATACAATTGAACATCTATTAAAAGAATGCCCAATAAACAAACCAGTAAGAGAATATTACTTCAATAATACTAACGCATTAGAGCATATAACTGAAATTCTGAACACTAGAGATTGCAAAGTAATAAAAAAACTGTATATTTTTACATTAGAATCACTAAAACTACGAAGTTTTATTCTAAATGAATAGTTTAATAATACAATATATATATTTTTTTTATTATAATTAATGTATGTAATATCTATCGCTTTTAAATTAATTATTGAATTTAGTAACATAACTCGCTGTATCAGAACCCCTGTAATAAGGCAATGCCTTCCGCAATATATGAAATAAATAAATAACAAATAATTAGTAGAAAACCTTGTTCTGATTTCACTGTTCCTCTGAGGGGTATATGAAATAGTGGGCCGACTGCAACCAATGTGATTTAGCGGTAAATGTTATTGAATAATATGAAATTTGGCTTTATAAAGTTTGCGCCATCGATTATCTCAATTATAAAATTCATTATTGTTTTTTTTTAAAGCGGTGGTTTCACACGTTAGACCAACTACTCGCATCAGACCAGATATTGTGCCACACATTAGAGCAGCTATAAGACCATACCAGCACATATATGGGACATGAAAGGGAATTGTGTACTTCTATACATCTATTATGAAACGATCATTAAGTTTCAATTTATAACCTGTCAAATCATTTGCCATACAGCTAAGAGCCGAGGGTCATCGTCTCAGCTTGTTAAACAACCTAAACCATCCGACTACTCGTACTACCCGTAAACCTCGCTATCAAGTTCAATTACATACTCTGTCCACATTTGCGTCCTTTAATCAATTTCTTCGTCATCTGCAAATCCCAATTAGGAACAATTATTCCGGTACAGCGAATTCAATCGTCGTTAACGTCTGAGTCCTTTTTCCCGTCGTGCGTTTGAATTATTGCCATTTTACTGATTTATAGATTGCCAGAACAAAAGTTCTGTTCTTTTCTTGTTTATAGTGGCTTGCCAAGAATCCTTTTTCGCTTTACCATGCACGTGACATGTTTGTAAACTGATTGTGATAGAAAGGATATTTCGCACAAATTACATCTCAAACTTGTGTCAAGGAGGGTGGTCATCAATTTGGAGAATGAGCGGCGTCTTCGGTGGTGTGGGAACAACAAATGTTTATTTCGTTTATTCTGTCAATTTGCGCGGAAGATGTCATGTGTTGGGAGTGATTTTAGTTTTTGCAGTAGAGAGTAGAGCGTACTATAGAATGAAGATTGACCGATTGTTGTGTTCGTTACTATTGTAAGTCAATTTTGTATTTGATGGCAAAGTCGTCATCTTCAGTCTTATCATTATCGAAGTGTCCGAACAGGACGAGGATTTCCCCGTCCTACCCAACCCCGACACCCACATCCAAAATGTTCCCAAAACCTCCAACTTTCCCGAAAAAGGGGAAAATCCCGGTTCCTTAGAACACTACCCTCACGAAACCCCCCACCCTACATAAAAATCCCGCCCACTGGCAGCTACCACCTCGACTCCCAAAGACGCCACTCCTGCCCCGGAACAGGCCGATCCAAACAAGGTGGTTCCCGTGATTCTACGGGAACCAGAAGAATGGACGACAGTTGCCCGTCAACTTAAACACCTAAACATCAATTATAGTTCGGCCAAGCGGATCTATCTGGGTATCCAGATAGTTCCCACTTCAGTCAGCGACCACAGGAAGCTGACGTGTTTCTTCACAGACCGAAAAATCTAATTGCACACATATCTCCTCCCTGGAGAAAAACAGCTAAACGTGATGTAAACGAAAATTAACGTTCAGCCAAACTGACTAAAGCGAACACGATTTATGGGATTTGTGATTGAAACTGATGGGATGAAGAGGCTAATCCTAAAGCCACAACCCCCAACTCCTATGTGTAAACTGAAAATGGATATTGGCTGTTTGTCAGGCACTGGTCGAATGGTAATCGGGCCCGTCATTCTTGGTTTATCTTGATGCGGATGTGATTTGTGTTGCTGTACATACGTTTAATAAAGCACTAGACCAGAAATTGATTACAGTGTTCCACAACAGGATAAGAGTAAATTTCATTCGGGCTTAATTCGATTGAAGCAAAGTACAGCACAGCTGCAACAAGTACAATTCTAATTGTCTTTCCTAACGAAGCGTCTGTGGACAAAGGGTCGCTGTTCACTTTGAAGCTTCCGAAACAAGGAGATGAGGCTATTTAGTGCCAAAGTAGTATTTGGTTACGCCAATCACGCCCTATCCTTACCGGGGCTGTTGGATATGGTAGCACTTGCTTTTGCAGCTAGCATTGAGCAAATTAATTTTGATGTGGAATTGACTTGTTCGGTCCTGGTCAGAGAACACAATTCCGACTAAAGTCGACTCCATTTCAAACAAATTGACAGTTAACCATGTCAATTGCTGAAATGTTTACGGTATACGAGTATATTTGAAGCCTGTGGCAAATTGACAGGATGTTCAGTCAAAGTCGATGTAATTGCTACTTATGATTGTGTAAAATAAACAACAAACTTGGTAAATATATATGTAAATGCAGGGCTGGTCAAAGGCTAAGGCGAAACAGGCGGTCGCCTGGGGCGCCAACTCTGAAAGAGGGCCCCGAAGTCGGCAAGTTGAGAGTGAATTTCTTCAATTTAGAGCTGAATGTAATATAATTCCAATTCGCGATTTATCCGATCGAAATCGAATTTGAGCTATGAACACCCATGAACGATCGAATTTCGAACCTTAACTCCTTCTAAAGCTCATGGAAGAGGGCATATCAGTGGATACGGCTCTACACTCTCTGGTCAGGCTTACTGAGAAATCTCTCGATCTCAAGGAATTCACTATGGCTGTCTTCCTGGATATAGATGCCGCGTTCAACAATGCAACACCCAGCGTAATTGTTGGGGCACTATTGAGCCTTCACGTCGGTGAACTTGTAAATAAGTTGCTAGTACTTGGCTTATTCGCACCACTTTGGGCACATCATCTGCAAGTAGCCGCTTTTGTAGGGAGCTGCCTAAGGTGGTATATTGTCTCCACTTTTTTGGAATCTGGTCGCCAAGAAGGTTTCGACGACTTGTGAGGCTTTGACCTGGTTGGGAAATCTCATGGTGACTGTCAAAGACATGATTATTTTCACGGACAGTCATTCTGCAATATGTTCACTTGGATCGAGTCTTACTACATCCGAAACAACTGCAGATTGTCGCTCAGCACTCGTGATAATGGGCGGATTTTTCAGCATTACACTTTATTGGATACCACGTCACAGTGGCTTTGCAGGCAACTGCAGAGCGGATGAGCTTGCGCGTGAGGTAATAATCGGCACTGTGTCTGGGAATCGTGAAAGCGTCAAAATGGCTTTTGCAGCATGTAAAATGGAAATTTTGTATTGCAGTCGACAGAGCCAACACAAGATGCGGCTCGGTGATAATATCAAAAGTCGAGGGCGATCTGGCCTAGACTCAGTCCTAGCCACTCGGCTGTACTGGTGTTATTTAGTAGATTACTCACGTTAGGGTAGTCGGGGTCATCACATGGCACTGCCCGATTGGAGACCTGAAGGCCTCGCCTTCCTCAGCATGACTACTGTAGAAGCTGTGAGGATGCGGATGTGGAGGAAAGCATTATTCACCTTTTGCGTCATTGCAGAGCTTTGACGGTTACTAGCAGGAGGAGATTTCTTGGTTCTTCGTTTTTCAACGACTTGGAGGACGTGTAATGAACCATATTCTAATCTGGTTGTGCTGCTACCACCGGCAGATCTATGACAGGACCTGATGAGTAAGGATCTGTCGATGGCACGAAACCAGAGTCTGAGGGCCCCATTACGCCTGGACCCTGATGCGAGCGCGAGGGAATCTGCGCCGTCCGCCAACCATTCCATCCTAATCGCCCTATTTGTATACCCTAGACTTTTAGTATAGGGTATATTGTTTTTGTCACGACGGAAATATGTAACACCTTAAAGGAGGCTCCGGAGGTATAGCAATGTATATATATAAATGATCAGGATCACCTCCTGATTCGATTTAGCCATGTCTGTCTGTCTGTCTGTCCGTTCGCACGATAACTTTCGATAGAATGAGGCTAGAGCCTTGAAATTTTGGTCAGATGTTGGAAGTATGATCTAGTTGGTTGGTATTGAAAACGGGCATGATCAGGCCAAGAGAACGCCTACCTCCCCTATATATGTAAAATACTTAAATGTATCCATAACTCCCGATTAAATAAACATGAAAAGTTTTAGCTTTGGTAGATTGCTCGTCAGGGTAATCTTATACTCTCTTGGAAAAATAAAATCGATCAGTTGAAAACTAACGGCAATTTTCTTACAAAGAGCCCCGTACTACCCTACTTTTCGGGTTTTTTGTCCATAACTCTTGAACAAATTGACGTAGACATCTGATTTTTGGTATGTAACCCTGAGGTGAGAAGCTGCTTGGGTTTTAGTAAGTTGGGCATAATCAGATCAAAGGAACGCCTACCTCACCTACAAAATTTAAAAAATTAAATATTTCTTTAATTACGATAACTTTCGATAGAATTACACTAGCGAGTTGAAAATTTGGCAGAGTGTTGGTAGTAACATCCTGTTAGTTGGTATTGAAAATAGGCAAGATCCGACCTAAGGAACCCCTACCTTCCCTACAAATGAAACTTCAAATAAGCGATAACTTCTGATAGAATGAAGCCAGCGACTTGAAATTTTGGCCGAATGTTTGAAGTGAGATTGGGTGCATTAAGGATGGGTTAGATCCGACCTAAGGAACCCCTACCTCCCCTAGAAATAAAATTTTAAATAAGCGATAACTTACGTCAAAATAAAGCTAGCGACTTAAAATTTTGGTCAAATATTTGTAGTAGGATCCAGTTGGCTAATACTGAAAATACGTAAAATACGACCAATGAAACCCCTGCTTCCCCTACAAATGAAACTTCAAATAAGCGATAACTTCCGATAGAGTAAAGCTAGACACCTGACATCTTTTTTTTATGTTTGTAGGGTGATCTAACTGGTTGGTGGCTATGATGGGCAAGATCCGATCCAAGGAACTTCTACAACCCCTACAAGTGAGACTTCAAATAAGCAATAACTTTCGATAGAATGAAGCTAGCGACTTGAAAAATTCGACAAATATTTGTAGAATGGGTTAGTTAGTTGATTTTTAGAATGGCCAAGATCCTCATGAATGTATGCCAACCTCCCCTATAAACTGGCCATATAGGAAACTCACTTTTAATGCATATGGTCGTTGCCAATTTGTACTTTTGGTATCACCACTAGGTCTGTATAAGTCTAGGGTAAGTACGCTTCGGTTATACCCTAGTTATACCCTAGACTTTTAGTATAGGGTATATTGTTTTTGTCACGACGGAAATATGTAACACCTTAAAGGAGGCTCCGGAGGTATGGCAATGTATATATATAAATGATCAGGGTCACCTCCTGATTCGATTAAGCCATGTCTGTCTGTCTGTCTGTCTGTCTGTCCGTCTGTCCGTCTGTCTGTCTGTCTGTCCGTTCGCACGATAACTTTCGATAGAATGAAGCTAGAGCCTTGAAATTTTGACTAGATGTTGGAAGTATGATCTAGTTGGTTGGTATTGAAAATGGGCATGATCAGGCCAAGAGAACGCCTACCTCCCCTACATATGTAAAATAACTAAATGTATTTATAACTCCCGATTAAATAAACATGAAAACCTCTAGCTTTGGTAGATTGCTCGTGATGGTAATCTTATACTCCCCTGGAAAAATAAGATCGATCAGTTCAAAACTAACGGTAATTTTCTTACAAAGAGCCCCGTACTACCCTACTTTTCAGGTTTTTTGTCCATAACTCTTCAACCAATTGACGTAGACATCTGATTTTTGGCATGTAACCCTGGGGTGAGAAGCTGCTTAGGTTTTGCGAAGTTGGGCATAATCAGATCAAAGGAACGCCTACCTCCCCTACAAAATTCAAGAAATTAAATATTATTTTAATTACGATAACTTTCGATAGAATGACACTAGCAAGTTGAAAATTTGGCAGGATGTTGGTAGTAAGGTCTTATTAGTTAGCACTGAAAATGGGCAAGATCCGACCTAAGGAACCCCTACCTCCCCTTCAAATGAAACTTAGAATAAGCGATTACTTTTGATACAATGAAGCCAGCAGCTTGAAATTTTTGTCAAATGTTTGAAGTGAGATTGAGTTAGTTGGCATTAAAGACGGGTTAGATCCGACCTAAGGAACCCCTACCTCCCCTAGAGATGACACTTAAAACAAGCGATAACTTACGACAAAATAAAGCTAGCGACTTGAAATTTTGGCCAAATGTTTGTAGTAGTATCCAGTTGGCTAACATTGAAAATGCGTAAAATCCGATCAACGAAACCCCTACTTCCCCTACAAACGAAACTTCAAATAAGCGATATCTTTCGATAGAGTGAAGCTAGAGACTTAAAATTTGCATATTGTGCGAGGTGAATATCCAATTTGAATCCAATTTGAATTCCGCAAACGCTAGTTGGACAGCAGAACCATCATTTGACCCCCAAACACGGTGAGTTTTGGATTCGAGCGGAGTCATTCGGCTCTGCGGCCTCTCCGTGAATGTCCATCTTTATAGTTCTCACGATTCTGTTACCAATTTGGCCTGGTTTAGGATCAGGAAGGAAATTGCTCTAATTATTATCAATCTAATGTGTCAGTCATAATTTTCATTTTCTACATTTCTCCATTATTCCAAATTTGGAGCCCTTGTCAGAATCCATTTTCAAACTTAATTTCCCTGGGGCCATTTCCCGAGGATAATTCACAGAATTTGCATTTTTTTATTCATAAGATATCCAAGCCTTTCACGTTAATGGAAAAGCAAAAGGATAGTTAGAGCTCAAGTTTTCTCCGCATACTTATACACTATTTGGCTGCGTGCCACTTTGTACTGAAGATGTTTTCACCGTGTTAAATGAATAGGACTATGCCGAGTGGGGAATTCGAAGATGTATTTAAAACATAATAGTAGGCGACAAGTCCGTAATAGCCACTGTCTTTCGGGGAATATTCATATTTTCATCTTCATTGCGACGTTGCGTTAGTATGATACGAAAATGAATTGGGTGGTCGTAGAGTTTCAGAAGGCGCGTTCTTTTGCAATTATCCGGGTCAAGTGCAGTTTAGCCGAACCAGAAGTTTAATATAGTTTACAGATGGGTCAAAAACGGGACAGAGTGTTGGTGTGTTTGAACCGAACATCGGTCGCTCAATCGCTATGGGTGTTTGGCTCAGCGTCTTCCGTCTTCCAAGCTGACATACATGCCATTTTGGTGCAGGCCCCCGTGACATAAATCTCATTCTAGCTCATAGTCAAAGTGACATCCACAATGTTATCTGCACAGATGGTCAAGCGGCCATTCATAATCTCTCTTTAAGGTTGGTAAAATGGTGTTTTAAAGTACCGCAAAATGTGTACCACGAACGAGGAATGCTTGCTAAACATTTGTTCAACCGTGGCATTAATCATCATACCCTGTGACCTAACCATGCGTGTGTGTTTCCACCTTCTGTCGCTTAGCTATGAAATAATCAACAAGGATCGATTAAGTCTGCAGAAGGCAACCGTACAGAACCCAGCACGTCGACATCATTAACTCCATCCATAGGCAGGCTTATTACGTTATGTATTAATTGCCGCCTGGTCCTAGTTATGTAAGCCTGTTGTTCATTTGACAGAGGTTGGAACACGTTCACTTAAGGATTTTGAGGTTTCGAAAAGTAGCTTTAACGATAATTAAGGATAATTTCAATTAGCAACTAAAGCTTTCATTATCTTCCTCCGAACTAATTAATGAGTACTATTAGTGAACTCTTTTAAAGGATTTATTGTAGTCGGTGGAGGAGCACATTGTGACTTAAATTGAAATTGAGTATTTAGCAGTAGTAGTTTATTTAGTTCGAAGAAGTTAATCAAAGTCGATTGAAGATTATTATGAGTGATTGGAATACTGTTAACTCACTACTATTTGCCCTAACCCCGAGTGGGGCATAGCCCGCCAACAACTTCCGTGTAGCTTAGTTAACGATTCGTTAGTATAAACTGGTTTCGAACCATGTATTTTACTAGCATGTAGCTCCTGCCCATTTAGCCGCATACCTGCGACAAGTTGGAAATGGTTCTGGCCTATTGTTAAGCCCCACTTTACAAGGGAAGACAAGACATGGCCACGACGCCTCAATGCACTGAGCTACAGGTGCCCCAGCTCTCAGCTTACGGTTGTTTTAAAACCTTTAAAAATCAGAGTAAAGGTCAGAAGGATGCCATATTTCCTCTGTCTATTGAATTATAGCCCATTGGAAGAAACCAGAGTAAACATTTTATTTTGCCCATCCAGTGATTGTTTTTTTGATGGGATCCAAGTAAGTTGTATGGGACCAATTACATTCCTCAATACTCCGACCATATTCACTCCGTACTGAATAATTCACTACCTCTACTACTTAGCCTTAATCCCTGGTGGGCATAATGCGCAAACTAAATAATCTGTGGCATTGCCGGCTGCTGACGTTTGAGCAGAGTCCTCAAAAATGTGTATTATACATATTCAGGTTGACCCGCATTGAAATGTCTGTACCTGTTAAAATTGATTCCTAGTTTACTGTCCTATGACGACTTCTTTTAGCCAGCCCTTTTCTACCGAAGGCGTAATAGTACAGATTCTTTCGTTCTCGATAAACTACCTATCTTGTGCCTAGGTTTCCGGAAGTCAGAATCATTTTACAGGCGTAACCGCCTACAAACGTACATAAGTTCCTTTCTTCCTTGATCCTCAGCACACGATAAGCAGGGCAAAGACAAGTCACGAAATCAGACTTGTTAAAAGAAAGAACTATCAAACGTCAGTGCCTGCCGCAAATGGCGCCCAACTGGGCCCCACGTTAATTTACCGTAAGCATTAGGTTAGGTTAGGTTAAGGGGCTGCCGTGAATAACCACAGCACCATTCTGATACTCAACGGGATGTGTTGTCCCGACCCACTTTAAGCCTCGAACCAGCCTGTGCTCACAACAAAACATCGGAGCTGGCAAACAACAATGTCCTGCAAGTCCCCCAGCTCGGCAAAGTAGTTGGCTTCAAGAATTGACCTCCTCATACTCTGCAGGACCGGACAATCACAGAGAAAGTGGAATGTACTCTCCTTCTCTTCTTCATCTTCACAGCTTCTACAGTAGTCGTTATACGGAAGCCGATGCCTCCAGGTGCGCTCCCCAATTGGACAATGCCCAGTGATGACGCCCACAACCGTACCAATATGATGCTTTTTCAGCAACAATAGTTTGGCAGAACGGCTCATGTCCAGCCTTGGCAATATCACAGTCTGCACATGTATCGCAGTGACGTAGCTAGGATTTTGTTTCGGAGGGGGTCCACACATTCGTTACCAGAAATGTTAATATCCCATGTATTCGGTTCGTGTCTTTCCGCCTTATTCAGTGTAGGTATAGTTTAACCTAACGTTACGCAGTCTTTTTGCCGCTTGTTTAAGACAGAATAAAGATTCATTTGTCCAAGTAGTACGGTAGACGTTGTACGTACTCGTATATCGACTGGAGTTACCGGGCCAAAAACCATTGTTGACCTACAGGTAAAAAATCAGGTAGAGTTGACTAACTAGTTGCCATTGGACGCGCAGATCTACAGCTCTCCTCTTCCTTCCTGAGCTCTTTATGGATGCGACACAGGATGCGATACACGGCCTCCCAATTTCGATATGATCGAAACAAATTCCACAACATTTTCCGGGATCATTACACCTTCCAGTTCTTTCTCAAGTTCATCATGTTTCTCCATAAATCGCTGAAGAGCACATGCTCCGAGTCTTCATCTACTCCTGGATATTTCGGACAATTCAGCGAGTTGTCAAACTTGAACCTGTTAACGTATTATCTTCAGCTCCCATTTTCAGTAACGAACTTTGCCAGGTCGCGCTTCAGTTTCGTCCACAACTCGATTTGCGGGAATAGTGTGTATGTCCTTCAACCTTTTGACGATTCCTCCCACCGCTCCTGCCACTTTCTTAGAGAGTCGTTTCTTTCCCCTTCCTTTTATTGCGATTATTTCGTCGACGATGCGAGGTAGGTATGTAGAATGGTCCTAATAGACTTTTTTAGTAGATAAAATAAAACGACTTTACGAAGGCCGACAGCAGCATGTCAACTTTTTCCAAATTCAGCCTCAGAATTCAAATTTTCTGCAGATTCGAGATATCATAGTGACGCCTTATGCACTAATTCATTGTTTCTCAACCTGGGGGTCGCGACTCCCAGGGGGGTCGCGGTTAGGTGTAAGGGGGGCCGCGCTCTGTCTAAAAAATAACTAAAGTAAAATAATAATAAACAATTCCTTTTATTAAAGCACAAATTAAATCACAAATTCAAGTATTGGGTTACAAAAATAAATACATTTCAAGTTATAATAATAAAATAAAAGATTAATGCGACGGTTGGTTTTGCTTTTCATTTAGAAGTATATCGATCCGTGGTTCGTCATTGCAAACAGACAAGCGTAAATTATTTTCAAGCGATAATAGCCGATTTCTGTATTTAGTTTTCAAAGCCACCATAGATGCAAAGCCTTTTTCGCATAAGTAAGATGTGGCAAAAGGAATTAATGTTTTTAAAGCTTCTGTTACTAGGCTTCCATATTCACCGCGTTGTGACAGCCAAAACTTGTGCAAATCTTGAGATACAAATTCTAGTTGTAGAGTTTTGTCAGCTGATAATTCAATAAGTTGATTGTGGATCTCAACAGGTAATTAGGCAGCTACAACAACATTTTCGTCAAATGGGTTGAGGACCCATCGTTTTGAAAAATCATTCCCGTCATTTGGAAAATATTCCCTTAATTGAATTTTCAGTTCGTGTAAATGCGTTTTCATGTTATATAATACGCGATCAATAATTGCATTTTCCAAATCCTTATTTTTGTCAATAAATTCAGACGTTGCAAGGAATGCGTCAAAATTACGTTTTTCCAGGCGAGCTATCCAAATATCGAGCTTTTTGATGAAAGCATTGACTTTATCCGTCATTAGTAAGATATTTTTGTTGCGACCTTGTAAAGTAGTATTCAAAATATTCAAGTGGGAGAATATATCACTTAAATAAGCCAATTGCAATAAAATTTCTTTATTTTGCAAAAACTCTGAAAAAGAGCTATTTTTGTCTGTAAAAAAGATTTTCAACTCCTCGCGCAATTCGAAAAGCCTCGATAGAACTTTTCCTCGCGACAACCATCTAACTTCTGTATGGAAAAGGAGAGAATCGTTTTTGGAACCCATTTCTTCGCACAATGTAGAAAGCAACCTAGTTTGCAACGGCCGGCTTTTTATAAAATTAACCATTTTCACAGCTTCAGATAGGACATTTTTGAAACTATCTGGCATTTTTTTGGTAGCGAGCGAATGTCTGTGAAGGAAGCAATGCGTCCATTCCATTTGCGGCATAATGCCTTTTAACTTAACTATCAAACCACTGTTTTTGCCAGTTATCGCTTTGGCACCGTCAGTACATGCCGCAATGCATTTAGTCCAGTCCAGGTTTTCTTGTTGTATTGCATCCATAAAAACTTTAAAAAGTCCTTCGCCGGTGGCCTGACCAGGGATCGGTTTGCAAAATAGCATATTTTCTTCAATTGTTCCCTTGCATTCGTATCGGACGAAACATAAAAATTGAGCCAAGTTCGATACATCTGTTGATTCGTCAAACTGAATGGCAAAAAATTCACTTGATTTGACCTTATCAATTATTTGACGGTAGACATCAATGGCCATCTCATTTATGCGTCTGGATATTGTATCATTTGACAGAGGAACCATTTTTAATTTGTTTGCTTCTTCGGGGCCTATCATCAAATTTACCATATCAATGGCAGCTGGTAAAATTAGATTTGCCGCAATCGTGTGAGGCTTAGACTCCCTGGCCACTCTTAATGATACCAAGTAAGAGGCATGAAGTGCTGCTTTCTCCCAATGACCTGATTTATTAATGTCAATTTGCTGATTTTTTAAAACCTGTGCTTGACGCTCGAAGTATTCTAACGGCTTTCTTTGTAAGGACGGATGTTTGGTTTCAAGATGGCGGGCTAATTTGGATGGTTTCATGCTTTCTGCGGATAGTACTTGATAACACACAACACATTGCGGCTTGTTATCGAGTGCTATAAATCCATATTTTAAGTAAGTATCGTTGTATAACCTGGTCTTCTTCTTCATAGATTCACCGGATGTAGACGGTCTATCTCGTTTTGTTACGAATTTATCCATTCTGTTGCCTTTTTTTTAATAGTTTTGTATATCGCTACTGAATAATTGAAAAAAAAAACGTTCCGTTTGTTTTCGTAATTTAAAGTAAAAGACAAAATGTATTGGGCATCATGCGACGGAAATCAATCGAAGCATATGTAGGCAAAACAGACGCAAGGTAGCGGAAGTGACACCATAACAATTTTCTAACGACAACCACATTGCTACAATGTACGCAGCTGCCTTGCATTTGCCTGCAATTCGACTTTCTCTAAATTTTCATGTTATTATTTTTTTAATTTTGCCACTTATACACTCCCCGACAATAGGATATCGCACTTAAAAATCCGACATAATTTTGTCTATCCTTTTGTCGCACATTTAACAGTTGCAATATGCTAAACTTGAATTTACCAAATCAAAGGAGACGCAGCTTTCCCAAACTACAAATTTTATTTATATGTATATATATATTTCGGGAGCGACTTACCCCCTTCTTCAGTACAAAAGCTACTAAATATAATGGCAAGATACAGGTCATAATATACGTTACTAATTACTTACTTTTAAGGACAGGTAGATCAGACCAGAAACTCATTTTATTGCATCACCTATCGGTTTATGGCGCTTCTCTACCTGCTCTTTTACGATTCTTCGCAATTAATCTAACTAATTTTGAAGGGCAGTTTCCTTGGTCCGTATTCAATATTCGCGTCGTGTCTTCTCGAATGATCTCCAAGCTCTCCCAGGGATCTAACGTATTCGTCCGGTTCGTATATCGCAATAGTTCTAGGTTCTCGCGCTGAACAGTGCGTCCTTCTTCGATGATATGGGCCGCTACTGATGATCGTACTGATGAATTCGCTTTCCGGATGCTGTTAACGGCTTCTCTGATGTGTTCGTTGAATCGCGTCGTTACTAACCGCTTCGTCTGTCCTATATAAACTTTGTCGCAATCGCTACACGTTATCCGATATATGCCGCTTTTCTCCTCGAGTTTTAGTGGGTCCTTCACGCTGCCTAGTATATTCCTCAGGGTGGTGTTTCTGCTCGATCCGACTACCTGTAAATTAAAATGCTTTAATAAGTTTTTAATTTTAGGAAACAAGTGGGAGTTAGGGATACTTATACGCCTTGGAATGTTTTCCATGGGCTGCGTAAACAGCGTTGTATACTTTAACCTGTCAGAGAAGCCGTTAACAGCATCCGGAAAGCGAATTCATCAGTACGATCATCAGTAGCGGCCCATATCATCGAAGAAGGACACACTGTTCAGTGCGAGAACCTAGAACTATTGCGATATACGAACCGGACGAATACGTTAGATCCCTGGGAGAGCTTGGAGATCATTCGAGAAGACACGACGCGAATATTGAATACGGACCAAGGAAACTGCCCTTCAAAATTAGTTAGATTAATTGCGAAGAATCGTAAAAGAGCAGGTAGAGAAGCGCCATAAACCGATAGGTGATGCAATAAAATGAGTTTCTGGTCTGATCTACCTGTCCTTAAAAGTAAGTAATTAGTAACGTATATTATGACCTGTATCTTGCCATTATATTTAGTAGCTTTTGTACTGAAGAAGGGGGTAAGTCGCTCCCGAAATATATATATACATATAAATAAAATTTGTAGTTTGGGAAAGCTGCGTCTCCTTTGATTTAGTTGACAACTACAAACGTCGGACGACACCTAACATATTTTGAATTTACCGTTTTTATTTGCCACATTTTCGGTTCATTGTTGCTAGCTAACATGCAGCATCACAAAATATTGTTAAGTATCAAATTTTATCAAAATACACCCAACATACGAAAAATTGTGTTGCATTTTTAAGTGCGACTATCCTGTTGTCGGGGAGTGTATGTCACTACTCATAAACACTGTTTATTGATTTATTTACCACTATTTTCACTAATTTATTAACGTTATTATCCATGAAACACTTCTTCTCGGTCTGTTTTTATAAAATAAAGGGCAAAAGAACTTGCACAAAAACGCTTTCTTTTCCTAAACACACTTTTTTCAAATCGAATGTGCTCGATTGTGCCAATTCGCTACAACTTCGGACTTACTACAGAAAAAACATATCCCGTCTCTTCCTGGAAATGAAATACTAGAGGCGATTTCATAATTCGAGTTCAGTCTCGTGTAAAAATGTTGTTTGAATATATACGTTAAATATGCGGAACTGTATTTTTGTGCAAGTATATCAGAACTTGCACAAAAATACAGTCTTTGCAATGTTAGTAATTAGTAATGCAAGAGTTTGATAGTAGTTAATATATTAAATGGGGGAGGGGGGTCGCGACGGTTTCATTTGATTGATTTTGTTGTTTAGGGGGGTCGCGACACTAAAAAGGTTGAGAAACAATGCACTAATTGAATCATATACATATACACTTTAAGGGAATATCGTCGACGAAACGTTACTCTTAAGATCTCAAGATGAAGTATATATAACGGAAACTAAGGCCAGATCCTGATCACGGCGTTACTACAGGGTGGCGCAAAACTACCGTTATGGTTCAAATGCTTAATAACTTTTTAATTTAATTTTTTATTTTTATTTCAGAATTTTGTGAAGAAAACTTCGGGAATTTGAAATGGAACAGTACACAACACAGTAGCGATCAAAAATTGTTGAAGACAAAAAGCAGAAGAAAATCGCTATTTCATTCACAATTTGATAATGAGCGATGAAGCCCATTTCCAATTGAATGGTTTCGTAAACAAGCAAAATTGCAGGATATGGGATACGGAAAATCCAAGAACAGCTCATCAGCAACAATTACACCCACTTAAGTGTACTGTTTGGTGCGGCGTATCGTATGAAAGGATCATTGGTCCATATTTCTTTGAAAATGCACATGGCGCCGCAGTTACGGTTAATGGTGCTGAATATCGAACGATGCTGGACAATTTTTTGAGGCCAGCTGTAGAAAACCATCCACAGTTGTGGTTCCAACAAGATGGAGCCACAGCCCACACTGCAAGGGATACAATGGCTCTGTTACGGGACCTCTTTGGCGAACGCATTATTTCGCGCAGAAGCGATTTCAATTGGCCCCCACGTTCACCGGATTCAACAGCGCCAGACTGTTTTCTTTGGGGTTATTTGAAAGAAAGGGTATACGTAAATAAGCCAGCGACCATACCAGAGCTAAAACAAAACATTCGCAATGAAATTCGAGCCATAACACCCGAAATTTTACAAAAAGTTATGGAAAATGTACTGGAAAGAGCACGAATGTGCGAAGCCGAAAATGGCCACCACTTGCGGGATATAATTTTTCATACTTAAGCCAAAATTATTCCCCATTAATATACTGTATAACAAAAAAAAAAATTATAATAATTAACCATTAAATAAAAAAGTTATTAAACATTCAAACCATAACGGTAGTTTTGCGCCACCCTGTAAAACGAACTCCATCCCGGACAGTGAATGCTCGAAGAAATTCGATTAATGTTCTGCCAGGGAAATTGTTAGTCGAAGTGATTTGTGTGTGTGGCTTTGTCCTGAAAACTGTAAGGGAAACGTTGAACTCCTGAAACCTTGTGGTAGAAAGTGGCCGCAAAGACATAAAACTCCAACATGGAACACGGTCGAAACCCTTAGCATAACTCTCTCACTGCAGAGTGAAATCAATAATTCAAGTATTATCGTAAAACAACGTAAGCGTGCCACTTAAGATCCTTTCTTTAGTGCAAAGCTTCCAGAATGAGTGGACTGCTCACAAAGAATGTTTATACTGGGTTCCTGGTCGCATCGGGATACTCTGTAATTGAACTGGCTGACGAACTAGCCCAGCCAGGACAGCCTCGAACACTCGCTTCTCTAGTTCGGAGACCTTTTACGGGATATACCACATATATGTTGGTCGATGAATTGTTACAAAAGGATATTGCGTGGCACATATTGGGCCACTGGATAACGCTTCAAAGATTTGAAATTCACTAAGGCCACCGGCCATTGGGATATCAAAGGCAGATCCTCTTAACTGTTACAGCAAAACCAGAATATGATTCGAGTTATCAATGGTGTTCTAATTGGACACTCTTGTCTGAGAGGCCATCTTTAGACATAAGCCATGGGCATGGTAGAGGAGAGTAGCTGTCGCTTCTGCAAAGGTGACGATGAACCGTCACTGGATATTCTCTGTTAATGTGTGGTAGGGTACGTCTTGGTGTTGGTTTCCCCCAACCAGAAGATATCACATCGACACTACCTAAGTGTCACCATTCACTGTCAAACTCGAGCTCGAACCTGGTACAAATGTTCTTTGAAAAGCTCAAGACACACACACACACTTCACATAAACGTGAAGAAAATCGGTCCACTTGTACCATGTTCGAGATCGAGTTCGATAGTGTATAGTGACACTAACATTCTGATTAACTTCATCAGTCTACCTTAGATCGACAGGCTTACTCCGTTTGTAGGATCTAAGCCTATAGCACCATATCCCACTTAGCCTCTTTGCTTGCTAACCTCACTTTCCCACAAAAATAAATAAATAATAATAAATATCTGCTTCTTTCCTTTGCTGAAAAAAAAGCTGCAACAGCAGATCCTGACCTTTGGAAAGATTGGGCAATTTTTGACTGAATGTGTGACGCCATAGACTAACTGACTGATAAAAAGTAGTAATTTTTAAGGTTCTTGTGGGTACATCGTTAAATATTGTTGGATTTTTATTTAGAACCACACAATTTCGGACCCTTGGACCCCCCCCCCCCCCCCTGGCTACGTCACTGCATGTGGGGCGTGAAAATAATGCTTTATGGCTTTTCCCGGCATGCCATAGCAGGTGATTAAAAAGGACAGGATATGTATAGGTAAGTATACCAGCAAATTGCATCATCCGAAATCTTTTATATTCTAACTAAACGTCTCACTACCCCTCTCTCTAGAATATTTCCAGAAGTTGTGAAAAAGTATATTCGAATTTTTAAATTTAAAGGATCTGGCTTCCAACCGAATTTCAATATCCAAGAATTATTGACTTATTGAAAATTCTGTTTAAACTTTGATACTAACGTCCCATGCACAGACAAAAAAAAAACGGTTCACCAATTCTCCGTAAGAGATGCTTTACATCAATTTTACATGTCTAGATAGCATTGCGAGTACGATTCAACCTTTCGCGAGTTTTTTTCCAATTCTCAATCCAATTTAAGATTAAAAGAAAACACAGCCACAATTTCCGAAGAACAAACATGAAATAGGAATATTCAAAGGGGCGATCTCAATTTAAAAAAGGCCGAAAAGGTTGCAGCTCACGATATTTGATGGCTATCTACGAGAGATGAATCGTTTTTCTGCTGCAGGAAATTGAAATTAAACTTGTAGTTTTGACTGTAGACACCCTAGTTAAGGTCTGTGAATGCAGTGAAATTTACCTAAAGATGTTATATTAGATATAAGATAATTAGGTAAATACTTTAATAATTTATCTCATGCTATGCATGAAATTTAATTTAATAACTTATATCTTATACATAAAGATTGGAATGTACAATGCGATACATCCATATTAGTCTACCCTCGTCACACGGTTCGATAGCATCTCTGTGGGGATCTTCTCTAACTAGGTCTTCAAGTTAATATCTGCAAAATTTGTTCTACACTCGACAAGTAATTACTTGGTCTTATCTTCGAAGCACCAAAAGGATGCCTTACGAATTATACAAGACTTTGGAAAAGAGATTTATAAAGCGCACGCAAGTTGTAAGATATAGTTATTGAAATTTGTATTTTTTGGGTAAGGTAAACGCTTAATAATACTCGTAATTTAATACTCTAGGTTAGGTTAGGTTAGTGTCAGAGCTCACTTAGACCACAGATGGGTCCGTTGTGATACCAGCGGTATTTAACAACCTGCAAAATTAATCATTAAGCAACTTCTGCAAAAATCATTGTAAGGACGCTGGAGTCTTCTGGCGTACTCGCCGATCAGACAATGCCCAGTGATAACTCCAGCGATATAGCCATTTGAAAAGTGCAAGCCTTGACCATTTAACTGCTCTAGTTTAAGAGATATTCGCGTTTTTATATTTAGCAGTCGAGGGGTCACTTTGCCTTGAAATTTTCAAGTTTTTTTTTTTGCAGTTTTCGGTTCGAAATTGAATTTTCTGTTTTTGGGGTTAGGTACAACGTTTTAAGGCACAATTAAATTCATTCTCTAGCTGCCGTAGTTTTCGAGTTAGAGCCATTTGAAAAAGTGCACGTTTCCACCCTCTAGCTGCTCTATTTTAGGAGATATTCGCGTTTTTATGTTAGGTCACGTGGAGTAGCTTTCCCTTGAAATTTCTAGGATTTCTTGCAGTTTTTGGTCCTGAATCGAATTTTCTATTTTTAGAATAAGGTACAAGCTGCATTTTAAGGCAAAATTCAACTCTATGGCTGCCGTAGGTTTCGAGTTAGAGTCATTTGGAAAGTTCAAGTTTCGACCTTCTAGCTGCTCTTGTTTAGGAGATATTCGCGTTTTTATGTTTTGGGGGACGAAGAGTGACTTTACCTTGAAATTTTCAATTTTTTTGTAGTTTAGAACTTTCTACTTTTGGGGTAAGGTACAGGCTCCATTCTAAGGCAAAATTCAACACTTTAGCTGCCGTAGTTTTCAAGTTAGAGCCATTTGAAAAAGTGGAGGCTTTGGTCCTCTAACTGCTCCAGTTTCGGAAATATTTGCGTTTTTATGTTTGGCGGTGGAGGAGTGACCTCGCCTTCTTAAAGAGTCATAGCGGAAAATTGGAACCCTTGGGAGAGATTTCGGGAAGGGGCAACCACAAAACCTGTCATACAGCCATGGGCAAAGTCACCGCAAATATAACGTTTCGCGGATCAACTAAATCCATTAGCCAAAATCTCTACCTGGGTGTCGATTTTGTTCGTAGCTTTGAACTTGCGTCATACTTATTAAGTCTCCTCAATATATAACTGCCTTATCGTTCAAAGAAACTTGTAATGAAATACCTGTAACGAACCATATTATGGTCTGGTAGTGCTGCTCCCACCAGCAGATCAAAGCAGCACCTGATGAATAGTTATCTGTTGGTGGTACGAAACCAGAGACCGAGGGTCCCATTACACCCGGACCCAGGTGCGACAGTGTGGGCGTCTGATCCGTCCGTCGACCATTCCATCCTTATCGACAATTTTTTTTATTCCCCATTTTTACCTCCCCTGTTTGTGTTGTCTTCCCCAGGCCTATGAATTTTTGTTAATACGTAAAGGACAGGGGCAACGAGCGGCGAAAACCCCGCCCACATCTCCCGAACTGAGCTACAGCAAGCATAGGCCGCTGCTTAGCTCGTTGAGGGGCTCCGTCCCCGGGCATCTTCGGATGCCCACCAAACCGTCCGTTACAAACTATTGTACATACCCGCGAAGTCAGAAGCTCAGCGGTTGCGACTCAACCATTTCCATGTTTCCGTAGGGTTTAAGGCGTAAAAATGTCATCTCACACGCCATCGACGTCGGCAGCAACAAGCCAATCAATCAGAGATATTTACCTGTCCCTCTAGCCGTCGAGAAGCTCCTCTATAATGAGATTGATCGGATGCTGGAAATAGCTGTGATATAGGAATCGCAAAGCCCATGGTCGTTACTAATCACCTTGGTAGTCAAACCTAACGCTGTATGTGTCTGGATCCGTGCAAGGTCAACGAGGTGACCTTAAAGGATGCTTATCTCTTGTCGCTCATCGATGAAATTTTGAGCCGCTACCCCAAGGCTGAGTTCATCACGAGCTTAGACTTGAAGCATGCGTTTTTGGCAAATTTCCCTCGATGAAGCATGGCAGCAAAGCGGCGAAACCAAGCGAAACCACTGAATGGAATTCAAACTCCACACAGCATGCTCATAAGTGGACCAAATATCTCTTCATCTTGAACGTCCAAGACTTATGGTCAGATTAGAAAAGTGAATACATAGTTCCGTACTCTAGAAACCCAATAACTTAGTAAGACTAGAATGGTTCTTATCTATAGACGGCCTCTGAAGTTTGGCCTCGCGTCAGCGTTCATCGCGTACTGATTTTCCATTAAAAAACAAAAACAAGTGAAAATACTATTTCCATGATGACCAAGTTAGTGTTATCCTTCGTTTTTACAATGCTCTGCCACGGTCTTCACGTGGATTACAAGAATATGTGCCCGCGTTCTGATAAATTCTGCATAAAAGTGAAGTTGTCCTCAAACGAAAGCTACGCGCTCGTTCAAAATGTAACGCATCCCCATAGAAAAGTGACTTTCGGTGGTTCGCGAATGCATGCTATTCCGGAAAATTTCTTTTTAGTTTTCACAAAAGTCGAGTTCCTTGCGATTAATCGATGCAAATTGCAAACTTTACACGAAGCTGACTTTTCCGGAGCCGATAGTTTGAAGCGATTGGAAATGTGGAAGAATCAAATTCAAAAATTGCCGGCGGATTTGTTTTCGGGCGCCCGGAGCTTGGAATGGCTCGATTTGAGCTCGAATCGAATTAGTACTCTAAACTCCCAGTGTTTTCATGGATTGAGACGACTCAAAAAGCTTTTACTTTTCAAAAATCAAATTCGTAAACTTCCGCGACTGCTATTCCGCGATCTTGTGTCCTTGGAAGCAATTCACCTTGAAGACAATTTCATTGAAGTGCTAGAAGAAGATGTCTTTGCGACTAACCCTAGGTTGGGAATAGTGCGGATTCGCAACAATCGATTGAAGACTGTCCATCCTGCAATTTTTCTCAACATGCGAAATTTGTACTGGCTCGATTTATCGCATAACTATTTTGGGGAAATTCAGGTCAATACGCTGGACACACTCTACGTAACCGATTGCCGAATCACTAAATGCATTGTGAATGGGAAAATACGGAAGCTGTTTGCGAACAACAACGAAATCCACACTCTATTCTTGGGGGACCTTACAAACACCCAGGAGATTCACATCGCCAATAATAGGATGCAGGACTTGAGCAGCATAACCAGAGCCAAACACCTGGTCAAATTAGATGTGTCGCAGAACCGCCTGGCCACCCTCAATCCCTTGGATTTCTCACAGATGCCTGATTTAGTGCTGCTGAATTTATCGAATACCAACCTCCAGGATATCGCAGCCAATGCTTTTACTGCACAGCGCAATCTGGCGATATTGGACTTATCGCACAACACACTTACATCGATTCCATCGGCTACGCTTACACCTCTGCGAAAGTTACGAGAATTGTATTTGGATTACAATATGTTGCGAGAGATAAGTTATGCCAACCTGCGAGATACTTTGCCCGCCCTCAAGAACCTCGGATTGTACGGTAACAATTGGAAATGCTCTTATCTGGGGGACGTTGTTGAATATATGGATCGGAATGGAATTACCGTGTCGAATAGTATCTACAGTGGTAGTAGTCGAGAAGGAGACGTTGCGGGCATAAATTGTACATCGTAACGATAAGTTCAGCAATATTTTATACGTTAAATCCGAGTAAGCAATGTATGTCCATGTTGTAGCATTTAATAAATTCGAGAGAAATGACAAAATGGTGTTTTGTGTTATATGAATCTCTAGTGAAAGTCAAAGCGACGACCTACATCAAGCCAGTATATACATATTTAGACATTAAGCAAATTCCAGTGGTCAGTACAAGCACTAGGTCGTCGCTACATTAGCTTAGCGTCTTCTTATCAAGTCGTTATTAACTCTCGGCAATAATGTTATCTGTTTGTTGCTCTACATTGGATTCGAGCTAACCGAAATCATAGAAAATGTTGTGATTTCTGAGAAAAAAATACAAAACGTTTTTTCTCTATTTCGGTTTATGCTTTTTGGAGTGCCGAGTCCGAATTTGAACTTCGCCCCTTAACCCATTAGTGCAGTGGCAACATTTTTTTTTCTATTATGGAATTATATACGCTCAACATCATCATCGTGGCCTTGGCCGCCTGGATCGTTGTCCTCCAATTATCTCGGTCACGTGACCGCGTCCTCCAATCTTGGAACCCCAGCAGCTTTCCGGCATCCGCATATACTGAGCTCTCCCAATGAGATCTCGGTCGTCTAGGCAGTGTCGCTCCGTCGACTCGTTCTGCATTCATTACTCTCCTTGGCATGCGATCATCGTCCATTCGTTGTACATGCCCTGCCCATTAAAGTCTTTGTAGTTTGACGATTTTCGGAACTTCCAGCTCCTCGTACCGTTCATACAACATATAGTTGTACCGGATGCGCCATCCATCTCGATCGCAAACACCCCCGAAAATTCGTCGTAGAACCTTACGTTCAAATGTGTCTACCATGTTTTCGGAAGCTTGAGTTAGGGTCCATGCTTCTCAACCATAGCATAGCAATGGTCGTATAATAGTTTTGTCCACGCCGAGCTTCGTGTTTCTGTGCACATGCTTCGCTTTCATTATGGGGAATACCCAGAAAAAAGTGATAGATTACGTCAGTTTCGTTGGCATCCCTTGACAAGCTGCATCCCAGGTATACGAAGGCATTCACGAACTCGATGTTGAGGTCCCCCCACATTGATGCTCGGTTGTGCAGGTGTTCTTGTCGTCGATTCATCATCATCATCGTGGCGCGACAGCCCGACGTCGGGCCTTGGCCGCCTGGATCATTGTCCTCCAATTATCTCGGTCACGTGACCGCGTCCTCCAATTTTGGGAGCCCAGCAGCTGCGCGGCGTCCACACCTACTGAGCTCTCCCAACGAGATCTCGGTCGTCCTCGCAGTCTCGCTCCGTCGACTCGTTCTGCATTCATTACTCTCTTAGGCATGCGATCCATTCTTTGTACATGCCCTGCCCATTGAAGTCGTTGTAGTTTGACGATTTTCGAGACTTGCAGCTCATCGTACATTTCATACAACTCATGGTTGTACCGGATGCGCCATCCATCTCGATCGCAAACAGCCCCGAAAATTCGCCGTAGAACCTTACGTTCGAAAGTGTCTAGCATGTTTTCGGAGGCTTGAGTTAGGGTCCATGCTTCGCAGCCATAGCATAGCACTGGTCGTATAATGGTTTTGTACACGCGGAGCTTCGTGTTTCTGTGCACATGTTTCGATTTCATTATGGGGAGAACTGAGAAAAAAGTCTTATTAGCTAACTGTATCCGTCATTTGATTTCGTCAGTTTCGTTGGCGTCCCTTGACAGGTTGCAACCCAGGTAAATGAAGTTGTTCACGAACTCGATGTTGAGGTCCCCCACAATGATGCTCGGTTGTGCAGGTGTCCTTGTCACCGATTGCATCATTATTTTAGTTTTACCCTCGTTGATACGTAGTCCAACTTCTTTTGCAGCGGTATCGAGCGTATGCAGAAGTTCTTCTGCGTCGGCCAATCTTCGGGACATGATCTTGATGTCGCCGGCATACGCTGCTAATTGCGTCGACTTGATGAGTAGCGTCTTGCTGTTGTCCATATTCATGGCCCGAATAACGTATTCCAGTGCTAGGTTGAAGAGGGTCGGTGCCAGTCCATCGCCCTGTTTCAGACCAGTGCGTGTTCCAAATAGATCAGTAAGTCTATTCTGGATCCTGACTTGTGAGACGGAGTTGGTCATCGTCATCTTTGTCAGTCGCACTAATCTGGCCGGTATACCAAATTGCAGCATGATGTACAGTACTCCACGATACTGTCGTACGCCTGCTTGAAGTCGACAAAGATTTGGTATACGTTTACGTTGTATTCCCAGCACCTCTGGAGTATCAGTTTGACTGAGAAGAGCTGATCGGTTGTGGAGCTACCAGGTCTGAAACCGTTTTGATATTGGCCAATGATTCGTTCTGCGTACGGTTTTATTCTATTTTCCAGAATTATCGTCCGAATTTTATAGGACGTACAAACTAGTGATATGCCCCTGTAATTCTCACACAGTTTATCTCCCTTTTTGTGAATTGAACAGATGATGCTTCTACGTCAATCGTGTCGGATCGCCTCGTCCTCCCATACTCGCAGGAGTAATTGATGTATGGCATTAGCTAGACCCGTTCCACCGAATTTTAGCAGTTCAACTGGAATCTCGTCAGCGCCCGGCGCTTTATTTCGTTTTAGTGACCGCGACGCCAGATCAACTTCCTCTACTATCGAGGGTTGTATGGGTGGGCCTAGATCAACAATATCGTCGAGAGCTTCTTGTGTGGGGATGTTAGATGGTAGGTTCAGAAGCTCTTCAAAATAAGAGACCCATCGTTTGTTGATGCCATCGGTGTCGCTGATGATGTTTCCTTCCTTGTCCTTACAAAGGCTAGTCCTGGATTGGTAGCCGTTCTTAATTGCATTTACTAGTTTATACGCTTGTCTGGTGTTCCTATTAGCTAAGTTTTCGTTTATATTGATCAACTGCTCGTCAAAGTATTTACGTTTCTTACATCTAATTTTTCTATTCGATATTCGCCGTAGCTCGTCATATTTTTCTCTTCTGGCTCTGGTTCCTCGTTGAATCCATTGTCTGTAGGCCTCGTTTTTCGCGTCAAGTGAATTTTCGCATTTTTCGTCGAACCATAGTCATTTCGCGATCGCCGGGCCTTAAATCCCACGACCTTCTCTGCGACATCCTTAATGGTACCCTTGAGTTCTTCCTTCCCAGAACCCATGAACGCCTGTGTTGCTGATGTTGTGTAGCATAGGCGATAGTGTTTCCTCAAGGGCGGCAGCATACGCCACCGCCGTAGCATCGCTCAGAAGCGTATCAACCGCAAAGATTTTGGGAGGGCTGATTCTCGATTGGTGCACTGAGGAAATTCTACATCTGTAGGTCGTCTTCACCAAGTGATGATCTGAGTCGCAGTTTGCTCCTTGATAGAAGCGGACATCCATTACACTAGACGCCCACCTCCTGCAAATGAGGATGTGATCAATTTGGTAGACGGTATGTGCGTCTGAAGACTTCCAGGTCTAGAAAGAAAAAACTAGAAAGTTGAATATCTCCTAAACTAGAGCAGCTAGACGGTCGAAACTTACACTTTTTCAAATGGCTCTAACTCGAAAACTCCGGCAGCTGGAGAGTTGAATTTTGCCTTAAAACGCAGCTTGTACCTTACCCCAAAGATAGAAAATTCGATTCGAAAACTGCCAAAAACATTCTGAGCGCTTGTTCATAGAAATATCCACTACCAACTAGTTTTTCATGCATCAGGAGTTATCGGACCAAATCCATATTCAGAGCTACCATATTGGAGGATGAAGTGTACCAACACCCAGAATAAAACTCAATCATGGATGCACACACACATTCCGATGAACAATTTCAGTCTACCGTGAGAAGAGCATGAAAATTTAATGAAAAATCGATTAGAGATAGTGCAATTATTCATTGAGTTATCTCCACTAGCAAGCTTCCATTTACTTACGTCGGCTTTGATCACTTACCCATGCAATACCGGATAAATGCCAAGTATCCTTATTATACACGATTATATGAGGATATGTGTGAAGTCATGTTTGTTAAGGGTATAGTATGTACGCATATGTACGGCCTTAGATCCATATGGTCGTCCTTGGAAGTCCGCTTCATTTGCAATTATATTGTGTCGATGGGCCGAGATTACTTGCCAGCTTTGCGGTTGACCATGCATAAAGGAACTTCTTTGAAGGTTGGTTTCACTCGAAATTAATATTGTAAGGATGCCGAAGAGGAAAAGAGAATATTGAATGCTTCTTCGGTGCCTGGACTAGAAAATAATATGAGGAGATTTGTGATAGCAAACTATAGGAAGGCATAATATAATAAATGAATTGATATAGAACGAAGTTTTGTTTGTGGAACGAGAGAAAATTAGATATGGCCCTAAAATTACACATACATATCTAAAATTCTTTGGGCAATCTATATCTAAAAGACAGTTAAAACTCGTTCTAATTATTTTTAATGTGATAGAATTAACCAATTTTGAATGTGGACTGAGATTTTCGATTTCCAGTGCACTTCGTCGGCCAAATACTGAATTCCGACTCTTTCTTTTTATAACAGCTGTCCTTGTCTTCCCTAAAATATAAACAGGGCAAATGCAAAACCATAGCATAGTTAACCAACCAATCAACTGATAACAATTGAAGTACCGCTTTTTCTTCTTCAACATCGACTAGAAGACTGCTCGGTTCCCGTGCTGGTAAGGGAGCTGATACCGACAAAGGATTTCGACAACAGAAGCGAACTAGGAAGAACGACGGGGCACAGGTCCCGCCAAGACAAAGGTTTTGGACTGACCAAGACCTAAGAGAAATCTGACTGCTTGGTCGGTTTCACTAGGCAGGACGGTTCTAGAGTTTTCCACGGTAGTTTAATCATAGAGGAACTAGATAAGAGGTGGAACTCGGTACAACTGAGACGATGGTTGTTCCTATTGGATTTGTTGCATATGTATTGAATTCCACTGTCGGTACACAATGGAATTGCGGAAAACAGATAGCAAAACCACCGCGTCATATGTTTCCGTTTACCAGAAAGAGATAAGACTATCACAGCAGATCGATCAGGTAATACCAAAGTGCGTTCATTCTCTTGTTTTTCGATTCTGGCAATACTAAATATCTGTCAAATCGCACGCATAGAGGGAAATCCAACCAAAACCATGCACGCACACATACGTAACCTATCCACCGTGTTACTTATGCAATCGCAACTAAAACTGACTTTTGAGCAGCTGTTCGGAATTGCATTTGTCCTTATCCCTCTAAAGGGCCATTCCCTCCTAATTGTAGCTGTCGTTTTCAGCTCAACGGGGTAAGTTTGTATGCGTTGGAGTAAGTGCGTCCCTGTCTACAAAATTATTTGTTCTGAGTTCCACCTCTTATCTGCTTCCTCTATGGTTTAATGACACATTGATAATCGAAGCTCATGTGACCGTGAAGGTCCAGTAGTGACAGCTGTCAAAGTTGGCATCTGTCAAAATTTACTCCTTAGGCGGCTATTACACTATAAAAGTTCTTTTACAAATATATTTGACGAACGATATTTCAAAAGAACTTTTATGAATAATATTAGCCGCTAAAGGAGGAAGGTGTGCAAGCATATTAGAAAAGTAGTTGAAACAAGCAACGTCCATGTCGCAAATCTTTTCTTAGGCGGCTATTACACTATAAAAGTTCTTTGAAAAATAGCTTTCATAAAAGATATTTGTAAAAGAACTTTTATAGTGTAATAGCCGCCTTAGTGAGCTGACAGATGGCACGATTCTATTTATTCGATCGGTGCCTTGAAAGTGGCTCATATTGATCATGTGATATATGAAAAAAAAACGTTTCACTTTTAAAAGGATATATGTACATATCAAAGCATCACCATGCCGTTCTTTACAAACCAAAATATACTAACATTTAGCACCACCACATTGACAGCAATTTTCCATTTCATTTTTCCGGCATCAGTTTTTAAAACTGTTTCCAATAAAATGGATCCCCACCAATGACTACCAGTCAAACTTTAAACTTTTAGTTCGAAGACAATTTAAAAGTTGATAGCATAAGCCACTAACTTTATATGTATCTAACATCCAGAAACTCAAAATGTCCACTTATTGCCACAAAGTTTTTTTATCAACTTCAAGCAAAAAGTCCACACTGTTTCTCACTCTTACTTAAAGTTTTCGGAAAAGTTGGCAATGGATATAAATAGGGCAAAAGATATATATCTTGACATCTCCTAGGATTTTATTGATATATACGTGTACGACCGAAGGTCCACTATAGAAGGACAATCACTTTTCATTTGACTTGAGGCATTTTAACTTTCGGCTCAAGGGGATAGAAATTAAGATTTGTACCTGAACTATTGAAGAGTTTACGAAAAATCAAGCCCGAAATAGAGAACTTCGCTTACAAGATGAGGGTTTTTTAGATTCTGCCGAGGCTAAAAGAGAATTTGCATTTTCTCTTTCATCGTGTCGCACACTACGCTGAACTTCTCGAGCCTTCTGACGGTAAAGGAGCTCGATGTTGCTTCGATTGTCGTTTGATGATCTACTTCGATTGTTGTCCTATGCTGCAGCTAAATGTGCCTTCACCTCTTTTTTTTAACAACCCGCTGTCATGCAGCGTCGAACATCCAAGGCTTTTGCAGGCAATCCGTGTTTGTTCCAAGGGTGGTATGTGCGCTCTCAATGTATGCATTTTTGACTGCCTCCCAGTGTTCATTCACGTCAATATCTAGACGTCTAGACAGCTGCTTTTTGCACAAGATGATCGTTGTATTGTTGTAAGACAGCTGGATTTTTGAGCCGGGCGATGTTGAATTTGCGGCGCCTGGATCTTTCGTCAATAGGACGGCGAACGGCTCCTATACGCAGTCGAACTTTAGCGATCATGGTCTTTTCCCAGCCCAATATCGGCACCCTTCCTACTTCGAACGTCCAAAGGACAACTTCTGAATCTTTTACTAATGTCAAAATGATCGATCTGATTTTGTGTTCTGCGCCGATCAACAGAGGCCCAAGTGGCTTGTTGGAGGTCTTAATGCTCAAATGTACATATATAGTACTACAGATGAAGAGACTGTGAAATTTGCAGAATTCTACAAATCTTTCACCGTTATCATTACGATCACCAAGTCCGTGTCTCCGCATCACATGTCTGAGCCCATTGTTATCAGTAACCACTTTTGCATTCAAAACTCGCATAATCGTTATGAAGTCACTTTGAGGTGTTCTGCTCTGGACGGCGTTAAGTTGTCCATAGAAGGAGTCTTTCGCCAAGGAGCATAACATTGTATTATTGCGATGTTTCTCTTTTTCGTCCGGAGCCTGGTGGTCATGATTCTGTCGGAGACAGGATCCCAGTAGAAGAAACAGCTTTGTGCGGCTCTGGTTAAGAGGAGCCCCACACCTGACTCACGACCACTACCGCGGTAGCTTTATCGGAGTACAGTGGTACCCGTTGGAGAGATAAACTCTCCGCTGTTCCACTATCTTATCTCATTACATAACTCCTAAGATGTTTAATTTGTACCGCTGAAATTCACTGAAGAAATCGTGCGTTCTGATCCATTGTCCAGGAGAGTACGCACCACTCCAAAATCTAATCTTTGTCACTGAACGATAGCGACAAGCCATTACCAGTGAGTCAGTCCTTATCCGAGGCATACTTGTTTCGTTGGCATATACAAGATTGCTGATGATGACGCAAGTTGTTAGCACACGCATACTGTCTTTTTTAGTCGGTTTCTACGACATGCCAACAAAGGTAAAGAGCTTGGCATTATCCTTACGCCCCACACCACAGGGGGAATGTTTACCTCAACCAAATTATCATATCTGGGGTCGAATTATGAGATCCGTGAACGGACTACTCGTCACGTAAAAATGAGTATTTCGTATTATGCAATCCGTGAACGCTGCAAACGTATCCTAATTGACTATTATGGTTTACGTTAACGTATACGATATCGTATCAATCGTTCGATCCCCCATTCGATTACATGGAACCGTTCGTATGGCACAAATTTCGATAGAAAAATGGAAGTAAGTAATTAAAATAAGAAATATGAAAAGCACGTTTATTGGTTATTCTTCAATAAATGTAATTTAAATTATTTCTTAAGAATCACTAAGATTCATAATGGGCAAAGAACATTTTGGGCGAGTTCAACTCTGTAAAGGTGCGTTTAGATTAAGCGAAACCACTCGCGCAACTGGCGCGCGAGGAAAAATTGCGTGCAGTGTGAAGATGTTCCTCGCCCGAAACTAATCTCCTCCTCCTCCTTCCTCTCGAGAGGAACTTGCGGTGTGACGCACCCGGTTGCTCATTGTGAGTGCTTGCATGCAAATACTCAGTCTTCGATTTCGTTTAGTGTGAGCGCTGCGCGTGTACGTTTCCGGTGAAGATCAAAGCATTCATTTATGATTTAGGCTTCTAAGTAAGTAAGCTTGGTCATCGTGTTCTCGGTCTCGGTTACATAGCATTTGTCTTACACCGCATTCGGCCACCGCAAAGCGGATTTGGTTCACAATTCGTATTTGTGTTACTGTCGAGGCACATACCACTGTCGAAGAGTTCCAACTCTTCAGTCTACCATAAAGGCGGAGGTATGAGTCTAAAGACCTCGATCTATGCCATCTGCACTCATTGTAACACGTTCCTCATTGCAAACACTTCCGAATAGCGAACTGATTGGTTTCTTCAATTCCAAATATTGGACGATTGAAGAGTCTCCCCTCAGCCACTTACGTAAAAGTGCTATGTAAAATCGAGTTCATGTTTATTGACTGCATGAGAATCCAATGTTAACCACTGCGCCACACAGAACAATAGTATCATTCCATGCCCGGTAAAGACTAACAATCATAGTCCAGCCGAATTAAGAAAAAAACCACTAGGACGCCATGGTTAACTCACCTAAACTGCCGTCTTGCCCTCTCTAGTGTCTGTTGTACGCAACGCTGCGCGTTGTGTGAACAGAAAGGGTGAGACTGACCTCCAGTGGGTTTCGGGTAAGTTTCCTCGCGCAACAATTACGCGAGTGGTTTCGCCAAATCTAAACATATCTTTAATCAATTACTCCGCCTTCCGTCATACAAAAATAGCGTCGAGCCATTCTTCGCTTCTATTCGGTCTATCTGTAATACAAACACACGCACACAAATCAATCACAGATTAAATAAAAAAGACAAGTTTAAACAAACCTTCTGTTTTAGTTCTCCTTTTTAATATTGTATTTTAAATTTTTTGACATTAACTTGTCATATTTCCAATACGATTCGCTTTGAATCTATTACATTCCTTGAAAAATTATGTTCCGTTAGCAATCGTATATGATAATCCCAATGTATTCATTCGTACGATCAGTAACGTAATTTTTTTTCATACGATTGCCGTTCCGTTCACGGAACTCATAATTCGACCCCTGGTGGCATGACTTCACAATGGTCACAATGGTCAACGACCACTGCCGTTCCAGGGAGCGCCCACGAGGAGGACTATGAAAGAGGATTTTTGCAACCCTCCCCCTGGATAGTGCCACCCTAGCCACAGCAAACACGGGGGCTACTTGATTAGTAACATTGGGGAGCCCCTGCTGGTAGGTGAAATACTTGCCATCATGACGACCTATTTTGTTAACCACCCTCTTCATACGATTTTGCACCGCTCATGCGTGAGCTATGAACTTCAATATTCGCCTACCGATGTACCTACCCAATGTAGGCATCTGAGTTTTTTGCTAGGTAATCAAATCACATAAATTATACGGCGCGCGTTTAATTTACAGCTGGGGGTAAGCGGTTGTGATAAATGTTAATTCGATGCAAAAAAATAAGGCAAATTACATGTGTTGGCGGTTTTAAATAAGCCTTATTGTTTCCTAGGAATGGACATTTTGACGGTTAAACCCTTCTTATTTTCAGCCCTTGGATTACAAGTACACTAATTATACAAGTATGATTAATAAGTTGTTTTCTTACGATGAGAGGTAATTCAATGAGCTCAGATTTGGCCTAAAAGTGTTGGTTCGAATACAAGATAAAAGCCAAATATTGAATAGCTAATTGTTAGCTCTGTTTGGTGAAATAAACGCCTAAAACCGATAAATCCTCATATAGTTGTTCCTATTTGAATGCCAGAAGCATGTTCTGCCTGGTAGAGAGAGTCCGACTAGCCCGTCGAATATGTACCTACATATATGTACATTTGATCATCCATTTGTATGGCGTATGCACATCCTTGTTATTACGAGTACCATTCAATGTGCCAGGGACATAAACTTAAAACTACATTTCCACATGCTATCGTACAAAACACCCGCCAGCAACAAATCCAAAAGGACCCATTTCGACCGTTTGTCGGACAGACGCAATTAACAGAGATTTCCATGTAATGTGCATTTACAACTCGTAGCGGTGCAGACAACGGACCGTTGCCGCTACAATTGCTGGGAGCATCATGAAAAGGGATTTAGCGTTTTCGACTTGGAGGTTTGACCACCTAAAATCAGCTTTTATTGCACCACTAAAATTCGTGCTTTACAGCTGAGAGAATACATTTCTGCAATGAAATAGGAACATCCTTGTTTTCGGATAATTAATGAATTTCGACAGCGTGAATTACAGCCGAATGCAAGTGGTTAAGTGGTAATTCGAAAACAATTTGATGAATTAGGTAAAATATAAATAAAAACATGCAATTATGGCGGTTATTGTCACGAAGAATAATGATAATTGTGGAATTTGAGTACCATCGCGGAAATGGATTAAAAACAAAATGAATTAGATTGTCTTCGTTCCTCTGGTGAAGACAGAGGAATTCCTCTGAAGACGCTCGAAAGAGTAGTAGTAGTAGCCCAGCAAGTATGTAGAGATCGGACAATATGTATTGTAGCACTTTACTAAGGAAAGGACACTGGCGAACTTACGCCAGATGGCAATAGCGACATCGTCCGCATAAGGAATGACTCTACGTCCCAGTCGCCCCTTCCAGGTCTAAAAGCAGTCTATTATCCGCAAGGTATTTAATTCGTTGGTAGACTGGTGTCAAGCCTAGACGTATTTTGTACAAGTTAGGTTTAAGGATTGCAATGATAACCACCCTTATGCCATCCCTTATACCAACAATTAGTTGACTGAGAGGCACTGTAGGAACATCTACAAAAGAAAGTCGCACCATCCAGAATTTATAAAATTGTAAATAGAAAATGAGCAATCAATAAGGATATAGTAGTAACGTCATCCACTGAGTTCTTTTTTTCCGTATGTTTTTTTTTACTCGCACGCTCATACTACGTCGAAATTGAATGAACCAATGAACATTGACTTAAGATAGTGCTCTGCGCAAAAGTGAGAGGAGGACCAAAAAAAAAAGCCACGCACATAGACCACGACTGGGTCCTTTGTGATACGGTTCCAAAAAACGAGGAGACAGAACACCACATTGCGGACACATTTACGCTCCAAAGATGAACCCAGATTAGTACGAACAACCCTCGATGTAAGCAGCATGTTTGTAAGCTTAACAAGAGACGCGGCAACATTCAAATGCGTGCATCAGTGATAGCCTCAGGCACAATATCTTGACATAAAAACTACAACCTTTTTTAAATAATTTATTTTTAGAAAATTTAGAATATGTATGCATTTTTACAGGAATCAAAGCACAAATTCGCTTTACACAAAAATTAAGGTTAACATTTAAGATTTCACAAAACTTAACGTAATTGTCATAACTTTCAGCTTGCTAAATGTTAAAAGCAACATTATAATCTGCAGTAACTTATTTTAAATTATACGAACAACATAATCTTCACATTACTAATACTTTTCGTATCGGGAATTTTCGTTTTCTCGTTGGAATGCTGGTTCTCTCCTCATTTGTTCACGGTTATAAATCGTCATCCGAATCACTACTCGATTCAACTAAGATCCTTCGATGATCATAAGATCCGCTAGTACCAGGCTTTATACGACTCGGTTGTTCATGGTGCTCGGTAGAGATGCTCTCCAAGTCCTCATTTGTGGCATCGAAAGCGACTTTTTCATACGAATGGGTAGCGTCGTTTCTCCATCGCGATATAATATATCGTCCAGCTATACTTAAACCAACTACCAGGACGATCACCGTAAGGGACGGCACTACAATGCTCCAGAAAGCATTCAGGTCCTGCATCAAATTTCCATCTTCTGTATTTTCATTCGGCGATACACGTCCTGTGGCTCGACTCAAATTATTGCCGTTGGGCGCAGGATAGCAGTAGGTTTCATCAGACGACACCATTGTCAAATGGTTGCCGGGATGACATTGTAGGCATTGGAATGCTTCAGGGCCGCGACAAAAGAGGCAGGATACGTGACATGAAGCGCATTTCTTTTGAGGCATCAACGGCATGACTGCGCGTTTTGTAGGCATAGAGTCACTGTTTGCAATGAGACGGCTGGAGTTGCCGGTATCAATTGATCGAACATTCATCGTTTTATGATCGTTGATGTTATTGTTTCGATTGCGACTTCGCGGAACTTCAGGCACCATATAGCTTCGTTCCGGACAGTGGGACCAACATCGCTCCTTGTAGAGGAATGTGTCAGACGTACATTCTAAAAGAGAAGAAAAAGAGACATTTGAGCCAATGTAGAAATGGGTAATAATGAAAGTTATTTCAATAAGGAACTTACTGAACTATCAACCTCCAGTGAAAGCGTTAATAACTTAAATATTTTAAGTGTTAATAGGAAATTAAGCCATACATAAAATTATTAGTATCAGTGCGAGAATGTTGTTTTTAGCCAAATTAATGCAATTTTTAAATCAACAAGAGAAAAGTGTAAACGATAATTAAAAGTACCTTTAGGTTTCCTCCTACTCCTATCTGTCTTTTAGGATTCACGTGTATTTAAGGTACTGTTTATTTTAACTCCATCGAAGCCTGTCCCAAGCCAGGGTAGTAAAAGGAAAAGGAAAGACAGCTGTAGCCTGAACACCTGAGCGTCTCATGTCATTAGGGTGGCATGAATCACGTAGTCAGGCCTGCAACATACCTAGTTGTGTGAACTCTAGTACGTTATGAACCACCTTAAGCAGCAGTTTTACCCAAGGTCACTCCTGAATAGGGTTTAGCCATAGGTCGGCCGACAACCTTCTCTTGTAAGAACTACTCCATGTCAAGAAATTTCGAGAAAAGTCTCGAATTGGACGGATCAACGGCAACGACCACTCAAACGTGTAACTAATAACTCCTTGGGATCCTGGAATGTACGCTCCCTGTACAAACTTATTAAGCACTGGGAACAGGTTGATCACTGCCGTCCAGGGAACAAAATTGCTTGGTAACGAAATTAACGACATAAAGTCGCATACGATCTTCCAAAGTAGAAGACCGTCGGGAGAAAGGCAGTTCTGAGTCGCCTTTATCGAAAGAATGTATACGCTTCACATCAAATTTAGTTTTATAATCTCTAGCTTAATGTTTAGGGTTCCATCCCCTTGCATCTCCTACATATTAGCACCTCAGCATGGATACTGGAATGGCAAGTCTGCCGAAACAGCCTTGCACTGTATCGTGAGTTTTATCGAAAAGTCCTTCTCTCCCGATATACCTTGAGGGCGCTCTCAATTACATCAAGCCTGATGCAATTGCTGAAACTCTCTGTGGTCTGGGCGTTGAACAGTCGCTAGTTATGCTAATCAATCAATTACCGACATCTAGGGTCGTAAAGACAACCTTAGGTGCTTCCACTGTGCGGAGGTGTTTGTGCAGAGGCACCCCACCGAGAGGAATGCTTTCCCCTCTTCTGCAGATCGTCTGAGTTAATTCGTTGCTCTTGACGTGGAAAAACTGGGTTGCTGTGCCATTGCTTATACTGACGACATCGCAATCGCCGTCTCTGGCAAATTTCCGGGGGCGCTGAGTGAGGTTATTCAAGGTGCATTCTCTACACTCACTCGTTGGACTAACCGCTGCGGCCTCACGGTCAATCCTGACAAAATTGAGCTTGTCTTGTTCTCTAAAAAAAAAAAAAAAAAAAAAACAAATCAAAAAACCGGCCTTAAACTAAAGATACTGCATTGGCTATTCGTAGCCATTCTGCGCTCCATACTTTTGTATGGGGTGGTGGTCTGGTGGACGGTATTGAATAGCGTGCGTAATCGTATTTTGTTGGACAAGGAGCAGAGACTGGCCTGTATGGATATTTGTGGTGCACTCAGAACTACTCCTTCCGCAGCCTTGGATACACTACTTAACCTGATTCCTTTGTTGTGGTAGCGATGCTTCGAATGCTGTAGTTTTTCTTGCATCGAGGGGGTTTGGCAACTCTTGGCCGTTGAAAAACGGGTCGTTCCGGTACGAAGAACCGGCTGCCGCAGGAACGAACTTGATTCCTTCAGATATGTTCGGTGAAGAACTGCTATCAACTCGGCTATCAGGCTTCGGGAAGCTCTGCAATGGACCTCGGCCAGAACCGGACACTCCCGTATTTTGTTAAACAGGGATCTCCCATTTTCAACCGATTACTCGTCCCCGAATTATATGTTTGACAAGAACTTTTCCACTTCGTTCTCATAAAAGGCATTATGGGGAGCTGCCGGGCAGACTTTACTGGACCATGTCTGCATTAATACGAATGGCTCAAGATTCGGTGGTAAGGTTGGTAGTGAAGTTTTCTCCGATTGCTTAAACATCGAGCTTTCGTTTCGTCTCCCTGAGCATTGTAGCGTTTTCCAGGCGGAAGTCACTGCCATTGCGAAGGTCCTTTGCAGGTTAGGACCTAACCTTGTGTCTGTAAGTGTAACCACACCCTTTCGAACTCGAACTCGATCTCGAACATGGTACAAGTGGACCGGTTTTCTTCACGTTTATGTGAAGTGTGTGTATGTGTGTCAGAGGACATTTGTACCAGGTTCGTGTTTGAGTTCAACAGTATATGGTGACATTAAGGGACATCACCATTCTTACGGACAGCAAAGCGGCCATTAAGGCCCTGGAGTCCGTCGTATCCACTTCAACCGCTGTAGTGAAATGTCGTGCTTCCCGTAGGCTATTGTCGAGCTTTCCAATATTGTTTTGTCCTGGTTCCCTGAGCGCTGTATTTTTTTCGGGTAACGGTAGGGTGGATGAACTAGCTCGTCTCGGGACCGAAAATTTACTTCACCACGAAAATCGTCAATTTGGTATGTCTCTTTCTTCACTCAAACTTGCTATTAAAGCTGAGGCAGTTAGGAAGGCCAATATAAGATGGGCTAACTGCAGCACGTGCCTCGCCACAAAATTATTATGGCCCAAAATCGATGCCAGACGCTCAACTTGTCTTATGTCTTTGAAGAAGCATCATATTAGAATGGTAGTGGGGGTTCTGACGGGGCACTGCCTCATTGGTGAGTATGTTAGAAGGTTCCGAGCCCCTTTTCCTGTAGAAGCTGTGGGGACGAGGAGCAGGAGGAAAGTGTATCGCACTTCCTCTGTGGCTGTCTTGCCTTGGCAAATATTAGAAAGTCATCCTTGGGGGCTTCCTACTTTGATAATCTGGGAGATCTTGCTGAATCTAACGTCAATAGTGTTTTACGATTCATACAAAGCTCAGGCTGGTTCGCAGAGTAGTTCTTTGGGTCGGTTTCTTTTAGAGTAAACTCTGGATACCCCAACGGATCTATTTGTCGGGTCTACGTGTTTCGTGTTGAAATGGTTTGCTCTTGCACGGAAGCCCCGCTACCTAACCAACCTAATCTCTAGTTTTGCAACGTGCATGCTCCCACAGAAGTTAAAGAAAAAGCAATAAAAGACGAATTTTATGATCGTCTGGAGACAATGTTACCTCCGAACGACGTCAAAATATTACTTGCAGACTTCAATGCAAAAGTAGGAAATAAGATATGGCATCGTGAAACCATCGCCTTCGTGATGAGATCAATTGCAATGGCCAACGCTCAGTAAATTTTGCCTACAATAGAAGCCTGGTCGTAAGTGCGACATGATTCCCACAAGCATACTTAAGAAAACCTGAAGATCACGAGATACTCGCACCGTTAATCAGATCGACTATGTCCTGATATGCAAGAGATGGGCGTCCCGTGTGATGGATGTCCGATCTTATTGAGGAGCAAACTGTGACTCTGACAATCACTTGGCCCAGCTGGTCCTCTGTTGATCGGCGCAGAACACAAAGTCAGATGGACCACTCTGCAACTAGTAAAAGATTCAAAAGTTGCCTCCTGAATGCGATATTGAGATGGGAAGAGACCATTATCTTATGATCGCTAATGTTCTATTGAATATTGCAACCGTGCGTCGTATTCCATTGAACTCGGAGTGATTCTAGACGTATATGTGGTGGATGATGTGGTCATCTTATGGCGGGAGGAAAATCAGTTGCAGTCCCTCAAGTCGGCCTTCAGTGCGCAGTTCAAAATGAAGGATCTTGGACGAGCTACAAACATATTTGGAATCAGCATCAAATACGTTGCGGACGGTCTAACGATCTACCAAAGCCGCTACATTGAATCGATACTGGAACGTTTCGGCATGAAGGATGCAAAACCAGCAGTGACACCGAGTGACGCAAGCCAGAAGCTATCAGTGAAGCAGATTGATGAAAATGGCAATTTGGCGAGATTCCGTATCAACAAGCGATAGGATGTCTGCAGTATCTGGTACAAGACATTCGTGCAGATATTGCATTTGCGATAAACAACGTTAGCCGATTTGATGCTCTTCACAGTAAGCCACACTGGGTAGCGGTTAAACGAATTTTACCATATCTAAAAGGTACCATCAACTATCGAATTCTATATCGCTACGGAGGAGGCAATTGGCTGGAGACTCGGGCGCGGATTGGGCATCGGATGTTGATAAACGTCGCTCTTATACTATATATGTATACTTATATGTCTTCACGTTGAGCGATGGCGCAATTGCATGGACAAGCAAACGCCAATCGACCTGTCGCCCTGTCATCAGCTGAGGCAGAGTACATGGCTCTGTCGGCTGCAACAAGCGAAGCATTTTGGCTGCGAATGTTTGGTAGCAACTTCGAGAAGATGTCGCAACCGACACCGATTCATTGCGACAATCGGAGTGCGATGTCGATTACCAATGTCGAGATGTTCAGGCCGACAACAAATACATATCATCATATTCGGCACAAAATCAAAGACAAAATAGTTGTGTTGCAATTTGTCGGGTCTAAGGATAATGTAGCAGAGTCATCGGACTGTCAATAGCTACAGGTGTTTAAGGAATGGGCATCGTTCAAATTTCAAAAGGAGTCAAAAATCATGTAGAATGGAAACTATGTAATATAACGCTAACGCCATAATTAAATCTTAAACTAGAGTTATAATTTTGTAGCACCTAATGTTAATGTCTAGTTCTTAGATGATTTTATTGTGAACGATGAGTTGGGGTGTTGAAAGAGTAGGGTGCCTGGCTCGGAATCATAAAAGATACATTGTTTTGGCCGCTTTTTTTCGTTTTCGCTTTTTCGATTTGTTCGTTCTTGTTGGGTTTATTTGAATTACGCGCTTGTTTATTAGTTCAGTTCAAGCTAGTACTGCCTTGCGATGACGTGTTCACACACATACAGGCTCGGCTCGGCCGTATGCGTGAAATGTATATGAGTTTAGTTGGTTTCCATCTTTCAATAAAGAAAGACATAAAGCTCTGCCATCGTTGTGTTTTAATCTAAAGGAATCAATCTCAACAGGTTATGGGCCCAGAGTGCGCAAGTGCGGAGGATTTCGGGAAATTGTGAAATTGCATTTTGCCGCTGCGAATAATTTTGCTGTGAACGGGAAAGGCCTATTTTTTCGTCAAAAGACAGAAATTTTTTTTGTCGCGCTGTGGTTTTCGGACAGAGACATTGTGCGAACGCGTGGTGATCGGTCGCTTCAAGACAGTTTTTCTGCAGAGTCAGCGGAAAAGTTCTGGACTAAGAATTTTTGTTGTTGTTTTTTGTTTCGAGACTACGATTGTTCGAGTCATTTGAGTGAACGATGGAGAACGAGAAGATGGGAATCGATCGACTAGAGGGTGCGACGAATTGGCTAACATGGAAATTCCAAATGCGGCAATATTTGGAGGCGAGTGAGTTGTTCGAGTATGTCGACGGCACCAATCCCGCGCCATCAGCTGGTGCTGCGAAAGATACGACGACAATCGCTACATGGCGAAGGTCAGATGCAAAGGCGCGGCGGGCAATTTCGTGTGCATGTCAGAAGCAACCGCTGCTGCAAATTATGAACTGTGCGACGGCGAAAGACATGTGGGACACATTAAAGAGCACGTATGAGCAGGCATCGCAGTCGAACATAGTGTTTTTGCAGCAGAAATATTATGCTTTCGCGAAAGACCCGGCGGATGATATTGTAGTTTTTCTGTCGAAGCTTATGGAAATTGTGCAGCAACTGAAAGACCAGAACGAGGCGATTTCCGATTCAATGGTGATGACGAAAGTCTTAATGGCATTGCCGTCGGAATACAATCATTTTCACAGTGCATGGGAATCGACGCGTACTGAGGATCGGACAATGGCCAATTTGCGTGCGCGGCTGTTGGCCGAAGAACTTCGGCTAAAGTCACAGGGCCAGATCGAGAGTGCGGAGGCGTTGATGGCCAGGATGAAAATTTCGAGGAAATCCAATTCAAAGAAGACCCAAAGTCCGTCGTCGTCAGGCAAGAAAAACACTGGAAGTGGAGGCGGCATGAAAAGTGACAAACCGTGTTTCAAGTGCGGTGAGAAAGGACACTGGAAAAGTGATTGCCCGAAGAATAAGAAGAAGAAGACCGAGACGAAAGCGACAGGTGGATCGACGGATGCATTTGTGTGTCACGCATCGTTTCCAGCGTGCGATGGGGACGTCTGGGTGCTAGACTCCGGCGCGAGCGAGCACATGACTCATCACCGCGAGTGGTTCGACGATTTCGTCGTTTTTTCAACAGCCGTGACGATTGGAAACGGTGACACGATTATGGCGCGAGGAAGCGGCAGCATTAACATTCTCGCATTTGATGGAAAGGAATGGGTTCACAAACGAATGATGGATGTGCTTTATGTGCCGGATATCCATCTGAATCTGTTTTCATTGGGAAAGGCCATGGATCGTGGACACAAGCTGCGATCAGACAAGGAGCGCTGCGAATTGTTGAAAGGTGACAAAGTGGTCGCAGTGGGAGTTCGACGTGGAAAATTGTTCCAGATGCTGTTGAAAGTGGAGCGATCGTCGAGTGACAGCGGAGCTATTGCAAATGTGGCTGTCAAGAGAATGTCTCTTCGTGCGTGGCACGAACGGCTGGGACATCAAAACATTGCGTACGTGAGAAAGTTTCTGAAAGCGGAAGACGTTGATTTCATCGATGAAGAGTTCGCATGCGAGGCATGCGCCTATGGAAAGCAGCATCGAGGCAGTTTCAAGAGTCGAGAAAAGAAGTCAACGACGTGCGGAGAAATTATTCACGCGGATGTATGCGGCCCGATGGAGGAACGTTCACTTGGTGGTGCCAAGTATTTCCTGCTATTGAAGGATGACTACTCGCATTTTCGTTCTGTGTATTTCATGAAGCAAAAGTCAGAGGTCGCGAACAACGTCAAGAAGTTCGTGATGTTATCACAGAAAGACCAAAGACACAACATTCGAATCTTCAGATCGGACAACGGCACCGAGTTTGTCAACGATGATATGAAGAAGTTTTTCGAGGAAGTTGGCATTCATCATGAACGCACGGTGCCATACACGCCAGAGCAGAATGGGTGCGCCGAGCGAGAAATGCGAACAATTGTTGAGTCGGCACGAACGATGCTTTATTCCAAGGGAATGGAGAAAAAGTTTTGGGCGGAGGCAGTCAATTCAGCCGTCCATGTTTTGAATCGATCGGGAACGAGCACTGTTCCGAACAAGACGCCGTATGAGCTGTGGCATGGAAAGCGAGCCAATTTCGATCATTTACGGATTTTTGGCTCAGAGGTTTTTGTGCACGTGCCAAAAGAGAAGCGGCGAAAACTGGATCCGAAATCAGTCAAGTGCATTTTCGTTGATTATGACGGAAACTCGAATGGATATCGAGTTTGGAATCCGGAATCAGGAAAGATCGAGATCGCACGAGACGTTTTCTTTCTGCTGGAAGAGTCGACGGTTGTGCTCGAGGTCGAGGGCACAGACGACCGCGAGGTAAAGCAGGCAGTTTCGGATGGCGGCGATCCAGACGATAATTCGCGGTTGACAAGTGATGGCGATGATGATGGTGACGGGGACAGTCCTCCGTCTGGTACTCGGTGCAACATCGATCAGCGGAACATCATAGAGCAGCGATTGCGTGATTGTAATTCATTATCACATCGGCGCCTGATTTTTGACGGTTCGGCTGCGTATCACGTGGCCATGTTGGCAGTCAACGAGGAACCACGGACGTACCAGCAAGCAATTGAGTCGGCGGAACGGAAGCAGTGGGAGCAAGCAATGGACGAGGAATATGCATCACTCATCAAAAATCGGACGTGGATTTTGGTTGACCCACCGGAAGACCAAAAGGTAATTGACAACCGTTGGGTTTACAAAATTAAATTTCGCACAGATGGCAGCGTCGAGCGGTACAAGGCCCGATTAGTTGGACGTGGATTTACCCAGAAGTACGGCATTGATTATCGTGAGACGTTCAGCCCCGTTGTCAAGTTCACGTCGGTTCGTGCGATTCTGGCATTGGCAGCGTCAAAGCAAATGACACTGCGGCAATTCGACGTGAAAACTGCATTCCTGAATGGCGATTTGGAGGAGAATGTCTTCATGAAGCAGCCGATTGGTTATGAGGACGGAAGTGGGCGAGTATGCAAGTTGGTCAAGAGCTTGTATGGCTTGAAGCAGGCGTCACGTTGCTGGAACCGGAAGTTCACGTTGTTCATAAAGAAGTTCGATTTCGAGGCTTGCGAATCTGACCCGTGTGTTTTCGTGCGCAATGGAAAGGATGGTTTGATGATCTTGGCGATCTACGTCGACGATGGCCTAATTGCATCGGAGCAGTCAGCAGCCATTTTACCAGTGATTGACCATCTACAGAAAGCGTTCGAAGTGAAGGTGTTCGACGTCGAGTGTTTTCTGGGACTGCAGATTGACCAGCGATCGGACGGATCGATTCATGTCAATCAGGAGGCGTACGCTCAAAAGGTATTGCAACGTTTTGGCATGATGGACTGTCATGCAGTGTCAACGCCATTGGATGCGTCGCAGAATTTGAGCGATTTCGAAGCAGACGGAGAAGTCGATTTTCCGTACAGAGAGGCAGTGGGCAGCTTGATGTATTTGTCTGTGGCGACGCGACCGGACATCACGTTCGCGGTCGGAAATGTTAGCCGCTATTTGGAGAAACCGGCAGAGGCACACGTGAATGCGGTCAAGCGAATTTTGAAGTACATAAAGGGTACACTGACTATGGGCATCTGTTTCGATGGTTGCAATGATTTAGCGTTCAGTGGTTACAGCGACGCAGATTACGCGGGTGACAAGCAGACCGCACGGTCGACATCCGGATATGTTTTTATGCTCGGTGGAGGCATCATCAGTTGGGGCTCAGAGCGTCAACGGTCGGTTGCGCTGTCGACCACAGAGTCGGAATATGTGGCAGCGTCGTATGCCGTAAAGGAATTGATGTGGCTAAAGCAACTGCTGGCGGAGCTGATTCGAACTGAGGTGAACGCACCAATTTTCTTCATGGACAGCCAGAGTGCGATTCGCTTGGTGAAGAACCCGGAATTCCACAAGCGAACAAAACATATCAACGTGAGATATCACTTCATTCGTGAAAGGTTCGAAGATGGCGAATTCGGACTCGAGTACGTGAATACGAATGAGCAGCGTGCGGACATCATGACGAAGGCGTTGTCGAAACAAAAGCATCAATATTTGCGGGCATTGCTGGGAATTGTCCCAAAGAGAGGTTGATTTTTAATTTTTGTATTGCGTTTCTATTTTATAGCGTAACGTAGATTTCGAGCGTAACGTAGATTTCGAGCGTAACGTAGTTTTTTTTGTCAGATTTGTAACGTAAAGTAGAATAATTTTTTTTTTGAATAGCTTGCAACTGAAAGTGGGAGTGTTGGATTTATTTGAATTACGCGCTTGTTTATTAGTTCAGTTCAAGCTAGTACTGCCTTGCGATGACGTGTTCACACACATACAGGCTCGGCTCGGCCGTATGCGTGAAATGTATATGAGTTTAGTTGGTTTCCATCTTTCAATAAAGAAAGACATAAAGCTCTGCCATCGTTGTGTTTTAATCTAAAGGAATCAATCTCAACAGTTCTTCTTTGGCGGGTGGGACGCTTCCGCGTCCCTAGATGGGAGTTGATCAGTGCACTTGGAGTCTTCAGTGATATTTCCATAAATTGGACAAAAATATGTTATATGGCTTGTCGATGAATAACATAATACTATTTTATTTATCGACAAAGTTTATAGAAGAGAGAACCTCCCTTCACATAAATTAAATCATAATCATAAAAATCATAAAATCACAACTTCCTGAGTTTCAGCATTAAAGGGATATCCCAAGATATACTTAATTACGAAGATTAATCGGCCGCCGCTCAGACTGTATTCACTACGAATGCAGACTAAAGTAAATAAATAAATGGACTTAAAATCCTTAAAATAAATCATCTGCTAACAAATTGAGTTATTACATAAAACATACACAACATTCAGTTCACATCCCCATATTAATATTACTTTAATGGAAAAACAATTGGGTTAATAACATGCAAGATGATACTTTTTAAAGTTTGTTTTTCATTTCCATAAAATTACAATTATCTTTCAACATTTAATTTTTTCAAAGACCGGGAAATTATTTCCATTCTCCTTGGTGACATTTGCTATTGAAAAAGTCATAATGCAATGAGCGCGCTAACCAACTTTCAATTCCGTTTAATGAAACAAAGCAATAAAATGATAATTGTGGTTCGATGTAGTTGACATTTATTTTGTTAATAAAAAAATATATAATACTATATATGTAATATGCTGTAGCTATGTAATGAAAATTAACATAAAAGGAATATGATCCTTGGTTTCACATAAAATGTTCATGAAAAAAATTTTCGCACAATAACATGGTGAGAATATTTTTGTAATTAAATTCTAATTAACAAAAATGTGTTACGGAATATGCAAAATACAGTGTTGCTCTTTATAATTGATTTTTCATTGTAACTACGACAATGAATGTGGACTTGTAAATGTCGGAATTCATCACAAAAAAAAAGATATACAATTAAAACAGGTACATTTACAGATAAAATCAAAAATTTAATGTAATAATAATAAATTCCGACAAAATTTGGGATTTATTACAAATTTCCATTCAATTCGACAGCCTTTTAATTTTTCAACTAAATTGAGTTTTATTGAATCCATATAAACGATAATTATTCACTGGAATCAGTAATTGAATTGGCAAATTCGAAAATAACTGCATGATACAACGAAATACTGAATTAATTAGAGGACAAACAAAATTTTGCGATGAAATGAAAAACAATTTTTTTTTGTTCGGTAAATATGGTAAAATAAGACAAATCACCACCAAAAACCATTCCAAACCATAAATTTCATGATATCAAAGAATTAAACCAATCCAATCTAATTGCGCGAATTTAAGCCAAAGTGTCTAAAAGTACTTTCAATTGTAATTACTTCTGTAAGCAATAATAAAAACATGCCGTATAATTTTATAGTAAATTTTCATCACTCCAATTAAGGTGCATATTTATTTATGGACACTTTAAATTAAAAATTAAATTGTAAACAATTTAAAGGGGATTCGAGTGGTACTTATCTATACGCAGGGTGTCCCGAAAATATCGCACATATTTTCTACCAAACGATTCCTCATGTAATTCCGAAAAAACATTTTAAGTATGTACATCTTTTTACGATTTTTGGTGGTAAAGAGTTACTTTACCACGCGCTGGTAGGCGCAAGGCATCGGTCGCAACTCTACGGTGCCTGAGTCTAGAGTTCAGGGGTTCATTTCCCGGCGGGTTAATAAAATGAAAAAAAAAAAAAATACGTATCCCAAGCAGCACAATACAGCCTTGGTCAGAAATCCAACCAGGTTTTGGTTATAATTCAGTCATATAATAAACAATTTGGTTTTCTTATAGAGCTAAAACCATTTTGTTCGATATCAAACTTATTATTTCATCAAAGCTTGTTATTTAAATTAGCAAACTGCATTATTTCAAACAAAATTTTGCAAAATACAACTTTTCTGCAAGGTTCAGAACGATATTGCATTTTCAGAAAATATATTATTATATCTATAATGGGGCGACCGGTAGCGCAGTGTGTTGTGTTCATTTTTTTACATTACACACAGACACTCAAAAGAAATAATAAATTGTGTCAAGCGCAAATTTACGCTCCATCAAGGAATTTGATTCGTTCAACCCGCTTCGAAAATAATATGATATTTTGATGTTAAGAATACGTAATACATTTAAATTTTCTTTGGAAATCTAGTATTATCATTTGCTTCATTTTTTGTTAGTTTTTTTTTTATTATTTTAAGAAATATTTATACAGCAATGATGAGCTTCGGTTTTGGTTTTTACGTTCGATTTAGTGTTTTAATTTTCGAATTATAGTTTGAGATACGTTTATGAAAGATCTTTAAATAGTGTCCTAGAAAAGTATCTAGTATCGATTGTGGCAGGTTATTTGTTTTTGTTTTTTTTTTGTTTTTAAATTTAGGCGCGTCAGTTTTTTACATTATTATAATTATTTTTGTCACGAGTTAATTTAACGTGGGAATAAAAATGGAAATTTTAAGGTGAAAAAAAGGGCAGTCCATTTTAAAAAGAAACGAAATTTGATACGGGTGGAATATTAAAAGTTTTTGATAATTCGATCCTTTTCAAAAATATGAAGAAAAGATTCGTTGTGTTAGAACTCTTCAGACGGAAATGCAGAATGAACCGTCGTAAAAAAGTTTTGCGCTGAAATTTGTGCGTTCAGACAACACGAAAATAAATCTATGCCATTTAGTATTTGAGATGTAATTCGCAATTTAGGCCTCAAACAAGACCCGAATGGGGTACCGATTGGCACGATACACGAGAAATTTATTGGGGTATTTTACGGATGCTTAGCAGAAGATGGCTCAACAGCAGTACTTGCCAAACGACGAGAATGATTTGGCAGAAATTCGATTCTAGCCGCCCTGTCTCTTTGCTGTCATTGAATAGAAAGGACATTAGCAGGGTAGTGGGGACTATCACAGGGCACTGCCCTATCGGCGCGCTCGCATGGAGACTCCGTCTTCCTCATCATGACTACCGCAGGAGTTGTGAGGATGTAGATGTGGAAGAGAGTGTTTTGCACCTTCTATGTCGCTGTTCGGCACTGGCCATCAGGAGGAAGAAATTCCTGGGCTCCTGGTTTTACTGTGACCTGGAGAACCTCAAGGATATGACAACGTTCAATTTTGAAAATGCCTTCCACCCAACATAACACCCATGCAAGTTCCACTTTTTTACAAAGTCAGGCGAATTTTTGAAGAGGATTATTCGTTGAAATGTAATGCGACTGTACATCCCTCGCGTCGGTTCCACTGATAGAGTGCTATTCCCAAATTAAATCTAATCGATTCATGAATCCATGCTTTGCTAGAGGTATCCTGGAGGCAAAAGACCACTGCTACTCGCCCTCCAGCCACTTTTAATGCGAGTGTGTTAATGGAATGGATAGAACTGGCGGTAGAACAGATGCAAATGATAGGGATCCCGATTAACGATTTGAAGAAAGTAGAAGGCAAGACGAACTACTCATAGTATAGTGAACCGGGGCGACCGGCAGCGCAGTGTGTTGAGGCATCAGTCTCATGTTTGACTACCGGCGTTTCGGGTTCGAACTCCGTCCACGACGATGTTCGTGGCCATGGATGTGCAGGAGGTGCATGCTGGCAACTGCATTCTCCGAAACCAGTTTATGCCGAGAAACGTCAACTGGGCCACATGGAACAGTTGACGCGCTATGCCCCACAAGGGGTTAGGGCAATTGAGAGAGAATGCAAAATAAACATTTGCCCAACGATTCGTTTCAAAAATGACTATATTGTCATGGCTAAACCTAGAAAGCATTAAAAAGGTTGTTCGCACTCCCGCGATTATCATTAAAGAAAAAGTAGAGCCGATTCGTCGCGATTAGGGTTCTCCTGTGTTGATCACATTAACACCTTGCGAGTCATCATCGATCAATGCGCTGAGTACGATTTTCACTTTTCTTGACTACGTTGACGACATATCATCATCATCATCAAAATCATGGATCTGGCCGCAATGGCGTTAGATCTCGAGAGGGAGGCAAGCAAGGTTGGATTAAAGATTAATACCAACAAGACCCAGGTTCGTAGCCCGCCATTGCGAAAACACCCCAACCGTCTTTCCCTTCATATCCGCCAGAGAATAACACGAGTAAGCTAAGCGCGCCAGGACCCGACCCTTCTAGAATTTGGGGGCCAACTTTGCATTAAAGTGGTCAGCAGAACTGCTTTGCGCGAAATTTCGGCAGTATACCAAATCTCCTAATTTAAATTCGTCTGCCCGAAGGCCGCAAAATAAGGGGAATAGCCAATTGCGCAGTGGAACGCTGACCTCAATGCGCAATTAATCTTTGAAATATTGGCGTGCCAGTCCCATTGGTCTGGCTTCACATAAGCACGAATGGCAGCAATAAGGGAGCGATTTAGGCCGTATACAGACGCAGCTATTTTACTAAAAAAGAAACTGATCAGTGATGCGAGTTATTAGCTAGTTTACTTCGAGTCACTTCCTGTGTAATTAAATGGAACACCGCACACGGCGCTACTGGTTAGTGACTCGTTTGTGATTTTCAAAAACCGATTTGTAATCAGTCCGCTGGCGACTAGCATGTCGAGTCACTAGGTGATTTTTGTTTGTAATTTTTCGAAGATGAGTGACCAAAACACCAACTTGTTGCTGGTGGAGGAGGTTGAAAAACACCAGATTTTCTACAATTCATCTTCCTGGCTATTCGAAGAAGCACGAAACGGAAAAGGCGTGGGAAGAAGTCGGGAACGTCGTAAAATTTACAGGTATGTTCAAATAGAGCTGTACTATTGTCGAAAATACTCGTATACAGGGTGTTACTAGTACTGAGGCTCAAACGAAAATGGGTAATAAACTAAATAAGCTAAATAAACGTAATAAACATACTTCAACTCTTTTATTTCGTCCTCACTATTATTAATCATACACCTTCGGCGAATGACGGGTGTCAAACCAGATTTACTTGAAGGGAACGTGCTTGATAACTGTTAGCCCCGCTCCTTTACAATTCAACCTATGAAGAAATTCTGTTTGCAAACTTATAGTGAAATTTTATGGGCTTTCCAAAAATGTAATAAAATTTGGTGGTTAATCAGGTCCTTTTTGGAGAAAACAGGACTTTTTTGTATTTTTTTTCTATTTTTTTAATATTTTTGTGTCATTTAAATTAATTTTTCTCAAAAAGTATAGCACTGATTGGCACAGTTGATAGCAATTAAAATATTTAAAAGAACAATTTGTGTCCTTTTCAACGAGCCCAGAATTATTACGTTACGCTAAGTACAGCAGAAGTTACAGATCAAACAGTGATCGCAGGTACGATGAAAATCCTTCGTCCTTAAAATCGCGCTATCTCCTTAACGGTGCAAAAACGGAAGTATGTGTGGAACGATTTTCCACTCAAGACAAGTTCCTCTATCTCCCATTTTCATTTGAGCCTCAGTACTAGTAACACCCTGTATATAGGTAGTGAGGCTCTCTTTTTTTGACTCAATGTAAATTTTGCTATATGGGGAAAGCGTAGACAATGACAAACTACTAATAATTTAATAAGCATTGTGTTTGTACATCTACATGTTTACCGTTGCTTAGGCATGTTTGGTACAGGGTGGCCATTCTGGGGTGTGCAGCCCCAAAATATTTTTTCTTTTTTGATTTCAGATTCGGAATCAGCGACCCAAAATTACCTTGTAGTTCGAACCAGCCCAATCGGACGAGTATTTCCCTACGAAAACAGGGTGGCCATTCTGGGGTGGGCAGCCCCAAATTTTTTTTGACATGGATGTCTTATAGCTGGGGGTCATCCTAAAAATCTGTCCGTAACACGAAATGTCTGCTGTGCTACTCGGGGGTCAGAAGAGGAAACAAGCCCATTGAAAATTGTTCCGAGTTCTATAAATGTAGTGGCCGATTGGTTTACAGAGTATTTCCAACCAGGCTCTCAGAATTGTCAAGCCAGTCTAGTTTAATTATGTACAATACAAGTCTATGAGATTGCATCACAGCGACGCTTGAATTTAAAAAAAAAAAACTAGGGTAGGTATAAAAACAAAAAAAAGTAGACTGAGAAGCATAAAAATAGTGGGGATCGATGCTCCGAGGCCCACGGGCATGGGGGTGTGTAGTGTTGGTGGGGGAGGGCATTTCGTCAAAAATCCAACCAATTTCAATAATTCCAAATAGCTTTCTTTGGTCATTCTGTAGAAAGCTAAGAATTTTGCGTCCGAAAGTTCGAGTTATTTAGCCGCAACAAACAAACGGTGCGGATAATTTATCTGAAGGTATGGGTGCACCCTAAACCTTCTCGTTACTACTTTTCTCTTCCTAAGATAGTTATACATCATGATGGTTTCCTCTTCACTCGATGAACTGCCTTCCGAAGACAACATTCCACGCACGGTATCCATAACGACACTGAACGAACTGGAGATTTTGATTACTGGTGAGTAGCCTCGTGTGCGGAGTTAAGTCACAATTGAGTTAGTAACTTGAGTTACCAACTGGTTTAGTTTTTTTTGAGTAGCTGTGTGTGTATACGGCCTAAATCGTTCAGATGCGTTGGGTTGAAGCGAATAGAGGGCGATGTAAAAGTGCCTCACGCCATATTGGTCCAACAAGCTGTTGAAAAGGGTGGACCTAAACTGGACACCGTTGTCCATCACAACGGTTTCCGAAACTCCGAGCACATGGAACACTCTCTGTTCCAGAAATTCTACAACGGCGTGAACGGTACATTTCTTAATGGCTTCAACGAAGGGGAACTTAGACAAACTGTCCAACACGACACAAGACCAAGGTTCATAGCCCGCAGTTGCGGCCAATTGCCCGCAGTATCAATGGTCAGCTTGTTGAAAAGGCGGACCAATTCGTCTACCTGGTTAGCATTGTTAGCAGGAGCAGGACATTGCGTGTCGTATCAACCAGGCTAAATGCAAATTCAGCATGCTGTAAAAAATCTGGCAATGCAGTTGTCTCGGTATTAGACCAAGCTCGGATTGTTTCGCTCCCTGGCACTGTTGTATGCCAGCAAAACATAGAAAGTTTCCGCAATGTTAACAACAAGCTGCAAGTTTTCGTCAACTCTTGTCTTCGTCGAATTTTAAGAATTGCTGGACACGCCATGAAATGGCACCCCATTTCTAGCCAAGGCCTGCCAAGGGGACGTCCTAGAAAGCCATGGAGTTGATCTGTGGCCGACGAGTTTAAGTTGCTGGGTAAGTCGGTGTAATGAACCATATTATGGTCTGGTAGTGTTGCTCACCGGCAGATCGAAGCAGCACTTGATGAGTCGTGATCTGTTGGTGGTACGAAATCAGAGGCCGAGGGTCCCATTACATCCGGACCCAGGTGCGACCGCGTGAGCGTCTGATCCGTCCGCCAACCATTCCATCCTTATCGACTATTTTTTTTTATTCCCAATTTTTGCCTCCCCTGTTTGTGATGTCTTCCCCAGGCCTATGAATTTTTGTTAATACGTAAAGGACAGGGGCAACGAGCGGCGAAAACCGCGCCCACATCTCCCGAACTGAGCTACAGCAAGCATAGGCCTCTGCTTAGCTCGTTGAGGGGCCTTTTTCTTCGCCAGATGGCACGGCCCGACCTTCACGGTCATTATGCTACCTGAGGCTCCGTACCCACAGGGGCATCTCCGCATGCCCACCAGACCGTCCGTTACATCGGGGAGACAGATGCGTCCCATTGTCCAGAACAGAATACGATAGCGTGCAGGAGTAGTAAACGCGCAAAGCTTTTCCAGGGGATAAGGCAAACCAGTTGTAATAGTAGTAGCTTGCGTAGTTTAAGCAATAAGAGGTAGGCAATTTACAGGAAAAAAACGTAAATATCTAGTTAAAGGGTTCAGAAATCCAAAAAAGGATTTCTGAATATTTTGGCTCGGAATTACATGGGGAATCTTGGTGGAGAGCATATGGCACTATTTCAATATTCGATGTTAAGCACCACTCGAAAATCCAATACATTCGATAAAAGTGATCATTTTAATAATAAAAATAATTACATATATTTATTCCTCTTGTGAGTGCGATTGCTCTGAATTTCATTTTTGTTGTCTATTAATGTGTCATTTTAGTATGCAAACATAATATTTTCCAATTGGTTGATCATTAATTTTGACTCAGATATTTTATCGAAGTAATAATATTCATAATGATGTTTAAAAATATCACAAAATGCAAAAAGAAAAAAATTAAAAATATACAATCATAACTACTATGTAAATAAAAATACTGTATTAGATGGAAAATATAATTATACAACACAGATACAAACGAATGGAATAAAATTGGGGATCCTCAATAAAAAGCATACGTATACATATAAAAAACGTAAAACAAAATGGAAATCCAATTGTTTGAAACAACTATTTTTTTAAATTTGACTTTTTAATTTGTCTTGTTTTCTTTTTAAGCAAATGTCAACTACACTCACCTATTTTTTGGTTTTGTGGAAAGCGTTTTGCGTTGCTCAGCTATTGTTGTTAATTGGAAACTATGCTAAAAGAAAATGACATTCCTGTGAATTAAAATTGTTAAATGCTCTTCGGCGATTCTTCGCAAATTCCTTAATACGACACGACGCATTACAGCCAGATGATTTTGTGATTTCAGTAGCTCTGCTTCGATGGACAAATGGCTTATTCGGGCTTATTTTCATTTATATATATGTATATAAAATACTATATATGTATGTATTTATTGTTCATTTTTAAATATAATTACTATATGCATAATGCAGTTATTAAACTTATTATACTATTAAAATTACACAAAAAGAGCGATGTTCACCGGCACTATAGGCCGATACAGATACATTTCCATTTTGATCGATTTGCTTTCAAGTTGCCCTTGATTTGCTTTGAAAAATGTTGTCCCCAAAGAACTAATTCATTTGATGCACATCCTTGAGAAAATGTTCCTTTGACATGACTTTGAGTTGAGTTCATTTGATGCACATCCTTGAGAAAATGTTCCTTTGACATGACTTTGAGTTGCCTTCGCGAATATCACATCCTTTCGATTCTGTGTGTACGTTGGTGATGTAGGAATGTTCGCGAGCAGTTGGGAGTTCATATGATTTTGTCTGAATGTTAGTTGTTTTCTAAAATCGGAGACCTGAGGGAGTATTTATCCCCTTAACATCCCCCCTCCCCCAATTTACGCTACTGTGGTTTGTGTAATATTAGGCGGTTTTTTTTTCGTACAAAGCAGAGCATAGCAGGTTAAGCGACGAAAAAAACGATCCAGAGCAATTTAACGGAGTAAGTTCTAGTCCTTGCTAAGGGAATGTGTCTTGGTTTAGTTAAAATTCAAATGTGAACTAGAATTTCAAGAGAAAACTTAAATCCTTAGTACATATACAATCGGACAAATTTCCTCTAGGCAGCAAAATTATTTTGTATGTTTACTATTCCAAATAATTACACAAAGCGGACTTTATCGAGAGCAACTCATATCAAATTGTTAGTGTAATTGTGTGGTTTTAACCTGCTCTGCTCTATATGGATCTTGAAAAAAACGCGCCTATACGGATAGTCACAATTAACTTCAGAACATTTTGAATGACAAATCAAAATGTAAAATCAAAATAATCGATCTTACCTAGAGAAACGGCGCCGTCAGCTGACGGCCGCAGCTCGACCAGGCCAGGTGGTCGAGCTGCTTACCCGATGTGTTTAAGGTACATAGTTCCTGGAGAGTGCAATTTATTGTGTGGACGAAACCAGGGACAGTAGAAGTGATGGCTTAATGCTGATCATTTTTGTAGTAGTGAATAAAGACCTAGATTCCGCTCCACTTCATTCTTAAAAAAAAAGTACGAGGGTTGCCTTTTATATTTCGGGATTAGAGAACAAAAACAAATATTAATCATTGAAAATCGCTTTATTGTTTTTCAAAATATTCCCCATGAAGATCTATACACTTTTGCATGCGTTTGAACCAATTGTCAAAGTACTTTTGCCACTCTGATTGAGGTGTCTCCAAAACATGCATTCTGAACGCAGCAACCGCTTCTTCAGGTGTTGAAAAACGTTGACCTCTCAGTTTGTTTTTTACGTACGGGAATAAAAAGAAGTCATTCGGTGCCAAGTCAGGACTATACGGCGGATGACCCATCAAATCTATGTTTTGAGTGCTCAAAAATGCAGTTGTTTGAGCTGATGTGTGAAAGCTCGCATTGTCGTGGTGAAGAGTGATCCGTCTTCGGCGGTTGGTTTTCCTGATTTCTTGGAAGACAACTGGCAAACAAATGGTTGTGTACCACTCAGAATTGACTGTTCTGCGTTGTTCTAGTGGTACGGTTGCGACATGTCCAGTTTTTCCGAAAAAAACAGGCGACCATTTGCTTGGAAGTGCTTCGTGCGCGAACAACTTTTGTTGGGTTTGGCTCATCTTGAACCACCCATACAGTCGACTGCTGTTTACTTTCGGGCTCATACGCGTAAATTCACGATTCATCACCTGTCACGATGTCATAGACGTGTTTCAAAGCACCGCGATCGTATTCTTTGAGCATTTCTTTCGACCAATCGACACGAGCCTTTTTTTGAGCGATTGACAAATTGTGTGGGATCCAACGCGAACAAATTTTTTTGACAGTCAAATGTTCATGCAATATTGAATGTATGCTGGTCCCACTAATGCCTAAGGTTGTCTCAATCTCACGATAGGTCACATGACGATCTTGCAATATCAGTTCGCGCACAGCATCAATGGTTTCCGGACGACCTTCACCATTTGGACGACCTTCACGAAATTCGTCTTGGAGTGAACTACGACCTCGATTGAATTCACCATACCATCGATAAACACTGTTCCTCGATGGAGCTTCATCGCCAAAAATTGAATTCAGTTCATCCATGCACTGTTGCTGAGTTAATCCACGTCGAAAGTTGTAAAAAATAATCGCACGAAAATGTTTACGATTGAATTCCATTATTTGGCCGAGATTAATCTTTTAAGTTACTGTAAAAAACACAAATAGCGCTCGCATGTCAAAACGTTCTGAGTACGTATAACCTCAAAAATGTCAAACTTTACGATAGAGCTGTCAGTTGCCAGATTGCAACACTAGGGTTGTCCAATCCCGAAATATAAAAGGCAACCTACGTAGTTATGCGCGATTAATTAGAAAGATTTTCATATTAGGAGGATTCACGCTCCCTGTCGTATATGTCGTAAACGTCGCAAATGTCGTAAACTTCTGTCATCTCCATAGTAAAATGACAGACTCGACTCGTTTTTATTAATATCCTCCATGTTAATTCTGTGCCCGTATTTTCTCTTTTAGCTAGGCACAGGATTCTTTTAAAGACTGGAACAACGAGCAGAAAACAATCTTGATCCACATCTCCGGAAGCTCACAACATTTTATATAATCATTCGCAAGAACGTTTTTTCTTCATTCCAAGCAAATATTTGATATTTGTCACATTTTTAAATACCACAAAAATTTGACGTCAAAGCAGGTCGTCGATCCTCATTCTCCATTGCCCATTGGGTATAAAAGACAACAAAACAAATCTCTAAGCATAACGAACGCCCTTCCTCAGAATACATAGAAACAATTGCGTAACTTTTCAAGCAAACGGTTCATGTAGGTACATTTTTAGTGACGTCGATGGGTTTCTTACCTCATAGCGCTCAAATCAGCTCATGTGACTACACTATAATACTTTTCAAATATTTGGACGGAACACCTCGAAATTAGACGGTTGGTCTTGGAATCTTGCCGAGTATAAATAGTTTACACCTCACTTTTATTAGAATTCATTAACATTGGCTTTTTTACGGCCATGGTTAATGTACGCGTGTGTACAATTGAAAATTTGCTATTAATGAAACTAAGTACTGCAAAGTACAATGATAACAAACGCAAAAACTATACTTTGCAGATGATTGCAAAATATTAAAAATGTCTTGTTTCGCATTCATTATTGTCACCGTATCATATTCCACGTACTTATTAGCATCGTGGAATATGACACGGTGGCGGCTCTTAACCTTTCTAAGATTAATGTGGGACGTCGCGTCGTGTACATTCAATTCCTGGTATTTTTTTCTAATTCGAACTAGCTACAGCGGAGTAGGGGATGAAATGAGTGAAATTCTGTAGTTGCCTCCTACATTGTCCAAGTCTTCTAAATTAGTACCCACCTAAGGTCGAATTATTGGTGGTTTAATCCGGGCGTCGGTCTCGGCAACATTTTTAAGGAAGTGGGCCAATTTTAAAATAAATATACGAGAGCTGCTGGCCTGTTTGCACAGTGCTAGTTGGAGCACTGTTTCATGTTCTACCGATCGAAGGAGAGAGATGCTAATAGTGCTATTGGATTCAATTCAATCCTGGCGGGAAAAATATGCGGTGAATTTGTTGAGGGGATTGGAGGGAAGGAGGTTGGCCAAAACGGTTGTGGGGTTCTGGTTCGAGAAGAGCTTTGTAAGGCGGTGGAAGCAAAAAATTAGTGTGCATGGCAAATAGTCAAAAATAAAATAAGGAATTTGCGTTGGTCCAAAATTGGGCCGTTGCCCCAGTTATTTATTTTAAGGGTTTTGTAGTAAAAACAAAACCCTTATGAAATCGATCAAATGTCTGTCTGTCCGTCTGTCCATACAATAATATCACGAACGGCTAAAGCTGCGGGAATGTGTAGAATTATTATACGAGTAATTCCCCAGAGAAAGCGCGTCGTAATAATAATCAAATATGCGCGTGGTACCATTAGACACGAGACAAAAAAAAATCGGAACCTTTTTAGACTTTACCTTGAGGAAGGATACTTTATAATTTTAAAAATATAATGCATTATTTATTTAGGAAGCAGATTTCGCGCGCTTAGTAATGACATAATGACATTCTCTTTCAACTGCAAAGTTTGTGCATACCTATATATGGTAGCGCTGGGCCTTTCTGCTAAGTGCTAATCATGTGATGAATGAATGAATGATATATGTATTAGACTGTATGTTACTTATGTACTTTCGTATAATATTATAATATCACAATCAATTTTGCTGCCCCGCTACTGCTCCACGACAAAAAGTGGTTAATTTCTGCCCTATTTGACTCTGAAACTCACTCAACTTTTTTGTAGCTTCAGTCATTAAAAATATCAAAAATTTGCTGATGACTTTCTTGATGGCACTCATCAAGTATTTCATCAGTTACTCGTTTTCAGTGAGTGCTTCGAAGATATTATATATAAAAAAAACGACAGGGGAACAGTTGTGGCTCATGCATGCGAAGAGAGTTGTTTTTCACTCACTTGATTTTATCCCCTCCCTCGGCTAAGATCTATCTACGCCACTGCTTCCTATGTAACAACCACGGAGTGACGTGGTGGCGGCTTGATCAGAAATTTCAATTTTGGACACTTTACTCCGTGACAGCAACTAAAGCGGCTCATACCCAGGCCAACGGTTGAACAATTATTGCCCATCAATTAAACTGTATATTTAACACTCTTTACAAATACGAACAGGACACGTCAATTTCCCATGTCATAGTCAGCTGATGGTGACGTTGGAAATTTCATCCTGTCGCTAGGACTGGCCTCTGTAAGCAAGCGGTAGACGCGACAGATGATAGGTGGAGTTCCGTGGCGGAGTGTTCCGATGAGTGGTCCGGGACAAAAACAAGTTCGAAATTCCAGCGTGGAGAAATACGGCTCACAGTGTGGTCCGGTGAAAAACAAAAGAGTTTGAGGTCCCAACGTGGAGAAACTCGGCACACAACGTCCGAGGAAAAGGAAAAAAGTGATACGCCATTTGCATACGCCCGCTGAGATCCCGGTTGAACTTGACATATAGTATCTTTTCTTTGTAGAACTTCGTAACATTGACGAAAGATTCTCTTCTTAGGTTAGGTCATTCATTGGCCGGCCCGAAATTTAACGCCACAACCTGGGCAACTTCATGGAAATTGTGCCGGCGGGAACAGCGCCCACCAAGGAAACCGACGGCAGCCCCGAAAGTTTAGCCACTCTAGAAGGTGGGCGCTGGGTCTGCCGGTCCAGTGAAGGGTTTGCAAGGACAACACAGACGACCGTTTCATTGTTTCCACCGCGCTACCGAATTGGCATCTGACAGGTGTTGATGTGCAACAGGAACTGAGATATTTTCAAAGGATGGCTGTCAGCGAGTGAGCAGTAAGAAGACGCTTGAGGGAAGCCAATCTCACTCCAAGTGCCCTGCTACGGGCCCGAAATTGACTGCAGGAAACTGGTAAGCGCGCCTTCGATTTGCTCGAGAGCATCCCAATTAGAGCGTCACGCGATGGCGGTCTGTGTTGTTCATAGACAGTGCAGAATGTGTTTGCATAGCAGTGACAGGAGAGGAAGTCTACAGACATTCGAGCGCAGAGCTGTTTCTCTGAAACATTTGCATACGGCGGCTCCTCGTGCATGATGTGGGCTGGCTGTGGAGGAAAAACTGAGATCGTTTTCGTGCCCGGGAGAGGCCGAGAAGGAGGGCTGAAAGCTGATCGGTAAATAACCGACGTTCTCCGTACCCCTCATTGTACCTTACGCAGGATTTGTCGGTGAGAACTTCGTTTTGATGCACGACAATGCCCGATGTCACACATCGCGTCTCACGCCTCCCATGTTTGTGTTGTGTGTACCCACTAAATCGTCCGTTACATATTTAGAAATGGGCTCCACGTTGGGCGTCAAATATTCAACAGACGGTTTGGTGGGCATCCGAAGATGCCCGTGGGTTCGGAGCCTAAGGTAATATAATGACCGGGACCTTGTCCTTTACGTAATAATAAAATTTCATAGTTCTGGGGAAGACAACACAAACATGGGAGGCAAAAATGCGGAATAATGAAAAAAGGGGGCGATAAACATGGAATGGTTGGCGGACGATGCACATGCCCTCGGGCTCGCATCGGGGTCCGGGTGTAATTGGACCTTCGGCCTCTGGTTTCTTACCGTCGACAGATCAGTACTCATCAGGTGCTGCTTTCGATCTGCCGATGGAAGCAGCACTACCAGACCAGAACATGGTTCATTATAGGTGGTTCATTACAGGCGGTCTGAAGGACCATGCCTCCACCTCCATCCTCACAGTAAGCTAACAATCGTTACAACTCCTCGAATCATTTTTATAAAAGAAGCTAAAAACTAAGAAAATCGTACGTTTCTGGTAGTTTGGCCAATAATTTGGAAGTGTTTTCCTTTAGTACTTCGCTTCTTTTTGAAGAAATACTGCTCACAGGGGATGTTAATCGTATCCAATAAATAAACATCAAATTAAGTATCACCGGTTAACAACCGCTGCGCTGTATGTCCACGAAGATTCCGCGATAGAATCTGTCATTATTTACGCGTGCGTAGTTTAATGTTGCGCTGTGTTTATTGTAGCTTACAGTGTCACCCGACCAAACAGTTTGACACGAGATCATTCAAATTTGCATTTTAGCTTTTTTACGGAATTCTTAGGAAAGGGAGTGTGTCATGTTTATCTGATAACTAATTGCACAAATGTGTTGAAACCAACTAAACTGTAACAGACAACTGACATATCATTCTGTTTAAATCTTCTGTTTGCCGAGGACTTAGAGCGGTTCTTTATCTCCAGGTCAACTTCCCAGGTATTATTCATAAGTGTTCTTATTTGTTTGGCAATTCTAAGATCTGCTATGCGATTTTGTTATCAGCAGCATATAAAAGTATGCGAAAATCCTAGCTCATGTTATTTGTTGGAAGAGTCGGTGAGGCGTTACCATCTTTTACGCGTGTCGCTACAAAGTGAATACCTTGGGACAAGTTTGTGCATCATCATGAGGATAAGGGATACGTGTATGTGGGCGGTGCCCTTTTGCGTACTGGCTTTATTTGCAGTATCTGCAATCGCAATCGACTGCAGTGTTAGGTAATTGAAATTAAAATCCTACTCTAAATAAGGGTTATGTGAAATTGAACTTTCCTTTCGTATTCCTTACAGTGGAGATCGTCTTATGAACTGCACTACCCTGGGCACCAGCCGATTTGTGCCGGGAGTGGAGCGCGTAAAACCAACTATTTACTTGAATAATAGTAAAATCATGGCCATCACGGAGAATGCTTTCGATACGGTCGATTCAGTGGTCATATTATTCTTAAATGACAATTTCCTGGTGACTTTGGAGGAGAGGTGGTTCCTCTATCTCGTCAACTTGGCCGTGATAGATGTGTCCGGCAATCAAATTGCCTCCTACACTCCGGGAACATTCAAAAATGTTCGATCGCTGCAAAAATTCATCGCATCTAAAAATCAGTTGGAATCATTTGACGGAACCTTTGACAACTTTGCCCGCACCACAGTCGACTTATCTAACAATCCGCTCGCTCAAATTCAACTCGATCGTGTTCACACGCTGTTTGTGAACAACACGAACCTGACGGAGCTGCATTTAACTCATGCCGTGAACATCTTTGCCGAATACGCCAACATTCAAAGTTTCTCGGTGCTGGAGGGTGTGAGCGATACATTCGACTTACGTGGCAACAAAATTCGCGATTTGTCAAATCTGACCGCTAACTTTGGACTACTCCAACATTTGGATTTGTCGCAGAATATGATAAGTACGATGACGGCCGATATTTTCAGGCACTTGACCGGGTTACGTCATTTGAACATTTCCAAGATTGATATGTACGAAATGTACTATGGAATGTTCTTCAATCAGCGCGCCCTGGAGGTGTTGGACCTCTCGTTCAACTATTTGTGGCATTTGAATCTGAATAAAATTTTCCCGGCTCGATTGCGCGAATTGTACGTACTGGGAAATGCCATTTGGAAGGTGACGGATTCACGAAAAGTCCTACGTTCGTTGGAGAAGCTGGGAATTGCCGGCAACGAGTTGAGCTGCGAACGGCTATTTAAGATTTATGCTAAGGGAGTGGATCGCGGAATTGAATTTTTCACACCCACGAATATGGCGAATTATACAATAGATAATATTGCAGGAATGCCGTGTCGAAATGTTCACTAGGTGTAAGGTAGTTTTGTTTGTATATTGCTATTTTTATGTATAAAGTTGAATAAAAAAACGTGATAATGAATGTGCAGTGCAATGCGGATTTTATTTTAACAGAACTACAAAAGAAAGGTAAAGACATCAAAGTGCTCTCTCTAATTGCATTGACCCCTCCAGGGGCATGGGCTCGTCAACATCTCTAGCATTTCTATGCCTTGTTGACGTTTCAATAGCATATCTACAATACTTTTCGGAAGTGCAGTTGCTAGCATGCACCTCCTATCCGCGCCGTCTTTATACTGACAAGCTCGGAGCACTGTGAGAGTTCTATTAGTACTCACAGGCAGTTTTTGATCGCGCCGAGATTTGATCTCCGAGCTCTATATTAGTATCGTAGAGCGATGACCGAACGATCACGGCCACCGAGCGCGAACTCAAACTGAAGCAATAGGGCGCCGGTTCAATTCCTGCCACGAACATATTCAAAAAGTTACTTTTCTCGCCGGCCTCCACACCGAGCTCCAGTAAACTTAAAAACTGAAAAAGTCAGTAGATCAGAATAAGTGTCGGGGTGGGTCCGAAGGACACAAAAAGATCGATGATGGCACTTTAAGCATGGGACTGGCAAATGCATTTCATTTTAATCCTTCGACTTTTAATTGCATTCGAGGACATTACGTTTTTTGGTCCTTAACGTCCGTTCAGTCCTTTATACGAGTATGCTAAAATATATGTCCCTTATAGCTCCAGTATTGGCATCATCACCTCGATCCAGAAATAACCGATATTTGCTAGGTTTGGTTTCTGTTTCAATTCATGCCCAACAAGGTGCGGTTTTCCGGATCAAAGAACTGAAATTGCCATCAAGAGTAGCTTAGTACCTTTGCCTCATGACTCCCAGTAATATGATCCATCTTGCCCATATTACTTCCTGGCCAAAATTGTCCTTTTTTTCTCCCAATGGACTCAAAATGCCATCAACTGTAGTCTATTGAATTCGCTCCAACACCCCCAGTTATGTGGTACCCATCATGCATCTAGATATCACTTCCTTGTAAAAAATCCTTTATCCTTTTTCCTCTCCAAAGGACTCAAAATGTCATCAAAAGTGGTCTAATGCATTCGCCTCAAGACCCCAGCCGTATGACACTCATCTTGCCTAGGTATCACTTTCAAGCCAAGAATACCCCTTTTTTCCCCCCAAGGGCTCAAAATGTCATCAGTCCTGACCAAAAGACTTAAAATTCGGTTAACAGTAGTAGACTGCTTTTTTCATCATAAAACTACTAGGTATGGTTTCTATTTCACTTCATGGTCAAGAGAGTCCTTTTGTCCTGACGCACACCTAAAGCAGAACAAAAATATCACCGTGAGGTACTTATAATAAGCCAAGGAAATTACGTACCAAATTTGAAGGAAATCACGCCATGGTAAATGTCTGGAAGAATTTTTTCTTTGAAATCTTTGAAAAGACTTAAGCGAGCAACTCTATGAAATCATAAATTTTTGGATGTATCTTTTGTTCTACTGCACGGATCAGAGGAAATGATAACACACGCACACCCTTGGAATAGAGCCAATCCGGGAAAAAATAAAGCAGATCTTGATACGTCCCCTACGAGGCTGTAGCCCTGTCAAACAACAACGAGAACAAGAAAAAATTGAAAAATAGCAATTTTCAAACTGTTATATCTCGGGTGTTTTTAATCATATCGGCTTCAAATTAGATAGACTTCCTAAGACGGATCGCGACAAAGACCCTACCAAATTTGAGCCCCCCGACTGCCAGGGGCCCGAGCTACAGGGGTCAGAAAAGCCGTACTTGTTGCGTCGCGTAAACAAGTCTTGGTCGCATTTTCGATTTTCGCTTTTTTTTATTTCTCTATTTTGCTTTGGACGGCGGGATGCTCGCGCGTCCCTAGATGTCAGAGACATGAGCATGGTACGTTCATCATTCCCAAGATGATGTGGGACAGCTTTAATGTTAATAAACGAAAAAACTAAGGACAATACTCATATATGCAAATGTAGAGTATAAAAATCATAAACAAAAATAACGTTTATGGATGGAATTATAAATTTGTCGTTTATTGACATCAACGTACCAATGAACTCGGCACTGCATTAGGAATTTATTATTGTTTGCTGGAATTTGTAATTAAATGTAATTGACCTAAGAAAATGTTTTTTTTTTCAGTTACTATCAAAGCAGGTTCTTAGCTAATATGTATATAACAACAGAAATGACACAAGTAGCGATGTTCATCGATACTTTAAGGTGTGTTTTGCTAGGTGCCATCTTAGGAGCTGCTCCGGTATAATCCACCACAAGCAGTGGAGCTCTTCTTTACCGTAGCCCAGTGCTGGAACAATGGACAACAATTTTCATCATCATAATCATAAACAATCTTCTGCCTTGCCTAATACCACCAACCTGGGTACCCCAGCCCAGTCATACGTAGGTTCGCAGTTGTCCCCCGTTACCCCGATGAATAACACCAAATCATCAACGGTGATGTTCAGCCTGGCGATACTACTACTAAATTGCCCTAACCCCTTGTGGGGCATAGCGCGTCAACTGTTCCATGTGGCCCAGTTGACGTTTCGTTGGCATAAATTGGTTTCAGAGAATGAAGTTGCCAGCATACACCTCCTGCACATCCATGGCCACGAACGTTGTTGTGCACGGGATTCGAACCCGAAACGCCGGTAGTCAAACATGAGACGAATGTCTCAACACACTGCGCTACCGGTCGCCCCCTGGCGATACTACGAGCTACATATAATGTCGACCGTCGGACAAGCGAATTTTTATCCTGTCTCAAACAAGGGAAATAAAAAGAAAGCATGTGGAACCTGGACTGTCATTCAATGTACGAAGGACAGAGATTATACAGGGTGTACCGCTCTTAATGGTAAATACTTTAATGGTAGGTAGTACTGTTACTTTGAGGAAAATTAACGAATGACGTGGACACTCTCTTTTTAACCATTACAGAGTTAAAGCATTTTTTGTAGATCGTGTCAAAAAGCTGTACTTGCCGAAATCCAAATTTGCCATACTCCCAATCATTTTATCCGAGGTTTGACCTCATTTTCTTAACATTTCATATAAAACAACTTCTTCTTTTATCTTCAACCGCCTTTATGCTACACTTCCAGACCCTCTGTCAACGGGAACCTTGGAGCATATATTCGGAGGACTTTTCACATTAATTGAGCCAAATTTCAAAACTACAAGATTTGTTTTTTTCCTATTTTTCATTCCTCGCGTGGACTATCTGTTAAGTCAGGGTTGAAGTAAATTTATTACATCACCAGACCACGTTATTTTCCTTTAAGGCAAGTACTAACCTCTTCGTGCGACAATGTTGCATTTATCTCTCCCACTGAAAAGTGACAGCCTTATTCCACACGAGAACTTACCGTCCACTTAAAAGACCGGTTTTCACGTGAAAATTGCTCGTAATGATATGAAGAATTTTTTCTTCGAATCAAATAGGAATAGTGCTGAGAGAGTGAAAATTTTTCGAGCGAACGCAACTTTTAACAATTTTTGTATGAGATTTTGGACGAAAAACTGTTATTCATATCAGTTTTAAAGCGTATTATTCGCAAATTAGCAAATCCAAGCATATTAAAGAAATATACCATTGGAAAGCTAACACGAATGGGCAACTTTTGTAAATTTTCAGTTCAAAGTACCGTTATAAAATAATCATTTGAATTTGCGATAAAAAATCGATTCTTAAATTTGAAAAGTTGGAACAGCTTTATCTTTGAAGTAACGGTAATCTTTGCAACTGGAAAAAAGTCCCTTTATATGAAATTTTATATACATATTAGGATGGTGCAGATGAAATGTCGGATTTTGCAATGACATGAAGTTGGCTGCGATTTTTATGTATCAAATTGCCACCAGGCGGCCCTAGTGATATGACATATTGAAGTATAAGTACTGCTACTTCGGCTGATGGAGTTATTTCGGTTTTGCACTTCATGGTGATCGGTGAAAAAAAAAAAACCAAGTGGAAGCGAGTGAAACTATTTTCCCTTTATGAATTTAATCTAGAGCACAACGCAACGGAAGCAACGAGCAATATCAACAGGGAATTTGGACCTGATACGGTTAACGAACGAACCACTCAGCGGTGGTTCGAAAAATTTCGATCCGGAGATATGAACCTCCGAAATGTGCCTGCTGGGAACCCAGGACCATCGATCGATAACGACGAGCTTGGATGGAGCTGGATTAGTGGAGTCTGACCCCCGCCAAACCATAAGGGATCTTGCGGAAAAATTGGGCGTGCACCATTCCACAGTTTGCCGCAACAACTTGCAAAAGTGGATTCCGCATGCTCTTACCGAGCAAAACACGGCGTGTCGAATCGAGATTTCCAGTTCTCTTCTCTCCCGCAACAGAAACGAGCCGTTCTTGAACCGAATTGTGACATGCGATGAAAAGTGGATACTATACGATAATGGTCGCCGATCGGCCCAACGGCTAGATACCGATGAGGCTCCATGACACATGCCGAAACCAAGCCTTCATCCAAAGAAAATAATGGTGACTGTTTGGTGGTCTGTAGCTGGATTTATCCACTATTCGTTCCTGCAACCTGGCGAAACCATAAATGCTGAGGAATATTGCGCTCAACTGGACGAAATGCATCAGAAATTGACAGTTCAACGACCTAGGCTAGTCAACAGGGATGGAGTTATACTGCTTCATGACAACGCACGACCTCATGTATCGAGAACAACGATCCAAAAATTGAACGAATTGCCCTATGAGACTCTTCCTCACCCGCCATATTCACCAGATTTCTCGACAACAATTTAAAATTTCTTCAAACATTTGAATCACTTTTTGACAGGAAAACAGTTTCGACAATGAAGCAGCTGTCAAAAATACCTTCGACGAGTTTCTTCGAACCAGAAACTCGGACTTCTACGAAACAGGAATAAATGCGCTTGTATCTCGTTGGGAACAGTGTTTCGCATCCGCTGGTACCTATTTCGATTAATAAAATTATCTTTATAAAAAGTTACAGCTGTTCAAAAATTTACTACTGAATCCGACATTTCATCTGCACCAACCTTATAGTTTCATAAAGTGAGGATTAAATGATCGGAGAAGTGGAAAAACTTGATTTTGCTCAACATGTCAAGTTTTTTGACACAATATCACTAACACACTAATATCTACCATTGAAGTACAATATTTATGTACCATCAGAAATGGCACACCCAGTATATACAACCTTGCATTTTACGAAATGTCTGACGAACAAGAGGCATTCATCAAGGTGCTTTAGCTACAGTGGGTGGACACATGCGGCCAATCTCGCTCTGAAGAAGTTCGCACGCTGAAAATGACAACAGCAAAGTTTCTGGAGTAGTAAACTGGAGGACTTAGTCCCCAAACCGAAACTAATGGAGGCGACGACTTACAAAAGCCGCCCTACTGCGGATGGTATGTATGAATGATAAGTAAGAGACTACGAAAAATACTTCTCTCTTCTTCCACCAATATTAAAGCTAAATAAAAAGTTCCATTTGACGGGTTAAGATAGTCCCTGGGATAGACTACTGCATCCATAGTGTTGAAAAGAGCACCACACCATATTACGTATGTTTATTTGTTTGTTTGAAGCTTGTAAAGTCGTCAGTCTCGTCTGTTTTACACACAAATTAATCCAAAAATCATCGAACTCTCGGATAAAACTAAATGGTAATGATAAATGGTTTGGGTATTTCAGTTCAAAGGATAAAAATCTAAATAAAGAAACTAGAAATACGAGTATTAAAAAATTAAAGAAAAAGTGAAAAACTAAATCGATTTGTTTTTTAAATTAACTGTGAAATATAGTACAACTATCGATCAAATATGTATAGTAGTCTGAATAAAAGATCAATAAAGTAAATAATAAAATAAGCTCAGTACTCTGTTTTTGATTGGACTCAAATTTAGGTGGAAATTTGAATTTTCTTGAAAAACCATTTCTGATGTTAATTTTTAATTAATTTGAATCTGAAATTTCAAAGAGAATACTAGACTTTGGTAGAAAAAAATAAATATATACATTGCACCAAAATTCGACTAGGACGAAATAATATCTAATATTAAAATAGTGTACATATTGTTCAATTTAATTATAAAATAACTTTCTAATCGGACAACAAATAACAAGTTCAACTAAATAATATACATACTTCATGAAAATAAGCCCAAATATTGTCACTGTCATTTGAAAAATTAAATCATAGTAATTGAAAGATGTTTGCATTTTAGGCAAAAATTCTGTGAAAACAGTTTCTTATTTTCTTCATATTTTCATTAGATACGTTATAATATTATTCATTTATTGTTTGCAGTTATTACATTTGTATTTATATTTCGGTTTTTTATTAATTATTTACCTGTTCATGCATTTAATTGTGTATATATATATTCTTTAAATTTCTATTACAATACACTTACATACTTTACGACTAATTTAATGTTTTCTTTTTCTTTTCATTTTGCAAATTTTATCTCGTCCTTAAATTGTAAAGTCTCCATGATTTCTCTTATTTACGTGTACTGTACCCTAGTGTTATTGTTAAATTCTGTTTCGTTTTCCACCACGAACTTCTTGGAATAATATTTTCGCGACTTATTATATAAATGTACTTATCATTTTTATAGCCTGTTTTGTAATGTTATTCGCATTGTTTGTTTGTTTTTTTTTTCGACATGTATCTATATAAAACATTCAAATACAAATTGGTTGTTGGGATTGTTGTGTTGTCCCCGTTTATAAGACATTCATTCAATTCACGCACTATAACATAGATTTTTTGTTTGTTCTTTTAAATAAATTTATTTTTAGTTTTTCGATTGCAAAATTGTGTTTATTTTTTGTAGGGAAAACTATTTATTTTATAATTTATTTATTTTCTTTCCAAAAATTATGTCAATTTTCATTCTTGTGGATTCTCAACAAGACAAAAATAAATAATCCTAATTTATGTTTTTTTTAATCAGAATGGAAGTGGAAGTAGCTAGTCAAATTACGAAAAATCCGAGAATAATGTATCTTCTTAATTTTTTTTTATCCAGTAATAGTGTTTCAAATAGAGACAGATTCAGGAAAAAATATAGTTGTTTTTTTTTTCAATTTATTATTTTTTGGAAGCGTTGAATCCGAAATTCAACATTGTCACCTGGAAAAAGTGATGCATAGAAACCTTCCTCTTTGTTTTATAAATTAAATTAGCGAAATTTCATCAAGCTATGAATAAATCCGTAGATTTGTAAAGAAAGCCCAACCTCGATAAACCTAGACTGTTAAATCTGATGAAAACTCATGTAATCCTCGTTTGTAGGGAATTTTATTTTTATTTAAATATTTTTTACTACTGTGAATTGGAATGTGGATCTCTCTTTCTCCAATCACCGCTATCATGTTGAACGGCCTGTCAACAATCCAGACTTACTGGTCTGTTTTTCGGGAGGCTTTCGTGTAATAAGTACCTCCTCTGCCTGATCGACTATACATATAGTAAGGAAGAGTTGGATAATATGATGAAGGCCCACATGGACCTTCGATTTCGCAGTGTCCAAATCGTCGTGTCGTGCTCTATCAGCGGCCAAAAAGGTAGGTAAAGGCAAGCTGATGTGGTGGAATTCACAAATTTCTGAGGTAAGGGCTGTGTGCAACAGGTCTTCAACAAGGGTAAATCTACAGGGTTCGAGTTGGATTGGAACTCCTATAAAAATCATCTGGGCCTTTTCAAGAGGGAAATCAGATGGGCGAAATGTAGCTCATCGTGCAATTTTAATGAGTGAGTGCGTTGAGAGCTCTAGTGAAGCCTCCAGACTTTATATGATCTTGCCAACTCACCCATCCATGCCCAGCTTTCTACTAAAATAGGTCAAGTCTTGGACGACCTCGATTTTGCATCCGTTCTTTCGGAAGAAAAAAATCGGTCAGCAGTATTAAGCTTCGAACCCTTTAATTCAGCTGCACCTGGTGCCATCAATCCGGCGAACGCATTGGATATTGCATATCCTCAGTTATACAGTAAGAAAATACCTACCGAGAATTCATCGATTCGATGTGACATTATGACGATTTTTTTTCGGTGTAAATAAAATACTAACTCTGCGGATATTATTTTTACACCTTTAGGTGAATATCAATATATTCCGAATGGATGAAAAATTATCCATCAAAACTGTTAGAATAAATTATCCGTACGGTGAATCATTGGACATTTTTTATTCAATAGACAAAACGTTCGAACACCAAAAAACCATTGCCACGGCGGGATTTGAACCCATGATTGGAAGGATGAATAACGCCTCAACGCACTAAGCTACTGTCTCATTGATGTGAAGATAGTACGTGTTTTGGAAGAAGAATAGAGCCAACATGATGTAATTATTTACACCAACCATTGAAGTACTAATTTCTGATTTTGGTTATGCATTGTTTGTAGCCATATTGTCTTTTACACCATAGATAAATGTATAATTCTTTTAACACTTATCGTGCGGTGTGTCCCAGTAGTATTAATTCACCGAATGGATAGAAAAGGGGTGACCGGTAGCTCGGTGCGTAGAGGCGTCAGTCCCATGTCTGATTACGGTCGTTACGGGTTCAAGTCCCATCCACGGCGTTCGTGGCCATGGATGTTTGTGTTATCTTCCCCCTGTGGTGTGGGGCGCAATAATAAGCCAAAAAATCTCTGGACTTGTCGCAGGTAGGCGGCTTAATGGGAGCAGGAGGTGCATGCTGACAACGTGCATCGTTCGAAACTGGTTTATGCCAACGAAACCTTAGCTAAGCCACATGGAATAGTTGACGCGTTTTATGCCACTAGGGGTTAGGGCAAATGAGTAGTATTACCAAACAACTCATTACAAAGAATTAAAGGATATTTTGCAGAATGCCCTCTAAATCTTGGCGAAATGGGCTAGCCCCGCTGGGGTTAATATCTATCCGGCCAAAACGGACACTGTTCTCTTTACAAGGAAACATACGTTACCAATATTCAAGCCACCACTGCTGAACGGGAGGAGTCTTGTTCTCTTTGACATAGGCAAGTCTCTGGAAGTCATCGTGGATGAGAAGCTGGAGTGGAGACCCAATATTCTGGAACGAGTGGCTAAGGTGACTGTGGCGGCATATTCGTATAAGAAAGTCATATATAGGAAGTGGGTCTTCAACCGCAAATTGTATTCCACCTGTATGCCTCAGTCCTGCATGGAATTATCGTCTGGTGCACTGCTTTCAATCTTGTGGTCTATCGAAACATGTTAGAAAAATTCCAAAGAATAGTAAGTGTTGCCATTAAAGGGGCTCTTAGAATTACACCGACGCGGCGTCTACACTTGCTTCTGAATTTCCTCATCCTGGATATTTCTGATAAACAGGTGCCTGCGAACACCAAGCCACCCGTGTTCGCGAAACTGTCAGTTCAGTATCAACCATGAGTCACTCATCCGTTCTTAACAGCCTAGATCTTCCTGTCTTGATGAATTACACTCTTCTTAAATACTTGTTTGATAAGAGGTTTGTAAGCCTAATTCGTACACGGGACGAGTGGGTAGAAAATAGTTTCCGGAAGTCAAATGCTATGAGGTTATCGACTCTAGGATGGATCAAGGAGTGAGCGCGGGGGTGCACTGGGGTAGATTGAATATGAGCATATCATTACATTTGAACTTTTGCAGCATTTTACAGGAAATTACAGCCATTTGAAAGGCTCTCACCTGAATGGGGCATAATGTTAAGGATGCCAGAGACATTACCATTTTCACTGATATAGACAGTCGGCGATTGGACCCCTTGAGTCTGTTATTACGAACTTGAAGAATGTTGTTGAATGTCGCACTTGCCTCTTGAAAATGGGGAAATTTTTCAAAATCTCCCTATGTCGGATTCCGGCTCATAGTGGCTTTGATGGTAACTGCAAAGCGGATGAATTTGCGACAGTAGGAACAACTAGTGGGACTAGATAAAGACATCGCCATTTTGGGTTGTCCTTATCAGCATACAAAAAGATGATAATTGCTGACGTGCCCAGAACTGCCAACGCGAGGTGGAATAATGGTAGCATTTGTAATGTTGCTAGACAACTTTGGCCTAGGCCCGATCCTAAACAGTCTGCCGTGCTGCTGGCGTTGAATAGAAGAAACCTAAGAACTCTTGCTGGGCTGATCACAGGGCATTGTCCAATCCGAGAGTATGCTAAGAGATTAAGGCACTCCGTACACGGGTCGTCTCGTAATCGGCTCATCTGCGATCCGCACAGGGGTAGTTCGGCACGTAAGCGAATCGACATACTAGTCTGTGCGTCTCGAACCATGCGAACTGCTTGGAACGAGAAAAGAAAAAAATATATATGAACGCATTTGTTCAATTGAAAATTGTGGTGTATTCGTTTTATAGGTGTTGCGTGAGTCGATGTGAAAAGAAGAGTGTACAGGAGTGCTGGTGGAAGCATTTTAACCCTTTGGTGAGGCGAAAAGGACCTTTCTGGACATGAAGCAGTAAAAATTTGTGATTCAAATACGCTTTGCGATGGTGAAATCGAGTAAAATATTTTTTTCTTGGCACAGGATTTTCGACTTCTGCAAGATTACTAGTTTCATGGCGCCAAGTGGTTTTTGCGGCTTTATATGAAAATTCGCCCAAAATTCATGAATTTGGCACATTTATGTCATATCATCACCGTATATGAGATATTCGCATGTCTATATGGACTATTTCCTTTTCAAAACGAAAGTGTGCACATACTCAATTGCCCTAACCCCTTGTGGGGCATAGCGCGTCAACTGTTCCATGTGGCCCAGTTGACGTTTCGTTGGCATAAATTGGTTTCAGAGAATGCAGTTGCCAACATGCACCTCCTGCACATCCATGACCACGAATGTCGTCGTGGACGGGATTCGAACCCGAAACGCCGGTAGTCAAACATGAGACTGATGCCTCAACACACTGCGCTACCGGGCGCCCCCAACATGCATATGCACTATTTCGTATGAACAATTTCGGCATTCACTATATGTATTACGGTGCCTCGTGATTCAATGCTTAGCTTAGCGGTCATTCAGCCATTCGTTCCTGGTAATCTGAAGACATATGACGGTATATATAAGACAACCATTTAAAACGTTTAAGCGATATCAACCTTCAAGGTACATAGACCGAGCCTGTAACGCTCTCTCCGCTCGCTCAAACAGCGTAATTTAAAAAAAAAGTCGAATTATTTTCTCAGCATATTAATTTGATTCAAACAGTTTGCATGTTCCGAGACGGTCAGACACGCGTTTGAACGTCTCGAAATATGCGAACTTCGATACGTTCGTATGTGGACCTCCACATTCATTTGTGTAGGAAGTGAAGTTCGAATCGCAGACGAGCCGATTACCGATCCTAACATAAGGACGACGAAAGGGTTAAAATGTTCTTAACAGCACTCTTGTGCACTCCTTCTTTCACCTCGACTGACGCGACACCCAAAGTGTGGGTATCCCGCTTCATGTACAAAAACGTCTATTTCGCCTCGCCAAAAATGCTTTCACCGACACTCCTGTGCACTCCTCCTTTCATCTCTCCTCAGGCGACATATTACCTTAATTCCCCCAATTCCAAAAATACCGAATCGCGTAGCAGACGCGCCGAATTGCAATCGGCCCGTGTGCAGTGTATAACGACCCACGTTGTGTGGGAATGCAGACGTGCAGAATTCGAATCGCAAGTGAGCCGTATATCAGACGACCCGTGTGCGGAGGAACTAAAGCTTCCACACAATGACTTCTGTAGGAACTCCGGGGGTGAGGATTAGTCTACCTCTCATCTACTATGCAAACGTAATGCCCCGGCTTAAAAAGAAGGATACACTGGGGTCCTTCTACTTTGGCGACATGGACGGCCTAAAAGACGTTAGCCAGCTGCAGCGTTTTATCAACAGGCTGGTTGGTTCAATAAATATATAGAAAAATTGCATAGTTTCCCAGTTATTTGTGAAAAAAAATAATTTGTTTTTAAACAGATTTCAAAATGTTCGTGAAGTTTCAACGCCCTCTAGTGCCTAAACCGTTTGTCTGACGGAAAACCTTGTAAATGTTATTTATATGGAATCGAATGTAGTTTATTTTGGTTTCGTTGACAAAAGTCAATAGTTTGGAAGTTATAAACTTAAAGCGAAAAGGATAAATTTCGCGTAGTTATATCGAAACGCAGGATTTTTCGAGGTGGCAAAGTTGAAAAACAAAAATAACTTTTCTCCCGTCAAACCTGCAAAACTCAACTATATTTGGTTTAAATCATTTGATACGTAACTAAACATAAATATATATTATGTATTATACTCAACTACATTCTCGTTTCATATTTCTTTTTAATATATAAATGCCATATATGTATTATAGTACATAATAAAGATTTTTCAATTTTAGTTTTAAAGACGTAAGCAGCTTCGAGTTCACACAAGAAAAGGTTCACGGAGATTCAAAGGAATCATAGAAAAAATATATAATATATTTAATTTATAATCACAATCAAAAAAGAAAATTTCAACATAAATTGCCTTTGAATAAAAGTAGCCATAACAGGAAAGATATGTAAGATAAACATCTTGGGAACAAAAAGTAAATAAAATAGAAAAAAAAATATATGTTGTATACCTATGTAAATTAGATAAAATTTCAAAATAATCACAACTATCCCCATGCTTCTTACCCTGGCGACACACTGTCGAACACGAACTCGAACACTAAAATGGTACAACTGAACCTGTTTTCTTCAGATTTGTGCGAAATGTGTCTGTCTAGAGCTATGCGGAGGATGCCTGTACCGTGTTCGAGTTCGTGTTTGACAGTGTGTTGCCAGCCTTACGAACGTACCCATATACCTTAAAATTAAATTTTCATTGTACGTAAATATCAATTTTTCGATTGAAACAAATCTGACTATATGTATGTATATATATCTAACAATTATTTCGCTTTATATGGTTGAGAAAATGCTATGCAACCACTAACTTAGTACCACAGAAAACGAAAGATATGATATTTAAGATATTGGAAATTGATATTCTGTTTAAAGTAGTGTTTGGTTATAAAATTTCTCTATTTTCAACACAATAATTGATCTAGTCTCTTAAACGTAAAAGTTCATATTCTTTGCAATGAAAGTGCATTATGCTGTTACGACACTATCTTCTTCCAGCTTATGTGAATTTAAATAAACTGAGCTATTCAAAAAGTGATTTTTTAAGGGGGCCTTTTGACAGATACTCTACCGAAGAAATATTTAAAGTAGCCAACTTTTCTTTTCTTGACGCGCACGATAGCCGTGAGGTCTCGGTCGCCACGCTATGATGCTTGAAGTTAGAGTTTATGGGGTTAAAAAAATGCAAAAATACCTGGGGGTACTGTTAGAACTCGCACGGCGTTCCAAGTTTATCAGTGAAAAGACGGCTATACGAATAGGAGGTGTATGCTAGCAACTGCACAATTCGAAATTTATATGATATCGAAACGTCAACAGGGTATTGCTAGAAATGTTGACGCACCCATGCCCCTGGAGGAATTCTCTTGATGGTACTTCGATCTTGAAGGAGTTCATGACAGTCTTCCACCAGTTTTAACGATGAGAACGCCCTAATGATTGCCTAGTTATCTCTGTATATAAAAATATGCGAGGTCTTTTCTGCAGAATCACCTTGACACAGACAGCAATGATATGAATTTCGGCTTGAAAAATACCGGGGCCGACCACCATAACAACTAAAACCCTTATTTTATATTTATCGATAAACCACATGACGAACTTGTGGTATTTCTTCATTTATTTAGTCCGAGACAGGATTATAAAAATTCGAATTTTCTGGTCGACATTGTATGTCGCCCGTAGTGGAGTAACCGGACCGAACACCACGGTTAAACAACGAAAACGTCGCAGAGCTGCTATATGCTTCTATTAAACATTGTTTAATCAAAATTCTGGTAAGAAAAAAAAATATATACATAATTTTATTGAAAAATGCCCTCTTTTTTTAATCACCCAATCTGATAACCTTCAGTCTACACGATGTCGGACCCTTTTCCTTATTAAATATTTAAAAAATATGGTAAAATGTACAACATTGCTTTCAATCATAAATTGTTGTAGTCTAAAGTAAGTATGATATATGAAACCACTGACTGGGAAGGATACTCAGTCCCTCTGCGTGAAAAATTCAATATGGTGGACAATAAATTCTCAGGGTGGCTCAGGTTAAAAACCTTGGTATCCAATGTATTAAAGGCAATCACATCCTCCTATGAGGAAAATTGTACCCCGAAAAGCACTACTGACTTAAGAGGCATTCCATGATGGAACTCTGAACTCTCTACGCGGCGTCAGATTTCCAGGAGACTCTTCAATAAAGCGAGGCGCACTGGTGAGTGAGAGCAGTGCCGGGCTTCGCTTACACTTTACAACAAAAGTGTCTGCAGCGCCAAGAAACGCAGTTGGATCAGGTTCAGCGAAGGTGTCGATAATACCAACTCTGCTGCCAGACTCCATCGTATTTTAGCTAAAAAATGCACCAATCAAGTCAACACTCTTAGAAGACAAGATGACAGTATCACAGAGGATACCTAAAATAGAATACAGTCAAATTATTTCTGGATACCCACTTTCCTGGGAGTGTAACTTCAGAGGAAGATATCAGCTACTCGGTCGACGAAGGGGTGCGGTATGAGGCATCCCGCTCAAACTGGAGTATTGCCAAAAATATCTTCACCCACAATGAAATGAAATGGGCCATTGACTCTTTCGATCCGTATAAATTTACTAGCACGGATGGAATCTTCCCCGCTCTGCTACAAAAAAGGAAGAATATACTTACTCCCTATCTCCTGAATATATTCAGAGGTAGCTTAGGGAGCGTAGAGTAGTCTTCATTCCAAAAACGGGCAATCGTCCCAAAGATGACCCTAAATCATATAGGTCAATCAGTTAAACATCCTTCATGCTTAAGTCTATGGAGAAAATCCTTGAAGCGCAGACCCACACTCTCCACAAAATTCCCGCTACACTGTAACCCGGTTGCATACAGGTCAGGTAAATCGACTGAAACTGCTCCCGAATGTCTAGTCGGAGAAACTGAGGCAACCCTGGTAGCAAAGGATACGGCAATAATTGAGTATGGAAATTATTTGGTAGAAAAAATCAAACACCAATGATGGCACAAAAAAACTGAGTAGTATTCAGAGACTATGGCTCACAGCAACGGGGACTATCCGCAGCTGCCCCACTCCAGCTCTTGAAGCGCTACTCAACCTCCCTTCGCTCCACATTCATCTAAGGGCGGAGGCAAAAATAGCAGCAGCCAGACTGAAATCATGCCAGAACTCCCTCAAACTAAACCCAAAGCAAAGCATCTGGGTAAATGAGGAATGTACAATATTTATCTGGCATAGTAGTAGTCCGGATGGCGCAACGGTTAGCACGTTCGCCTTTAACGCACTGGGCCCCGGTTCGATTCCGGGGATTTACGTGTCGGACTATGAGTCCACTCAGCTGTTAAATGAGCACCCATTATGGGGTAAATAACTCGGTTGAGCGTGTTGCTGATCACATACCTCTGCACAAAAAACTGTCATGATCTAGAAAATGAGATGATGCTAACTCATCTCGAGGCCGTGGTTCAAATTGGACTGTTGCGCCAGTTATTTATTTTTATTTATTTATCTGGCATGCCATCAGACCATCTAGCTAGGGAGCCTTGCTTCAAACTTTCATTCTCAACCGAAATTTGGAGTAAATAGGATTGGAATGCGAAGCGCATCACCCTCCCCTCCAACATTGTTAAGTGGTATACAGATAGATCTAAAACTGAAGAGGGTACAGAGGCGGGCGTCGTAGGCCCGTCTCGTAAGTTATACATTCCTATCCTATGCGAAAGTACGGTATGGTATTTCAGCCGGAAGTTCACGCAATCGAAACCTGCGCGAACATATACTTAGCAGCCGGATACCGAGGCAGGAATATTACAATTTTCATAGACAGCCAGGCGGCCATCAAAGCACTTAATCACTTCTTCGACTCGTCAAAATTGGTGCTTAGTGGTCGTGAAACGTTGTTCTATTGGGTCCCCGAACATGCCGGTATCCCAGGAAAGACACCCGACGAATTGGCGAAGAGAAAGCTTCTGCAACTCCTCTCGTCGGCCCGAGCCATACTTGTGTAGTGTAAGACGGCACATCAGGGAATGGGAGCACCCAGTAACAATTGCACACTGGGACTATACCCCTGGTCTCGGTCAGTCTAAACTATTCATAGCTGGCCACTCATGCAATTGTACCCTTGACCTGCTAAGATTACGCGGAAACCGGGTGAGAATTATTTTCGCACTCCTCACGGACCATTTTAACTTGAGGGGTTATCTGCATAGATTGGGGATTGTCTGTGATTCAAGCTGTCGATTCTGTGAGGGTGACGATGAGAGCACATTATTTGTTATTGTGACGTATAGTACTTCAACTCCGTCGCTTGAAATGCTTCGGTGACGCATTCCCTGAAGCGAAAACGATCGCCTCACCAAAATTCAAGCAGCTGACCAGATTCGTTGGAATAATTGGTCTCAATTAATCCATAATCTACAGTAGGGTTTAGCACAATAGACTTTCAATTCGTAGGGCTTGGTGGCCCATCGCGCCAACCGCCCTCCATCTAATCTATGAAAACAGTCGGCTGATCAAGTTTTCAGTGAATAAATAGGGACGTCCGGTATGATGGCACACGCACAATGAAAAAACGAGATGTGACATATCGCATAATGAGGTGATAATTAACTGCTCAACTCAAAAACTTAGTGTTCCAACCGAGTCGCCACAATTCAGTACCTTATATGGGGATGATAGCTTGGCGTTACCTTAGCACCCCTAATTTTTTAAACAACGAAATAAGCGTATAATAAAAGTGTTAATTAAGCGCTAATTTGGCGCACTATTCCCGAATCAAACTTTTCTAGAGGATTAGAAGGACTTCAGTTTTCACATGGGGATCACCCTAAACTATGACGCAACTGAATTATCTCCAGCGGCACATGTCAAACTTCAAATAATAGTATAATAAAAGCGTCAATTGACTGCTAATTAGGCGCTCTATTTTCGAATTGATTGCAGAATTACCCGAAAAGATTATTTTAATATCAGGTTGTTCGACATTAGGCTAGCACGCCCATTTAAAAATCATAATTTCTGCCACTCCTGCAGGAGCACTTAATTCGGGAATAGAGCACTAAATTAGCACTTACTTAACAGTTTTAATACACGCTTATTTGAAATTTGATATAAATGCCGGTAGGGATGATTCTGTGGCGTCATAGTTTGATGGTGATCTTCATATAAAAACTTAAACCTTGCCGCTCCTGCAGGAGTTCTTAATTCGGGAGTAAAGTACCAAATTAGCATTTAATGAATACTTTTATTATGCGATTATTTGGAAGTTGATATATGCGGTTTAAAAAAATGGGGCCAGCATATGAGATACTCAATTCTGGCGATTCGGCTGGAGCACTAAATCTTTCAGTGGAGCATCTAATGAAAACCGGTATACCATGTGGTTTACCGACGGATCTAAAACGGAGCTGGGAGTTGGTGCTGCAGTCTTTGGACCGGACACCAGGATCTCCATTGCTATAGGCGTCTGGCCTAGCGTTTTTCAAGCTGAAATCAATGCCATTGGTGCCTGCGTCAGAGACATTCTGGACAAGAAACTCAAAGGCGCTAACATCGCTATCTGCACTGATAGTGAGGCAGCCATTAAGGATCTTTCTTCACATAGTTTCTCATCGAAATTAGTGAAAGAGTGTTTCTACACCCTTCAGTGTCTCACAAACACCAATCGGGTTACTTTATATTGGGTACCTGACCATCAGGGCATCCTCGGTAACGAAGCTGCCGATGAACTTGCTAGACAAGGCTCTTCGGATACATTTTTCGGGCCTGATCCTTTCTGTTGTGTGAGTTGGGCTAAAACAAGAACACTAGTGAGGGAGTGGTCTGCCAATGAAAAACTACGTCACTGGGATTGTCTTCCAGGACTGCGGCAGTTCAAAGATCTTGTCAAACCCCACGGCGTTCCTGCGGCAGCCGGTTCTTCGTACCGGAACGATCCGTTTTTCAACGGCCAAGCCCCCTCGATGCAAGAAGAACTGCAGTATTCGAAGCATCGCTACCACAACAACAAACCCTACGGTTTCAAAGAAACCAGCCGCCTGGGTAGAGCCGACCTTAGCGTGGGTTACCACACGGGGCACCACTGGGTGAGATATCACCTCAACAAAATGGGTCTATCCACGGATACGGAGTGCAGACTTTGCCTGGAGGACACAGAGTCCACTAAACATCTTCAAATCTACAAATGTCCGACGGTAGCCCGTTCCAGGTTCTTGTTTCTTGGAGACTCCATCGTGAGGTTAGCGGTCGTAAGGAGCGCCCCCACAAAGGATCTACTAGGGTTCATTAGGCTGGTTGAGGGTCTTTTGGATTAATTAAGGCTATGGCACAATAGAACTCATGGTCGCAGCGCCCACGCTTGGGTATCGTAGCCTGTCCTTATTACTATTATTATTATAACACCCAATTATGCGATATGTCACATTTCGATTTTTCGTTGTGGGGGTGCCAGCTTAACGGACATTAAATTCCGGGTTATGGGTCGTCTTCGCCTTCATGCCCATTGCAAAAAAAAGGTAGGAAAATATTGCAAAGTTTCCGATGTGAACCAACGTCCACTCCCATCGGTTATATCGTGATCTTTACTGACATGAACCCCAGACGTGGAGGTGTATGCTAGCAAGTGCAACATCCAACATTTATACACTACCGAAACTTCAACAAGGAATTGCTATGCTGAGGAGTTAGCATAATTAACAGAACCTCAGACGTTATGAGGATAATCCATAATTACAGATGAGGTTGCGAATATCCATTAGATCCCTAGACGTCAACGACACATCGCAAAAAATAAATTTTAAAATACCGTGTGTGTTGCAATGCTACTCTGCGCATTTTCGACACAGACACCAGCATCATCTAGGAAGCATTAATAATATCGATTTAGTACATTCTTGTCTTTTACAACAGACAAGCTTCAGTTTCGGGTTTTTGATTTTAAAAATAAAAGGCGCGTTTTTTCAACAGTCCGCATCAAGAGCAGAACAACAATCGCATGCATTACATTAACAACCTGCCCTGTATAGAACAATTGTGTTAGTGTAACGCGTGCAATTTTTGTTCTGCTCTGATCTGGACTATTGAAAAAATACGCCTAATGTGAAATAGTAACTGAGATATCTGTCTCCTTATTCTACAAAGGCCCCATTAAAAACGGTCTCAAATCATATTCTTAGGTTGTACTAACAAACTTTGATATGCGCTATTCAAAATAATTATATGTTATAAACAGATTCTATAAAAGTATTGTCACTGTTAAATCGTTATGTTTGCTACTAGTCTGTCAGCATAGAGAATTAAATGAAAAACAGCCATTTACTAAATTGCTTGATTAATCTGACTGATATGAAAAATGTAATAACCGTGTTAATAATAATGTATACATATATAAGAGTATTTTAATATATTGATGTCTGAATATTTTACTAACCAATACATCAAATATATTTAATCAAAAGTTTATAAATAAAAACAGATAAGTAGATTTTTCTAAACGGATACATCATCTATGCTTATGTTCAATAGAAGGAATGACTTTGTGCTATATTGGCAATTGAATAAAAAGTTTAATGAATACATAACACTAGCTGCTATATTGGCATTTGAATTATAAATTGAAATTGAAGATATGTTGAATTAAAATAAATAGAGACTCGATCTCCATAGCATATAACATAGCCTTATAACGCCGACTATGGCCAAAGATAAATTTCAAAATTCTACTTGCACTCCCAACACAATCGTTATAAACTAATCTATTACATAATAAATATATATATATATACCTAATATGTATATATGATTTAATTTAAAATCAAATATAATATATTAATAAGTATCTTTTCTTGTATAGATATGAATTGAGAGTAAAATAATATTAAACATATTTTCTTCTACTTAAATTTTCTTTTCTTTTTGTTTTTCTGTTGCGATTTTCATTAAGTGCGTTTATCCAGGAACTTTAATTTTATTCTTTCATTTTTGTTTATAATTTTTCACTTTTCTATGCTTTTAATTACACACAGACACTCAAAAGAAATAATAAATTGTGTCAAGCGCAAATTTACGCTCCATCAAGGAATTTGATTCGTTCAACCCCCTTCGAAAATAATATGATATTTTGATGTTAAGAATACGTAATACATTTAAATTTTCTTTGGAAATCTAGTATTATCATTTGCTTCATTTTTTGTTAGTTTTTTTTTTATTATGTTAAGAAATATTTATACAGCAATGATGAGCTTCGGTTTTGGTTTTTACGTTCGATTTAGTGTTTTAATTTTCGAATTATAGTTTGAGATACGTTTATGAAAGATATTTAAATAGTGTCCTAGAAAAGTATCTAGTATCGATTGTGGCAGGTTATTTGTTTTTGTTTTTTTTTTTAAATTTAGGCGCGTCAGTTTTTTTACATTATTATAATTATTTTTGTCACGAGTTAATTTAACGTGGGAATAAAAATGGAAATTTTAAGGTGAAAAAAGGGGCAGTCCATTTTAAAAAGAAACGAAATTTGATACGGGTGGAATATTAGAAGTTTTTGATAATTCGATCCTTTTCAAAAATATGAAGAAAAGATTCGTTGTGTTAGAACTCTTCAGACGGAAATGCAGAATGAACCGTCGTACAAAAGTTTTGCGCTGAAATTTGTGCGTTCAGACAACACGAAAATAAATCTATGCCATTTAGTATTTGAGATGTAATTCGCAATTTAGGCCTGAAACAAGACCCGAATGGGGTACCGATTGGCACGATACACGAGAAATTTATTGGGGTATTTTACGGATGCTTAGCAGAAGATGGCTCAACAGCAGTACTTGCCAAACGACGAGAATGATTTGGCAGAAATTCGATTCAAGTCGCTCTGCCTCTTTGCTGTCATTGAATAGAAAGGGCATTAGCAGGGTAGTGGGGACTATCACAGGGCACTGCCCTATCGGCGCGCTCGCATGGAGACTCCGTCTTCCTCATCATGACTACCGCAGGAGTTGTGAGGATGTAGATAAGGAAGAGAGTGTTTTGCACCTTCTAGGTCGCTGTTCGGCACTGGCCATCAGGAGGAAGAAATTCCTGGGCTCCTGGTTTTACTGTGACCTGGAGAACCTCAAGGATATGGCAACGTTCAATTTTGAAAATGCCTTCCACCCGTGCAAGTTCCACGTTTTTACAAAGTCAGGCGAATTTTTGAAGAGGATTATTCGTTGAAATGTAATGCGACTGTACATCCCTCGCGTCTGTTCAAATAAGAGTGCTATTCCCAAATTAAATCTAGATTCATGAGTCCATGCTTTGCTAGAGGTGTCCTGGAGGCAAAAGACCACTGCTACTCGCCCTCCAGCCACTTTTAATGCGAGTGTGTTAAAGGAATGGATAGAACTGGCGGTAGAACAGATGCAAATGATAGGGATCCCGATTAACGATTTGAAGAAAGTAGAAGGCAAGACGAACTACGCATAGTATAGTGAACCGGGGCGACCGGTAGCGCAGTGTGTTGAGGTATCAGTCTCATGTTTGACTACCGGCGTTTCGGGTTCGAGTCCCGTCCACGACGACGTTCGTGGCTACGGATGTGCAGAAGGTGCATGCAGGCAACTGCATTCTCTGAAACCAATGTATGCCAACGAAACGTCAACTGGGCCACATGGAACAGTTGACGCGCTATGCCCCACAAGGGGTTAGAGCAATTGAGTAGTAGAGTATAGTGACAGGGAATCCTGGACCTCCCGCTGTTTCCCTTCTTTACAAAGCCAGCAGGATTTGAACAAAAAATCCATTAAGACTCCGCCCATCCGCCCGACTGATTGGTACTCCTATATTAAGTGCATGTGAATCGGAAATCCATTAATTGCTGAATGAAGACAAAGGCAATTGCTGCTTGGCTAACTGCGTATGTATGTATGACATTTATGACATGCATGACATGTATGATATGCTCAGTCTGTCAGGAGCATTTTAAGGAACTGGATGATTATGAAACACACTGTTACCGGAGGCGTCTCACATTTTTCTAACAGCATTTTGGCCTGTCATCAGACAAATCAGAAATTTTCGATCACTAGGTTTAACATTTTCGAGCTTTGATTCAGGTTTGGATATGATACCCCATCCATAAAACCTCCAAGATTTTAAGAACTATTTGCAGCTTTGAATCGCTTAGTCCACTGAACCAGCAGACGGTACTATGCCGGCAAACTTACATCACATGTGCAATCGAAACCATTTTCGGGGATTGGCTGGAGTTGGTATCGCTCAAATTTGGTGAAAGGGGGTCATATCCACTAAACGGGGCACGGGATCGACTCTCATGAAAAATGCCGCGAGAGGCTGAAGGTCTTATAGTAGCTTTGGACCGCATCTTTTATCAACCCTTTAAAACCCCAGGAAATCTAGTATACCATGGTGATATCGAGAGTGATTTTATCAAAACTGAAGATTTTCCTGATGCACTCTCAAGTCTAGATGTTGACCATTCTGCAAAGTTATTAATCTATTACCCACTTCTGGGACTGGGGCTATATATCCTCGTCTAGCTTTAGCCGGATACACGGACGGCAACATTCTATTGATCAACTTTTGATCAATTATTCTCATTCGCAATCAAGCCATTTGTTTAATTCGAAATTCACACACGCGACACCGCGCTGCACGACTGCTTGAAATTTCAGTCGAGATACACAGCATCAAATGGGCGGATTCACACTCATCGCTCAGCATGGGATACGATCGACTATGCTTGGCTATTGTGCGTGACTGCGTCGGAGCTGAAAATGTAGCTAATCTGAATATCGCCTAAAGGAGTCGGCTAGTACGCGTAAACAAACCCTTTCAAATTGCATTGCTCTCCGCGAAGAATCGAGGCACATGATGTATGCATAATTTGTAATGGATATGTTCGGCGACAATCTCCGAAGATCTACTTCCCCATGATCGATAGTGAGTTTCTCATCGGTCATTATCTTGGTGGTGATAAATGCAAACACAACGCTCTGAAATGTTCGCCTTGTGAGGAAACAACATAATGCGCAATGTCCCTCATCTACAAATATAGTGAGCGTTTGAATTGAATTTTAATTTTGTTTGGAGAGCGATTAAAGCGGGAAAAATGGATTGCCGTTGAATGAAATTGAAAACAAATAAGTTTAATTGAAATTGTGTATGTCTGCTCCCGATGCCATGATAATACCCACAAACAAAAACGTCCTTCCATCCATCGTGTCCAGCCGTTTGCATGTAATTCGGCCCATATCGCATATAAGCAAATGCATGTGTTTAGGGTGAACTCGCAAGGCAAGATACTCCCTTCTCTTCTATAGAACTTAGTGGTGAATTGATTTCCCCTGGACTGAAAATGGTTGAGTCGTAGAGTGATTGCATAAGCTGAGAACGCGATGTACGTATACCGGGGCAAGTTTCCTGTTGCCTTCAGTAAGGGACTGTAATTTAGTGACAAGTAGCATGTGAACGTCTTGCTATTTTTAAACTTCTCTACATCATGGATAGGAATGATTGGCTTTTACTATGAGCTACTGCTGGTTTAACGATGACGAACTTATCAGCTTCACGAGCCCCGGATCTTGTCTAAATAAGATGAGATAATGGCTGACCCACCTAACTTACTTCAATTCAACTGGATCGAAGTTATCCTCTTTTCTTCTTGTCGGTATGTTCCTATTGGTGCTGGCACATGATTATATCAAATTCTGAGGCTCACTCATCGGAAAATTAAGAGTCTATTCCCCAGAGGGTTGATTCTAACTTTCCGGTTAATGATACCAATAACCTGCATAAAAAGTACTGTCTACTAAGTAAGTATAACAGCGACAAAAAATATAAAAACCTGCCCTGCCAGGCAAAGTTCAAAACATTTAAGCTCCATCTATCATTCGTGCCTGGTACTTATCTTCTCTCCCATGCATGTCCTCGCGCCGAAACTAACAAATTTTCTCTAAAATTCCTGTAGCGCCAGCAAAGTACTATAAATTTCACTGGAACGAGACATTTTAAATGCGATAATGTTACAGTTTTACTGGAGACATGTTTCTTTATGGCCCCATCATTGCCATATTCCATCCATACATGTAGGCGCGCGCTTACCACGCTTTTCTATCCACAATCCCTGCATGTCGCGTGTAGGCACACGTACGCCATTTTACTACTGCTGGGTATTGCGCTGATGCCATCTAGTTCGAGTTCCTTTTTTTCGGGACAAGGCAAACGACTCTAATGTTCGGGCATAAATGCATGGTCGGGTTGGCAAGGGCAATTTCGTGCAAACTTTCCAAAAGTTTGTAACGATCCCTCTGGAACTTTGACGCGTTCAATTGCAACGGATCCGTATACATAAGTGCCTAGTGATGGCGGTGGCAGCCGTTGTGGACCTAGACCTCCATCGAATGAGTTGCATTTAAAATCTTTATGTAGGTATATGTTTCCCGAAAAATTTTGAATCGTTCTCACATCAAGCACAGTGCTGGAGGACGATGAGGACTCGACTTTCGTACTTGGCTTAAACAAACTGCGAGTGTCATGGGAACTAAAAGGAAGAGACAAATAGATAATAGCCAGCGAATTGCATTATAAATTTCCTATTGCAAGATTAGCGAATATTTGCACTCTGCAAGTGGAAGATTTAGGTTTATGACACGTCTGGACAATTGCTCCGTATATCATCGGAAACGACATTCACTATTAGGGTCTGTAATATGAGAGTACTTTAAAGTCAAAAACGGTATTCATTGTTAAGGGGGGCTGACTTAAAAATTCAAATCGAATGATGGCTCTAGCCAAATGCGAGACAGTCAGCGAGATCCAAGCGAGAAAAAAATAATCGATTGATTCAATTTAAGCAGGAATTTCGGAAATCCAATCATTTCGATCTACTTTCAAATTCCGCGCACGCAAAAATCGAAGTGCCTCAATTTCAAAGAACCATAACAGAGATCTGGCACTTGTCTTTCTCCAGAATATATTAAATTGGAAGTCAATCTGAATCTAAAAGATTTTTTTTTCTTTTCCTTATAGAGAACACTTCCACTGGGATAGCGTTCACGATAGGTTAATGGAATCAATTTTTGGTTTAGATATATATACTCGTATATCTGAAAATCATGAAGATGGGATTTTGAAGACCCTGTTCGCATACCAAGTTAATATATATAAACTATATGGGGAAACGGTTCTAGAGGGAAACGAAATCGATGCGATGGAAAGTAGTTGCACTAAAATTGGAAATCAGTTACTATTAGGCGTGTTTTTGTACTGCAGTGCAGGTTAATTGGGGGTTATTTTGGTTTATTTAACCGAATAACGCCCAATTAACCTGCACCCCAGTACAAAAAAACACGCCTACTGTACGACAATTTGCGATTAGATATCAGGGGCGGTGAAACACGTCCTGCCAGTGTGGGTCGTATGGATGGTTTACGGGGAGGTGAGGGGATTTTTCCCCCTAAATCCACCGATAATTATAATTTGCGACTTTATTGGGAAATGATTACGACGATACAAGTCGTTCACACGCCAGGACGGCATTGACTAGATTAAATGTTCAAGAAATAAGAAACCTACTCCCATCACCGGCCCCTTGATGTTGGACAGTTGTTTTTGGCGTGGATGTAGGTTAGGTTAAACATCCTACCTTGAAAGAGACGAGAAAAGTACACATAGACCACCATTGAGACCGTTGTGAGACCCACTAGATTCAGCATACCTGAACCTATTTCATTCGTCAAACCAGCCAGAGTTGACAATGAATCGATGAAGCCGATCTACGTTAACATTCATTAGATCGTCCAAAGTAGGATCCAAGGATGTCCCTCCTACGTTCTGCTAGAGCAAGGCGAGAACTCCTCGTCCCCACAGCTTCTACAGTAATCATGTGGGAGCCGAAGTCTCGAAGCATGCTCCCCGATTGCGTAGTGTCTGGCACTCACATCTTAACAACGACGGCAGAGGTATCGCCATTGCAGAACAACTTGGTGATTTAGATTTCTGTACACTGAATGACGACACGCCCACTCATATTGCCGGTACCTGCTCCAGCTCTCCAGACATCACGATTGCTAGTGCTAGCCTCATAAATGAAACACAATGGGAGCCATCACCATCATCGTGGCGCGACAGCCCGACGTCGGGCCTTGGCCGCCTGGAACAATGGGAGCCGGTCCTTACAATATCATCGGACCATTTACCAATCAATCGTGATAAGGCTTGACAAACCGACAGATATCGTATCTGTCAAACATAGCACTTTTGTCAACCATAACAAGGCTGACTGGAATGGCTTCACCCAAAATACTAGTGCCAAATTCCTCGCAATGCCAACTCCCACCGACGTACGTAAGGCCGAATCCAATATCAGGAAGGTCCGAAATAAAGCGGCTGCGGAATTTATACCTGCAGGACGCATTCCTAAAATTCGGCCCAACTTTCTTATTTCAGCCTGACAGACGAAAGAGCAAACAGGAGCACAAACCCAGACGATCCCAGAATTCACGAAATGAACTGAATGAATGCAACCTGACCACAGGTATAAGAAAACTATGGTCGACAGTCCGTGCCTCCAATCCACCGAAACAGAAAGAGAATGTCGCCATCCAATTCGGAGAAAATTCAATCAGCAACCCTGCCCACTGCGCAAGTCGCTTCAATAGGCAGTTTACTGAACATCCTCCACCAGACAGACAAAAGCGCATAATCCGCAGGAGGATCCATACTGCAGACAACATACCTATCTTCATCGGACGAAGTGGCTGCAACAATCAGGAAAGCAAACAACTCGAAAGCCTTGGAACCTGATGGAATCTCAATGGCAATGCTTAAACACCTCGACTCGCCAACTATCGAATACCTCACGGCTACATCCAACCTATCCATCACATCACTGACCGTTCCGGAACTCTGGAAGAAAGCGAGAATAGTTCCAATCTTGAAACCTGGGAAAAAAGCGACACTTGGCGAGTCCAATCGTCCCATCACACTTCTATCACCATTTGTCAAAACGCTCGAAGCACTAATCCACCCTGTTCTTACGGCCCACATCCAGCTTGCAAACCACCAGCAAGGCTTCAGAAGGATGCACAGTACGACGACGGCCCTGGATGCCATTATAACTCGTAACCTCAATGAACCTCGTCCATGTCACAGAACAATTCTGGTAGCACTTGACCTGTCGAAAGCCTTCGACACAGTCAGCCACTCAGCACTTCTGTCCTATTTATATAGTGCATCTCTTCCAACGCAAACAACAGAATGTTTGCCAATTATCTTGCGGGCAGGCATTCCTACGCCGAATTTAGGAGCAAGAAATCGACGCTAAGCAAGATCAAACAAGGTGTGCCACAAGGAGGAGTTCTGTCTCCCTTCTTGTTCAACCTTTCCTTATCTGGAATTGCAGCACCACCCGAGGGAATCGAAATTATCTCCTATGCCGATGACTGCTCCATTCTGGCAACAGGAAACAACATCACGGAAATATGCGACCGAATAAATGATTACCTGGACGAACTTAACGCATTCTTCTCGGACAAGAAATTAACCGTATCAGCGCCTAAATCCTCGGCAACCTTATTTACCACCTGGACGAAGGAAGTCAAGATGCAACTTAAGATCTCAATTGGCAATCAGTCTATTCCGACCGTGAACCATCCGAAAATTCTAGGAGCAACCCTGGACAACATGGCCACGCCATGGACAGTCAAACGTCCCAAGGGAAAGATAGTCAAGGAAAATGGAGAAAGTATGATAATTATGATAAGTATGATAATTAAGCTTTGCAGGATCAAATTGCAGCATGTCAATTTTGAAAAGGGCTCAAATTATATAATAGTACTTCCAATATTTCACACAGTTTAAGCCTCGTAGTGAAGTAAATTTTCAATGGAAAGAGAGACAGACTATCGGAAAAATAGCAGACATCTTTTTTCTTCCGATGATATTCCCTATAGTATCCTTTTAACATCCTTACATGATCATGATAATATTACATCGTGAATGCACTCCTATGTCTCATTTTATGTGATGCGTTTTTATTACACTTCTTTCATTTTATTTTTTTATACGAAATTATAATGGAATTAAATGGTAGCTTTTTTTTCTTTTATTAACTATTACAGTTACAATTACGAATTACTCTTAAAATGTAAATTTCAATTTTGGCAACGTTTCAATATAATAATTGCACTTGAGTGGATTTTTCATGTTCGTTTGTTAAAGAAGAAAAGAAAAACCTTAAATTTCAAAATGTTTTAAAATTTTTTCTATTGTTTGGATTTGAGGATATTGGGGAAAGTGTTAGTGTTTGTATGAAAATTGTTGGTTGGACATCGATATTTTGAGTATTGCAATATTAACCCAATTAATTAGAAAAACAATTACGGGGCTTCTGCTTAAAGCTAAAGATTGCGTTAGAGCTTCATTTTTCGACGAGACGTCTGATGTACAATAAATATTTTACATAACGAGCCTATGGCGTCAAGCGTTGGTCCACTTCTCAGTGGCTCCGAAGTGGAATCAGTTTAGTGAATCAGATTAGTGAATCAAGGCCTCGAGATGAGTTAACATCATCTCATTTACTAGATCGTGATGGTGGGTTTTCTGCAGCGGTGTGTGATCAGCAACAGGCTCAACCGAGTTATTTACCCCAACAGTTGAGTCGGCTCATAGTCGTGACACGTAAATCGCCTTTTTTTTATCGAAGACTATTCATTCAGTAGGAATTGGACCGGAGCCCAGTGCATAGAAGGCAAACGTGATAACCGTTCCGCCATCTGTAACGAGTGCCGAACGGCGAAGATCGACTGATCTCTGGCGGTGCACTCAATCGCCGGTGAGGCGAGCGAAATTAGTCGTCCGACACGCCTGCAAATGGTTTGCACCAACATCATTCCCTAATGGCGGCGCTCACCAAAATATCGCTCAGGGCGACTTAGTGCGATGCTTTGGTGAACGCACCCATTATACCAGTCGCAGCCGTCAGGTTGAAATTCTCATTCAGCAATTGGCAACTCTGCTCTCGGAATTCCAATTAGACTTCCGGGAGTAGATCTGTCAATTGACAGATGGAATTTCAAAGTGGTGGCCGACGGCTCGGTCCAGGAGGAAAGTGCACAGAAAAAAGAAAATTGTACACCTACCCGGAAAATTTCCACGCCTACAAGGGTCTGATTGCGGCACAATACTCAGGAGCCAAAGTTGAGGTGGCAACGGATTTCGTCTTCGGCGATACTAACAAAAAGAAGCCTTTCCTCAAGAAGTTCCCAACTGGCAAGGGTGCAAATCGTGTGGAACAGCACAGGGCAGTCGCCTACCCTCTACCACCCTCAACCCCCTTTCCAGCGCGACACCCCGAACGGGCAAAGCGGCCCCAGTTCCAGCCAGCACGTCGCCACCGGGCAAAGACAGGCGACAAACCAGCGGCCCCGATTCTTGGCGACAAACCAGCGGCCCCGATTCCTGACGACAAACCAGCCCCACTTCGGTGGATGCGCCGCATCAACCAACGGCCACGATTTTCGTGCTAGTGCCACAAATAGCGCGCGCCACCAGTTGGGCGGCGTTATCAATCGGGCAGCGCGCCACACAAAAGTTGTGTTGTCAATCGGCTCCAGGTAAAGTCTCTAGATTAGTCGGAAGTAGGGCGTCAGGACTTCTCATGACCCATAGAGTCATTCTTTGGCTGCGATTAAGCGTGTGGTGTCGTAGGTTCCCACAGAGTGTTGGCGCGTATAATTTCAAATTGGCGGAGCGCCCAGGCGATAGTACGGTGGAGGCAGTTTCGGATAGGAAAACGAAAATTTTGAACCGGGATTTGGATGCTTGGAGTTGCTCGGTCGTTCGTGATTAGTTCTATCGGTTGCGGGTTTCTAGATATAGCGACTACGTTTAAAATATAATATCATCGCATATCAGGTTCACTATCGTCAATTTGTGAATACTTGCGCTACCATTGGGATACGATGCATGGGCCTAGGAGTTGAAGCGGAGGCAACTGCTACTGTGAGTGTCAATCTTCTCCACAAAGGAAATCAAGATTGTTCCCAGAAGAAGAGGTAGTGCTCTTGACTTAGATGTAATACACGGTTTTAGTCTTCGTATTAAAATGCCGCCTGTCATAAGAAAAAGAACAACAACATAGTGCATTGACGAGTAGTATTAAATGGGGAGTTTTAACTACGTATTTATAATTAACTTGTTCTACTTAAATCCACTGGTAGTCAATCGTCGTCAATCAGGTTGATGACCGCCACGAATGGTCTTAACCCTGTCACGGAAGCCCAACATGAAGATCATTTCGAAGAAAAGTTCTTTTCACGTAGAGTTCGCGCCATTCTAAACTTGGTTTGAATGTTATAAATCCAATAATAGTGTATTCGATTTAATATGCTAATTTCTACCGATTTTCTTTTTTTATCATCCAACTCGACACCAAACTATTGCGGGAAGGTAAAATATCGCGTTCATTTACTCAAAAGCCTTTACAATCTAAGCGGGTTCTCATCAAATTTAAAAAGAAAACTGCTAGTAAATTGAAGTGACCGCAAACAAACAAACATTTGTGTTTTACGGCTTAGAATATGCAGACCACCACATACAATGGTCTATTTGTTTTTCATTTTATAAATTACAATTTAATTTTTTTTACGTCATAACGTAGAATTCTATTGCCTCTAAAATATAAGAAACAGTACATAAGTAGACATCTAAAATCAAGTCAGATTAAAGTTTAAATACAAGAATAAATGAAATTTGGTATAGGAGTCAACGGCCGCACACACAATACATCGGTCTGCCGTTTTAGCTTATGTTACAGTTATAAGGATCTTTACGTAATAAGTAAGTTGCGCACTACATTTTTTTGTGTATATGCATATACATATATAATGTAAAAGTAAGCCACAAAGAGAATAACTGTTTAAGTAATTTTTGGAATCATAATCGAGTCTCTGATTATATTATGTAGAAGCATGAATTGGGAGAAGGAAAGAAAATTGTTTGAGTCAATAAACATGACAAGAAGATAAGCCAAATTTACTTTGCTTCCTGAACCCCATCCCTAGGGCCCTCCTCGCTCCGCTTTTCTTCTCGCTCATTCGCTGTTTTCGCCAAGGGGGCTAGGAACATGTGCGCGGCCTAGCCCGATGGTGGGGAGGGAGCGCGGAGCCCCTAAACCATCCAGGGGCTCCCGCGTTCGTCATGGGACAGGGTAGCTTCTGTCGTCGTAAATTTTTTCTTGGTCTTGTTTGTTTTTGCAGGTACAGCTCGTCTGCTTAGGCACCCGGGAACGCGCGTGAATTTTTTTTGTAACTCTGCGAGGCAGGTGTGACCCCTTCAACCCCACCCCGACTACCGATAGCTGAGCTAGCTATCCAGCGCGCGCGACTGGTCACATCTGAGGTAGTCTTGACGCGAGGTCTGCACGACCAGAGCGCGACTACCGTCCTCTTGTAGGCTTCAGCCTACCACACAGAAGGTTACACATCCAAACTACGAACCTGGTGAAATTCCTAACAGAGAAATAATTTTGTATAATGTAGTTCGACATTGCTGAGAGGACAGAACGGCCAAATGTCCAGAAGATGATGTTGTCCATAGTGACCTGTTCGCGAAGCCGATCGTTCGTCCTCGTAGGCACGCCCTGAATGTCTAGTCTAGGAGAGTAAGGTTGCACATTTTATCCGGGGCTTCGATCCTAAAGCCTCGTTTTCCAAGCTGCGTCCTGCGGAACAGACTACCTCAAAATCCTTGTTTCCCTATTTACGAAGCTGAAAGATACCGCTGCGAGTAGTGGAACAGACTGCTTTCGAGGCAGTCTATGCCGCAAGACGCAGCGGCATCCTGCAGCCTGGAAAACAAGGCTGAAAGTAGTCTATTCCGCAAGACGCAGCGAAATTACGCAGCTTGGAAACTGGGGCTTAAGATATTCATTGATTGCCATACTATCATCGTACTTTCCCTAGCAAACTGTGATTAGTCGCTGTGGTAAGTGCGGTTGTAAGTACTATACAGATCAGTAAGGGCGACCACAGAGTGAAAGCTGAAGCTGATCCTTATGCTGGCTTTGATTGCGAACACTCAGTGAAGAGAAACGTTTACGTAAAACGTGCTCATGGAGCTTTCCCTGCTAATGTTGCTGAAGATCACATTCGTAATTGTCCGGTGTATTCGTTCATTTTTAAGTGTGTTATGAATGGATTTTATAAAGAAAATCACCGGACAATTACGAATGCGATCATGAGCTTTAGCACTAGCATGGGCAGGAAAGCTCAATGAGCACGTTTCACGTCAATGTTTCTCTTCACTGAGTGTTCACAATCAAAACACCAGCATAAGCATCAGCTTCAGCTTTCACTCTGTGGTCGCCCTAAGGGATGTATAACAGGCATAAAAAGCCAGTACAATATCATGGGCGCCAAGCCGTAATTTCTACCGACAGCTTTCCTACAACAATATAGAACCATAAGCTTGATTCACGCCTTCCTGAATGTCGGCCTTCCAGCTTGAAATACAACAAGCAGTAATTTTGCCTACATAATCTCATTTCCTACAATAGTGGCCTAACGCTATATTTGGATTAACCTGAACATAATATTTTGTGGCCCAATGGTTGATAGTGTTAATAGAGGTTATTCTGTAATACCTCACTGAGGGTGCTAGGGAATTCGCTCGAGTTGGTAACGTCATCCTCACAGAAAATCACTTTCTTCCCAACCGCTTCTGGTCTAGAAGCAATCGATTAATGACAGCGATCAGTACAAATTGCGGATACAACGCCTCCTTGGGAAATACCTTTCTCATGCATCTCCGCGCAAAAGAGGGGCCAACAGGATGTTTCAGGTAAATTAGTTTGCCGAGCGGGCCATACACACACCCTCAGGTACTACAACTTTGGGGCGACCGGTAGCTCAGTGTGTAGAGGCGTCAGTCTAATGTCTGACTACGGTCGTTACGGTTTTAAGTCCCGTCCAGGTCGTTCGTGGTCATGGATGTTTGTGTTGTCTTACCCCTGTGGTGCGGGGCTTAATAATAAGCCACAAAATCTCCCGACTTGTCGCAGGTAAACGACTAAGTGGGAACAGGATGTGCATGCTAGCAACGTGCATCGTTGAAAACTAGTCTATGCCAACGAAACGGCAGCTACGGCACATGCGCTATGTCCCACTAGGGAATAGGGCAAATGAGTATACCATCTAGACCAGCCGATTTGAAAGGTTTAAAGCTGGATATAGCCCAGAGTGTTTGTTACTACCGTATACGATGATGTCTCCGTTGATGTACTGTCGGGGAAGTGAGTGTCTAGGAAAGCATCAATTATTGTTTCCCTACTTGAGGTCGTCTATAAACCATTTTGATTAATAAGATAGCTAGGTGGATCGGTATGGAGAATTTTGCGAAGCCTGAAGACCAACATCCTCAATTGAACCAGAGAACCGTTTCCACGAGCTCCGCTGAGCCTTTCCCGGCTCTTTTTCGTCTAAATTAAGATGTTTTCTATCGGAGATCTACTCCAATCCCAGCCATGACAATTTGGCTCTATGGAACGCTCCCCTACAAAGCGACTCTATGCTCCCCAATCACAGCGTTCCACCATCTTGATTTCACTGTAGCTAAATTAAACGCATCGGCAAGAGCTTGAAGCATATCATTCAAGTCCTGACTATTACTTGGTTGTTCTATAAGGGATGGTAATTCACCTCGAACAAGGTCACGATATTACGACCAGTGAGTTTTATGGCTGTTTTAATGTTTCTTAAAACAGCCATAAAACTCACAACGGGCGTTGGTGAATATACAGGCAATTCGAGAAGGAATTGCCAGATAAAACTCTCCAGTCGCGTATTAATTGATGGATGGTAAAGGATACTAAAGTAACATCCAAGACTTTACATTTAGTTAGAGTAACAAAAGTACAATAGTTTCACACCCAATTTTATACTGAAAAATCAGTTTTCCACGTTCATTAGCGTCGGTGCTGCTCCATACTGTATGACGTGCATTCCCATTATACCTCAAGAAGAAGTCGGTTTTCGCTGTGCATGCGGCTGCAACTGTCTCCTTGAGGTTGTCGGCAGAGGGTTTCCACATAGTCGTATTGCAAGTTGGCCCAAGTTATCCAGTACACCTTACAGTTTGTTTCCAAATTCACTACCACGGTATCTTTATCGCTATATGTTGAAAGCAAGAAAACTGTCAGGGCGTTTTTCACTATGATACACGAACAATAATTGCTTTGATCTTTGATGTAAGTTGGGGCATAAGCCCTGAACTACATCGTTGATGACTCAGGGTTCCTATACTAGGATGACATCCTCCGTGCTGTGTGTTAGTTGGAGTATAAGAGCATCTGAGGCCACTGCGGTTCCTCTACTAGGATGACATTCTCCGCGTTGTGTGTCAAGCGGATTATACCAGCAGCTGGGGCCACTTTTAAATGGTATAGATTTATTTGCAAAAACTTAATCATTGTTGTGGCATATTTACATTTTCCACTACAATGATATCACTCTCGTCTCCAAGCCCAGATTCAAATGTCAAATTCAGAAAGGAGGATAACGTAACATCCTCCAAGTAAGTTGGGTCAGATAATAGTGAAATATAATCATCATCTGCCTCCTGATTCGTGTGCGCAAAAGTTGGATTTGCCCTAGTCTCTAAAGCTTAGGTCTGACCTTTGAATGTTATCACATACCCTTGTCAAAAAGTATGGAAAGAAAGAGTGTGTAGGAGTGGTTAAATGCAAAAGAGGTATCGGTGTACGATACGTTAAATTTTTATGTGGTTAAGGTCCGACCCAAATTGAATCTGGGACACACGTGTTTCGCAGTTGGCAACACTGCACCGAATCGCTCCTGAATGTGATTGTGCGAGTGCTGGGTTAAATTTGGGCCGGGCGTTATAATTCTATTGTGCGAATTGAAGAGTATGATGATTGTACGACTAGTACAACGCGTGTAGTGCACGAAAGAGTTGAATCAATGATTATATCAGATATTTAGTTATACCCAGTTGTTCGGAATAGTTGCACTTCATCCACATCAAGCGGACTGTCACTGCATGGAAATCTACCGGTCCACAATCCATCAAAATTTTGAAAACTATTTGGTTTTCTCTTACTGTAACTCCAGATTAGGCAACATCAAAATCCAGCTGCTGACTAGGCAATCCACTCAATCCTAGATTATATTAAATTTATAAAATTAAAAAAAAAAAAACTAAATGGATATTATAAAATTTAATTTAAATCTCAAAACCTTAATTATTTTGTAAATAAAATTTCGTCAAATAAAAACCATTATACGAGGGTCAGTCAGAAAGTAAGTTTAAGGGTGGCAGCGCTCCGCGTGGTGAAAAGATAAACTAACGAAATTTTAGGAGGTTGTTCTCTCATCTATCTTAACCAATTTGACGCATCGCTGAGCCCGATAAGTCTATTTTTGTGTTTTTTTGCAACGATTTAAAATGGAGACGCCGATAGAAGTAGCGTCCAAATGTGAACCGAGTAGTGTGATACGTTTTTTGACCGCAAAAAAATTATCCGCTGGTGAAATTTATCGAGAATTATCGTCTGTATACGGTGAGCAGTGTATGAGCCTTCAAATGGTTACGCGTTGGCAAACAGCGTACCTAAACGGAAGAGAAGAACTCCATGACGAAGCGCGCCAAGGCAGACCAACGAGCGCAGTGAACAAGGGGAACGTTGCGCTTGTTAAACAGCTGATCGAGGAGGATGTGGTGATTTGGATCGTTTACGAAAAGCAATCAAAAACAAACGGCCAGGTTTGTTGAGTCGCAAAGTGTTTTTCATTCACGATAATGCTCGTCCGCATTCTGCCCGTTTAACCCAAGAAAAATTGGCCTCATTTAAATGGGATGTTTTTGAGCATCCTCCTTATTCCCCTGACTTGGCCCCAAGTGATTTCCACCTTTTCCTGGCAATGAAAACAGCGTTTGGCGGCATACGATTCGGCACGACAGATGACATCACCGAAGCAGTCACAGCGTACTTTAAAAATTTGGACGTAAAACATTTCGACGTCGGAATTACGAAATTAGTTTGTACAATAGATACAAAAAAATGTATTGAGAGAGATGGCGACTTTGTAGAAAAATAAAAAAAATGTCTGAATTTTCCGAAAATGACCTTGTTTTTTTGTTTTGACTACTCCTTTTCACTCTAATCGGACCCTTAAACTAACTTTCTGACTGACCCTCGTAACATGATAAACAACAGTAAAAATTACTTAGGAAAAATTCACCGATTCGGTGTGCCATTATGACGCTGTTTTTTCGGTGTGGATGAAATACCTTTTGTGCGGATCTATATGTGAATTTCAAAATATCCCGAAAAATTAAATAATATCCATCAAAACGGTGACTACAAATTATCCATACGGTGAATATGTAATTCTTATTCAAATCCAAAAAAAGCTCGGACAATAACCAATGCCATAGCTAGATTTTAACCCACGAATCTGACGACTCAACGCACTAGGCTACCGATATGCAAATACAGTGGTGCTCCACTATAACGAACGCCGATTTAACGAACTTCCAATATAACGAACACTTTTTTCATATCCATTGTTGACTCTATATTACGAACGTTCGAAATTTCAGATATTCCATATAACGAACATCTCGTTTTTATTGCATACTTCGCTTGTCCTTTGTTTCATAGCTGTGTATTGTTCGAAAGTCCCGTTACGTTTTGCACTCAGTTTTCAAACTGCGTTGTTTACATACGGCAGTTGAATCGTGAAATTTTAGTGATTATCAAGTGACAGTGACTACAAGTGTTCAATAATGGCTAAAACACGTAAGCGGCTTACATTTGGCGATAAATTGAAAATTATCGATGAGCACAAAAAAGGTAAAAGAATAAGAGAAATTTGTGAGAAGTTCGACATAAAGAAGTCAACTGCATGTACCATCATAAAAAATGCCAGCAAAATAGCTCGAAGCGTAAGAAGCACAAATGCTGGGACACTAGGAAGGCAGTCTTTAAAAAAAGGCGAATTCCACAGGATGGAAGTCGCGCTTTATAAGTGGTTCGTGAGGCAGCGTGAGAACCACATCACAATAGATAGTAACATCTTAAAAGCCAAAGCGTTACAGATTCATACGCAGAAATACCCAGACCAGAATTTTGAAGCCAGCAATGGCTGGTTTTGCAAGTTTAAGAAGAGGTTCGGTATCCGGCTTCTTAAGGAAAGTGGCGAAAAACTGTCTTCGCACGCGGATTTAGTTGCACCATTTAAAGAGAATTTAAATGAGATAATAAACTTGAATAATCTTAGCCTCGACGCAATCTTCAACGCCGACGAGTCTGGTCTTTTTTGGAAGATGCTACCGAATAAAACACTGGTACATGCTGGCGAAGACAGTGCTCCTGGACGGAAAGTTTCCAAAGAGCGGATTACATTCCTTGCATGCTCAAATGCAACTGGAACGAAAAAAATTAAACCTCTTGTAATAAGCAAAGCCAAAAACCCACGTAGTTTTAAGAATAAAACACTTCCTGTGGACTATGCACACTCAAAATCAGCCAGGATGACCAATGAAATTTTTAAAAATTGGTTTTTCTGCAACTTCGTTCCGCAGGTGAGTAAATTTCATGCAATTCCACACGCGGTAAAAACCACTAAAATCTAAACAAATCTCATGACACTGAATTTTTTTATCTGTGTTAAATTAGGTTGAGCGGTTTTTAGAGAAACAGAAGCTACCAAAGCGGGCGATACTGGTATTGGATAACGCTCCTAGTCACCCTCCAGAAAGTGAATTGGTGACTCCAGACGGTAACATATTGGTTGTGTACATGCCACCAAATGTTACTCCTCTTATGCAGCCCATGGACCAAAATGCCATCCGGCTCACTAAACTCTTTTATCGGAATAGTTTACTGTCCAGGGTAGTCGGTAGAAGCGACGATATTCCTACAGCGTTGAAGAAAATTTCAACAGAAACTCTTCGGAAATGTTGAAATAATATTTTATACCAAACCGATGAAGATGAGGAAGACAATATTCCCCTAGCTGAGCTTCGGAATCGGGAAGAAGAACTTATCTTGAGCAGAACCGTAGTACTTATCAGCTCTATGTTTCCCGAGGTATTCTTAATTTTTCTTCCTCAGGGTAATGTTTGCAATATGTATCCATATCCATTAAATATTTCAGAGCAACTTCACTTCAGAGGATTTAGAGACTTGGAACAATGAAGACAACGTGCTTCTAGAAGATGAAGATGACGAAGTAACCATTGTGGAAGATGATGACATCGTAGAAGCAGGGCTTTCCCAAAAAATCAAGCACACGGACGCAATAGAGTGTTTTGACAAGTGTATTAAATGGGCAGAAGAAAATAATATCGAACACACCAACATTTTTGCCTTGCAGACTTTGCAGCAAAAAGCTTATGAAATGAAATGCTCGACATCCACAAAAACAAACCGACATTCGAGACTTTTTTTTTCAAAAAAATAAACGCATCAATAATGTATTGTATTTTTGCTTTTTGAATATAAATATACAGTCAATGTTTGTGTTGCGAATAAATATACCCTTTAATTTTATTAGGAACATCAAAGATATGTTATCGATTTAACGAACTTTTCGATATAGTGGACGACCCTGGACATTATATCTTTCGTTAAACTGGAGCACCACTGTAAGTGTTTCGAAAGAGGAATAGAGCTTATATGATATAAATAAATAACTCCGGTTCGGTCTTTTGTTAACCATACTATCTTTTACACCACCGGTGAAATAATTACACCAAGTAAAGGTATTAAATTTTAAACACCAATCGTGCGGTGTATATTAGGGAGGATGCCGAAGGGTATGTACATTCACATATTGCAATACTCAAAATTTAACCACGCCAACTTCGAATAACAATAATAAAAAAAAAACACAAAAATTTACCAAAATCGCCGACATAACACTGAGTAATTTCGAATCCATTCTTCGTTTTATTTTTCAATACCTTTCACGCCCAACAAACCTATTTTGGCACCGAAACGATCTCTCTTCATTCTTTCTTCGCTTGTTCCTTCGATCTTTTAACTTTCACGGCAATCTTTGTGTGTGTTCGTGTCTGTTTTCTGTGTTTAAGTGAGGAAAATTCTGTTGTGCGATTGAAATATGTTTCAGCTATTCTTCGCACACGGGTTCAAATTTTTGATAATCTCATTTTCTTTTCACTACACCGTTATTAAGTATCTTACGACTAAATAATTGTCATATGAATAACTACTTATTGTTATTTTATTTATTTATTTTTCTTTTTCACTTTATTACGATTATTTCTTTGATTATACGTTTTATAAAAAATTTTGTTTGTTGTTTTTTTCGTATTTTTTTTATTTAATAGTTATACACTAAATATTCCCCTTAAGTTAATACCCTACTTATGATTACAGTGCATCTTTGCTTCTTTCTTTCTGCTTTTTTTAAATCTCCGTTAGTTACTTATTCAAGTACAATAAATAAAATCCGATATTTTACATCCTCATTTCATAAAAAAGAAGAAAAACAAAAAATATAATATAATAGTGTTACCCACTGATAAAAATTAGTTGCCCCTACGGATAAAAACTGTATTAGATTAACTATTTCAAAAGAAAAGCTATTATTAACAAAATAAAACAGAAATTTTCATTAAATAACTGAATAGAGACGGTTTTAAACAAAAATCACTTATTACCGCTTCGAGTTTCGATATTGTGTTTTAGTAAATATATATTTGTATGTATAAGATAGATTTCTCTATGGATTTTTCATTGTATTTTTTTTATTTTTTTTGATAACTTAAAATTAGAAAACAAAATTATTGTAAAAATAGTAAATAGTTATTTCACAACTCACCGAATTATTAATTTATTATTATGAAACGTTTTTACTAATTAATGTTCTAGTTGGAATTCTATTGAAATTGTTTCGTGTTGATGTTAAATATTGGAATAAAATAAAAATTAGAAAACACAAACCTATGCATCGTTGATCAGCTATGAAATTTGTACATGCTGAATTGGTTTGATCTTTTGTTGTGCGTTGAACGTCAATGTGACTTTCGCCAACCTGAAATTGAAAAAAAAAAGAAAATAAAAATAAATTTATTAAAGTAATTATGTATGTTATGTTATGTTATGTTATGTTTATGAGTTGGGGCCTCTTTACCCATCCGGTGGACACTGCGACCATAGAGAGGTCTATTGTGCCATAGCCCATATTATTGCAAAAGACCCTCCACCACCTTTACGAAGTGGATTAAGTCTTTTGCTGGTGCTTTCCTGATAACTGCAGGGCTCACTATGATCTGTCCCAAAAACTTGATCCTGGCCCGCGCTATTGCCGGGCATTCACACAAGATACTACAAGAAGCCTAAGGTCGGCTCTATTCAGGCAAGTAATGCTTTTGTATTTGAAGGGCCTTATTAACTCCTTCGATTGACGCAGCCCAGGCAAGTAATCCCAGTATTGCTGCCGTATCCCCTCAGACCATTTTCTAATTATCATTTTGGCCGAAGTAAGACTTAGACCACAGTAGGGCTCTGGCCCAAGAAGAAGGTCGGAAGAACCCTGCCTTGCAAGTTCATCCGCGATCTCATTTCCCTCGATGCCATGAAGGCCTGGCACCCAACACAAGGAGACTCGGTTTTTTGAAGCCAGAGTCTGCAGAAGCTCATGACACTCCTTCACCATCTTCGAAGAGAACCTATGCGAAGAAAGAGCCATGGCTATCCGAGTAGAGTAGTATTAAAGTAATTAATTGAACGGTAAGAAAATAGAACGGCGCAGTTGCTAGCATACACCTCCTATCCAAGCCGTCTTTTTACTGATGAGTTCGGGACGCGTGAGTGTCCTAGAAGTACCCCCAGGTAGGCCTGTTCCTAAGACCGGTACACCGGTTAAGTGCCGCTTTCTTCAGTACCGGTATCAATCTCGACGAATACCGTTTTTAAGTACCGTTTTTTTTTTGTTTTTTTTTTTTCAACCATGAGCCGATTATAATGGACCAATTCTGGCACATATGTACGAGGTGTGATCAAAAAGTATCCGACTTTTGTTCATCAAATCAACGTTTATTATGATATAATTATTTAATACATATCCCCTTCAAAGTAGTCCCCTTGGGCTGCCACACACTTCTCCCAACGCGTCTGCCACTGTTGGAAGCATCGCTGGAAGTCCTCCTTCGCTATGGCTCTCAGATGGTCTGTCGCATTCGACATAATGTTCTCTCTGGTCTGAAATTTGGTCCCTTTTAGTGACATTTTCAGCTTTGGGAAAAGCCAAAAATCGCACGGAGCCATATCAGGAGAGTAGGGAGGTTGACGAACCACTGGTGTGCTATGTTTTGTCAAGAAGTTCTGAATTAGGTGTGAAGAATGTGCGGGAGCGTTATCGTGATGGAGCTTCCAACTGCCTGCTGCCCAAAGGTCCGGGCGCTTGCGTCTCACTGCGTCACGAAGGCGACGCAGAACCTCTTGGTAGTACTCCTTGGTGATTGTAGTGCCGTGTGGTGCGTACTCGTGATGTACCAAGCCACTGGAGTCAAAAAAGGCGGTTAGCATGAACTTGACATTGCTGCGAACTTGCCTTGCTTTTTTGGGCCTCGGGGATGAAGGATGCTTCCACTGTGTTGACTGGAGCTTGGTTTCTGGGTCATCCGAGTATCCATAAACCCATGACTGCGATTTCTGGCTTTTCCCAAAGCTGAAAATGCCACTAAGAGGGACCAGATTTCAGACCAGAGAGGACATTATGTCGAATGCGACAGACCATCTGAGAGCCATGCCGAAGGAGGACTTCCAACGATGCTTCCAACAGTGGCAGAAGCGTTGGGAGAAGTGTGTGGCAGCCCAAGGGGACTACTTTGAAGGGGATATCTATTAAATAATTATATCATAATAAACGTTGATTTTATGAACAAAAGTCGGATACTTTTTGATCACACCTCGAAGTGTCAATTTTTGAATTTGTGTTTTTTTTTCACAAATGTATTTGATTTCAATTTATTTCGAATCAGCTGCATTTCTGAAAAATCGCATGGGTACAAAAGTAGTCATTTATGTGTCATAACGAACCGCTGTAACTATTGTAATTTCAGGGATAGGAAGAACCCAAATTGATGAAGCGACTTTTAGCGGGAAAATATGTAGGAATGGGAAAACTACTAAGTGGAACGGATGAGAAAAGAAGAGTCCGATTGAAAACGCCGTGGAGCACGGGTGGTCCGCGCCGAAAAAACGCGAATATTGGCGCGTAAAGTCTGAGTTAAAAATAATAACCAGTTTTATTGAATCCACCAATCCAAGGAATTTGTAGTGTAAATCTAGCGGAAGAGGAAATCGGTGTAAAAAAAAGCCTAGTGGTGGTAGCTAACCCTTTGTATGCTATTTTCCGTTTTCTTCATTTTTCTTTTTTTTTTTGGTTCGAGTGTTCGAAAGAAAAACGGAGAATAAGAAAATATCGGCACCAACCATAGCAGTATACCCACGGCCATCTGTGAAGAGACAATCGGATTCGCAGTTGTGTATCTCGTTCTGGCATCAAAAATTTTGACACCCGCCCGCGAGCAAGTTATGCCGTGAAGCTTGTTCCCCGCACACGCACGGCTGCCGCGACGAGAGTGTGATGTTATGGTGCAGTTGACGGAATGTCTTAAGGACTCCAGGTCCCCAGTTGTCCGACAATAGCATCGTTTCGTGGTAAACGGAAAAGTGTGCCAACGGACGGCAGTGAACAAATGTGTGGCTAGTTGCATGCTGGCAACTGCATTCTCCGAAAGCAATTTATGCCAACGAAACGTCAACTGGGCCACAAGGAACAGTATTTTCTGTATTGTTCTAAGGCCCCCCACAAGTTCGTTCAGCCACTATTCTGATTTGTTATGACTGGAGTGCCTGCGTCAGAATAACCAGAACAACACCAACACACAATGGGTGGTATGCATAATAATAAGGATATACTCAAGAGTGAAGTCTATTGAGGACATTCCTGAGTCTGCTATGTTCGGTGAATCGAGTGAAAAAGTTGTATGCATAAAACTACTCTCCGCTCCATAGTGAAAATTGAGTGGAATTCTGTCAACTCAGCTTTACTCCACTCGACTCACTTTATGCATACCACCCAATATGTCTATAGTGTTGCCACCCCGTGTTATTGTTTTGATCATTGTTTTTTGTTTTTTTTTTTTTTTTTTATAAAATACATCCCGAAACTTTACTGTTTTGTTTTGAAGCCTCATTTCTTTTTTTTTTTTTTTTGGTGCATATTTTCCTATTAATAAGTTGCAGCTGCTCCTGCATTAGCGATGGCCATCAACGATTCCGGGTAAGTTTGCTGTGCTTTCACTAGTAACGTAACGGTTGTTTGTTTGCATATTGAGTTGTGGTTTGAAGTATAAAATTCGTATATTTTCATAAGTATCATCTGTCATTTAATGGGATCTTTTTTTCCCTCTCTCTATCTTTTGTCGGTAGTTTGGAAAATTGAAAAAAAAATAATAATGCACTAAATTTTTATATCCGGGTTTTTCCGTTCTGTGAAGAGAAAACCCCAGACCACTTTCAGGTTGATTGTGAGATGAGGTAAAGGCCTCATCTCTTCTAAGCTCGCTATGGGAGGCCCCTATAACTTAGTTCTATTTCGGCCAAGGGGGCCTCAAGGTCGGGTTCTTTTTCGTCATTTTTCAGCGGGTTAAGAAGGCCGGACTCCATCGCTATCTGGGCCCCGGAGCAAATAAAGTTGGCACCGGAGTTAGCTAACGCTACGCTTCATCTTTTCCCCAAATTTTATACCCCATGTTGTGTTGTCTATCCCAGGCCTGTGAATTCCCTTTCAATATGTTTGGACAGGGGCAACGAGCGGCGAAAACCCCGCCATATCTCCCGAACTGAGCTACAGCAAGCACAGACCGCCGCTTAGTTCGTTCAGGAGCCAATTGACAGGCAGCTGTCAACTTTGGCAGCTGTCACTTCCGAACCTTAACGGTCAGAATGGCTCCGTCCCCGTTGACACCTTCGGGTGTCTCCATCGTCCATTACACGATTTTTCAGTTCGGTTTTTTACTCGTTTTTTTTGACATGGATATGTCTTATAGATGGAGGTCATCCTAAAAATCTGTCCGTCACACGAAATGTCTGTTTTTCCACTCGGGGGTCAGAAGAGGAAACAAGCCCATTGAACATTTTTCCGAGTTCTATGAATGTAGTGGCCGATCCTCAGTCAATCCGAGTCAGTCATCAAAGGGAACTCACGAAAATCGAAAAACTTCGCATCATGAACTGACTAAACAACCAGGCACCCATAAAACAAGTCAACATCATTCAACTGCCATCCCCTCGTGATTCAAATCTGCTCACAACACCAGCCACATCCAGACAACCTGTCTCCCTCACTCGTGCACAGCGCTATGGCTCCTCCTTCACAGCAATCTTTTTGTTTTCATCAATTAGTCACTAACCTGACTCAATAAGAAAATCGTTGGGGTCGGTCGGGAAATAGCTTCAACTTCACACACACACACATACACACACACTCGTATGCACGCAATGGAGAGACGGTTGAGTTGAAGAAGTTCAATGGATCGGCGTTGCTTCGTCATCGGCGACAGTGCGAAAGAGATGCTTGCTCCACGGACCTTGGACTACACTTCCGCGGCGGATCCACCCCTTTCTTGTGATGGCCAATCCCATCCAGCCGACTGAAATCAGTGTCACCAAGGTCACCAACGTGTTTTTCCCGTGGATATAAGGAACTTACGACCGTACTTGTATCGCGCATTCCGCGTACTATCACGATCGATGATATATCAACTAACAGTGCACAATTCTGATTTAGTGAGGAGAATAGTGCAGATGATGCAGTTTGTGCAGCGCGGATAACGTAAACGTTAATGCAATAAAATTGTGTTGTCGCGCTTACAGTCTTTAGACTTAGACGAGTACTATCTAAGTATCTAATAGTAAGTGTGTTTAGCTAGACCGCGGCTTGACGCGATCGATCGCGGATTGACGTACTAACGAAGCACAGGCGCATATAAATATGTAGAGTGTATGATCGCTTGATCCACACACGGGGCAACGGTTGGGTTAATTTGTATTCTCCTGTACACTATGCGGGACGGTATGTCTTGAAAATGATACAAAGTATCTACACTGCATGCAGATACATCGGTACATCTTATGCCTACCGAAAGCGTGGGACGTGTTTTGTCGAATGAATTCATCCAGTATAACTATACTGGGATCTTTATAAAACTTACGTCGATATCTTCAACACAACAGGTTCCACGCAGTCGGTAGCCAAAGACATATCCATGTTCCGATGTATCTGCATGCAGTGTAGATACTTTGTATCATTTTATTCGGTTCTTTGCCTGTTTATTTTGTACCGGTTCTTTGAGTACAGGTTCTTTAATATAATATCATGAGTCGGTATTTATTTTATGTTTAACGAACACATACTAGTACCGCATAGTAAAAAACAATGAATTTGGATTGCAATTTGTAGCGAGATGAATCAAATTGAAGTTGGATGAAAAGAGAGATGAATGGCTATGTTTACGAGAACAAGTTGAATTGGAATCAGTAACTATTATTATCGGGTGAGACTTAAGAAGAAGAAGATATCCAGAGGGGTCATCATCGAGCACAGCTCACACATATTTGAATCACAATTTTTTTTTGCTTCCCCTTGTTTCACTTATCAACTGGTTTTCTCTCGACTGTCAATTGCATGGGAATCATATGCGGCAATTACAGTCAATGAATAACACCTGACAGCTGAGTGTAAAGTCCATCCTGAAGAAAAAAAACGATCATTGACAATTTCCTGGTTATCGTCAGGTCCGATAGGGTCCGATAGTGTGCATCTATGACGCCCTGCTAACCATGTCATAATGAAGACATGATTAGTCATGATGAAGAAGCGTTCATTATAAAGACCTGGAAGTAAGTCATTACTCGACTGATCTAATCGCGGGACTAATGAATGACACATAAGTAATTTTATGATGAAACGATACATGACCACTCACGACCTGGGCTTCATGAAGATCATCGACAAATTAATCAGGCGGTCATTAGCAAAGTCATTAAAGCAAATAAAAAAATATTTGCTCATGGCAGAACTTGAATTCGTCTCCGCACGAATATGAGATCAACTCTGCCTACAGAGCTACCACAGCTGTCTTCATCTGAATATACTATAATTTAGCAAATATGAAAGCCCTCGATTGATGCTTCGGTGAAAAATGAAAAAAAAACCCATCATCTACTTAGCTATGTAGCTATTGTGTCAGATTTCAACTTAGCATTTGAATACCCAAACCGGTTGACAACATATAGCCTACACAGATGCCAATAACATCATGTCTCTGCCTGCTAAGGAACTACTACATCATTTTGACACGGCTGTAAAAGAAGTGTGAATACGCTTTAAGGAGGACAAAATTAAAATAATGTTGGAACTGCGAACAAGGACGGCAGCACAACCGAACATGAACTGCAAGGACTTCAGCATCGAATTTGTAGACAACTTCACATACCACGTAAGCAACCTGTCAAAGAAAGCCCGCGAGAAATAGACGAAATCAAGCGACGGATACAGCTAGCAAATAAAACTTATTTCTCATCGTACGTAATGTCCATGGCCGAATTTTCGGAGCAGATTTTAACCGAAATGAATGGCGTATGCGGTGATGAACGATAACTGCATGATTAAACAAATATTGAAAGGACGCATCAAAGGCGCAAGGCTGCGAGGAAGACCGAGAGCTTGTTGGGAAGACTCAGTAGATGCTGACGACGAACAACTGCTGGGCTTCTGATATTGGATGATGCGGTCATTTGACGGAGACAATTGAAGGACAATGATCCAGAAACCCAAGGTCAGAAGTTGGTCCACGCAGCGCCACAATGATAATAACAACATTAGCTGTTATGAGCGATTTTATTGGTACGATATCTGTAATGGGAGGGGGTGTACCATTTAGACAACTCCACTCCATGTTTTAAGTGATCGAATTAGTCTCATGCCAGCCAAGTGAGAATCCAATTTTAGCTTCTACATACCGCGATTTGGAAGATTGATAAGTAACCGGTACCTAAAAACCCGGGTAAAAACACGGTACTCCAAAAAAACGGTACGGAAACGAGTACCGAAAAAAATGGGAACCCGCTTACAATATCTCCCAAAAAAAATACAATCTTACCTGTTGCATATCTCTCCATTGTCCCATTGTTTCCGGATCAGGATCGAGGAAATTATTATCTAAATCGCCTCCGTATGATCCGAAAGGACCGGGTCGAATTTGAATTGGATCATCCGGTTGTGGCGGTTTGTCTGTTCCATAAAAGATGATATCCCATTGAGTAATTTGCGCTGAAAATGTGAAATATACAAATAAATAGTACAATTAGCAAATTGAAAAAAAATATAAATATATATTTAAATATCTATAAATAAAAACTTTTAGAAAAAAAAAGGTTGAGTTTTGAAACTTAAAAATAACAACTACGGAATGAAGTCATAAAATAAAAATAATAACCTAGAAAAAGAGATAAAACCCCCCGCAATTCCTTTGGCGGTCGCAGGTCCCAAGGCTGGTCCTCGTCCGGGCACACGTAGCGCCGTATCTCTGCCGGCCACCAGCAGGGTAATTGCGTCTCCCTTGGACGCTTCGGATTCCGCTACTACACTGGCCTCAACATCCAGCAGCTCTATGATTTCTACAATCGCAAGCTGACAGAGTGGTCCTCTGAATGCGTTCAGAAGGTCAGTGAAGACTATTATCGACGCTGTTGATTATCGGGACATACCGTGACCATCACATCCCCATTAAGGACTTCGGGCCATACCAGGAGTCATGCATTGAACTCGGCGTCAAAACTGCCTCCCAATGATCAAACAAGCCGTCAACGCGAGGCGATCAGCAACCTCTTAGAGGCGGGAAATCCGATGGGGGCGGCACGTATCGGCAAGGTAAGCAAAGGAACCCTGTCAACCGAACGACCTCGTATCAGCATAATGAGCGCAATTAGGGTGCTCTATGCTAACTTGCACTATACGAACGCATCATCGACCACACGCTGCGCATTGTGAAAATTTTATTTGAAGAAAAAACAAGCTAGCCGAAGGTATGATACGCTTCGCTAACTTCTCATATAAAGAAAGAAGACCCTTTGCCACAAATTTGATCCATTCTGCATTTGCCGCTTTGAAATTAGCAGAAAAGCTCGTTTTGATTCCACTGTTTCTATGGGAAGTATATGAAAAAGTGAGCCGTCTTCAACCGAATTGGTGTATGTGGTTTGGAAACAGATGTGTTTTGTTACTATGAAAATTAGCAAAGATACATTAAAAAACAAAAAAACTTACTGCTGGACCAGTCGTTCCTATGACAGCTATATGATATAGTACTCCAATCTTATTAACTAAATTCGGTAACGTGGTTCAGCAATAGATACGATTGAATAATATGAAATCTAATAAAGATATCCTTAGAAACAACAAAATTATTCTAACAAAAACAGACTTTTGGATTAATCGTTCCTACAGCTATGGCTGCGAAACATTACGGCCCAGGTTTCTCAAGCCTCCGAAATCATGATAAACGCATTTGAACGTAAGATCCTTCGGCGAACTTTTGGAGCACTGTGTGACCGAAATGGGTGACGCATCCAGTACAATCATGTACGAACTGTACAATGAGCTGGACGTTTCGAGAATCATCAAACTACAACGTCTACAATGAGCAGGACATAGACAACGAATAGACGATGACCGCATGCCTAAGAGAATATTGAATGGACCACGTGTCGACGATTCAAGGCTGCAAGGAATTGCGAGAGCACGTTTGGAGCGACTCGAGCGCCGAACAACTAACTAATGGGCTTCCCAAATTGGAGGACGCGATCACTTGATCGAGATAATAAGAGGACGATGATCTAGGCGACCAGGGTTCGACATCTGGCTGTTGCGACAGGATGATGATGGTTTGTTCTTTTCGGTTGCACATTTCAAACAAAATTTTTACTTAATTTCAACCCTTTGGAATTGGGGCCCGGATACGCTATATCCCCGGACCCAGATTTCTTCTCCACGGCACTGCACATCGGGATTTGTGGACTAGTGTTCTGGTAGATCTTGTGCATTTATGGATGCTGCTAGTACCACTACAGTTCATCCAGAAATAAGATGGTAATTTTTTTCAGTCACAGAACCACACAACCTACATCTACATGCGGCGGCCGGTAGCTCAGTGCGTTGAGGACAAGTCTCATATCTGACTACGGTTGTTAGGAGTTCAAGTCCCGTCCACGGCGTTTCGTGACCATTGATGTTCGTGTTGTCTTCCCCCTGTGGTGTGGGCGTAATAATAAGCCACAACATTTCCCGACTTGGCGCAGGTAGGCGGCTAAATGGGAGCAGGAGGTGCATGCTGGCAACGCGCATCTTTCGAAACTGGTTTATACGAACGAAACGTCAGCTAAGCCATATGGAATAGTTGATGCGCTGTGCCCCTTTAGGGGTTAGGACAAATGAGTAGTAGTAGTATCTATATCAAATATCCCTCCATGAAAATTCTCCAAAGAGCTGAACCACTATTGCCTTTGTACGCGTACGATTTGACATTTCGATGTTAATTAGTCCTCAAATTAAAAACGTTCCTAAAACTAGCTTCCATAATATTCAAATAACAACCACAATGTTATGGTTATTGCAGCATTCCCAAACGGAAAACGTTTCAAAGTAAGGCAATCCTGAAAATAAATAATTCTGGGGAGGGCAAAACCGAATAGTCGCAAACGTATGAATAAAAGAAAACAAAGTGAAATGGGAACGAAACCAGTGCTGGCACTGAACGGAAAAAGCCAAAATACCCTTCGTGTTCTTCCTATTCGGAATGTACATTCCTTCCGTTTGTTTGTCACGCTGCTCATTGTGAAAGTTTTGTGACGCTGACAATGATGACGCTGGGGATGACAACGATGCCGATGACGATGAGGTCGGTGAAAACTTTTTCGAATTTTCACGTGACGGTTTCGGATTTGTAATGACTATAGCAGATGTTTCGCCACTTCGTCCATCAGTGCCACCACCCATTCCACTGTTTTGGCTGCGACCTCCACCTCGATTACCATTCGTATTCCTATCCGGGAAGATGTTTCCGGCATTGGGATAGTACGGATATTGTTTTTTATTTGGGGCAGGTTTAGTTGGCGACAGACCATCCCTGGACAGTCCGGCAGCGCCTCCGCTCCCACCACCCGTATACGGATGAAATTCAGGGAATATTTGCTCGATTTTGTCGTACTGTTGAAATAATTTCGGAATACGGGGATTGGTCTCGTAGCGGGTTTGCGAGGGTGTAATCGGCATGGGGTTCGCTGTCGACGACATAAATCCATAGGCATTGTTATCCTTGATTTGTTTCGGTGCTTTTACAGCAATTTTATCTTGAATACGAGCCTTTTCCGGCTTGTAGGCCGAGCCAGAACTTGAACCACGATTTGATCCTGTGTTTGCATTATAGGTCGCTTGCTGTTGACTTGCAAATTTAGGCCTGGACGTCGAGGCCGATGCGGATGTGGATGGTTGTCGCATGTTACCTGTTGACACTCTACTATTCGTGGCGGACGTTGGTAAACGATATAAATTGTTTTTAGCCGACTGTTGCCCTGATGTTTGGACATTTCCAGGACGACTTGAAGCATTCGATTTGGAATTTGACTTTCCATTGTTGTTTGACGGCGAGTGATTTTTCGAATTTTTACCATTCTTTTTCGGCGTAGTCAGAATCGCCCCGTACGTACTAATTTTATGATTCTGTTGCTGTTTTCGATTACCACCACCTTGTTGTCCATTGCCATTGACTGATGACGTCGATTGATTTGTTTTCGCCTTGGAATTGGGTTTTGTTAGCACTGAGACTGGATATCGGTTCATATTCGACGGACTGTACAGGGTGTGATGGTGCTGGGACGTTGAAGGCGGCGATGAATACGTTGGGGCTAGGGCAGTGGGTTTTATAGGCATTGGGTCGTTCTTATCGACCGGGATAGCTGTTCCGTAAAATATAAGCGACCAACTTTTTAGTATGGCGTAACCTGCTCAAGGTAATATGTCAAAATCAAGTTAGAATGGATAAAATTGATACCCACGAATATTCCATAAATTGAAAGCATGTATTAGAAAGAATTATACGTTAGTAAAAGCTATCAGGCTACAAGGGATGCTAGGATTTTACAAGAACCTCTTACCTAAAAATCGACCTTCGTTATGAACTTCCAGCAACCATTTTCCGTGCGGTGCTTCTCCCCATGTATGAACGGACATGAAAGGCCATTCGTTGAAACCCGATCGGGAAACGTCGTGAACTCTGAAAAAAATTAGAAAAAAAAATACATAAATAAATGAATTTGAAAATTTCAAAATAAAAAGGCGGCGCTTCTTTTCTGTCTACCGCGCAGTGGCGGCTATGTGGTATTGGTAAATGGTATAGCGATCTTGGGATCACTTAATTTTAACATAATATTTTAATGCTTTCTTACATAATCCTTAAGATTTCCCCAAACCAGAACGGGCGCGATAGCGGTACAACAGCACTCATTAAAGGGTCCCCCCAAACCAAGGTAAGCGGTACCCATTTACAACACGGCATATGGGAGCATTCAAACCAGACACGGTATAACGCAGGGAAGCTGCTATGTATAGTAAATGCGTACCGCTGTACCGCTACCACGCTGATTAAGGGAAACCTTTACACTGCTGCATCGACACGAATCTTTCTTTCCGTTTAAACGCTCCCACATACAGGAATGTAAATGGATACCGCTGTATCGTTATAGCTAACGCGTACCGCGCTGGTTTGGGGAGCCCTTTAACGTATACAATGGGCAGATCACATACAACTTATGGACGAAGGCCGAATACCTAGGCGCGTACTTAAAAAATACATTAGCGGAACACAGCAGAGAGGAAGACCGAGAGCTGGGTGGGAAGAATTAGTCGATGCGAACGCCGAGTAACTGCTGGGCTTCCTAAGCTAGAGGAGGCGGTCCTTGGACCGAGACACTTGGAGGAACACGATCCAAACGTAGCGCCACTATGAAGATGATGATGCTTATATAACCCTTGCTAGCAGTATTTTATCCGAGTTTATTTCTACCTGGCATGTGTCTGATGAACATGGCCGTGCGCAAAACCCCCCGTCAGCTTCGGAGAATTTTGGTTGGAGTCAGCACAGTGTTGCAGCCGTAAAGTGAGGGAACACTACGGATTTACAATTTTGAAGAGAATTTTCTCTACTGCATTTAGAGAGAATTTTCACCACACTCAAGGAATTTCCGCTTTAGGAAGTACAAATCATTGAAGTGGGTTCCAGGTTCTTACGATCTAAAGCGGAATTTTGGAAATTCTCTCTAAATGCAATTGAGAGAATTCTCTTAAAAATCGTAAATCCGTAATATTTTAAAATGAGCCCAGCACATTACATGCTGCCTTCCTTTGATGATGGGTCGGTGAGCTTCATGCTTTCGCACAGGCTCGAGTTCATCAGTGAGTGCCTAGCTCAATGAGGAGCATCGAACGAAACTACTACTACATGGTTATAGAATGCTCTGCGAACTATCCCCCTTCCCCTCGCCCTCCCCTAACTTAATTTTGATTTTGGGGGAAAATCATCAAGACAAAAAACCCAAAAAATGGAAGGCTTTGGGTGCACATTTCCCCATTTAAAATGTGCAAATAAGAAACCATTATGCTCGAACTACTCATTTGCCCTAACCCCCAGTGGAGCATAGCGCGTCAACTATTCCATGTGGCCTAGTTGACATTTCGTTGGCATAAACCAGTTTCGGACAATGCACGTTGCCAGCATGCAAGCCCTGGTCCCATTAAGCCGCCTACTGCGACAAGACGGGAGATGTTGTGGCTTATTATTACTGCCCGCACTACAGGGGGAAGACAATACAAACATCCATAGCCACGAACGCCGTGGACGGGACTTGAACTCGTAACGACCGTAGTCAGACATGAGACTGACGCCTATTCCCACTGAGCTACCGGTCGCTCCATGTCTGAACTAATTAAACCGGAAATCCACTTGAACTCATTATCATCTACAATAGATTCCACTTAAGCGAAGCTCAGTTCAAAACTGCTTTTTCTCCTGCCAAATTTCAACGTACTTCATGAAGTACAATTTTGGGAGATTTTTCACAAATGATTTTATAAGATTATTTATGTGAAGTATCCCCATAAAATTTGTAGAGATTTGCCATCTTTTTTTGGGGCCAATTTGTTTTTTGATGATTTGTCACGATGAAAATCTCCTCAAAAAATGGGCGCTTCTTTCATCATTCTTTGGAGGCGGTTTTATTGGGCATATGCATAGTTCGTGAAGCCGGGAGGAAATCATCCTCGAATCGTTGATCAAGAATAATAACCTGCGGCAGATAGACTGGTAAATGGAATACTCTAATTTAATCATCAAATGGTTTACGAATGGTTGAAAGAGAGAGGAGGGAACTGTCAGGAATTTCGGGTCCAAGTTATTGAGCCTCTATGTCTAAGGGAAAACATATGGAGGAGAATTCGAGAAATGTCAACTCCTGATCCGCTCGCGAGAACCCCCCCAATGTTTTCCAGACAGGGGTTAACGTCATTGAGAAGTGTGCGGAGCTTTCCCTGGAAGTCACTTAACACAATAAAAATATAGCAATACTCACAGATAGTCAAGCGTGCTCGGTGGCCTTGTCCGTTCGGTCACCACTCTACGATCTAAAAATTGGAGGTTCGACACTCGGCGCGAACAAAAAACTGTGGGTACTAATAGAACTTCCACTGCGTTCCGAACTTGTCAGTATAAAGACGACGCGGATAGGAAGTGCATGCTAGGAACTCCACGTCCGAAAATCAGATGTGCCATCGCAACGTCAACAAAATATAGAACTGGGAGGTATGTTGACGCGCTTATGTCCCTGGAGGGGACATCGCAATTAACAATAACAACAAAAGAAAGTCAGGAGGCCATCAGAGCTCTAAGTAAATGGTCAGTCACATATAGGCTAGTGGCCAGATTCATAACAACCGTGTTACTGGACACATCGACAATGCCTGAAATTGAACGGCTAACAAATGCCAGGACGGCCTTGGTCATCCCTCTCAATGGTCCATATTCTAATATATGCACTGCTAGCATGCCAAGGATGTTGACGCGCCCATGCCCATGGAAGGGTCAAGACAATTAACATACATTACTAGCATGCGATTGGAAGCGATCTATGGTCGCCACCCACTGGGAAAGTTTCCAGGGCCTGAGCTGCCTCAGGTCGATCTGGAATATATGTCAGGCCTGTAACGGTACCTCACGATATTAATCATATCTTCAATTGCTCAGCAACGCCATTAACAACAAGGGCTCTGTAGGAGGCTCCTACCGAAGCCGCAGCTTTCTTCGGTCTCAACACCGTAGGAAAGGAAGCCGCTGCTGACATATAATTTTAAGTACGCAAACAAATATGTAAAATATTGGGGCGACCGGAGCAGTGTGTTGAGGCATCAGTCTCATGTTTGACTACCGGCGTTTCGGGTTCGAGTCCCGTCCACGAACGCCGTGGACGGGACTTGAACTCGTAACGACCGTAGTCAGACATGAGACTGACGCCTATTCCCACTGAGCTACCGGTCGCTCCATGTCTGAACTAATTAAACCGGAAATCCACTTGAACTCATTATCATCTACAATAGATTCCACTTAAGCGAAGCTCAGTTCAAAACTGCTTTTTCTCCTGCCAAATTTCAACGTACTTCATGAAGTACAATTTTGGGAGATTTTTCACAAATGATTTTATAAGATTATTTATGTGAAGTATCCCCATAAAATTTGTAGAGATTTGCCATCTTTTTTTGGGGCCAATTTGTTTTTTGATGATTTGTCACGATGAAAATCTCCTCAAAAAATGGGCGCTTCTTTCATCATTCTTTGGAGGCGGTTTTATTGGGCATATGCATAGTTCGTGAAGCCGGGAGGAAATCATCCTCGAATCGTTGATCAAGAATAATAACCTGCGGCAGATAGACTGGTAAATGGAATACTCTAATTTAATCATCAAATGGTTTACGAATGGTTGAAAGAGAGAGGAGGGAACTGTCAGGAATTTCGGGTCCAAGTTATTGAGCCTCTATGTCTAAGGGAAAACATATGGAGGAGAATTCGAGAAATGTCAACTCCTGATCCGCTCGCGAGAACCCCCCCAATGTTTTCCAGACAGGGGTTAACGTCATTGAGAAGTGTGCGGAGCTTTCCCTGGAAGTCACTTAACACAATAAAAATATAGCAATACTCACAGATAGTCAAGCGTGCTCGGTGGCCTTGTCCGTTCGGTCACCACTCTACGATCTAAAAATTGGAGGTTCGACACTCGGCGCGAACAAAAAACTGTGGGTACTAATAGAACTTCCACTGCGTTCCGAACTTGTCAGTATAAAGACGACGCGGATAGGAAGTGCATGCTAGGAACTCCACGTCCGAAAATCAGATGTGCCATCGCAACGTCAACAAAATATAGAACTGGGAGGTATGTTGACGCGCTTATGTCCCTGGAGGGGACATCGCAATTAACAATAACAACAAAAGAAAGTCAGGAGGCCATCAGAGCTCTAAGTAAATGGTCAGTCACATATAGGCTAGTGGCCAGATTCATAACAACCGTGTTACTGGACACATCGACAATGCCTGAAATTGAACGGCTAACAAATGCCAGGACGGCCTTGGTCATCCCTCTCAATGGTCCATATTCTAATATATGCACTGCTAGCATGCCAAGGATGTTGACGCGCCCATGCCCATGGAAGGGTCAAGACAATTAACATACATTACTAGCATGCGATTGGAAGCGATCTATGGTCGCCACCCACTGGGAAAGTTTCCAGGGCCTGAGCTGCCTCAGGTCGATCTGGAATATATGTCAGGCCTGTAACGGTACCTCACGATATTAATCATATCTTCAATTGCTCAGCAACGCCATTAACAACAAGGGCTCTGTAGGAGGCTCCTACCGAAGCCGCAGCTTTCTTCGGTCTCAACACCGTAGGAAAGGAAGCCGCTGCTGACATATAATTTTAAGTACGCAAACAAATATGTAAAATATTGGGGCGACCGGAGCAGTGTGTTGAGGCATCAGTCTCATGTTTGACTACCGGCGTTTCGGGTTCGAGTCCCGTCCACGACGACGTTCGTGGCCATGGATGTGCAGGAGGTGCATGCTGGCAACTGCATTCTCCGAAACCAGTTTATGCCGAGAATCGTCAACTGGGCCAAATGGAACAGTTGACGCGCTATGCCCCACAAGGGGTTAGAGCAATAGAGAGAGAGAGAGAACGCCGTGAAATAAAAAAAAAGTGTCTGCATTAAACTAAACTGCATTCAAAAAGAAAAATACCTTACGAAGCCTGCAGAAAATATATTGCATTTATCAAATGAATGAAAGCTACTTAGTCGTTTCTAAGGTCTTTACACAATCATCCGATTTCAGCATACAACTTTCAACTTTGTATCAGGTGTACTTACTCGTATACCTTCAATCTGAATCTCGTCTCTTAAAATCCTTCACTATACCTTTCCTGGGAAACTTGAAACTTGAAAATCGCCTCGAAACACACATCAATCCACTGACCATTCCAAACAAATCGTTTTCCAATTGTTTCCTTCTGCAATTCAACTCCGTCGTATCAGTTATCGAGTATCTTTAAGGAAAAACCGACGTTAGAGAAAATCGAGTCTATGTGGCTCTTGACCCTTTCTCCTCGTTTCTCTTTTCTCTTTACAGGATCAAATTGAAACTATACTCGTAACGTCCAATTCAACACAAAGAGGATGAACATTGATTGAAAATAAAAAGATTCTCGTTCGTGTTTTTAAACGCGAAGAAAGCTTCAGCACCCGAGTAGATTTAGATTTCTTACTTTTATTGGTTTAATAGTAGTTTTCTGGCGACTGCAGTTGAATCGGTTGGCATTTATTTTCTCACCTGCAATCGATCGATTTAAAGTCGAGTTAACGTATATTTGCTGCAGTCTTTTGATTGTCGTAACCAACTGTTTCCTATTGTGCTGCAGCCGGAAAGCCAGAAGTTACGAGCAAGGAAGAAAAAGATTAAGATGGATTTTGATATTTGATGGAAAAAAGCAGTCTGTTAGCCTTTGGAGGTTTGATGAAATGGAAATGGTAGTTGGGTATTACAATGGAAGAAACGTCTTAAAGGTTGTGACGTGGACATAAAAGGCAGCTTTTATTAGATTGATTAAGAAAAAAAAGAAAACGTCTAGAAGAAATTTGAGTTAAACGACGAGTTTTAAATTCAATTTTATTAAAAAAAAAACGATCGAAGTATGAATTTGATAGAGCTATGGAGATATTCAAGCAGAGCCATTTAGTGCTTATAAAGACTGTTCAAACACAAATTGTAGTGTAGTTTTGAGTTTTTTTCATTTATGTTTCTGGGGGTGCTGATTACGAATCTGAGGCTTACTACTTTGCCTTAACCACTAGTGGGGCATAGGCGTCAACCACTTCTGCGCGCAATCGTACTCTGTTCTGGGTAATCGGGCGCAACTTCCCAAACGACTCACCAAGCGCCTTACACTCTTTGGCCACAGATCGACGCCATGTGATCTTAGGACCCCCTTTTGATAGGCCTTGGTTAGAAATGGCATGTAAAGCAATGCAGTTATCATCCTTCCGCATTTTGTGGCCTATCAACTGTCATTTTCGCCTGCTTAATTCGTCGATCGGCATCTGCCCCGTACGCCAACTTAGCTCTTCATTTGATACTGTTTCGCGCCGGAAAATTCTTAAAATTCGACGAAGACATGAGTTGGCCAAAGCTTGCAGCTTTCTTGTAACTTTTTCGGAAACTTTCCATGTACTGCTCCAGTACAAAAGCACAGACAGTACCAGGAAGCGAAACCGGCCCAGGTTGGTCTTGATGCTGAGATAACTGCTTTACCAGATTTTGGATTTTTGTCGTATGCGAATTAGGCGAGCGATGTCCTGCTCAGTACCACCTTTTTCGGCAACAATGCTACCCAGGTAGACGAAGTTTTCCACCTTCTCCACTGGCACTGCAAATATGTTCACATGTCCACCATTCAAGGCACCGTACGACGGACAATACCAAGTAAAATAAAGCCGGTGGTTATCACTGACACACTTGTCAATTTGGGTGTACATGGATCTATCTGCAAGCTTATCAATTCGTTGGTCACTCCGAGGCACAAAACTGGGACTTCATCCGCGCGTAGGTATGCCTGCATTCCTCAAGGTGGAGTCCTCTCTCCTCTTTTTTTTTGGAATCTAACAGTCAATAGGCTGCTTATAGAATTGGAACGATTAGGTTGTAAACCCATCGCATATGCCGATAACATCGCAACTGTTATCTCGGGTAAATTCCCAGATGTCCTAAGTGAGCTAATGAAGTGGGAGTTAAAATAAATCCGACCAAAACTGAGCTTGTTCTTTTCACCAGGAGGGGATTGTCCCTTCGTTCAAGCCGCCGTTGTTGGATGGCATTATGCTTGTCCTCGCTGACAAATTTCTTCTATCCTGGATAGGAAATTATGCTGGAAGCCTAATATTCAGGGACGAGTTAAAAAGGCCACTGTCGCCTTAAACTCGTCCAAAAGGGCTATGTGAAGGAAATGGGGCCTGCAACCGACAGTGCTTTACTGGCTGTATGTGTCAGTCTTGCGCCCCATTCTTAAGTATGGGATAGTGGCGTGGTGGAGGGCACTTAGAGTCGCATCCTACGGAAGCCTGTTGGAGAAAGCTCGAAGGCTGGCGAGAGTCGCCATTACGCATGCTCAAAGCTCTGCGCCTATTGCAGCCCTTGAAACCTGCTGAATGCTGAACCTGACTCCTCTGGACATCCTTGCCGAGCAGCTTGCTGCCAACGTGGCAGCATTTTTACGGACGGCTCCAAGAGCGTTGATGGAGTCGGGGCGGGGGTTTACTCGGAGACGCTGAATATCAGTCTGTCCTTCCGTCTCCATGACTACTGCAGTGTCTTTCAGGCGGAAGAGACTGCTATTCACGAAGCCATTTCTTGGCTGTGTTGTAATGTAATTTCATTCAGGAATGTAATAATATACAGTGATAGTCAATCGGTAATAAAATCGCTTGATTCTACTGTGACTAACTCGAATGCACTTGCTGAATGCCGTACCTCGATCCAACAGTTAAGTAGCTTTCTTAATGTTACTATTTGCTGGATTTCGGGTCACAGTGGCTATGTCGGTAACCGTAAGGCGGATGAACCTGCCCGTGAGGGAACCAATAATGAGGTCGGTGATAGTTTTCGAAATGTTGGTATGCCTATGATTACCTGCAAATTGGCCCTAAGGGAAAATACGACTGCGTGGGCTAACATCAGATGGCGTGATGGCTTAACATGTCACGCGACCAGGTAGATTTGGCCAGTACTAAACTCTGGATTGCCTATCCTGGACAGGAAGTGCATAAGTAATGTTATAGGTGTTATCACTGGTCATTGTCTCATTGGGGAGCATGCCAGGAGACTTCGTGTGCCGCACAATGATTACTGCAGAAGCTCGGACGAGGATGAGGAGGTGTGTTCTTTTCACTTGCTCTGCTCCTGCTCTGCTCTTGCTCTTGCAGTAGGAAGTCCATCCTGGGGTCCTACTACTTCACTGAATTCGATGATTTCAAGGATGTGAGCGTCGGACAGAGTAATCGATTCATCCGGATGGTTCGCGGAGTAGGTACTGTCCGAAAGGTCTTTCATAGAATGTGTTTAGGGGTATCACAACGGACCCAGTGTGCTGTATGCTGGAGCAGCCCATAAACCTAACCTTACATACCACGTCTTGAAGCGAAACAGCAAAACGTTCGATGTTCAAAATAATAGCCGTGCAGTCCGTGTGAGCATCGACCGATTGAAAGCAGCCTATTTGTTCATCGAGGACACACCGACGTCGACCCAAAGGAATCAAAGCAATAACAGTAAGTTCAACGTCACCAACGTCATGGAAAAGCGGAAGGACCATCCGTCATACAAAGAGGTTCGTCTCATTCGCATCATCGTGATACCGCTCCAAAGGGTCAACCACTGGCGGGGGAGTACTGTGGCGGTCATGATAACATCGTGAACAGCACAACGACTCAGGCGAATATGACAACACCGCTACGCCGCCCACGCATGCTACAACACAGCGGCTTACCCTACGACTCACCGGACTCACCCTCCGACGGACGTACACTTTTTGAACCTTCTCAACTCTACCAAGACTTTGTGTATTGCACACCAGAGGCGCTAAGAGCGACCTTTACATTTTGTAATTAGCACGAACTTTGTCAGGACACAGTATCTCGTGACGGTATCTTGTCCGAAAGTTTGTAAATTAAATATTGTTAAAACTAAATAAATCATAAGAAGTGAAATTCGTAGAGCTCAACTGGACAAACACAAATTTTATTCCATACAGCACCGTGCACTTTATTAACTCCATTTTAGTAATTAATTAATCCGGTCTCTTCAATCCACGAAAATCCAGCATGCCGTCTCTCCCTTAAAAGCATTTCGTAATCATCGTATCGCATTTTCATTTTCAATTCCTCAAGCAAAAAGATGCCGGAGCAAACATCCGACACGATGACAGCATGCAACAAATTGCAAACGTAATCGTAGCTATCTCGACTTTCAAATTGGATATAATTCCGCCTGCATCCTAACCAGACATAGTGTCGCCAGCATTAAGCAAATCTACTGTATCTATGCACACGCTTGCTTCTTCCTACTTCTCGTTTGAGTGGGCGAAACTTTAACGAATACAAAGCCCGAGAATATTTATATTAACAATGTACAGATATAGGCAAGCAGCAGCCTCCGCAGCAACGATACATTCGCCCATACATTATCCTAGTAGGCAAGAAGCGGAACAAGAGCTTCCAGTCAAGTTGTCCTCCAGAAAGTAGGCTAGGCAAAAGGACGCATGCAACGGATGAAGGACAAGAATTGCAAGGAAACCGGAGGCAAAGCAACATCTAAGGACGTTGTAGTGCGGAAAATGAGAATTGTTGACGCCTGGAGAGAGACACAAAATTTACATTTGCAAACTTAGCGTGCCTGATGTCATGGATGGGAAACGTTTACCTAAAAGTGAGTGAGGATGGGAATTAAAAAGGAATTATCTTCAATAAAGGGATACTTGAATGCAGAATGAAAAAACAAAGAATGTGCTTGAGATCTAGATCAAGAAGAGATTTGATTGATTGTGTTAAAATAGGTTGGTGCACATGAAATGTCGGATTCAGTAGTAAATGTTTGAACAGCTGTAACTTATTATAAAGATAATTTTATTAAACGAAATAGGTAAAAGCGGATGCGAAACACTTTTCCCAACGAGATACAAGTGCATTTATTCCTGTTTCGTAGAAGTCCGAGTTTCTAGTTCGAAGAAGCTCCTCGAAGGCATTTTTGACAGCCGCTTCATTATTAAACTGTTTTCCTGTCAAAAAGTGATCCAAATGTTTAAGGAAATGATAATCTGTTGGCGAGAGGTCTGGTGAATATGGCGGGTGAGGAAGAGTCTCATAGCGCAACTCGTTCAATTTTTGGATCGTTGTTCTCGATACATTAGGTCGTGACCACGCACGCCAAGCAGTATAACTCCATCGCTGTTAACTAGCCTAGGTCGTTGAACAGTTAATTTCTGATGCATTTCGTCCAGTTGAGCGCAGTATTTCTAGCATTGATGGTTTCACCACGATGCAGGAACGAACAGTGGATAAATCCAGCTAGAGACCACCAAACAGTCACCATTATTTTCTTTGGATGAAGGCTTAGTTTCGACATGTGTCTTGGAACCTCATCGGCATCAAGCCATTGGGCCGATCGGCGACGATTATCGTATAGTATCCACTTTTCATCGCAGGTCACAATTCGGTTCAAGAACGGTTCGTTTCTGTTGCAAGAGAGAACAGAACTAGAAATCTGCATTCGACACGCCATGTTTTGCTCGGTAAGAGCATGCGGAACCCACTTGTCAAGCTTTTTCTCTTTTCCAAGTGCTTGCAAGTGGCGGCAAACTGTCGAATGATGCACGCCCAATTTCTCCGCCAGATTCCTTATGGTTTGGCGGGGGTCAGACTCCACTAATGCACGCAGCTCGTCGTTATCGATCGATGGTCCTGAGTTTCCATTCCACATGGCTCATTTCAAAGGTTCATATCTCCGGATCGAAATTTTTCGAACCACCGCTCGTTCTTTGATCAATCTACCAGGTCCAAATGCCCTGTTGATATTCCTTGTTGCTTCCATTGCGTTGTGCTCTAGATTAAATTCGTAAAGGAAAAGTAGCCGTTTTTGACTCGCTTCCATGTTATTTTTCTTTAATTTTTTACCGATCACCATGAAGTGCAAAGCCGAAATGACTCCATAAACTAAGGTAGCAGCATTTATACTTCAATATGTTATATCACTAGCGCCGCCTGTCTGGTGACAGTCTGAAAATCGCAGCCAACTTCATGTCATTGCAAAATCCGACATTTCATCTGCACCAACCTAATAGAGTAATCTAAGACGCATATGCAGGTATGCCTCATCGCATCGCTTATAAAATGTATACGAGAGGGCATAGGAATCAATATTATCAAGTATCGATTTATCGAGATAATGAAATCCTTAAATAACAGTCACGGTCTACTGTAACTCCATTCACGGTTGGACCGTCACGTCAGTCAAATCGGTCTTAAGCAAATATTCACGACAGAAAGCCCTCTACTCTAATGACAACGCACGCTTCTTTATAAAATCTATAATTACATTTAAATACTTTGCGACTTCATTTTCCCAAAGAATCTAATTTGCTAAGAAGCTAAAAGAGCATCACGCAAATTTCAATTACGAACTTTTACAGCAGCGTTTCTCGAATATACAAAAGCTCAAACGAAAAGTTATCCAAGAATTTGTCAATGAAGCGACGTAAATTTTAATATGAAACTAAGTGCTCGCCGGGAGACCAGCTCAACTATATTTCCTCTTTTACTTTTTCAATTTATCGAAAGGACTTACCTGGATGTTAGTAGAGTAACACGCGTTCCAGCCGGCGATTGTAAGTAGATTACAATGTCACCTCGTCGCTGTGATGTTAAGCTGATTTTCGCTTGAACGTGCTCCAAAAAGTTGACACCCATACAGTGTTGAACGTCGAGCTGGAGTGTGATGTAACGTTTAGCTGGAATCATTCTGCAAAAAGGAATTGAGAAAAATTAAGCGATCTGAAGAAACACCTACAGAGAGTAGGCCGATAATAGGCTTGCAAAAGTCACTGCTATAAGCTGATTATTATCAACGTAAGAGTAAGAGGTCAATAAGTTCGCAGAATGGGAGAGATGGCGAGGCGACGCTTTAACTTTGAATTTTTTTTCTTACTGTTCAATATCGTCTCTTACTCGGTGAATTTAACGCCCACCACGAACTGTGAAACTCTAACTTCAACAACGATGCAAGAGAAGTTACCTTAGCCGAACAACCTAGTACGTTAGACTTCTGTCCGCTTAAAGCCGATACGCCCACTCATATTGCTGGAACTTGTTCCAGTTCGCCCGATATTTCGATTGTTAGCGCTGGACTTATTAATGATGCTCAACGGGAACCAGTCCTGACGATATCCGCGGATCATCTCCGAATCGTCATAAGACTGGATAAACCATCTAACATTCAGTTAACCACAATAAAGCGGATTGGAATGGTTTCAAAAACTATACCAAGCCGGCTTTCGCTGCCTATCAATTCCAACTGATGTGTACACGGTCGAAGAAAATGTAAAGAATATACTTGTACTTGACAAATCCAAGATGCAAGAATCAAGGAGTTAAACCTTGGTATCGGTAGCAGATCAGGGCAGAAAAAAACTGGACTCTCACCTTGACAACTGTGACTTAACAATGGGTGTAAATAAGCTTTGGTCAACTAGGCAGGTGCCTTGCAAAATCAAACAAGCACAGAGGGCATGTTGCAATCCAATTTGGCAATATTACGGTTAATGATCCAACAAACAGTTTATCGAATATCCGCCACCTGATAGACCTCATCATGCCATCACTAGAAGCATCTGTTGTTGTTGTGGCAGCGATGCTTCGAATACTTCAGTTCTTCTTACATCGAAGGGGTCCGGCAGCTCTTGGCCGTCGAAAAACGGGTCGTTCCGATACAAAGAACCGGCTGCCGCAGGAACGACTAGAAGCATCTGTAACCCTTCAGTTGACCAGGCACTTCAATTCGCATCTAAAAAAGTTGCTGCAGCGATAAAAAGAGCGAAGAGTTCCAAAGTCTTTCGACTTGACGGTATTTCGATGGTCATGCGCTCAAACATCTCGACCGCCAGGAATTGGCCACGTAACGGCCACTATCAACCTCTCCATCTCATCGTCTATTATTCCCGAGTTTTGGTTGAAAGGAGGAGTAATCCCCATTCTAAAACCAGGGAAGAAACCAACACAAGGCGAATTATACCGTCCCATCAGACTTTTATTTCCAGTAGCAAATACTCTCGAAGCGCTACTCTACCTTATAATTGCGACTCACATTCAACTGGCCGATCATCAACGTGGCTTTCGAAGGATGCACAGCACCACGACGGCTCTGGATGCCATCACATCAAGAATACATAATGGCCTCAACCAAGCTCGTCCGTCTCAACAAACTATTCTAGTGGCATTAGACTTGTCAAATACTTTTGACACTGGCAGCCACTCCTCACAAATAATAAAGTGGACCGCCAACTATCGTGCCGACAGACAATCCTACACAGAATTTAGAACTGGGAAATCTAAACTAAGAAGAATCAAATAGGGAGTCCCCCAAGGAGTAGTCTTGTCTCCCATCTTGTTTAACATGTACATATCAGGACTCCCTACACCATCCGACAGACTCGAAATCGTCAGTTATGCTGATAACTGCTCGATTTTGGCAACCGGCAACGACATTAGCCAAATGTGCGATCAGATAAACAGATATCTCGACGAGCTGAACATTTTCTTCGTCAATAAAAACCTTACTCTGTCAGCGCCGAAGTCTTTCGCTACCCTGTTCACTACATGAACTAAAGAAGTGAAGCATCGATTGGATATCGTAGTAGATGGTCAAACTATTCCCAGCACTAGCCACCCTAAAATCATGGGTGTCATCCTTGACAGCATAGCTATCTCCTCGGTCAACCATTTGTGACAAGGTGAGAAGTAGGAACAAAGTCCTCAAAGCTCTAACTGGCAGTTTCTGGGGAAAAGACAAGGACATACAAATCTATCGGGAGATCTGTGGCCAACTGTGCGGCTCCTTTGGTTAGAAGATTTATGGGATACTCAGTGGAAAATATACAGACTTGTGACAGGCTGCCTCCTGATGTCGTCGACGGATCATCTCCACCACCAGACCAGAATGATGCCCTTAAGAAACCACAATATGTTTCTCACCAAGTATCTGGTTCGCTGTTGTCGAAATGACCATCCCAACTCCGACCTTATGGACAAAACCCTACCGCCACACGTCATGCAACATGAGGGACCGCGAGAGGGAGATCCAAAGGTTTGACGGAGTTCCCTTTGATGACGCCAGCTATAACTCGACCATCACAACACTGCATAGTGAGGAAGTGCTTTCTGCGCTTGCGGACCTGAAACCAAATATGGTACTGAATGCACAACCACCTGCTATATCTTCAGACGAACCCGGACTTCCTAGAGCAACCAGGACTACTCAACATGTCTGAATTCGTACCTGTCCCGCATCGATATTAACATCCAGAACTCCTCTCCAGCCTGTGGCCTCACTCCGCATTAATTGTCCCCCATTGCGCTATGGGATAAGCCCATCGAAGCAGCTACTTTTCTCATCTGGTCATTGACGAAAACAACGCACCCATCCAAACTATTATAGGTATATGACACATACTATACACTTGTCGGATATCGACCGTGTCGCTACTACTACAACAACCAATTATAAGCCATGGTTTTTCCAGAGGAAGAGCTCCCTTCTTTCTTTGCTTAGTGGAGAACTTAATGACATTTCCATTTTCTACATATTAAGAACTGTCTCTCGGAGTTACTTGTTTAATCGACAGTAACTCAGCGAATACTGACACGAGTTTTACTAAATTTGGTAGTTATACTGGTATGACTAACTCATCACCATTGTGTTGCAAGAGCCCGACGTCTGCCCTGGCCGCCCGGATCATCGTCTTTCAAGTATCTCGGTCAAGTGACCACGTCCTCCAATTTTGGACGCCCAGTAGTTGTTCGACGTCTTCATCTACTGAGTCTGTCCACGACCTCCTAGAAAATTTTTTTTTTAAAAAGTTACCCCCCACCCCAACTCTCCTATTCCGCGAAGCGAACTTGTTGACCTCTCCTCGTGCTCCCTCTAGAACTACTTACTGTTCAAGATGTGGCGCATTGATCTCACAGCGCTGTTGTTCCGGCACAGTTTGCCATGTTCGTGCCACCTTCACCATGGCCGCGGCATCCATCAACCCATAGCCAAATGAGTGACTAATTCGACGACCAACTCCGTTCTTCGTCCAGGTTTGATCCAACAAATTGCCCGGTTTGGCCGTTCTTACAACAATATGTTGTAAATCGCGCCACGTTAAATTTCGATTAGCTTCCAGAACGAGAGCTACGATCCCGGCAGCCAGGGGAGCTGATGCCGATGTGCCTGTATGCGATGTCGTGCACGAGTGATGCAAATCCGTCGTCACCACTTGCTTCTCATTTTGACCGCCACTGCTATAGGTTGCGGCCAATGTTGAACTGCACTTTTCCGAATACCAAGGTACATGTCCTTCTTCCGTTGCACTCGAAATCGATAGAGTCCATATCGAGTTGGTGTATCCGTCACAATTGCAATTGTCCAGCTCACGACCGCCATTGCCCGAGGCCCATATAAAAATGCTTCCTTTGCCGCCACGTCCTTTCGTCACGCCCTCTATAAAGGCACGAGTGGCTAGTTCGCCGGGTCCATCGACAGTCTTGCCATCATCATCGGGACCCCACGACGCACTATATATATCGATATGCTGCGGATTAAGGCTGAGCGAGCGTGCTTCGACGGCATCGGTTACATCACCGTCCAGCATACGAACACCTCCGACACGCGCGCCATACGCTATACCTACGGAACACAGAGAGTTGTTGGCAGTTGCGGCCACTTCACCGGCACAACGTGTGCCATGACGATTCGAATCGGTCATGTCGTAGTGAGGCATTGGATCGTCATCGTGACTGTTAACGTCGTACGAGGCCTTCGGGTCCTGAAAGAATGACGAAGAAATTAGAGAGGTAATTTGCAGGATTAGCAGTGCTACTTACGTAATTGTGCTCTATATCGGGATGATCGGATTCCAGCCCGTCATCAAGAATGGTGACAACGACTCCTTTCCCTGTTATACCTTGTTCCCATGCGGGTATCACATTCATGTCAAGACCGTTGCCACGATTCTGAAAACAGAAAAATTTCAATTTTTAAAAATATGCTCTGAGTAAATTATGTACTATACTACGGTAAGGATAATCAAGGAAGACCAGAGAGGGTGAAGGGTGGTCATTTCTTAATTTTATGAATGAACAGCTTTTCAAATATTCAGTGAGCCATCGTTGTCATTTTGTTGCTATTTTTTTTATTTGGATTACAAACGTCCAGTCCCGTGTTTCATCTCCATTTGCCGTTTTCAATATTCTGTTCTCCATTCTTACATTCAATTTTCATATTTCACTCCACTGCAATATAGCGTGACGCAACGCCTTTTCACTGATTCCTTGTTCCCCGTTCTTTATCCAGTCCCATCCTAACTCGACGGAACTGGACAACCGATAGAGACTTCTGTTTATTCATTTCTTCTCTGTTTTCTGTACCCCGTTTTCTCAGCTATCTCGCCTTCTTTCCCCACTTTACCACCCCTTTAAACCTCTTCAACACCACTACTCTCTATACCCTCACAAATGACCATTGTCCCTTGTTTAGTCCAGTCCCGTCGAGTTAAATGAGTTAATTTCGTTTCGATTCGACCGACTTATCTCTCCGCTGCCCGAAATTTCCCCTTCCCCTCTCCTTTCTATTCCTCCACTTTTTTCCGTCCCCTGCCGCATAATCTCGTCTGTATTTTCTGCTGACAACTACCTCTTCTGAGTTTGATTCTAAAGTCTTTTGAAGGGACAGGATGTGGTAATGGTATGCCTGACATTTTCTTTCTATAGCAGCCAAAGCCTCCACTTTTTACTAATCTTAGTTAAAGAGCAGTTCAAACTGGATAAATAGGAAGGTTCATTGCAACAGTCCAGCATTATTGCAGTAAGGCCAAATACACTCAGATAATACACGGCATCTGATCAGCTGGGCATCTTCCCCAAGTGAGTTCGGCTCACATTACCGCCGGGTACTCCGGACATATCTGTCAGCACATAATGTTGTCCTCACCATAGAGGCAATGAACGTAACTAAAGATTGTCAACCTGTTGCTGGTTCAAAGCTCGTCTAAAACATGAACGGCAACGAATCCTTGTAAAACCAGTGCTCTACTTGCATCCAGCCGAAAACAATTCAGCAGCCACCGAAAGCAAGTACCGCGTGGGTGTCGATCCTTAACACTACTTGTCTCGTATGCCAAACACCCTCAAAAATGGAAATTAATTAAAACTTAACAAATGCAACTTTCAAAAATTCGTTCTTCGTCATCTTTTAATATAAGGCGAAAAGTAAAACAGGCAAAATATTTTCCAATTTTCACGTTTACAGATAAATATCTTCCATTACCAACTTTTTATATTACATAATCAGATTGTGTCCATAACACCGTATCCAAATTACATTTCGTGACCAGAATTTCACAGTTCCTTTGAAGTGCCCTGGATGGGTTTCATCTCTTCATTTTATTTTTGGTGCGAAAGAAAAAGGAGCCGAGTGAAGAAATCAAATTCGTTAGGTTGGCGCTGCTTTCACGTGAAGTCACGCATTGTAAAGACACCGACGAAACCGAGAAAGGATTTCAACGTCTTTCCTTTTATATCGCTAGATATCGTTTATTCTTTCTTCTGCTATTTTCGCTTCTCTGAAAACATTTCTCTAGTTGACTCTTGACAGAGCCGGAGAAGACCGTCGGGACGTACAATTTCTATTCAAAATATTTGAGGTAGAATAGAAAAGGCAAGAATGGATGTTTCATCTCATCCAACAAGACTGTGAATCTTCTTATACTTTGTATTTGGATTCAGGACGACGACGACGGCATGGCATTATCCTTTCCGAGGATCTTCTTTCCTTAATGGAATCCTTTCTTTCCTCTTAGTGGATGACCGCAAACAAACGTTTTTCGCTTGACGTTAGCTCCCTATCGGCTTGTTTAACCCGAGAGATGACTGTGAGAATGAGTGTCCTTCTAGGTATTCCGCTTCTGTTGAGCATATTTTCAAATTGAATATTGTCCTAGTCACTCCTTCAGGCCGTTCGTTGGAGGAAACATGGCCAATTTTGGTATGACGCTGGTATGGGTAGACAATCAGATTGTCGATACGATATTGTTGTTGTAATGCGATAGAACAGGTAACACGCTCGGACTATTCATTTATTTCTGGACTTGCAGCCCTGCATATTGTTGGAATGGTCAATATCGGATCAATATCAGAAAATTGCATTTGATGGTGCTAAAGTATCCCTCTTCCCGTTCCGAATCGAATCATGTGATACGAGGTTTAACAGAGCACTTCATTTCCGAGACCCGTTTTACCAGAAGATGGTAGCTAGAAGGCGATATAGTCAGTTTACTCCATTAATTTATATCAAATCAATGTACTCATTCACAACTGAGTCGACTGGAGGCCGGCGAGAAGAAGGCAGGAATCGAACCAGCGACATCTCGCTTGGTCCACGTCTACCCATAACCAAAAGTGATTTGTAGATTTAATTTATCTTGAACTAGCGGCAAACGTTTCGAATCCCAAATAACAAGAAGATGTATCTTTGCTTACACAAAACCATGGAAAATGGTAATTATTCAAGAGACAAACTCAAGCCTTGTTTTTTCTACCTAGCACCCTGAAAGTCAGCATGCCTATTTCTTGTCATTATGTACTGTACGGTGGAAGGTATAGCTTCTATTTCTACAATATAATCCTTTTAATATTCGCAGAATATCCACTTCCATGTTAGATAATGTACCTGGTGACTTGTGACTCTTCCCTGTGCGACATCATGTAACAATCTGTGGTTCAATGCCAATACAAACATTGCGTACAAGTCACTTCAATTTAAAGCCCTTTTTGTTGTCACCTTGTTCATGTCCTATACGCTTGTTCGTACCGAAATGCAAATGAAGGGATCCAAATAGATTTTCGTCGGAAGCTATAACATAGAGTTATGTGCCTGATCGGATTTGACCTATACACTTGTTCGTCTATAAACTGATGTTCTCATTTAATTTATTCCCAACTATTCGAATTTCAAAGCCATCCTGTAGAACACACTCACTAGAGTTTGTATTTCAGCGGAGCATGATGGAATTCAAACGGGATGGATGACATGACAATAATTCAAGTTCCAAATTGAATGGAGAATGGAATTTAGGGAGTATCCAATAACAAAATCAATTGATTTGGACGTTTGGTTTTTATTAGTGGTGAGCGAAGGAATTTAGTCTGAATTGCTTCCATGACTGTTTTTTTTAAACGAAAAAAAAACCATGAAAGCAATTCCGACTAAATTCCATCCTTTACCACTAATAAAAACTAAACTATACTCGCTTATCTTGGATTACCGTTGTTTGTAGTCGTTATTAACAGATAAGTTAAAGGAGAAACAAAGGTTCCTTACTCAAAATATATTTATTTTCGCATATACGTATTTTGGGAGTTACTTACTCCCTTCTTCAATGCTTTTTGTTTCTAACTAACGATTTTACGATTAAAAACAAAGACTTTCCAAACTGATATTAAATCCTTATCTAAATCAAATGAGGGACTGTCTCTTAAATTTTTTGAATTAGGACAAATGTAGACCTTAGCCCAAAAGAGAATTAAAACGAAAACAACTGCTGCCAAAAATGTAAATGTTGTTTCCAATTTGTTTAATCTACCTTTACCTAATTTGTACGGGTTTTCAAAAAATCGGAAAAGATGATTGTTAATTTGATTTTAAAAATTCTCATCTGGAAAGCCATTATTTTCTTTCGGGAAACCGTTAACTCGTTAAGAAAGTCGTTTTCTGACTCGGAAAGTGGTTAATTTGGTTCGGAAAGTTGAAGAAGAGATGGTATATATCTAGGGACGCAGGAGCGTCCCACCCCGCCAAAGAAAAACGAAAAAATCGAAAAAAAAATGGAAAAGTGACCAAGACTATGTTTACGCGACACAACAAGTACGGGTTTTCGGACCTCTGTAGCTCCGGTCTCGGATGCTTGTTCGGGCTCAAATTTGGTATGGTTAATGTCTCTGGTCATCTTACGAAGTGCTGCAAATTTGATTCCGATACAAGGAAAAACCCCCGAGATATGATAATTTAAAAATGGCTATTTTTCGAATTTTTCTTGTTTTCGTTGTTTTCGTAGTTCTCGTTGTTCTTTGACAGGGCTACAGCCTCGTAGGGAGCGTATCGAGGTCTGCTTTTTTTCTCACGGATTGCCTGTGTCCCAAGGGTGTGCATAGGCTATCATTTGCTCTGATCCGTGCAGTAGATAAGAAGACACATCCAAAAATGTGAAATTTTATAGTAGAGTTTCTGGCTTAAGTCTTTTTGATAATTTTTATGCGACACAGGAAATCACTCGCAGAGATCGCATGCCGACGGGGAGAGATGCAAACACTTGATTATGTGAGTAGTGACGACGACATATGCAAAAGTCCGTGCGCTCGTCGGGTGAGGAGAACCATACGAGGTAATGGCTGTGGGCGTGGCTTGTGGCAAGTGCATGAATTAAAAGTGTGTGATGAAAAAATTGAAACTGAATGTTTATGGCTGCATCTTAGGATGTCCGGAAAGAAAAAAAACATGCTGTGTGGTATATGATTTAGGTAGTTTCATTTATGGCATATGAGATATGAATTATCATGTAAGATGATTTTTTCCAATGTGTGGAAGATGGGAAGCGATGTCTAGGCAAGATGGGTATCACATGACTGGAGGTGATGAAGCGAATGCAGTAGACTGTTAAAGGTATTTTATTTTGAGTCCTTTGGGCAGGAAAAAGGATGTTCTTGGCAAGGAAGCGATTTCTAGGCAAGATGAGTATTATACGATTGGGGGTCATGAGGCGAATGCACTAAACTACTGTTAATGGCACTTTGAGTCCTTTGAACTAGAAAAATTATATTCTTGGCAAAAAAACTATTTACCCCAAATGGGTAACCTGAGTAGTGGACTCATAGTCCGGCACGTAAATCCCCTTTTTATCGAAGACTACCTTATTCAGTAGGAATCAAAGCGGAGCCCAATGTATAGAAGGCGAACGTGCTTACCGTTGCGCCATCTGTATTACTACTACTACTATGCAAAAAGATAAGATATCTCCCAAAAACAACTCTGTTGTAAAAAAATCCCCGCCAAGAAAAACCTCTCAACCGCAAAAAGAATTGATATGAATACAATACCGCCAAAGTACTCGTAGCTTCGCGCCCCACTCTAGGGTTGGCATATTGAACGCTGATTGAATTAGTAAATTTCTTTCAAAGCTGATTGGCGGGGAGCTTCATAGCCATAGACAAAATGACAGTGATAATGACAACGATGTCGTTCTGATAAAATGATGGTTATATAGTTGCGTGCGGATCATGCTGTAGGCTCTTATGCCAAGTATTATTGGCTTCTCGCCCGGATCTCGTTATAAAGCTTCCGCCTTACAAAAGGCTAAAAATGCACTTCAGGCCAAAAGTGATTAATAGACCATTTTCTACCCCGTTTTTCTTCAGATTGTTCAACTTATTTTGTTTAATGGAAGCTCCCCGCCAATCAGCTTTGAAAGAAATTTACTAATTCAATCAGCGTTCAATATGCCAACCCTAGAGTGGGGCGCGAAGCTACGAGTACTTTGGCGGTATTGTATTCATATCAATCCTTTTTGCGGTTGAGAGGTTTTTCTTGGCGGGGAATTTTTACCAGCAGAGTTGTTTTTGGGAGATACTAAAATATACTTACCAGATACCACATTTGTGGCCACTTTGGATCATTCAGCTCAATACGACTAACTGACGATGTCCTTGCTGGCCGCATACGGATAAAATCTCGTTTTTTACGAGACTTGATCTGTTGTTGTCTCGACCATCGAACTCGATCATCATCTTGGAGACGTCTTTGATGATGATGTGATGCATCGATTGATCGTTTCGATACTGAATTGTGATGAAAATGGTAGTGATCGTCGAATATCTGCAACGGAAAAAAGAAAAGACATATTAAATAATTATTTTTAAAGCAAAAAAAAAACAATGCACTTCAAACCAAGGATATTTTGGAGCCATTTAAAGTCTTTTCAACTAGACGATGTGGTATGGGGCGTAATAATAAGCCGCAACCATTCCTAACATGTCCCAGAATGTGGCTAGATCGGCAGGATGTGTATGCTAGCAACATGCATCAACAGAAATCAGTTACTTACTAACGAAATGTCAACTGAGCCGCTTAGGAGTAATTATAGCGCCTATGCTCTACGAGAGGTTAGGGCAAGTAGCAAAATTAGTAAGTAATCGAAAACGTCAAATTTCAAATCGAAGTGGACTTTCCCTTCCCTTTCTTTTCCTCTGGCGATAAGTCTACAAAAGAGATCTCAAAGGATTTTACTTTCTCAAAGGGTTCCTTCTTATCTATCTATATGTGGTTGAATCACCCGTTTTATTTTTATTTTTGGAACCAATTATGGTGTTATCAATGTTACTGGGAACCAAATTGTCTAGCAAACTTTTGAGGGACATGTTGCTTGAACGATAGTTCGGCCAATTTACATCGACAGCCACGTTTACTGTGCACTGTTCTTTTGAGGACTCTTTTTGAAAAACTCAGTTAAAGAGTCGAAGTTTTTTTTATTAGCATTGTAGATAAAAGGCACCATGGCTTCCCTATTATTTATAACAAAGCAGTCTTATGGTTATCATAATAAATGATTAAGGAGGAAATCGTTCTCATGATTACTATAGAATAGAGCCCGAAAACAGACATCCTGATAATAATAATAATAAATAAAGGCAGGCTAAGGTACCCAGCTGGTAGGCACTGCGACCATAAGATCTATTGTGCCATAATAGCCTTAACTAATCCAAAAGACACTCAACCAACTCTTAATGACACCGGAGCTCACAATGGAATCTCCAAGAAACTTGAATCGGGCGCGAGCAACCGCGGGGCATTCACAGAGAAGGTGTTTGGTGGACTCAATATCCTCCAGGCAAAGTCGGCATTCCGTCTCAGTGGACAGGCCCATTTTGTTTAAGTGATATCTCACCCAGTGGTGACCCGTGAGGAAACCAACGACCAGTCTCAGGTCAGCTCTGCCCAATCGGCTGGCTTCTGTGAGACCGTAGGGGTTGATAAGATCTTTGGACTGTCGTAGTCCCGGGAGATTATTCTAGTGCCGCAGCCTTTCGCCCGCAGACCAATCCCTCACCAGCGCCCTGGCCCAGCTTAGACTGCAGTAGGGATCAGGTCCGAAAAATTTCCCCGATGAGCCCTGCCTAGCAAGTTCATCTGCAGCTTCGTTGCCATGAATGCCCCGATGCCCAGGTACCCAACAAAGAGTGACCCGGTTTAAGTTTGCCAGACATTGAAGGGTATCAAAACACTCTTTCACTAGTTTCGATGAGAACTTATGTGAAGAAAGAGCCTTAATAGCTGCCTGTCAGAGCAGATAATGATGTTAGCGCCAGTGAGCTTCTTGAACACAATTTCCTTGGCGCAAACCTCAATTACATGGGTCTCAGCTTGGAAAACGCTGCCCATAGCGATTGAGATCCTGGTGTTCGGTCCAAAGAACCCAACGCCAACACCTTGTCCCGTTTTCGACCCATCAGTATACCACATGATACACCTGGGGTCAGTACAGATATTGTCAATATCCCATTCCGATTGACTAGGGATAGAGACCGCGAATTTCCTACCGAAGCAGAGTTCCGTAGTCATGTAATCTAATCTCGAGCAGATCGCCAAGCCAGGAATCCGCTCCAAAATACTCATGTGGCCCTGTTTGAACCCATGAGTATCATATGTTAGATGCACTAGGAGTGCACTTAGAGCCGCAGATTCCTGAATGAAAATGTTTAGTGGTGTCAGTCCAACAATCGCCTCAATGGCCGAGGTGGGACATGTACGAATGGATCCTGTCATACCAAGGCAGGCAAGACGTTGTAATTTGCTACACAACTGTATGGTGCAACGCTGCTGCGTTTTGGGCCACCATACGAGCGCAGCGTATGTCACAGCTGGTCGCACCAGCATAGAATATAACCACTCAGTCATTTTAGGGGTGAGACCCCAGGTTTTTCCAAAGAGAGACCTGCAAGCCCACATGATCCGAGTGGCCTTGCTAATAACAGTCTCAACGTGTTTGCTCGAGTTGAGCCTCGAGTCCAATGATGCCTAGACACTTCACTTCGATGGAGAACACGAGTGTCGTGTTGCCTAGACATCCTGATACTAAAGAATAAAACTGAATGAAGAAAAAGAAGTTTTTCATTTAAAAATAAAGTAGGCGCTCTTATTGTCGACCTATACAAACCGTAACGATTTTAAAACGAAAACACAATGATTGCCTTTGAAACGTCCACAAATTCTCTATGTCCCCTCTTCAATTTCGAGAAAATACGAAATAGTAAATCACTAAATCACTAGTTACTTCAAATTAGTCGAGACTAACAACGTGTCTATTTGGTCCATTTCTTCCAAACTATTCCAGTTACGAAATATCTTTCTAGTGCGTACACCGAACACCAACAACATTCCCATTATAAATACATAAACATTCCTCTATAACCATCTATAACACTTCCCCACAAAACCAAATGTTCGTCCTTATTATTCGACCGCACAAGACCATGTCAAAGTGCACGACTTCCCTTCTATTTGTTTCTTCAGTCGAGAGCATCATGCAATTTCAATAAATTGAAACGCCAGGTAGTCGTCGTATTTTCTACTTTAATTAAAGTCTGTCACCAAAGGAATGCATTTATAGAACTCAACTCCTTTCTCTTCTCTGAGCAACATGCGAGCTCTACGCAAAAGTATGTCAACGTGTAGACGATGAAATGGTTGGTCTATGGATATCGACCAGTTGAATGACGTGGGTATAGAAGTACGACAGAAGCAAAAGGAGGGCTCATCCTTGTGTAATATTTTAACGATGTGTTGCATATTTATTGAAATCTTCACATATCTGGGAGATCAGTCGATCTCAGACAGGACACAGATTTGATGAATTGAGAGCGATGAATCACACATGTTGAAAGGAGAGTCGCAAAGAGCATAGAAAAGCGAGTGCGATAATCATTTTCACTTTAGCAAAAGCTGAATAAGCATCTTCAATTAACAAGCCGGTGCTTGGAAGCCGTCATAGTGTAAAATTGAAATTTTAAACTGCTTCGGCACGACATCAATATTTAATTGAGTTTAACATCCATAGTAGGCATCGCCTTATAGTACATGCACACTAGAGACCTACATCTAGGTAGATTTGCAAATTCCGAAACCCATGCACGCACACAATCCGTTTTTTTTTCTCTATCAACTATCACGCTTTACTTGGCAGTTGTGCTGTCATTCACTTACGTGGAATCATGGGTAGTCTGACGGTCTCCATGTCCGCGTCCCCGAATTTCATAAAAAAACACCTGTCATCTAATCCCTTCTACTTTTTTTTTCTTTTTCCTGGTAAATTCACTAGAGAATATTGCATACATTGTGGCGAAATATGATGAATTCAGGGGAAAATATGAGATTTGTTTAACATCTTGTTCCAAATCTAGATTAGGAAATCTTAATAAATGTGTGACAGTTTTTTCATAGTTGAGGAGGACGAAGGTCGAGACATGGTCGTTCAGACGGTCTGTTACAACTATGTGTTGAAACCTCCTCAGCGATGCCTAGAAGCGACGCGCGCTAGATAACTAGCTCGGCTATCGGAATTGTGACAACTGCCTATTCATCGTTACAAAAATATATCGCGCGTTGGCCCGAGTACCGAAACAAACGGGTTGTCCCTAACAAAAATATGAAAAAAAAATGTCGTCAATGCAACTAGCACGGGAGCCGGGATCCCGATGGGGCGCAGCCCATTTCCACCTCTAACTTTGGGCTAATTTTACTTAGCCCCCTTTCTGAAACGATATGACTAAACGCGACGATAGTAGAAAGAGCGGAGAACCGGCGGGTTTTAGGAAGTAAAAATAATTGAAATTATTCGGAACACAGCGTACGCCGACATCAACATCATGTCCCGAAGACTGGCCGACGCAGAAGAACTTCTGCATACGCTCGATACCGCTGCAAACGAAGTTGGACTACGTATCAACGAGGGTAAAACTAAAATAATGATGCAATCGACGACAAGGACACCTGCACAACCGAGCATCAATGTGGGGGACCTCAACATCGAGTTCGTGAACAACTTCAAATACCCGGATTGTTAAGGGACGCCAACGAAACTGACGAAATCAAGCGACGGATACAGTTAGCTAATAAGACTTTTTTCTCGGTTCTCCCCATAATGAAATCGAAGCATGTTCACAGAAACACGAAGCTCCGCATGGATAAAACCATTATACGACCAGTGCTATCCTATAGCTGCGAAGCATGGACTCTAACTCAAGCCTCCGGAAACATGCTACATACATTTGAACGTAAGGTTCTACGGCGAATTTTCGCGGCTGTTTGCGATCGAGATGGATGGCGCATCCGGTACAACCATGAGTTGTATGAAATGTACGATGAGCTGGAAGTCTCGAAAATCGTCAAACTACAACGACTTCAATGGGCAGGGCATGTACAACGAATGGACGATGATCGCATGCCTAAGAGAGTAATGAATGCAGAACGAGTCGACGGAGCGGGACTGCGAGGACGACCGAGATCTCGTTGGGAGAGCTCAGTAGGTGTGGACGCCGCGCAGCTACTGGGCTTCCAAAATTGGAGGACGCGGTCACGTGACCAAGAAAATTGGAGGACAATGGTCCAGGCGGCCAAGGCCCGACGTCGGACTGTCGCGCCATGTTGATAAAAATGAACATTGTAGCAAATGCTTTTTTAAATTTCCGCGCGCATCAATCACTTGGCGTCAACTTCATATTGGATCAGTGATCGGTGACGCGCGTTGACAGCCGTCAAAAAAGGTACAGTCGTACCACCCGTCAACGATATTGGTGGGGTGTTTCTGCTGGTCGACGTAAAAATTACAAGAGGAGTTTGCCCACTAGCGCCATGGGCGAGGTTTGGTGTTGATTTCAACGGCAACACGGGAAGCACAAAAATAAAGTCCCCGACACGTTTCGAGCAAATTCATCGTCCATCGCCGGCAAGGGGGGGGGGGGGGGGGGGGATCTGCACCCGTCGTGAGACACATTTGTTGCGGAAAGCTTCTAATTCACAGTGCAAACTGCCTTCCAGTTGCGCCGTATAAGTGGTTATTCGAGTGAGAATAGAAATTTGAAGCTGGCACATCAGCGACTTACGGGCCGCACACGAGGCTACGATTGGGCATTCGGTGTGATATTCAGGAAAACCTGCTGGAGGTGTCATGGTTAAGTGGTGCTGGAGTGAGGAAAGAAATTGTGATTTTCACGGTCACTTTGGCAAACTTCCGGCCCCATAAACACCACCACCACCTTCGCTCATTACAACATTACAAATGTTTGGTAAATCTAGGAGATTTGGGGGGAGATTTGCTTAAATCCACTTATCCAAATATTCCGTAGTGTGCATAAGCTCTTAAAAACAAGCGATTCTATTTTGCAATATTATCCGACAATAAATTACAAGCTAAATCCACTTAAGCAACCTTGCTTTGCAGTAAACTATCTTGACACACATCTCAGAGACATATTCAGCACTTGGTAAACGGGAGTTGCGTTCCAGCACAATGTGTGCAAGGTTGCATTCATGCAAGTTGCAAGCAATTCAATTCCTCTTCATACACTTAATCGTGATGACGCCCGTAGTATGTCCTTAGATGTTCCCTACACACAAGTATCTCTAGTGCTTGTAGCATTGTTGAAGTAGAACCTGCTTTCGGCACTATGACAACAATGTCAAAGTTACTAAAATTTTCAATGCCTCAGCAAAAGACACAATTGGGATGAAAACTAGGACTTCCCGTGTTCCATTGTTTTCTTGCACTTATTGTTATTGCCGAGAGAAAAAAATTGTGTCATCATATACGAGTACGGTGTTCAAATGGGGAGACAAGGAGCTATGTAGCGCTTCGAGGAAAACCGGAAAGAGCGCTAGGTCAAAATCTGTTTTGCGGATAAAAAATATGGTCCTAGGTAAGATAGCCGACGTAACGAAGGAGCTTCGAGAACGGAATCAATTGGAAGAGATGAAAAGTGGCAAGGATGCAAGCAACGAAGCATTTCTATTGTACATGGTACGCATTTCCTAAAAAAAGCTGAAATATTGGTTTCCCTTTTTGAAATTTCAAAGAAATCCATTTGCGCGCAGAATGAAAGTATACTCGTATACTGACATGAATAAACCATATTGGGCTTTTTCGAAAATATCCAACAGTTCAGAGAAACTACCTACATACTTGAAAAAAGCGCCAAGTATGATATTCGTAAAATTTCATTCACCGAAAGGGTCCTTTACACTGCACCAGTTTCGCTCCTCCATACTCCATACATCTATATATACTTTTTTGTTGAAGTTCCAGGCAATCTGCAATAGTGCTTTTCCAAACGTAGCTTCAACTTCAATTTTGAATAAAGAAGCGTGCTCTTCCGCAAAACCGGTAATAAAAAAACGCCGAAACTTATGACCTGTATATTCCACTTCTATGGATCTTACCAGCATTTTTCATAACTTTTTTCTCGGTGCTCACAGGAGGCTCACGCCCACTTCTCGGTATATGCATGCACACATGTAAACATGTAAACATAAATCTGCAATTCAGACTCTGCATTCTAGTCAAACTTTGCCCACAATTTTGCCATGTTTGCATACGACCTGAAGTGATTTCAATTCTACGATATATCGTGCCGCTCTTGTATTTTAATACCACCAGCTCCCCAAAATGGTGTTTGGTGATAATTCTTCTTTACATTCTTTTTGTGTCCATCTTTTTTTTTGCAAATTCCTATCATACTTTTAGCCGCATATGAAATCAGAGTTAAAAAATGTTAGGTATTCGGTATTCCAGTGTCATTTCTTTCGAGAACTGTGATGGGAGCACCATGCGGAATGGAAAATGGGACAAGAGCGAAAGGTCAGTTGTGTTGTTGAATTCAAGGAATTCTCATCGCACTCTATTACAGAAAGGATCTGTAATCTCCCCAATCTTTATACATAATAAGAAAAATAATAATAGGCTCTGTGTTAACCAGAGGCCTTGCCTCGCCTATAACTGATGTTTCGCCTGCCATTCAGGCGACCACGGCTGCGGGTTCGCGTAGGACACGGATGAAATGGACTGAAGAAATGAACCTTTTCATCATCCGTGCCTACTTCGAAATTACTATTTCAGGAGGGACAACAACTTTTTAGTGCCACTTGTTGCAACAGAAGTTCGTTGAGCATTTCCCGCAGTAACACCATACCGGAAATAACCAGGAAACGGATACGGTTTGAAGTTCTTGAGGTAACTCAACGGCAAGAATCGTCAGAACCAATCACCTCACCGCACCATCCCTAGAAGGACTACTGTACGTAATACTAGAAGGAGTGCCCTTCTTCACCACCAAGTGGAAGTCTCTGCCGACGTTCATGCCGCATTTGAAAGAGCTCGCTTTGAATATCAGGACACAGATCCTTTGCGCTGATCTGGCATCCTCAGATTAAATACAGCAAATGCAACACCTGATATTCTTTTTCAAATCGATAGCAAGATCGCACCCAGACTAAGTGCATATACGACGTTACTGGAACTGCAATGGCAATCCCTTGTGTATTATGGTGCAGTGATGGCTATCACCCTACATAGTCAGAGAGTCTGTCATAACGTTGTCGGCTTGAGAAAAAAAAACACAGCCGGGAAGATTAGTCTTGAACAGAAGCGAGATTCCTTTCGTGAGAATATTGGCCGTCTGACTCAATCTGTCGCGGGCAATACCAGAAGGTGGATGAAAAATAGGGTAAATAGGAGCAATTGTCAGAAACCGTCTACGACGATACATGCTGAGTTTCTCCAGACGTGTCCAGAATGCTGCTTTTGTCAAAAGCCAGCAGAACTTCTTCAAATCAATCAATGAAGAGCAGCTGCCCAACCCCACTATCAACTTCTAGGTGACTGACGCGGGACAATACTGGGGTGGACCTTGGTAAATCCCCTCTCAACAAACACAACCAACAGAGCGGATCTCGGCCGAAACTTGTCTGGTATGACATTCGCTGACGTCCCCGAATCAGATGTCCGCGAGGCCATAAAGTGGTCTAATCGGTTAATAAACCAACCCGAGGAATTTCCATCTTTCCGCACAGCAGGCATAATCTACTCGTTACCTAAAAGGGAAACCGTAGAAAATCCTGCTGAAACAAGGGCGATAAGGTGCTTGCCAACAATATACAAATACATTACAGCCGCTATTAGTCGCAGGATCTACATACACCTCGAGCCAAACAATATCCTTGCCGAGGAGCAGAAAGGCTGCCGAGTCGGATCTATGGGATGTAAAGAACATCGACTTGGTTGTGGTAGGATAAGCTACGCGCAAGCAGAAAATCTGTTATCCTGCTACATCGATTACGCCAAAGCTTTTGACAGCAGCCCCCACACTTAGCTAATCAAGTGGATCTTGCACTGCACTGGCAAACAACACTTTCAGTGCCATAGACCGAAGGCAATATGCTCTCACAACCAATACACATTCGTAGAAGCATATTCCAAGGGGTCTTTTTGAGTCCTCTCTGGTTCTGCATTGTGCTGAACCCACATTCATCACTTTTGAATTCGGATCCCTCGGTGACCGGTCAGCCCTAAGTGTACTCCACTGAATGACCATGTTCGGTATCGTCGAAGTGCCGATGTTCCCAACCGAACCGACGCGATTGTGTACAAGGGGTCCCAAGTCATCCAGCGAGTCGGCAAACATCCCATCCGCCGTGGGCGGCGTCTGGTAATCGTGTCTTCGCTTCTGTGGCAGGCGGTGTATCCGCCGACCCACTGCCTGATTGCTGTTGCCAAAGTTGCGATTGTTTTCTGCCGAGGAGAGAATTGGGTGGGGCGACTTCCGAAATCTTTACCCAATTGCAAGGTTAACTTACTTCGAAGTTTCGCGAAACGCCGAATAGTTAGTTGATGTTGTTGTTGTGGTGGTAGCAAATTGAGAAGTTTGATTGTGTGTGTCAATATTTAGAGTTCATTTTCTATGAACTCCGTGTCGAGTCCAAGGAATATGGCCATCTCAATGGGGTCTTGCCAGAGCCCTATTGGTGTTAGTTGCGTGGGTGCTACTGGACAATTAAAATATGTCCCACATTGTGAGGGATACCGTCACACGCTGGGCAGTTGTTACGTACCATAGGGTCGATTCGAGACAAGTACGAGTTTAAACGAGAAAATCAAATTAAGCGGAGTTGAGCATGTATCATCCTAGTTGCTATCGGCAGCCTTTCTGACAGGTCTGAATTCAACTGTGTGTCACTTACATTTTAAAACCAGATGGGGGCTGCATAATTGGCCACAGATCTACTGATAGCTGCATGATACCAGTAGGGCCTCCCTATCCTTACCCCAGGAACTTCCAGCTAGGGCCTCAAGAACTTTGTACCTGCTTCTCATTTTGTCAAAGGCTGTTGATGCATACGCAGAAAATGTGCCCGTGCTATTAAGGGTGATGCCGAGGATTTTGGGGGCGGTTTAGGGTAGGGATAATTTGATCACCTACTGATATGTTTAGCTGCATTCTGACCTCCTTGGTCCACGATATGAATAGAGTAGCCGAGGACTTAGGTGCTGATATGTGCTGATTTTTGTTGAAGAAGAAGGTGTTGAGTTCCTCAAGATATCGGTTCATCAGATCATACATTTGCTCGATGTTGTTACCCGTAGCTGAAATCGAATAGTCATCCGCGTAGCTTATTATTCGAACTCCTTCAGGTGGTATTGGGAGTCCTGATAGATAGAGATTAAACAGGGTGGGTCATAGAACTCCTCCTAGCGGAACGCCCTTCTCAGTGTAGACCTCTTGTTCCTGAGCTCCGTGAATGACTGTCTGCCAGCGAGGTAGCGGTCCACTTGGCTAACTGAACTGGAAGCGAAGTATAGCTGATGTCCGATAAAAGTGACGAATGGTTGACTGTAAGTTAGGTTAGGTAAAGGGGCTGCCATGCTAACGCACAGCACACATAGACCGCCACTGGGTCCTTTGTGATACCACTAGATCCACCTAATGAAAAACCAAGGCAATAAAACCAGCCTGTGCTGGCAATGTAACGATTGAGCTGTATTGCACTCGTTTCCTTAAGGTCCTCCAGTTCCCAAAAAAAGCGGGAACCCAGGAACCTCCTCCGCCTCTCAGCCAGGGCCGGACAGTGACAGAGGAGATGGAGAACGCTCTCCTCCTCATCCACGTCATCACAGCTCCTGCAGTAGTCATTGTGAGGAATGCGAAGCCTCCAGGCAAGCTCTCCTATAGGACAGTGCCCCGTAATAACCCCCACAACTCTGCCAATGTGATTTCTGTTCAGTGAAAGCAGTGTGGCGAAGCGGCTAGGGTCAAGTTTCGGCCAAATCGACTTCGTTGTTTGGCACGTGACGCCGTTTAACCATCTCATGTTCGCCCTGCCAACCGCAGTGGCTTTGATAGCAAGTTTGCACGATGAGGCTGGCATTTTGATGTTAGCGCGGTCCCCGTCAATAACTCCGGTTGTCCCCACCCGAGCCAGCTCATCCGCCACGCAGTTACCTGCGAGGCCACAATGGCTCGGTATCCAACAGAGCGTTATGTTGAAATAACCACCCATCACTCTGAGGGTTAAACGACAGTTCGCGATGGTTTTCGATGTATTCAGGACGGATTCAAGTGATCGAATTGCAGCCTGACTATCCGTGTAAATAGTGACGTCCCTCGTGGTCACAACATGATTTCCCAGCCAGTTTAGAGCTTCCAGGATTGCAGAAACATCCGCCTGTAGGACGCTGCAGAAGTCGGGAAGACGGAATGACAAGTTAATTCCCAATAATTCCGAATAGATGCTAGCACCGACTCCGCCGTCGGTCCTAGAGCCATCCGTGTAGATGACAATGAAGTCGGTGGTCATAAGCGTGTTAACACACCATAGATCCCTTGACGGAATCAAGCTGGTGTGGTTCCGACCGAAAATGTATTTCGCACAAGTATAGTCAGTCTCCACAACCACAGGGAGATTCAAGTTACCCAGTATAGTCGAGTGTCCGCCACTCAACATGCACCACTGGCCAGTTTCGCGAAGGCGTAAAGCCGTGTTAGCCGCCAGCTGTTCGCCGTAAATGTCCAGGGGGTGACCTATGGTTGACTGTATCAAAGGTCTTTGATAAGTCAAGTGCCACCAGAATCGTCCTTACATATTTGGGAAGTAATGGCATTCAAAGCTGTCGTTGGGCTGTGCATTCGTCTGATGCCGGGTTGATAGTTGGCCAATTTGAAGTGGGTCGTAAGCTTCGCAAGGAGTAGCGCTTCAAGCGTTTTGGCAACCGGTGATAGAGTGATCGGACGATAGGATTCACCCAAAATTGCTTTTTCCCGGGTATAAGGATAGGAATTATTCTACTTTTTTTCCACACTTCGGGAATCAATAACGTCCCGATGGATAGGTTAGGGATGGACATTATAAACTGCATAGCTGGCATATCAAGGTATTTTCTTTGATGCTTGCTGCAACTTCGTCGGAGGTGAACTGAAGATTCTAGTAAAAAAAGGGTGTTTCGAATTTTCCTGCAAATTTTGCGCTTGTAACTGGCAGGTGGTGTTGAACAAACTGTCTATTAAAATGGCTAGCGCATTGTGTAGGATCCCCAATCATGGTGTTACCAAAATGAATGGCAACATCCCTTTGTTGTTTGGAGGGCAGCTGAGTAGAATTTGTCGACTCCAGATTTGCAGTTATTTTAATGAAAGCTCCATCCGGTCCTCTTATGCTCATTGACTTGATTAATGATTTGAGTTCCTCGAATCTGAAGCCAATTTTTTTCATTTTCCACCTGTTTTCAATAATTTTCATGGTTTAAACTTTAAGGTGCATCAGTTCTCATTCAGGTTTCATTCACCTCTTGGATTTCATTATGATTGCAACAATGAAGTAAACAATTACATACAAGAAGGCAAATTACTCAATTAAGACAACTAGACTGTACACTGCAAACAACACATTTACATAATTAAAGAAGGGAGCGAAACAGGAACTACCCTTGAATGTTAGCACAACTTAACGAGTGGCTCAAACTGAAATGCAACCTTTCTGCCTTAGGCAACTTATGCATTTAAAAGTTAAAATGGCTTTCTGAGAACAGCTTCCTTCGGTGGAAGCAATGAATGGTAGCCTGAATCCTACATAAACAATGAATATGACCGTACAAGGGTGGTCCCCAGAATTTTACTAATAGTAAAATTTCAGCGCCTAGTCTACGTCTTAAATCACACCAACTATTTTCCACTGGCACAGCAGGATAGGACACCACATGTGCAAGTTCTTTTGTTAACAAATGGCAATGCCTTTTTACTCAAACCCGTCAATGCTTTACGAACAACTACTCCCTTTTGTAGACATTATTCTGCACAGAAATTTCAATTCCTTTTAAGATTCAGTTCATTTGTTCTCCTTAGTGACACTGTTACAACATCCCGGGCATTGTCGTACTTTCAAGGCGCTCCATGAACATACAGATGCATGTAGGCGTAGTACAAAGGCTGGTAACTGGCAAAGAAATCCTCCGCATAACATACGGTCCTTTATATACATATATATAGTAATCCTAAAGAGTCTTGACTACAGGCTTAAATAATTGCACACAATAGTGGATACAGGATTTCAATGCTTTGTCGGAGGCCTTACGGAACGGATAAACTTACATTAAGCTCAAACTTCATAGAAGTGGGGATGCTAACAAGGAATTCTCGTTCCGACTAGTCGTAGACATTTGAGGAATGCTTAATATCCGACTACCTTGGTGGCTTAATGGAAATGCATTAGGAAACGGCAGGAGCATGGGTGTAATTGTTGAGATGGTTATCTTTCGCATGTGTGTGTACTCTAGAAAGTGCTTGGCTTTAATTGGATGTGGAAGAACTAAGCCTCCGTACACAAAATATTTAAAATTCTGAGTTAGTCGTCTTTAACGGATACGCACTCGAATAAGAGCAAACAACTCTCTCGAATGTTACCAAAAGGAGCCGTTCCATTTGATTCTCCTCCCATTTTACCTTCACTGTTATCCTTCCTCTATCCACACCAAATGTGTAAGGTATGCATGTGCAAATTTAAAATTGTTCCTTCCACCAAAATCACACATTCGACAATATTTCATCGCATTGTACGAGTATCAACATCAAAACAAAATAATGCAAACACTTTCCTGAACATGCCACTCCATTAATATGCAAGCCCGCAACTAAATTGAATATAAATCATAGGAGAATGTTGTAATGGCTTGCCATTTTCCATTTATTCCCAGGCCAAACCGCCACTGCCATTACTAAAGGCCCATACAATTTTGAATTCACCGAAGTGGATGAAGCGCCTCCGTAAAAATGGCGGACGTGGTGTTTCAAAATGTATAGTGACTCAGGACTTCCATCTGTTTCTGACAAATTCTTGAAAAGTTCCATTGAAGAAGGCATCATCAGTAACAGCCTCTACTGCGTCGGCCATTTCGCAAGGGACTCGACTCGCGTAAATCAATCAAAATGTAGCGTGCCCTTCACATGCAGAGCCCGGGAAGGACTCATGTGTTAGATGTGTTTGATATTTTGCATTTGAATTTCCTAAAAATTTAACAACAAATGGCCCTTTCACAAGCACGAAAACTCGGCCCAGTCAACGAGTTTGTCTATCGGGAGATTGACGTACTACAACTGGGGGCTCAGTGGCGGAAAACATGAGTCCATGGTGAGATTTATGTGAATAGTATATTCGTAGACGAGCGAAATGGGCAGGAGATGATGTTTGGCAGCAATTTTGTGAGGCGTATCAGATGAAAAGAATGGCTTTTTTCGATGACCGCAGATGTTCGTAAAAGTTTGGAATTATGGCCATTCAAAATGGTTATAAATTTTTTCTTGGCTAACCGAATTTGAATACAACGCACGAAGGAATCAATTCAGTGTGTGTTTGTTCGAGAGGGTTTTGAAATGTGGAGTAAGGAAAGCAATTTGTAACTGATATAAAATTTTGAAGGATTCAATAAATGCTATCAAGTTTCTGAATCGAATGGATTTATTCATGCGTTCAATTTAGGACGGCTGGAGTGAAAGGACACTTGACAATAAATGACATGAAAGTCAGACGCTATCGTCGTAGAAAATGATATTTCAGCTAAATTCTAATTATCCAGATATCACCCATCGAGAATATATATTTGCATCTTCATCAATTTAAAATTGAGTATATTTCATCATTTTTCAGTTTTTTTTTCGCCCCTGACTCCGATGAGGTTAAATCACATTGAACAGGCCACCAGAAATGGGATGTACTCGATGTGCTGCCGGTGATACAACAGCCCACATGCCTTATGAAAGGCATGAAGTTCATTGTTAACCCAAATAGCATTTTTAGTAGCAATGGTTTCGCCACTTTACTTTTGATAAGTAAACGTTTTTGGTACCAAAATTCTAGCTTCATCGTTATAAATACTCTAAAGTCTCTCCTGGAATGTTCCAGCATGGTAGCATTTGAGACATTTTGTAATGCCTCCAAAATGAATAAAAGACCTTTGAATCACTCTTCCCTACACTTCCGGACCTCCCTATCAGTGGAAACTTTGGGGTAAATATTCAGAAGACTTGCCTTTATTCATTTTGCGAAATTTTAAAACCACACGACTTTTTTCCTATTTTAATCTCAATGTCTACAGTCATATGGGGGGGGGGGGGGGGCGCCGCCCACTACAATATTTCAGGCACAAATAGCGATAAGCGATCCTCACTCGATTTCTTCGTTTAAACAATCAAACACTTTTTTAGCTATGACACATAGACATACATATGTACAATATATATGGCCCATGAAGATTGAACCACTGAATCTTGTTCTTTAACAAGGCTTGACAGTCGTCAATTCCCCGGGTCATGAGAACCCGTGTGGTATTAGCTCGGACCATAATGGTCATATGAGTTATTAAAAACTCGTTCAACTTGGTTATGATTCATCAAGATGCTATTAAAACTTAACATGATCTTCAGACGTGAACGGTTAAAATATTCAAATTTGGATTTAATTAAAATTTAACTCATTGATTTTGTGTTACCATACAAAAACGCAGTATGGGGCCATCTATGTACAAATGCTTGAAAAATTTACCTTGATTTTAATAGTTAATTCTTAAAAAGAAACAACAATCGTCATCTCCATACAACGCGGATGCTTTGCATGGTCGGAACCGTACAACTCCAGACTTGACGAGTTCCAAATTGGTTCACCTCACTCGTCGCTCCATTTTGATTGACTGTATGAGACTATGCATTCGTATCGATATCGAATAATTGCCTGCTTAAAATGTGGACACACACTTGCGTCCATTTGGACGTGAATCAAAATGCATCTGTTCCGAATAAGCTTGAATCAAATTTGGGAGTCGCACACTGCGGAGCAGATCCAATGCGAGCCAGACGTCAGGCAAGTTCGATGACGAACTCAATTTTTCATTTGTGTGATTCAATTCCACGCACCGTCAGTTGGATTGAGATTGAACCAGAGAGAGATTTAACAGTGATGATAACATGCATCATACACAGAATTTGACACCGTTCAGTTCGGATTTGCGTACAAGTGCCGTGACAGTCCGGTGCTGGCTCGTGGATTTTGGGCGAGTCGAACATTCAAATTCTATATCGGTGGATCGCGGAGCCATAAACTCGAACCCCACACACTACTGATTTTGGTTTGGACTTTCTTTGCTAGGGCTATTGAGCCATTCTGTTCGTGGACCCATCATCAGTCAATTTTCTCAAGTGCACGAGATACGTTAATTGTTATTTCCTCCAAGAATTCATCCGTTTATTGTGAGCATAGTGGGTCATAGTGGGTCAACAATTCCCATATGGCTCAGTTGACGTTCCATTAGCATAAAACTGGTTTCGGGCGATGCATGTTGCTAGCATGTGGGAGAACCCCGTAGAGACAGCTACCTTCCTATCACTCAACACCGAGGAAGACGAAGAACAACACAACATGTAACACACACACACAACGAACTTCTGACCATTGCTACAACAACAACAACCACGACGTGGACGGGACTCGAATCCGTAACTGACCGGTAGCATGAGATATCAGACTGACGACGCCTCAATCCACTGAGTATGGTTGGAAAAACATATTTTTTGTTCGATTAATCGATGGCCCCCTTGTTCGACTATGATCGATTAGTAATGGAATTTGTTCGGTTATTCGAATCGTATTGGTCAACCGCTCTTTTTTCTTAAAAAGCTTATTTAGAGGGTTTTTGCATCCGCCATCGCATCCCAGAGATATGTTCTTTCTATATTACACAGTACAAAGTAATTGATCATTCTTTAGAGTATACTGGAATATCAAAGCAACATTTACGAAAACCACAGTTCAGGACTCCCAGAGCGCAAAAATATGAGCTGCTTCAAGTGCTCGGGAGATAATCCGGACCTGGTTTGGGTGGCAATGAGGCCAGCGTGTGAGAATAACCTTTCAGAAGCAGTGGAGGTGGCCATTATACCTATAGAATTGGGAAACACAGTAATGGAGTCCATCTTTTGTCACCCAGGATTTGGCGCCATCCAGAGTCATTCACCAGGTGCTACCTACATTTACTTTAGTTGAGATTTGAAACATCGCTAGATCCTACCTATTTGATACGGATAATGCGACCAGGGAAATGAGTAACTTGAATAGGTGGTGTAATCCACTTTTGTGGTGAAATTGGATGAGTCAATTGAAAATTCTCGCTCTGCGGTATTTACATATTATAAACACCGAATCAGTGGATCATCTTGCCAGATCAAAAGGCGGAATAGTTTTTGGCTTCCTTAAAATTAAAATAAGGATTTATAAGGGAGATGCTAAAAATAACCCTTAGCCAGGCTTCTGCGCCGAGCCCAATGGAGCACTCAGAGGGCGGAGCCAATCCCTCTGAAGTTGCAACTTTAAGCGAACAGGATGCTGATAACGACGGTTTGTCTCTTGAGGACGACGGTCTGTCTCTGGTAACCGAAGACAGTACTGGATTGTCGTAACTCCCTCATAGAGCTGAGAAGGCTCTTCAACATTTCCTTGTGGTGGTTGTCAGGGCATAGTGGGTATGTTGGTAACTGCAAGGCCGACGAACTGGCTCGAGCGGGTACGATCAATGAGATTAGCGGGCCGTTACGTAGCATCAGGATGCCGCTAGCTGCTTGTAAATTGGCTATCAAAGATGCGGCGTATGATAGGACCTGCATCAGATGTAGCAATGGCAATACATGCCATGTGGCTAGACAGATGTGGCCCAAACTGGATCCCAAACGTTCTTCTCGGTTGCTAATGCTAAACAGAAATAATCTAAGAACTGTCGTAGGAGGGAGTGTTAACTGGACATTGCCTAATTGGAGAGCATGCCAGGAGACTTCGTCTTCCATATAATGATTTTTGCAGGAGCTGTGGGGACGAGGAAGAGGAGGAAAGTACGTCTCATTTTCTGTGTACCTGTCCGGCCCTGGTGCGTTTTAGGAAAGACCTCCTTGGTTCCTACTTCTTCACCGATCTGGATGACCTGAAAAAGGTAAATGTTGGTCGATTACATCGCTTCATTGTGAGCTCTGACTGGTTTAACGACTGAGTTGGTCTCAATTGCTGAGTTCCGGGGTATCACAATGGACCCAGTGGTGGTCTAAGTGTGCCTAAGCAACCCATTTAACCTAACCTACTCCAAGTCTGGCATTAATCGCCCGTCCAACTTGTAGCATAAGGGGCTTGAAACATGGCAACTGTAAAAAAAGATCCTAGCGTTTCTCATTAGTAAACATGCAAATGTGTGGTATTTACGTGTATTCGCGCGCAATCTACCTAGTCTAGCCATAAATACTGTTACAAACTTTTTGAAGCACTGTTCAATAAAAGAGGTGTTATATGTTAAGAAATCATTGTTTATTTATTAAATGCATTGTCAACAACGGAAATTGCAACAAGTCATTCGAAGTGATTGCCTTTTGCCTTTACACAAGCCTTTAATCGAGCTGGCCACTTATCTATGGAAGCACGCACGACTTCAATCGGAAAGTTGGCGACTGCATGTGTAAGAGACTTCTTTAAGGATTCGATATTAGAATGTCTTTTAGAGCACGTCATTTGCTCTAAGACAGACCATAATTCGTAATCCAGCGGATTCAGGTCTGGGCTAGAGGAAGGCCAATCTTCAGCTTTAATAAAATCTGGAACATTTTCTTCAAGCCATTTTTGGGTTGACTTCGCCTTATGACCTGGTGCAGAATCTTGCTGGAAGCTCCAAGGCTGATTTTTGAATAATGACGTGTTGAGAGGTTTCACTACACTTTCAAGGACACTTTCTTGATAAATTTTGGCAGACGTTTTGACGCCCTTCTCACAAAAATGCAACTTTGTCACCCCGTTGTAGCTAACACCCCACCAAACCATGACTGAGGCTGGATGATGACCTCTTTGAACCTTTTGGGCAACTTGAGAAGCTTCTCTGGCACTGCGAGCATAAACCCTATCGTTTTGTTTATTAAATGTTTCTTCGACAGTAAAAATTTTTTCGTCCGTAAACAAAATTTTACGGTGTTCTTGGTTTGCGTACCGGCAAAGTAATCGTTTTGATTTTTCCACTCTATTTTTTTTAACGAATCTGTTAGTAAATGCCCGGTAGATCTACGATAAGCACCCAACCCCAAGTCACTTTTGATGATACGTGAAATTGTTCTTTGGGGTATTTCCATCTCACGCGATAAAATTTTTGTTTCCGAAGAGGATTACGGCGAATTCTCTCGCGCACGGCTTTAACCGCTTGAGGTGTTCGAGTAGTTCGCGGACGGCCACTTCTTTCACGGTCACTTACTCCAGACGTATCATTAAATCTTTCAATAGCCCGATATACAAACATTCGGCTTATACCAAGGGTATGCAGAGTCTTAAAAATATCACTTGGCTGCATTCCTACTTTATGAAGTGCAATCACAGCAATTCTATTTTCTTTGTCACCCCAATCCATGTTCACTACACTAAAAATTAAACTCAAATGATGACAAATGCATCAAGCACAAGCGTACTATAGCGATTAGCTCAATTTTTAAGAAATGCAATATAACGGTTCCTTTCTGCAGGGTTGCCAAACCTTGTAACAATATTTATGGCTAGACTAGGTAGGCAAATACTCCATTGCCAGGTCGTGGACATGTTTCAAGCCAACCCGCATGGATTCCCAAGTGGCAAATGGGATGGGGGGAGGGGGGGGAGTGCTTCTCCCAGTCCACTGCAGGGGCTAACAGGTATGCACTTAGCTGGGAGGAAATGACGGCGGCAATCTTAAAGATGTTTAGTATTCAGCAAGTCCAATGCTTGTAATCAGAAAATTTTTCGATTTTTACTGTTTACATGCATTTGCATACACATTTATTTGGCTGTGTAGAGATTTCTAAAAATATCGATTAATTGATAATCCAATATTCAATCATCTGTTCTTCCAACCCTAGCACTAAGCTACCGGCCGCCTCAATTCACAAAAAGTTCAGACAGCAAGTCAATCCGACAGTCAATCAAAAACATACGAAAAGTTGGAAATTCCATTTTGTCTGTCTTTTCGCATTTGTGCCAGTGGCGTGAATCAAATACCATTCTAATTTTCGTAAAATTCAAATACCCCAATTTTCCGTTCTTTTTCTGTTTACTTTCGTGGGGGAGTATCCTGATCTGAATTGCGTTCGAATGCGTCCATTGTTTGGTGCTTTTGATGACGTCTGGAACCGCTTTAGAAATGCCCTAATGGTCTGCTATATAATTTTTCGTTATGTGAGTAGTGCCTACTCATAGGGTGGCCACACTGCCGAACACGAATACGGTCCAAGTGTCCTCCGAATAGCTCAAGGCACACACACACACAGATGACTGGAATTTTCTCCCAGGACTGCGGCAATCCAAAGACCTTGTCAACTCCAACGGTCTCAAAGAAGCTAGCCGCCTGGGCAGAGCGAACTTGAGGTTAATCGTTGGTTAGCTCATGGGACACCACTCGGTGAGATATCACTTAAACATAATGGGTCTGCCAACTGAGACGGAATGCCGGCTTTGCATGGAGGATATTGAGTCCATCAAACATCCTCTCTGCGAATGCCCTGCGGTTACACGCTCCCAGATTCAGAAGCAGGTTTCATCGTGAGCTCCGCTGTCATTAAGAGTGCTACTACAAAGGACCTACTGGCCTTCATTAGGTTGATTGAGGATCTTTTGGATTAGTGAAGGCTATGGCACAAGAGATCTGATGGTCGCAGTGCCTACCAGTTAACAGCAAAGCTCCTTTTGTGTCATTTTTATTTATTAAAAATGTACAGTAATTTCCACAAGAGCGTATACTTTGTAACTTTTTAATGCACCATTTCTCAAAGAGTGGTGGGGGACTTTTAGTTACCTGCATTCTTCCTCTTTTTTGCATTGTATAAATTTGGTCATTCTAAGTTCAAGTAGGAGAGTGATAAGACGTCAAGTGAAATGAGTGCGATTTACAAAAAACGATTCGAAGCTGTGTTTTTAGTAAGTCATCCGAAAGGACCAAAAATGACACCTGCATCGGCCGGAAAGTACCTGAAAGTTTCGACACAGTTTGTGAATAAGTGGATAAAGCGTTTTAAAGATACTGGAAATGTAGACGATCTACCTGATAGGGGTAAAACCCGAAGCACTTCAAGGCTATCATTGATATTTTTAAGAAAAATCCGTCCGTTACTACCTTAGTGCAAGCAAAGGAAATGTTATCGAAGAAGAATATTTACGTGTCCTTGAATACGATTCGGCGAAGATTACAAGAGGAAAACATCAAAACCAGGTATGCCTTGATGAAACCATTACTTACCGAAAACCAGAAGCGAAGACGTGTAGAGTGGGCTAAGGAAAACATCGATCGTGATTGGGACAACGTGATCTTTACGGATGAATCAAGTTTTGCTGTAAATACGTTCAGGAGACGAGTGTGGTCACAAAAAGGAGAAGCTGTCGTGAACCGAACCGTTAAACACCCTGTGAAGGTCCATGTTTATGGATGCTTTTCTGCACGCGGTTTCGGAAAATTAATAACGTTTACCGGAATTTTTACTGCTGAAAGGATGATCGTTTTGTACAAGAAAGGATTATTGAAGTCTGCTAGGATGCTAAAATATATGGCAACGACAACACCGATTGGTTTCTACAAGAAGATAACGATCCGAAACATAGAAGCCGGTTGTGTACACGCTGGAAAGAAGAATGGGATTAATGAAGCAGAAGCTTCAAGGAAAGCAAATAAAAGGAGCAGCACATTTAAGGCGAATGCTATAAAAAAATTGGAAGAACTTATCGACAGACTACGCGGAAAAATTGGCCGAAAGTTGTCACCGAAGATGCCAGTCAATAATCAATAGTGACGGCGATTAGACCATGTATTAAATATAATTGCGAAAATGTATTTTGTATTTACTTTCAATAAAAAATAAAATTTCTTACTTGTAACATTTTGTTTTTATTTTGTGAGGTATACGGTCTTGTGGAAATGACTGTATATCTATACTAACTGTTCTGCAGACGACCATCTTCAACTTTATTACATATTCCACTCATATACTCGTAACATTTCACTGAATAAGAAACTTTATTTCTTATACTTTGATTCTTATACTCTGTGATTCAACAAGATGTCTTAGGCTCCGAAATTTTGCTGTAGCACAAAGTATTCCACGTTCAGCACTGTCGACGAATGATTCAAGCTGTTTGGTTCTCTTATGGATGTGCGTTTTCCTGCTTTGCATATTGGGCAAAAACGTAGAACGTGAATCCTTGCCATCACATGTAACTTATAATTTAAGAATACAAATTGTCGTGTCGTCGCTTGAGTGTAATCTATCCGGATATGTTACCCACGTCTGTATTTTAAGGTGAAAACGTTTATTGTTCCTGCCTGATGGAGGATGTTATACAAACGTAATCGGATCGCTTTCCTCTCATCTCATATTTACAAAAAAATAATGTAATTTGAAATGAAATAAATTTTCTTTTTTTTTCGGCGATATACTCGTATATTCAAATGTGGAAAAGACGTTACCATGGAATGTTTCTGATGACGTAATATTCAAATCATCAGTTTGCCGAAAACAAATTGTGTAGTTTTTTTTATTTATATATGTATGTTTTTTTTGGGGGTGCTGAAAACGGTTAACATTAGTGAAAAATTTTCTCGGCAACCTTTTAGCTTCCGGGACCCCGGCTGGGGAAATCACTTTTCACTCGGATTTTTGTCACTTTTCACTCGCGTCACTCTAAAAATCAAAAATTTGCAAAACAAAATAAAACCAAAAATTTTTTTTAATTTTTGTTTTTTTATTTTTTTTTTTTTTTTTGTTTTTTTTTTTTCATAATTTATACTGAGTGTTTGGAATATTGGAGGCATTGAAAATTGAAATATTCGCAAATCTCCTTGCGTGGGCTCCGCTCGTTACGCTCGCTCCGCGCTTAAGGGATCGCAACCCTCAGTATCCCACAAACATAAACGCTCGTTTCGCTCGTTCTGCGTGCAACAGCGTTTTGATCAGTTTTAAATAAGGAAAAAATTAAGATTAAAAATAAAAAAATAATAAAAATTAAAAAAAAAAAGAATTTTTTTTTTTGCAAATTTGAGATCTTAGGCCCGTTTTCTCAATGTCTAATTAAAATTTAAACTCCAGTTAAACAGACATTGAACGTACCCATCTGTCAAATTTGACAGGGAAAACAACAACAAATTTTATCTCGAGTTTAAATTTTAACTGAACATTGAGAAAACGGGCCTTAGGGTGACGCGAGTGATAAGTGACAAAAAAATCCGAGTGATAAACGATTTTTTCACCCCGGGCCCCGGAAACTAAAAATATTCCAAGTTAGCCGTTGAATACATGTTGTGCTTACCCATTTTCACCGTACGGCCTGCAATTCTAGCTTCAAGCGTCCTCGCTACCTGCACTCTAGCGCCCCTGATATCGAATCAAGTTCAAGCAATGAGAACAATAATCAAAGCAAACAATTTCCGTATTTACACAATACACGGATGCACAGTGTACTCATTCCGGAAAAAAAAGAACGACGGCAAATTGTACTACACAGCACCAGTCAGAGCCACTATAATGCACTTTAACTTTGCCCTGTGGCTGCCATTATTTTTCCGTTTACTGTGAATTTTCTAGATCGCCAATCGTCACACGCACACTTGGCACACTGAAACGGCGAGGAATTCCCAAAATATTCGTTTTCTATTCGATTTATTTTGCACGCCAATTTCGACGGCACCTGTAAATCCGGACGAGTGGACAGCAATCGGCTCACAACAAGCTACTAGAAAACTACTCGAAAGATCCGAGAATTTTGCACCGAATTGCACGCGCAACAAAACGCAGCCACAACCAAAATCCGCACAATTTTTATGATGAATACTCGTCTTGTCGCCAGCGCTCACTCCGCACACGGGGCAGCAAATAAACATAACCCAGCGAGTCGCCGCGGCGATCGTTCGTTCGCCACCTTTTTCTTTCGCTCCTCGGTCGTCGTCGGTCACGATTCCCCCGCTCGTTTGCGAACGGCAACGTTTCCGTACACGCAGAGGCCAATTATCGCAATAAGCGCTCCACAAACACACACTCACGCAACGGAGGCCGCGCTCGATCTTGCGGTTTTTTCCCGTTTGGGGATGATGGTTCTTTCGAGTGCCAAGATTGTTGACGACCGTCGCGATTTGCTCCGATGATGCAATCAAATGTTAACCGACCCGTTCGACTGCTTGCAAAAGGAACCCAGTTTTCGGGGTGAGTTATTGCGAATCACTTGTGCACTCTACTCCACCCACGCCAGACCACCCACTCTGTTTGCTCCTCGCACTCGACTGACTCCCGCTATCCTCATTTCCATCCACTGTTCTTGGAAACTTCCACGATTAGACATTTGACCGTGAGTAACAGAGATGTCAAGCATTGCATAGTCGTAAGTGGAAGAGAGAGTGTCGCTTATCTGAACGGATCTTTAGTGCCGGTGCACATGGACGGCCAAATGACGCCTGAATCGGATGGAAAGAAATACATTACGAGCAATGAAGCGATTCACATGGCCGCAGATAGCTATCCGATAGCTATCGGCGGCATTTTCCCGCCGCGATAGCTATCTGGGATGACGCTGGGTTCTGCTCCTATCTGCGTCACTTCACGCGTCCGCAATTTTTAATAAGCCGGAACACGGTCACAATGTCTGATTTGTATGATGTTTCTTAAACCATTCGCTTGAGGATCACTTTTAAGTGCCAGTTAATTAATTGTTAGGCCCTAACCAGATTGAACGCAGAATGCAGCAGCAGCGGCAGAACCAACAACAACAACACGTAGATCTGTCGCGATGACACAGCGGCGATCTACCTGTTGTTTTGGCTTCTGCCGCTGTTGCTGCATTCTGCGTTCAATCTGGTTGGGGCCTTAATCGTGACTACTACAGTTGACAATTAATTTTGAAAAAAAAAAAAAATGTGGGGATGGATGCTCCTCAGCCCGAATGGGGGTTCGTAATGGGGGTGAAAATGGTATCAAAAATTCCTTATATTTTAGAAGTTATGGTCAAAAAACAGTTTATTTAAAACTAAAAATAACACAAATTGTAAATTCAGGTTCTATTATGTGGCCCGGCTTATATAATACAGAGTGACGCTGCGTCCTATCGCATCATGTGAATTGAAATGCAGATAGGTATCAAAGAGGCGTTCGGCGTCATTTGGACGTCCATGTGAATCGGCTCTTAGATGGGAAATATTCCGGAACACTTTGTTGGTTCGTTTCCCCAGCCTATGCTTTCTACCAATGCATCTTCCGCTTCTCTGTCTCTTTCGCTCTAGTGCAATTATTAAGAAACAGGCCTAACGGAAATTGGTTGGCTGTCATTCTGCTCTGTCGTGTGCGCCGAATGTGTGTGTGTGAATGCCTGCGTTCACATTTTGGAGCGCTTCGGTTATTCAGCAATTGAAATGCATGTAAACGGAAAAAATCACTGATTTTGCTGAATAAGCGAAGCGCTCCAAAATGTGAACGCAGGCAATGCAACAGTCAAATACGCGTCTCTCTTTCACTTACGGACACACAATGCCTTACCAAAGAATAGAGATTATTGCTAACCTTAACATCTCCGCTGATCCCGGACATCGTCGCTGCCGCGAATACTCAAAAATGCACACTTCCATGTAGTGGCAGCTATCGATCGAATTGGCCGCGCTCCTGCGAGCGATCCGTAATCCGTCCGGTTGACAGCGCCCATAGAAATGGCACCAACCTAATATGTTGGGCGACCGGTGGCGCAGTGAGCTGCGGCATCAGTGTCTTATCTGACTGCCGGCGTTTCGGGTTCGAATCCCGTCGATAGCTCGTTACACTTGAAACAAACTATTTTTATACCCTTCACGGATGTGATAGGGTATATTAACTTTGTCATGAAGTTTGCAACGCAGAGAAGGAAGCATCTCCAACCATAATATTCGTGATCAGTATGATGGATGAGACGAGTCGATTAAGCTTTGTCCGTCTGTCTGTCTGTTTCTATGCAAACTAGTCCCTCAGTTTTAAAGCTATCGCGCTGAAATTCTGTACAAAGCCTTTCTATTGCACGCTGTAAATATGTCGGAACGAATGGAATCCGACCACTACGTCATATGGCTGCCATAGGAACGATCGGTCCAAAAATGAGAAAAACTTTTTTATTTTCAAAGATGTTTTTTTTTTTCAAATTGCATACAAATCAATATTATGTTCAGCTAAATCACATTCCCGAATTTGGTTGAAATCGGACTATATCATATAGCTATCATAGGAATGACCGTTCCAAAAGCAAGCTTGTGTTAGAAAAACTTTTTTATTTCTGAAGATATCTTTACCGAATTTCACATTGTTCAATCATATTGACCGCCAAACCAAATTTCTAAATTTGGTTGAAATCGGCCCACTATTTCATATACCTCTCATAGGAACAGTGAAATCGGAACAAATTTCACCACTAATTTCAAAGTAGCAAATGCACCATAAGTCACAACGCTTCGCGTGAAGGATATCATACCTTCGGCATCCTTTTTTTTAATTTTTTTGTCATATAGTACACCTAAGATTTGGGCTGAGATTGTCCATTCCACGCCTTCTGATTGATTATTGCAATTGAGCAAAAAAAAAAATATTTAAATTTCATTAAAACAAATAAAGTGGTGTGAAAAACTAGCTTTTAACTATTTGTATAAATTTGATTGCTTTTGCATGTCGAAAACCATATTAACTCCCCGGGCCGGATAAAACCAGAGGCGGGCCGAGTTTGGACCTAGGGCCGCTGGTTGCCGACCCCTGCTCTAGAGACTCAAATTCGCAATACAAACAATACGAACTTTGCGCCAAGCCTCTTTTGTTGTATTTCTGTCCTTGTATGCATCCAAATATTGTTCCACGACACAGGGCTGCTTTGGTCGCCGCCGTTCAATCGCCGAGAGTTGTAGAGGCAGCATCCGGCTGCTACCCGGCGGGATTTCAATTGTTAACTATGACCGGGTAATGTGAAACGGGCTATGCTCTTTTTCAGTCGACTAAACAATTTCGCCGGACCGGTTTGTCGATAGCGGATTCGCTATTTGACTGTGGCTGCGCTACGAGCGACTGGAAGACACTCTGTTTTCGGTACTTGGGTGTATGTCGCCAAGCGTGATGTTACGACGAGCAGCTGAAATATTACCGGCCGATTCAAATTGCGAAAGATGGTGACTCGACCAAATCGATCGACGGAAATTCTCCACAAATTGGATTGGTCGGCAATTAGTCCAGTCATTGCGTGATTCGGGAATAAAAATTCTGGTGGAGAATTTTTTTTCTTTCATTTTTTATGTTTTTTGGGGTACTGAACACGAGTCCGAAGCTTACCACCAAACATTTTTTGCGGAACATGGTCAAAATCTAAAAAAACCTCAAAATTTCGGTCCTTTTTTTTGGTTTTTTGATTATAACTTGAAAATAGTGGATCCTAGCTAGAAAAACTAAAAATAAATTAAAGAGAATAAAATTCTGCGTCGAATGAGTCTCGACTCGACAGTCGAAAAACGTTGATTTTTCACAAGTTTGCGAAAAACCCTGTTATTGTCACATTTGAACGTTTGTACCTTAAAAACGACTACTAATACGTAAAAATGCTTCATGTGAGAATTGGAGAGCAGGAAATTCTCCGTTCAGAAAGTCCCTAATCTTTTTAATTTGATAAAAAGGAAATTCAGAAATTCGAAATAACTAAAATCACGCTTTTGAACGAGTGTTCCCTTATAACATATTTTCGTTCTTTTTTTAGTAGGTGCTGGTAATTCTTCAACATTTTGAATATTGAAGGTTGTATTTACATGTATACATATATTGCAAGAAGTTGGTTAAAAATACACTACAGGTTCACAGCCTAAGTATTTTGAAAAGACCGGTTTGTTGCAATGGTGGTCTGGGTTCCGGTGGATGGGATTCGTCGACTGACTCTTCCGACATCTCTTCGAGGTCGTCGTCTGCTGCAGAGAGGTCCAGATTCTCATACTAGCCCTCACAGTTGGCACAAAGCGGGAGCAATGTATACCTGCCCTTTTGCAGCCACAGTGTCCTACACAGGTCTTCTTGCGTTGTCAAGAAATGATGCACAGTAGGGCATCTGGTGCGGCATTCCTCGTGATTGTTACAGGCAGGAGTCCACTTTTGGTGATTTTCCAACCCATTCTTCGGGCCTTTTGTTAAAATGAAGCCACTTCTGCACTTGGTGGTATACCCTCATTGAATGCTGCTGAGCTGCATTAACAGTTGATGGAAGTGAGGCAATGTTGAATCGCGCCTTGAGAGAGGACGTCACATAGCTTTTGTTTCTCAGCAGATTTAATGAGATGGCGTCTTTTCGACCGTACAGCGCCTTCAGGAAGGCCTCTCCGGCCGTAGCTATACTTGAACGAGCTTCCTGGGGATCTTGAAAAACTTTTATGACGGCTATCAAATGTGAATTTCTCAGGAGAACGTTAAGAAATTTCTTCTTCCCCTGGTTGAACAGCGCACTGGTGGAGTCGCATGTAAAAATAGTATGTTTTGGAGCCAAGGAGAGAGCTGTCGTGATTAGGAGGGTATCTCCGTCTTCCCTGGCTTGCTCGCAACAACAACCGTCAACAACGGAAACACACAAACCTAATCCAAATTTTTAGGTTCAGCACCGCATTGTAAGTGGAGCTAAGAGCTAGTCCAATCAACTAATCCGATATGTTTAGATCGTGGTCACTTTGCTGGGATTAGTTAATACTGAAACATACATCCACGGTATAAAAGTGGCCAATGCAAGAGGCTTCACTCAATAAGCTCTTTTGAATTTAACTGCCAGAAAATCGTCTCCAACTATGCAGTTTATTCCTTGCACGCCCACCTCTTTAGCCTAGTGGCAGTGTATCCTTTCATCTCCGAAAATGCCAGTACTTATTAGTGTGAGGTCTGATGTTTCTGGGGAAGGGGGATGTTCATGAAACCAATCCATAAGCTTTCCTTGATTGTCTCGCTTGAGTCTCAGAAATAAAAGTTGTTCACGTGCCAGAATCTAGAACCGAACTTTCGGTGATCTGACCTTCAGCAGGTAGGGAGCAGATGGCTGGGTTCTGTGTTAAAAGGATGAAGATGGAAAGTAGGGGCCCCGAACAAAACAATAAATGGGTGGAAACCTGGGGAAACTGTAGAAGCTTTTTACCTGATCACAAATTTCACTTACAAAACTTTTTCCGGAAATTGTTACTCGTAAAACCGTTCCAGGGAACTTCTGGATGGAACTGTGACTGCGGTAACTGGAAACGCAATGTTTCAAGTGGTTAGAACGGTGAACTATTAAAAAAATGCCCGAAAATGTGTTGCATGAGAACACTCGCTTAAAAAGTGATTTTAGTTATTTCGAGTTTCTGAGTTTTCTTTTGACCGAATTAAAAAGATTGACTACTTTCTAAGCAAGATTTCATGCTCTACAACTTATACTTCTTGCATGTTTACGTAATAGTAGCCGTTTTCAAGTTACAAACGTTCAAATCTGACCATAACAGGGTTTTTCACAAAGTTGAGAAAAATCAACGTTTTTCGACTGTAGATTGCGGCTACACCAATGAACCGAATTTGACGTTTAGTAACTCATTCGACGCGGAATTTTTTATTCTCTTTAACTTATCCTTACTCTTTTTCTAGCTAGGATCCACGGTTTTCAAGTTATAATCAAAAAGACCAAAAAAAGTACCGAAATTTTGAGGTTTTTTGACATTTTGACCATGTTCCGCAAAAATATTTTGATGAGAAGCTCCGGATTCGTGTTCTGCACCCTAAAAAAACATAAAAAATGAAAGAAAAAAATTCTCCACCAGAATTTGTTTCCCCGAAGCCCTTCAGAGCTCCTAATGACTGGATTAAATATCTCAGCCGTGATTCTTATAGAACATCACAGCGAAGCATATCTGAACGTCATATCAAGCATTTGGATTGTGTCGTATTTTCGCGGAGAATCCTAAGATAAACACTTCGCAACCTCGCTCATTACAATTCAATGAATAATACACTGAATTTGGATCCCTTCACCAAATGTCCTCCATTATTATTTCAATCTATTATCATCCCACTAATTTCCCGAAATGAATGTTTCAACAGTCTCGAACAGCATCTGAATATTTAGCAATACCTGCCAAACATCCACTCATCGATTCATGTCGATAAGTATCCTTAATATGATTTCACCAAATATCCGACGAACCTAAATCTCAAACACTGCAGCTCCTTATACATAACTACACATCGAATCAATAATTCACTTAAATATTTTATGCGAAGCAAAAGGCATCAAAGTATCCTAAGAAATGGCAAAGGTAGCGAGAAAAAGGTCCTTCGCCGGAATATTAAACGTATCCCGTCGGAACAGAAGCTGTGTAGTCATTATGATCGTTAAAAGAACGATACCAGTATAAATATAACTCCATTAGTAGCAATTTGTGTCCCGACTGGTACGCGGCGCGGCTCACCATACTACCGTCGTCGTTTAGGCTAAGAGCTCGTCAAGAAGCAGCAGCGGCAGCAGGATATGATAGCAGCATTCGTCAGCTGGATCTCGAAACATCTTATCTCACGATTGATGCCTTTCAATGGTAAATGTGTCTAGCGTACTGTGTTCAAATGACTCGCCTATCAAGCGAAAGTGGTTCGTTTACGAACGTAATATGAATATAAAGGATAAGTAGCTTGTAAAGTAGACTTTTTGTGAGATATTCGTAAGGTAAGTGCAAGAAAAAGAAAACAGGAGAATTGAAAAGTTCGCGGGACGAGGAATCGTTTTATACAACACTGCCATTAATGGTAATGGATACGCAGCTGTGTCATGGGGGCGTACAATACCTGAGGGAAATTACGTCCTTTATGGAATGCTATGGAAGCCGTGCGATGGCGGCGAATGGTATCCTTTCAAGGTTTTACAAATAGAAACAATTATGCAAAATTCAAAACAATTGGAATTTTATATGAATTGAAATTGTCTTACTTATCGTTAGTATTTATTTAATATGAAATAAAGAAACCATACACGACAGCACAGTAGGTACTTGGAAAAAAATTCCAAATAATGCTTTACAATTTCAATTTCATCTTCCCTACTACCCTAATATCTTGACAGCATAACGTCTGTCATGCATAATAGAAACATGAATCGTACAAAAACAATATCAAATATACAATCGATTCCGGAGCGAATGTCCTAAAATCGATGGTCAGTCTGCTTTTGGCCATTTGTCTTTCAATTTCGTATTTCTGTGGTCTGTCTAAAGTACCATATACTCGTACACTATCTCTGATCCGATTAACGAAATTGCTAGTTTAGCATATAACCAAAATGTCAGAGAAACTTTGCTGATGTGAATTACAAACCAAAGATACATATGGAACAGACCATGCATATGTATGTACAGATAGATAGGTAGAGACATAGACCCAGCCCCCAAGAAAGGTACAACACAAACTAGATAAAGACAAGTAAGTTCCATCAATTTAACTTCCGGTTGAATAATTTCGTATGGATGAGGAAACTTTCATGTCTACTGTTTTCCTGCCTTTAAATGTTGTCGGTATATGGTTAAGTTCTGTTATCGTCGTACATATACTCGTGCTAGGTACATATATCCTGACTGCCAGATAAAGTTAAAATGATTTCAGAATCCAACCCGATCCAGAGATTTTAACACAGTTCGGGGATTTTCCAAATTATAAGATTGAAACTATTGGTACGAGTAGTAACCATAGTAGGGAAAATTCGCCTTTTATCTTTCTAAAACTTCAATGGAGGAATTTAAAGTAAAAATGGTTTAAAATTTATGCAAATTTTGACAAAAAAAAAAAAACTCCAACTCATCCCATATATGTTTTACATCAAGTGAATTAACAGATTTACAAATTAGCAGCTTTCCCAATTAACAGTTTCCGAGAGTAGCAGCTTCCCAAATTAGGTTAGGTTAAAGAGGCCACTGTGTAGAATACAGCACACATACACCACCATTGGGTCCGTTGTGATACCTCTGTAACAGTATATAATTGGTGCGGTACGTAATTGAAGATCAGCATAAGCATAACTCATAAGTGTCAGCTAAACTTCAACATTGCCGGACGACGCATGCTGGTTATCTAGCGCAGTGATGTGAATACGGGGTGAATTTATTTGGCAATCTTGAAGTTGAAATTCAGCTGACACTTATGAATTTGCTGATCTTCAACTACGTACCGCAACAATATACTGTTACATTTTACTTATACTCAATTGCCCTAACCCCTTGTGGGGCATAGCGCGTCAACTGTTCCATGTGGCCCAGTTGACGTTTCGTTGGCATAAATTGGTTTCAGAGAATGCAGTTGCCAGCATGCACCTCCTGCACATCCATGGCCACGAACGTCGTCGTGGACGGGATTCGAACACGAAACGCCGGTAGTCAAACATGAGACTGATGCCTCAACACACTGCGCTACCGGTCGCGCCCAACGTAGGGCAGCAAATGTAACAGTATATAATAGCATTGAGTCACACGTCAACTATTGTAGAAAAAGATTTGATGACTGGCAGTGAGTGACACAACTGCAAACCACTGTGCACCCGCAAGCGAATGAGAGTCAAATCATCTGAGCCTGAATACTTTCGAAATATGTATTTCAAGTGCTGAATGACAGCCAAGAAATCTTGATTATAGGGCGAATTTTCAAAACGGATCAGTTTTCTGATTCGCGGATCTTTTTTTCTGATTTTCTCAGAAACGCTGTCCAGTACAATGGACATGTTCCAGGTTACGTCATTTTTCGGATCATACTTTTTCCAGCCCATTTTACCCAAACACGTTTTTTCAATTGTTCCGGAGTTCTTTAGTGGTGCGGTCGCTAGTGTAACGGACGGTCTGGTGGGCATCCAAAGATGCCCGTGGGTACGGAGCCTAAGGTAGCATATGACCGTGAAGGTCGGGACGTGCCATCTGGCGAAGAAAAAGGCCCTCAACGAGCTAAGCAGCGGCCTATGCTTGCTGTAGCTCGTAGCAGTTCGGGAGATGTGGGCGGGTTTTCGCCGCTCGTTGCCCCTGTCCTTTACGTATTAACAAAAATTCATAGGCCTGGGGAAGACAAAACAAACAGAGGAGGCAAAAATGGGGAATGAGAAAAAAAAAATAGTCGATAAGGATAGAATGGTTGACGGACGGATCAGACGCCCAAGCGGTCAAATCTGGGTCCGGGTGTAATAGGACCCTCGGTCTATGGTTTCGTACCACCAACAGATCACTACTCATCAGGTACTGCTTCGATCTGCTAGTGAGAGCAGCAATACCACACCATAATAGAGGTGGTTCATTACACTAGTTTTCTGTTTTATGTCGTCTGTTAATGAAAGTCGATGAAAGCCACAAAATAAGTTAATAAGCACACAGTCGTAATTCAATTTGAATGCTGTCAGCTGCTCAGTTTGGTAGAAACATAAAAACTGACAGATGATGGATCATAGCCCATAGCCGTTTCTGAAACAACTTATGATCCACGGACCCGGGGGTAGATTGGAACTGAACCATGCTGAGATTATACCGCCAAAATGGGCGAAGTGCCAACACCACAGGCAGAGCAACGCAAAGCCGCAGAGTGGTATGAAAGGGCAAGGAAGAAGAAGATTATACTGGATACCGTGCATAATGACAACGAGCCAACAAAATGTATGATAGTTTCTAAGCCTAAACGTACACCGTAAATACGAGGGTAGTTCAAATATGATCGAGACAAACGCTGTAGATGGCGCGCCTGTCTGTTTTCAAGGTCGCGGCTTGAGTATGTGATAGCTGGGTCCCTTACGAATAGTGTGGCATAGTTTTCGTCGCGAACGCACGTTTCACGCGCGTGCTACGACCATGAGTGAACATCAAGTGCCGACCGCCGTTGCGCAACGTATTGTCATCCGTTTTTTGGTGTGGGAAGCCGCACGATCGTCGACCGCGAACCAGCATCACACCAGACAACATTCGCCGCGTAGAACAACTCATTTTGGAGGACCGTAGGATGAATATTCGAAACATTTCGGCTGAAGTCGGCATTAGTATAGGTAGTGTAGAGTCGTCTATCATCCACGAACACCTTCAATATCGCAAAATAACGGCGCGATGGGTTCTCAAACTGTTGAATTTCGAGCAAAAATTCATTCGGTTGGAAGTTTGTTGCCGCTTGCTGACGCGATACGAGGCGGAGGGGGACGGTTTTTTGACGCGAATCTTCACTACAGACGAGACATAGGTACACTATTACACTACTATTAAAGAGTAGAGGAAGAAGGAGGAAGGGACGCCAGTCAAAGCGAAGACAATCAGGTCCGCGGGTAAGGTTATGTGTACTGTATTCTGGGACCGGCGGGGAGTGCTGTACGTTGACTTCCTACGCACACAACGTCCCATCAATGCTGCATACTACTCTAACCTTCTGAAACACACGTGAAACCCGCTTATCGCTCGAAACGGAGGAGCATTCCAGCGCGAAGTGCTATTCTTCTCCAGGATAACGCGCGTCTCACGCTCGATACAATTTCAGAATTGGGGTTGGAGGTACTAGAACACCCCCCTACAGTCTGGATTTATCACCCTGCGACTAATACATGTTTGGACCACTGAAAGAAGCCCTCGGAGGTCAAAGATTCAACACCGAAGACGAGGTAGAGGAGTTCGTGCGCACATGGCTGTCCAAGTTGCCCAAGGAATTCTTCGATACCGGCGGAGAGGTGGCAAAAATGTGAGAGGAATTACCTAGAAAAACTGTAAATTTTTGTAAATATTTTCGATAATAAATAAATGTGTCAGAGCGTTTGTCTCGATCATATTTGAACCGCCCTCGTAGTATCATCACACGTCAAAATCGAAAATCTCGACATTCGGTTTATAAATCGGAATCACAAATCAAGCATTGTATTATTCTCATCAACGCCATAAGTCCATTGTATCTATCCTTGCTACTAATAGATCCGTATGAGTTGGTAATCGACTTTGAAGTTCCTATGGCTATTTAACAGGGCGTACGAAGCAAAATTCCCTGATAACATGATCTCTAGGCATGATACCACCAAATGACGTTGTTATTCGCGATGACACTTTATCAAAGCATGTGGTACATGTCAACAGGATAACGACTCACAATGACTGTGAAATAGGATGCAGCGCCCACACGTTGATGCTATCATGGGTATCCGTTCGCGAATGTGATATTTCGAAAGCATACAAACTAAAGTTCTAAATGAGAATGTGCTGATACGTAATCCGTCCATGCATAATCAGATTTCACGAGTATCCTAGACAGTCTATCTGATTGGGTGTATAGAAAATGGAATTATCATCACCCGCATATCTTCAAACTTGTACACTGCACGGGTACAGCAATAATTATGTTATGGCAGGATATTTGTCTATCAACAACGACACATGATTTTGGGGATGTCACTGGACAAATGAGAACCGTTTCCACGGATGGTAGGGCTTAAATAGTGAAAATTCAGGATTGAAATAGGCTCATTTTGTGGTTCAAATGAACTATTTGTACGCCTATAGAATACATTCATTGGCAGTAAGCTACATTAAGATAGATATTTGTCTTAGTAATCGATGGGTTTGGGTATATATATATACTTATACTGTAAACATTTTCCCAGATCGCTAAACCCGGGTCCTAATTGACTTAACCCTTTTCCCAAATTTTCTTCAAACTGATTTTCAACTTTTCCCAAATCACTTAAGCTTTTTCCAATTTATTAGTATACGGTGCAGCAGTGGTAAAACCATTTTAGCCAAAATCCAGAGGCTTGAATGCCTAATGGTGACAGGAGTTATTCGCTCTTGTCCATTTAGCACTCTTGATGTACTGCTCGACCTGTAGCCAATACACATTCATATAAAGGCAGAAGCTAAAATGGCGCTAGTGTAAAGCTAAATTTCGTGCAACTTAGTTGACTTAATGACACTATTGTCAGAAGAATGTCAACTTATCATCTTGTGAAAGAAATATCATGCAACCAACAGCTCACGGCCGTAATACGAAACAAAGAGCACTGGTAGGAAAATACTCCAATCTACGGTCTAACACCATCATCAAGTCGTTCACGGATGGCTTGAAAACTAATGAAGGAACCGGGCGGGCATTGTGGGCCCCAATCATCAAGTTTCCATACCCATAGGCGAATTTTCCACTGTCTTCCAGACAGGCGGAAGTGCGTGCCATCGAGGCATGTACTATGTTATGCCTGAATACTGGCTACCACAACAAGAATTTAGCAATATTCACGGACAGCCAGACGATCATCAAAGCTCTGTCAAAAAGGACATCATTAAAGATGGTATGAAGTTGCCAAAAAGGCACTGCATAAAGTAGGCTCAGTAGGTCCCTGGTCATGCCGCCATCAATGGCAACGAACAGGCGGACAAACTGACCACAACAACTTCATCTACACCCTTTTGAGGACCAGGGCCCTTTTGCAGGATTTCAACCTGCATAACCAAGAACCTCATTAAAAACTGAAAACGCAATGAAGCTGCTGTCCATTGGACAATCACCCAGGGCTGAGGCAGGCTAAGCTTTTCATCTCAGGCTACTCAAATAGCAGATCGACAGAGCTGCTAAAGTTGAACTGGTACTGGTACCATCTGTGGTCTCCTGACTGGACACTCATGCCTGAGAGAACACTTGAAAATAATGGAAATTGTATCGAATTCAAGCTGTCGTTTCTGCGGAGACGACGACGAGACGATGACTCACGTTTTATGCGATTCCGACGTCTGGGCCGGGCGACGCAGAGACTGCTTCAAAGTAGCCTATCCGGAGGCTGACGATAACACTTCAGTGTCACCGAGCCTTCTGAGCAAATTTATCAGCTCAATCGAACTCAATCGATACGTTTAGGCCTGCTAACAGACTCTGAGCTGTATCACCACGGGCCCTCCGTCCTCTATACCCCACGGGAGCGAATGCCCACTTTAAAAACCGTCTATCTACTTACACTGGTTCTGAAGGTTAGCCTCGCAAGAGAAGAGAGTAACATATATTTAGCCCGATTAGACATTGATTAGTATTTGTCCCTCACGATGATTTAATGAAATTAATTAATGTAGTTACTGTTAATTTTATTTTTGTTACAGGCTATAGATTTCTTCGAATTAAACTCCAGTAAAATAGAGCAATTGAACTCCCACATTCACTCATTAAATGGATATTAGAAAGGCCTTCGTAAAATCGTCGTGAGATTATCGCATTTTCTTTTATACAACCCGCAATGGCAAGTATTTGGCTACGGATTTTATCTTAAAAGAAAAAATTCTCGTCATAGCTCAGAACACAATAAAGATGCAGTAAAGATAAAAGACTAACAAAACGTCCTCAGGGATGACGGCAAATTGCTTTTTTTAGCCATATTTAGCATCCAAATTTGAAAATACTTTTTCGGAAATACTCTTCAGGAAAGTTTGCTTTGCCTATCTCGTCTACCTGTACATTGTCTTCTTATCATTCGAATTTTGGTTCCTTATCTTCGCACGAAAACCAGCAGACAATAAATAGAAGTCTGTAGATACTACAACACTCGCTTCAAGGAGAATCGCTTAAGGAGTCTGCCAAGGGTCATCCCTGCCATCGGATTACCATATCTCGTAAACAACAGAACATGTTCATGCATAAAACGTTGCATAAACTTTCTCGGAACTAGGAGCAGTAAATTCAGAAGCAAGACACGATGGCTTCAACGAATTTACTCTTGACTAATAGTTTGTATTTATGCATGGCAGAATCTGTTAAGGGAATTAGTCTGCTGACGATGAGACGAAGCGAGTTGTCCTTGACAGGACTTGAATCTTGTTATGGGTCCGATGCATGATAATGTGGTTTGTGTTAAGCATTTATATAAAAAGGGTAATGTGAAGTTCATCTTGTTGGATGCTTGCGGTTCGAATTGCTAATTCGATGAATATCATGGACTAATTTGGGACAAATTGAAATTTTAAAATTCAAAATATGCTAAAGTGCTTTTGGGTCCATTTACATACGTAGGTTAGGTTAGGTAAAGGGGCTGCCATGCTAACGCACAGCACACGTAGACCGCCACTGGGTCCGTTGTGATACCACTACATCCACCTAATGAAAAACCAATGCATTAAAACCAGCCTGTGCTGGCAATGTAACGATTGAACTGTATTGCACTCGTTTCTTTAAGGTCCTCCAGTTCCCAAAAAAAGCGGGAACTCAGGAACCTCCTCCGCCTCTCAGCCAGGGCCGGACAGTGACAGAGGAGATGGAGAACGCTCTCCTCCTCATCCACGTCATCACAGCTCCTGCAGTAGTTATTGTGAGGAATGCGAAGCCTCCAGGCAAACTCTCCTATAGGACAGTGCCCCGTAATAACCCCCACAACTCTGCCAATGTGATGTCTGTTCAGTGAAAGCAGTGTGGCGGAGCGGCTAGGGTCAAGTTTCGGCCAAATCGACTTCGTTGTTTGGCACGTAACGCCGTTTAACCATCTCATGTTCGCCCTGTCAACCGCAGTGGCTTTGATAGCAAGTTGCACGATGAGGCTGGCATTTTGATGTTAGCGCGGTCCCCGTCAATAACTCTGGTTGTCCCCACCCGAGCCAGCTCATCCGCCACGCAGTTACCTGCGAGGCCACAATGGCTCGGTATACAACAGAGCGTTATGTTGAAATAACCACCCATCACTCTGAGGGTTAAACGACAGTTCGACATACGTAAGAAAAGACAGATATAGGATATGAAGAAGTCAGGAGCTGAAGAACATCAATCTGACAATAGGATCTTCTTATTCAGAAGTACACGTCATTGAGGTCGAACGGCTTTATACCTAAACAAAAAAACAGCGATCTTTACTTATAGTCAGGCGGCCATTGTGGCATTATATTCAAGCGCGTACCTGCCATACCCCGCTAAGAAAAATGGGCTTTTCAAACAGACTAACGTTATACTGCGTTCCCCAGTTTACGTTTACCTCGCAGCCGTCTTTTGCACACGACTTTTTGGGTCTGATTCTGAAGGCGAGACAGATGATCCCACTATGGCTGACGCGGGTATGTCAACGTTCTAATGTTATAACGTCACTATTTACAGTTATGGTCAGTTTTGCTCAAATAAACTGTCACCCCTGTGAATCAGTATCAGCAGCACTTCTTCTCCGACTGGCACAAACGGAAAAAGACATAGCTTGAATACATGGTGAAAAAAAAACCTAAATGAGTTGCTTTTATCGATTTTGAGTCACAAAGATCTTGTAGTGGTCAGCCTGGAAATCAGGAGTAGTTGGCTGATCTTAGTTTATTTACCTTCAAATAAGGATGTCCAACCTTCTTGCCTAAGGCGGTGTTTTGATTGGCTCAGACTGTGATGCCCACAATATTGTGTGGATAGTTCGCACACGAATGAATGGGCAGACGCGCTATTCAAATATCTGTTGGGTACAAATCTAACGGTTCCGAGGCTAAATATACGGGACAAAACTCGAATTGGCAAATACGAGCATATAAAAATAAACCTCAGCTTGTATAAGAAGGAGCTAAGGAGATTCAAGCCGAGTTCGTGAAAGCTCTTCTTCTAGTAGTAGTAGTAGTAGTAGACATCCTCGAGACGACACGATCAACGTCTTACACGAAACACATTTCCCTGAAAGCCTTTGCTCCGCTATGTAACGTTTCTTTAGTGTAAGCTGCTCCATGTGACTTCACGTCAATTCTTTCGCAAGAGAAGATTGTATGAGCTTACAATGAGCATTGACTCTTTCAAGTCTGCGGGTCAGGATGGTATTATTCCTGCGGACTTAGAGATCATGCTAGACGTGGTTAATCCATGCACTGAGTGTATCTTTTTGATGAAAGTGCTGGAGAGACTGATTGACACCCATCTACGTAGCACTATTCACACACATTTATTGGTTACTGCCCAGGATGCCTACGGGGAGGGCAGATCTGTAGATGCGGCACTACACTCTCTCGTAGGATGCATCGAATTTTTTTTTTTCTTTTTTAAACCTGCAGCCATCACGAATGCACTCTCAATTTTAAGAGTACACGACTCACTCTGCAAGTTTATTAACATGCTGCTTACATAAAAGATCATCTGCGCTAATCTAGGCACATCGTCTGCACGTAGACATGTGAACAGGGGAGCCCCTCAAGGTGGTGTTCTTTCTCCTCTTCTTTGGAATGTGGCGGTTAACAGACTGTTTCGGGATTTGGAAAAGTTACACGATACGTGTAAGCAGAATTGAAGACCATTGCTATTGAAATCGAGGACATCCTCAACTCGGGCCCCATAATACCGACATCAACCAATCCCGCGGATTCGTCCGCTCCGCATTAACAACCGATAAGCAGCTCTAATGATCCCACTGCAGGAGCACCTCCGTCTAACTTACATGATCGATGGCAACTAATCTCGCATCTTAAGCGTGAGTTTTGGTTCCGGTGGTCGAACGGATACCTAGCCAACTGCAGCACAGGTCTAGATGGAGCGAGAAATGTCAAAACGTTGAAGCACCATAAAGGAGGACAACCATCCACCTCTGAAGTGATCACTGGGACGAATTGAAAACAACATACTATAGTACTATATACGAGGAAATGACGGTTTGATTCGTGTTGCTGATGTCCGCACTAGTACTGGCATATATCGTAGGCCCATACACAGGCTGGCGCCACTACCAGCCGAGGTGAATTCACCCACCATAATGTCATCCTCCATCTCAAACATGCCATCAAAAACATTCGAACCAACTGTAATGAACCATATTATGGTCTGGTAGTGCTGCTCCCACCAGCAGATCGAAGCAGCACCTGATGAGTACTGATCTGTTGGTGGTACGAAACCAGAGACCGAGGGTCCCATTACACCAGGACCCAGGTGCGACCGTGTGGGCGTCTGATCCGTCCGTCAACCATTCCATCCTTATCGACTATTTTTTTTTTATTTCCCATTTTTACCTCCACTGTTTGTGTTGTTTTCCCCAGGCCTATGAATTTTTGTTAATACGTAAAGGGCAGGGGCAACGAGCGGCGAAAACCCCGCCCACATCTCCCGAACTGAGCTACAGCAAGCATAGGCCGCTGCTTAGCTCGTTGAGGGGCCTATTTCTTTGCCAGATGGCACGGCCCGACCTTCACGGTCATAATGCAACCTTAGGCTCCGTCCCCACGGGCATCTTCGGATGCCCACCAGACCGTCCGTTACACAACTGCGAAGACATGCCGAAGCATTGAAGGGTCCTCTAGTCACTACTTCATTTCCAACGAAAATGGCAACGTAAATTTAATTTTAAAAATTTGTTACATGTTTAATATTAAATTTCCATTGTAATTGACGCACTTTACGTAAGTTTCTTTTATAAAGACCTGACTTTCATATCATCGGTACATTGTACCGATTGATATTATTTTATCATCAATTCTATGAGTCCTACGAGTTTATGCACCCTAGGGCCTTCAAATGGATATTTTAATCTTTTTGAACATGTGGATTGAGTAATAGACCCTAATCGTTTGCGTATTTTCGCAAAATTCCACTAACTCAATGAGATTAATTTTGAAATCCACTCCACGAAACTTTGAACTGTTGGAATTCATTCGAAAAATCAGTTCAAATCCGAACGGTTCCATCATTCCTTCGTCGTGTGTGCTCTCAAAATACTATTCCCTCGAACCAAGCCTGTAACTAATAGTTATCCTAATTAACTTGACAAAATAGGGAAACCATTTATGTTTTGTTGCCAAATCGTTTTGTACAAAATAAATACCGGTATGCTAGGAATCCGTTGGCTTTGTGCAGGAGGCAAAAAGGAATTACGCCTGGCTCAACACAATTTTACCACATTTGTCTAGGCTTTGCTTGAACTGCGACCGCAAATGCCCCATTTACCCGCCCGGTTGTCTTGGTTTTCCGGAATCACTCACACCGCAGTATTTCCATATGCTGATCTGTGTGAGTTAAACTCAATTTTCCCAGAACATCATCATCATCACCACCATCCGACAGGGCTTCACATTTAATGACTGAATAAACGGATTCAGGAAATGTATATAATTAATTGCTAGTAGGGCGCTTTAATTCAGATCAGATACAAAAGTTGCTTGAATGGATTCATGGTGGCTTTTTGTTCTTTTGTACTATCTCCACGTTTTGGCATTTTATCCCGTGCTGGGACCCATTGCTCCTAATTGGGCGCCATTAATCCGGTATTTAGCTGGTACACATTGACAGGATAGTCGCGGTTAAGCATCTGTTACTTTTTCTGCTCGTGTAATTATAAAAAAAAAAAACAATTTTATTAAAACGCCACCGCCTTTTCTCCTTTTTTTGCATAATATTCCAACTTGATCCTGTTTATAATTTTCATGGATACTTTTCATTATTGCCGTTTTTTTTTAAATACAGTGATAGCTGGAAATTTAGGAACATTTGCAAATTAAGATGCTGTCTAGCAAAGAAGTGACGTTGGTGCAAGTTCTTTAAATTTTTACTTCATTGGCTACGTTTGATCCGCATACTTTATTTCCAAACACATCAAAGTACGAACCCATTGTTAATTGCCGTGACACCTTCAGGAGCATTGGCGCGTTAACATCTCTTACATTGGCTGCGTTCCTGCGAACGAATCAGGATTTGATATTTATCGAATTCTCCTCCATATGCTTTCCTCTCCGGTAAAGTTTGTACGAACAACTGCCATGAAAATGTTCCCCTCCGGATATGAGAAGTATTCTGATCTGGAGGAGAACATTTTCATGACAGTTGTTCGTACATATTTTACCGGAGGTGAAAGCATATGGAGGAGAATTCGAGAAATGTCAAATTTTGATTCGTTCGCAGGAACGCAGCCACTTTGCCTTGGTGATGTTTCGATAGCATATCTTCTTTTTCGGACGTGCAGTTGCTAGCATGCACCTCCTATCCGCACCATCTTTATACTGACAAACTCGGGGCGCAATGGGAGTTCTACTAACACCCACGGACCGTTTTTCTTCGCGCTGAGTATCGAACCTCTATTCTCTAGACCAGATCGTAGGGCGGTGACCGAACGTACACGGCCACCAAGTGCGTTTTATTAACTTATTAGAATTTCACTTTGATTGGTATCCCAGAACATATGCTTTTATCTGTAATTTGTATGGGAATGCATTAGGGGCTGGCTCTAAAACTTCAATTCCTAAATAACACTAAACTCAGAAACTCAGTTAGGTGCGTTACTGGAGCCTTTTTTTCTGTGCACTAATGTCATTTTCAATGCATAACTTTCCAACAAGCATCCTTTCAATAATCCTTTGAAAATGGTTGACTGTAAACCGCAATGGCCACGAGAAAGGAAATGCTTAATAGCATTAACGTCGTCTGATGGATATTCCATGCAAATGGGCGGTCTTTCCTATTTTTGCTTTTTTTTTTTTCATCAGCACTGACGACAGCCATGATAGTGTTCGGACGTTTATTGTCCTGATATACCGGACGAAGGAAACTCTATGCAATTAAAGGATTTCCTAAAGTAATTGATGATGCATAATATTCACGTTGGACGGGCTTTCCACATGTATGACGCGCAAAAGCGTTTGTTTTAATGAATAGAAAACGATAAACGTTCTAATATCTGGGTTACTGTGCATTATTTTGAACTTTGAAAAAAAAAATAGAAAAACCTTTGAATAATCTAGCATAGTAATGTGGGGGACTAAGGTCGGATGTCGCACCAGTTTCGGGATTCAAGACCCGCCATGGACATGTTTGTGTTGTCTTCCCCCTGTGGCGTGCGGCGTAAGAGTAAGCTAAAACTTTTCCCTTAATGGGCAGGATGTGCATGTTAGCAACATGCATCGTGCTTAAGCAAATTATCCTAACAAAACGTTAACTAAGCCGCTAGGAATAGTTGACACGCACTATGCGCTATATATAATTCGATAGTCTCTCTTTATTGAACAGGACATTACCATCAACATTACCACTTCGATTTACGTCTTCTTTATTCTGACACACCATATAGCTATAGTCAATAAAAAACGTTTGATTTCTCTTTTTGGTCCCTTTCGATTGTAAAAATGTTTAGCCTCTCCTACCACACACACTACAGACCATGCTATAAGGAAACGTCGTTGGGTGGCGAGAGAAAACTCGAACACAATAGAGATTTGCCATCTAGCAACCACCAGATAACCGTCCTCCTTCCGCCTTCCCCCTCTTTCAATTGGTAATACTGCATGGGCTGAAAAGTCCCGGGATTTTTTAATAGGTGACACCACTACAAAATGAACATGGCTCATTTCGAGAGGCTCATCTATCACTAATTTATGTATGAAGTTTCATCATATTTCGTCCATTCGTTTACAAGCTACAGTCATTTGAGTGACGCTACTTTCGCACCTTGATCGAACATTGTGTTTTAATGGGAAAAAAACGAGCCATATTATCGTCTGGTAGTGCTGCTCCCACCGGCAGACCGAAGCAGCACCTGATGAGTAGTGATCTGTTGGTGGTACGAAACCAGAGGCCGAGGGTCCCATTACACCCGGACCCAGGTGCGACCGCGTGGGCGTCTGATCCGTCTGCCAACCATTCCATCCTTATCGACTATTTTTTCTTATTCTCCATTTTTACCTCCCCTGTTTGTGTTGTCTTCCTTCAGGCCTATGAATTTTTGTTAATACGTAAAGGACAGGGGCAACAAGCGGCGAAAACCCCGCCCACATCTCCCAAACTGAGCTACAGCAAGCATAGGCCGCTGCTTAGCTCGTTGAGGGGCCTTTTTGTTCGCCAGATGGCACGGCCCGACCTTCACGGTCATATGCTACCTAAGGCTCCGTCCCCACGGGCATCTTCGGATGCCCACCAAACCGTCCGTTACAGATATTTGTCTTCTTTCAAATATATCGGATCATATAGTTCAAATGACGGATGCCCTTCACCGCGAAAGCCGCAATACGGGGCTTAAAATCAATGCTGTCAAAACTAAGTACTTGAGCTTGGAACCAGAAAGACAGAGCGAAATTTGTGTTTCGAGGCAGACGGTGGAAAAAGTGGACAATATTTGCCACCTCGGAAGCGTAGTTACAGCAGATGGTGGAGCGGATGCTGATATACTGTCTCGCATCAATAAGGATCGGGCAGCTTTTTTCAGTTTGACTTCTTTCTGGCAAAACAAAAACATCTCCAGACGTACCAAACTCAGGATCTTCGAAACCAATGTAAAATATGTGCTTCTTTATGGCTATTCAGCTTGGAAGGTGACCAGGGCGATAAAAACTTGATTACAAACTTCCGTGAACCAGTGTCTACGCATCCTATACATACGCTGCCCGGAGGTCATTTCTAAAGACGACCTCCTGCTCCTATTCATTAGTGGCCAGGCACCAGATAGGCACCTACATAAAAAGGTGAAAGTGGCACACAGTTCGGAAAGGGCCGGAAAACATTGCTAAACAGGCCCTCGATTGGAGCCCACAGGGAACTGATGCAAGCGGCGACTTGTTGGATGACCTAAAAGCACTTGGAGAAGACCAGTTGAGGTCGAGGGTAAGTCAATAGGCAAATTGAGGAGTCAGTTGGAGGCGATGGCGGCGAACAGAACTAGGTGGAAAGTCGGCGTGGTTAATCCCCTATGCCCCACAAGGGGCTAACAGGATCCAGAGAGAGTAAGAATCCTTTCATTTGAATCGCTATTGATTACCATTCAACAAGTCAACTCATATGAGCTCTTTTTCTCCATTAATAGAAAAAAAAAGTGTTCAGCCACTAAATACAATACATACTAAAATACTTAACAAACGTGACATACTCGTAAGAGGCTTTAAAATTTCACCACGCATCCTTACAATATGCTGTCAACTAAGCAGTCGAAAAGTACGTACATACACAATTTTACGCGACATATATTCAAATTAACTTTTCATTCGAATACACATGAGCGCTTTGTTAATTATAAATGTTTGTTTTCGCCTATACGATATGCTTTGATAGGTTTCCGAGTGATATGGGGAGTGAAAAGATAAAGACGCACAACCCTGACGACACGAGGCCATGAACCATTCAGCCGCCAAGACAAAAAGATCCATTTAATCAAAAGATAAATTTCAACTTCAAAAGGAAGGAAATGGCAGAATGAAATTACGGGGTGTCTGTCGAATTCAATTTTGGGCAAAGTTCAAAGCCATATGACGTGGGAGGATGTGACAAAGCCACTTTAGAAGTGTGTGACTTCAATATACGAAGTGCGCACTCTTTGAAATGGATTCGACAAAAAAAATCATTTCATAAAACAAATGAAGAGATTGAAGTCCTTTTTGCAGGGACGTAATTTTATCAATGAATTCGAAAAAATGTAGACAATTCGCCGAAAAGAGTTTTGTGTTTGTCTTTCAAATTGGTATTATTTCAAAAGTATAATATATTGAAAAGCGCAGTTAAGGATTCACTTACTACGTTTCTTTTACACATCCAAAACTAGTATACGTTCGTAGAAGATTCCAGAGAAGGTTCATATATTTTTTTAAAAGATATCTATACTAGTTGATTTGCGAAACCAAGCTTAAGTAAATCTGGAAACTCCTTTCCGTGAATGGCGCCAATAAAGGGGCACCAGATGACATGGAAAGCATTGACTGGACCATGAAGTTCTCTTGCCAGAATAAGACTAAGTCGGCCCCAAATTTTGGCGCCCTCCCCCCTCTTCACATTTTTTCAAAGCAGTTTTCCATATTCACTAGTACGATGCATCGCTTCAAATATTGTTTGCAAGTATTTTTCATGTATTTGGAATTTGTTGCATATTTTTTTAAGCGCTCCTTTTGTCTCTTGCTTTGCACTCCATTATTGACGCCGCAGGGGGAAAGTGATTGTGAGAATGCCACTTTTGCCCGGGTTGTTTTACTTGGCATTGATTATCATCGATAATAGGCGCGTTCTGAAAAAAACGTTACACGTTGTAAATTAAGTTAGGTTGGGTGCGGGGGCTGCCATAACATGTCACAGCACCACATGTGAGTCCGTTGTGGTACCGCCAGAATCTCCATACCATACCTCACTCTGAAAGCTCGGAATTAATCCAATTGGTGCTAGCAATAAAACGATTGAGCTGAGCCGCGCTAGCGTTGTTGAGGTCCTCCAGGTCGTAGAAGAACGAAGAACCAAGAAATCTCCACCTGCTGACCGCCAAAGCTCTGCAGTGATTCAAAAGGTGAATAACGCTTTCCTCCTCATCTACATCCTCGCAGATTCTACAGTAGCCACGATGAGGAAGGCGGAGCCTTCAGGTGAGCTTCTCAATTGGGCAGTGCCCTGTGATGACCCCCACCACCCTGACGATGTGTAATCTACTTAATAACAAGAGTACAGCCGAGTGGCTAGGATTGAGTCCAGGCCAGATCGCCCTCGTCGTTTGGTATGAACTGTCACCGAGCCGCATTTACGTTGAGTCTGTTGACCGCAGCGGACTTAATTACCATTTTACATGCCACAAAAGGCATTCTGATGCTTTCACGATTCCCAGCCACAGTGACGATTATTCTCTCACGCGCAAGCTCATCCGGTCTGCAAAGCCACTGTAACCCGATATAAAACAAATTGTAATGTTGAAAACTCCGCCCATTACCGCATAGGCTGAGCGACAATCCGCAGTTGTTTTGGATGTAGTAAGAGCCGATTCAAGTGAACGTATTGCAGTTTGACTGAAAATAGTCATGCCTATGGCAGTCACCATGGAATTTCCCAACCAGATCAGAACCTCACAAATCACCGGAAGCTCCGTGTTGTTCGCCGAAAATATCCAGCGGGAGCAAGTTGAGCAGCATGTCCAATCCGACTGTGACGGAGTGGTTCTCAACGCCCCTGTTACAGCCAACGCAGCTAGTCTTTACCATCCACCACACACTTATCCCATCACAAGATTGACTTGACACATATTCAATTTAATATTTTCACGTATACGGTTTTATCGAATACACACAGGCGGCTAGCCGATTCGATTTTTCACGTATACGGTGACTTGTTGAGTTCAAGGAAAATGCTCATCTGTATGAAGGGTGCAATATAAACACGTACAGTAAAATGCTTTCGAGATTTCTGGAATTACAGTTAGTAGTCTGATCGGTGTACGGACAAAAATTTCTCGAATACGTGATTTGACCCCATAGCCTTTATAGGAAGAACATCAATGACGCCCTCGATGGCCGCGTTTATTCGGTCACCGCTCTACGATCTAGAGAATGGAGATTTGATCCTCGGCGCGAACAAGAACTGCCTGTGGGTAGAACTCTGCGCGCCGAGTTTGTCAGTATAAAGACGGTGCGGATAGGAGGTGCATGCTAGCAACTGCACGGCCAAAAAGTAAATATGCAAGAGATGTTAATGCGCCCGTGCCCCTGGAGACTTCAAGGCAAGGCAGTTAACACTGTTGATCGTATCACGTCAAAACAACAGTGCACTGACCCTAAGAGACCTTTTTCGCTCCATTCATGAATCACAGATACGATTACAACACCAATGTCCTTCACAAGTTTTCGGCTCTATTTCATCCTTCCAGCCACAAAATTTCAATATCCATTTTGCTTATTCAGCAAAACTGATTCTCCCACTACCATCTGATATGTGTATTTTTTTTTCCTGAACGACTCCTTTCAAAGCCACAATGGGGCCAGTACCGCAGCAACATTTCTCTTTTAACAGAAATGTCTTTCAATTGCATCCTTCACACATTTCACAGATGGCAACTAAAAGCAAATCAGGATATATGTAAAAAGCATTTGGCTTGTACTTGCTGCAAGTAAGGCGAAAGTATACACGATTCGCTCAATGTCCTCAATGTGTCCTTAAACACGTAATGGAGGTTCCCAAGCCTGTCACAGTAGCACTCCTCGACCGCTGCCAAGCGGTGAGTATGTCGTTTCGGAGCATATTTTTCCTTTCTTTTCGGATTTTTTTCTCTTCTTTTCTGTGCTTCGAAGCGATTTCCTTGCAAATGTGTAAAGCCACAAAACTTTTAGAGCATAAATTTTTCAAAATGGAACAAAATGGTGTGCCATGGGCAGCTGGCATTGTGGTGTTGGTTGAGCGGCATTAGCCTTAGCACGTTGTCCTTTTTGGATAGTTCGCTGGTGGAATTGCAGCTGGAGGATAATCGATGAGTGGTTTTTTAGGTTTCCTTTTTACAAGAATGCATTTAGGTGGAAGATTTCAGCATTTCTTGTTGAGAGCATGTTAATAATTTATCAACGTTCAAAGGCTCTCTTCTTTGTGCCATTCTGAAATTCCAATTGCCATTGGTATCTTCCCGAAATTAACTAAAGGCTTAAGATAATGTTATGCAAACCCTTCCTTAATTCAATTGTGTTTGGACAGGACACAAAATCTAGGTTGTCTACTACAACTCTCTCAAATGTCAGGCCCATTGGGCCAACAATTTTGACTATAGGGTTTTTGGAACTCAGTAAATTCTCAAACCGTATTGTCAAATCCATTTCATTCTTTTCACGCATAAGCGTATGTTTACAATTTTTTTCAGAAAAAAGTTAAGTTTGCTAACCCAAGGCAAGGTTAGCAATGAACTCGACCAGCTACCTCCCCGATAAACTAAAGGTAGCTCATGAATAGTACAACCTATCGACGAAACTAGCCAAGCATAGTGTGAATTGGCTTCGTGCTAATGATTTTTGTGTGGAGTTCATTGCTAACTTAGCCTTGTTAACTGAATAAGCAATGATATACACACCAATTTGTTCTTATAGTAAAACCCTATACGACTATGGAGAGAGAATTTTCAACAGAGAACAAAAAACGTCCGTCCGTCCGCACATATCCAACGTCACAAATCAACCAACTGGTTACGACATCATCACCATCAGCAATCCTGCGGAGAGATTATTCCATGACCATCGGTCATGACCATTATACACAAATTGAATAAGTTTTCGTCCTTCAAATTGTCATAACCGGTTCTTCGTTACTCTTAGGCCGATCACATCCATTCAATTCGGTGGGGCATAACTAAACTTTGAGTACCTCATACTTGCAAATCCCAGGAACAGAAAGAACCCCATTAAACGTAGAAACAACAGACTTATGAGTCATGTCTAAAACAACATACTCCCGTGTCAGATTTAAATTTCTATTTATGAATAATTTCTAAACTTTTCATATTTGCCGTGAATTTCAGTTATACACATGCATACTTGAATTGTTGAAAATGTCTCAAAAGAATCAAATTTCCATGCTATAACAACTTCTCGGGAAAACTTTTCAATTAACTTTACGCAACAAACTTCATGTGGTAATTGGATTTTTCGTTAAAATTCGCTTCACATCTCCGTTGCAAACATGTCCCAAATGCTGTAGAGAGGAGGACAAAACGAAGTCGAGTCGAGGTGAAGCCGACCAATAATTGGGCTCCCATTCATTTAAAATAGATACCGAGAGTATGTCGATATCTAACAGAGGGGTCGAGCAGAGTCTGAGTCAAGATAGAGGCGAGATCAAGTCGAGATCGAGTCGACCTGTATGGACGCTCTTAAACTATTGATACAATAAATACCGAGAGTACGTCGATATCGAACAGAGGTCGAGCAGAGTCCGAGTCGAGATTGACTCGATATCAAGTCGCGATCGAGTCGATATGCAGTCGGGATCGAGTGGACGATCTGAAACTAGTGATACAATGGATACCGAGAGGATATCGATGTCGAAAAGAGGTCGAGTCGAGATCACGTCAACATCGATGTCGAAAAGGGATCGAGCAGAGGTCCATATCAAATCGAGATTGAGTCGACCTATGTATGGACGCTCTTAAACAATTGATACAGACAAGTTTTTTGTTGCCGGGCGACGACCATCGACACCATACAACATATATGATGCTTGTCATGTCGTGGCCCTTATCAGTCTTAGTGGGAGCACACAATTCTACAAATGCGGATTGTAATCGGGATAATCCCAAAAATACTGTGCTCACCGGTTTCGACCGCTGGTGTGACGCGCGTCTCGTCAGACGCCTCCGCTTCGCGCATCACACCAGTGGGGAAGACGTTGTCTTCTCCTTGCGGTTGAGGCGTAAGAATAAGTCACAACCTTTGCTGGCTTGTCGCTGAGTGTGGCTAAATGAATATGCTAGTGAAATATCAACTTATCCTCTGAGGAGTGATTGACACGATATGCTCCACCAGGGCAGGATAGGGCAAACATTTTGCCCTGATACACCGCTAACTTTAAATCTATCTAATGTGACGCCGGATAAGATAGACGCTGCTCTGACGATATTTATCGATTTTAACCTGTTCAATCCTCACCTTTACATCTCTGTCCATTCCCTGCTTGGGAATTCATTCGAATAATAAAACGTCTGATAGTTCAACTCAAAGGAAACGATTGAAAAGATCTGACAAAAGGAATATTTTCATCTTTTATAATATCTGAATTCAATTCAAAAATGTATCATGCTAATGCAAGCTATTCGTATTATTCCTACTATCTGAGCTCAAACGAATATTTCAAATCGTTCAGAAAGAATTTCTAAAATCCTTGCCGTGTAGTCAAAGTGAATCTCTGATGTGTAAACAGCCATCCATATCAAGAGCCCTACCTGCGAAACTTACGACACTTACTACTATTTTATCCAACGTTTCTATAGCAACTCAAGAAACCAATTTCATTTTATTAGAATTTGTGCATCAACCACCCCCCAGATTGCGTTTGTGCGAATGATTTTTGAACAGAAATTTTTCGTATATTTAACCTGGTCCAGTTCTATTAACGTGTACTCGTATCTTTGTATCGGACGACGTGAGAGGCAGGCTCAACTAGACGGCATCTACGACTACTTAAACGCGTCCCTTAAAAGAAAAACCAACACTGGATCAAGTGTGTACCATCCCAGGGGTTTAATAATGTCTGACATACGACTGTGAAATAAAATTTCACGTTGCTGTCCTTTGGCGTTAGTCATTACATTATATCCTTTGGAAGGACATATGGGCAAGAATGTTCAACGTACTGGATGCAATAAGAGGGAGGACCACAAAAGTGTGGAAAAAAAAGGGAACGGCTACAGGAAGTGCGGAAAGCAATCAGGGCCGTTTCAACCAAGTCTACCGACAAATTGTGTGTCTTGTGTTGGCACTATTACAACTGCCGCTTTCATATGACACCCTCTCTTCTGTCCAATGATTTCGTCCAACTATTGACGAGGGCAGATGTTTGGAATACTATGCGAGGGTGGCTTTATAGCCATCCAATTATCTCTTCGTTTCGCCAGAAGATTGGCAAAAATGGACATTATTACAGTCACCCTCTTGGAAAGGCAGGAGAGTGGATCCTATAGTAGTGATCAGAGCGATGATATGTGTTTTGGAATATCAGATGGTGACTTTAATATAAGTGCTTTGTCCTTTGATTGGCGACACAGGATATTACTAACATATTTGCCTTAACTCCTAGTGGGGCATAGCGCGTCAATTGATCTTAAGACGACTTATTGACGTTTTGTTAGCACAAAACTAGTTTCGGATGGTGCCACGTTCCAAGGATACACATCCTGAACATTTAATCGCATTCGGCTACAAGCCACGAAAGGCAATGACTTATTTTTACACCCCACACTTCCGACGGAAAGTCGACACAAGCAACTATGACTCGGGTGGGATTTGAACCCACGAACTGGTATGAAGAAGAAACATCAGACATGACGCCTCAACGCACTATTCTACCAGGCGCCAAACACAGGGTATTGTTGACTTAAAAGCCAGGTAGGTTAGGTTACCGGGGCTACTATGAATACCGCGGCACACTTAGACCATAGCTAGGTCCTCCCCGAATCATTTGAGCCAGCCAGAGCTGACTAGGAATCGGCTCAGCAGGTAAATGTCAACCCCGGCCAAGTTCTCCAGGAGCGTAAAGAAGCTAGATACCAAGATTGACCGTGAAAGTGCCGGACAGCCACAGAGCAGATGGAAAACGCTTTCCTCCTCTTCCACATCACCGCAGCTTCTACAGTAGTCACAGTGAAGAGGTCTAGGCCTCCTAACATGTGCCCTCAGCAGGCAGTGTCCAGTGGCAACCTCCACAGTAATGCTTAACTGGCTTTTGTTCAACGTCAAAAGTCTTTTAGATTTAGCAGGCTCCATCTTAGGCCACAGGCTTCTAGCTGTTTGATATACCCCGCTATTTTGCCACTTAAGGTTTGCTTTCAGGAGTGCTGCCGAGAACATCGCGTGCTTGCAGGAGGACATCGATACACGTAGAACTCCCCAGTGGACCCACGTCTCGTAATCGGATCGTAATCGGCTCATCTGTGATTCTAACTACAATTCCCAAGCAAATGTAAGGAAATGCTCACACGGGTCGTCCATTCGTCGGCACGTAAGCGAATCGATTTGCTTGGGAAGTGGAGTTCGAATCGCAGACGAACCGATTACGAGACGACCCGTGTGAGAAAACACTAAGTCTGCTCATCCAAAATCCAAAGTTCCCAAGTACTTTTCTCCTGGGTCTCATCCTCGGTTGGAAGTGAGTCGAATAATGTCTCCTGGCGGTCGTAAGACTCGTCCTTTACTTCTTCCTTCACTTCAGTGCGGGTGCACATTGATGAGCCAGAGATTAAAAATTTTAATGCGATTGGCACACAATCTGATTGATCTCGATTCCAAGCCAATTTGTTTCCTTGACTGCGGTGATGCTCAGTTTATATTTCTCGAAATGTTATAGGAGGTCCTTCTCAGCCCCCGGTTTGTTCGGGGAGCGTACATTCCAGGATCCGAAAGAAGAAAAAATAATCAATGAAACCTTGGAGGCTCAATAATTCATACTAAGATTTTGAAAAGAACAATCAATTTTTTTCTTTAGTACACCACATGTGTCCCCTGTCCTTATTAATGCAGAGTGGATTTGTGGCACATCATTTCAAAATTAATGAATCATAGTATATTGCCAGAATCCGGTGCACAACAATAATGATGTAGCCCGCAAGGCTTACCGAATGGATAAGCGCAAACATCCTGTCCATAATTCAATTCGAGTCCCTAACCTGGAGCAATACTCTCGGTTTGACGTCCCAACATCATATTGTGAACGGATCCATATTTCCTGCTGAATTTTCGACACATTACTTTAAATCTTTCGACGCTTTTCTTTGCTTCCTAACCTGATATGATATCTAATATTCTCGGGTATTATTCTCATTTGAACATCTTCGCTGTGATGTATTTTGTCCCTTTTTTTACGGAGGCAAACATATCCTGTGGGCTTCAATAGCACGAACATGGACAACATTATTATGTCATGTTGGACATGATAGCTTGTAAGATAGCAAACAGACAAAGATATTGTGTATGAAGGGGCATAGCATAAGAGTCTCTTTTGTTAAGGATACCCGATAACATTGACGATGGACTGCACGAAGAATGTTGGTGGGACGAAGTACATGGGATGCTTCTTAAAAAAAAGATCAAAATCTAATAAAATGTGCTTCTGAAAATTATTACACTTTACATTTAGTTTATGGAGACATTTATGAGAATATGTCAGTTGTGAAAATATTTCTGAAAAATGTGAATGGGATAATGTGGGACAAATGGAGATAATATGCATGACAGACTTTGATTTTTTTTTTTCTAAAGAGAATATGGAAATATCTGGAAAATTGCAATCATAAATTCAATATTTTTAAATTTTTTTCTTCTGTGAGATACATGAACATTCTGGGAGGCAGCAGCTCAAGAAGTGATTGTTGGTCCGGATCAACATTTATATGGACAGTTGACTCGGGATGCAATCAACCCTGACCTCCTTCCATAAACGGGAAATATCAACCTGCTCAAGGCATCCCTTGAAAATGGATTCGATCCACGGGGAAAGATATCGTCAGGTCCAGCTGACTTGAAAGGGTCAACACTATTAATGGCCCATTATATCTTTTCTTTCAAAGAAATTGACGCAAAATTACAAGAAACAACTTCGACTGAGGAACCATTACAGAGGAGAGTATGGGCTGAGCTGTCAGAGAAATGTGTTTCAGGCAACAAATCAATCGTCTCCTGACTCGAAGAAGTCCAAGTCCCGTTTTGTTTTACCAAATGGGTAGGCATTGTGTAGGGATCGTAAACAGGATTTTGCGGAGTCTAGACACATGACTAAATTCTTCAATGCGTTCACAGAATAGCTCCTACAAGCTGCGTTTGGATTTTCCCTGATTAAAGCACCTTCTGCAGGTGGTTCTAAGCTCGCCGATTTCCCTTTGGATTTGTGGCACGACATGCTTTAGCGGCGGATTTGGTTAGCGCTTCCGTAAGGATTCCCACCAAGGTATCCAGCTCTGGCTACCAGCTCATTACCTGTATGACACGGTAGAAACGGTAATGAATACCTATTTTATATAAAATACATTTCCTGTAAGTATATCAGTCTGTTCTTCTACGATTTGCAATTATCGGGTTGGGTCTAGGGCTAACGTCCAGACTTAATTGAAGATATCTATGATCCAGTGAGACCCTCCAATTCCGTAATAATTAAAATTATTGTTATCTATGTGAAAATTGGAGGAAAATGAGATAAAATGGAAAATATGTGTAGTGAGAAACCAGGCCGAAGCGTACATACCCTAGACTTGTACAGACCTAGTGGTGATACCAAAAGAACCAATTGGCAACGACCATATGCATTAAGAATGGGTCTTCTATATGGCCAGTTCATAGGGGAGGTTGGCACTAATTCAGTAGTATCTTGACCATTCTCAAAATCAATTAAATAACTAACCCATTCTACAAATATTTGTCGAATTTTTCAAGTCGCTAGCTTCATTCTATGGAAAGTTATTGCTTATTTGAAGTTTCACTTGTAGGGGAGGTAGGGGTTCCTTGGGTCGGATCTTGCCCATCATTGCCACCAACCAATTAGATCACCCTACAAACATTTAAACAAAATTTCAAGTCTCTAGCTTCACTCTATCGAAAGTTATCGCTTATTTCAAGTTTCATTTGTAGGGGAAGTAGGGGTTTCGTTGGTCGGATTTTACGTATTTTCAATATTAGCCAACTGGATCCTACTACAAACATTTGACCAAAATTTCAAGTCGCTAGCTTTATTTTGTCACAAGTTATCGCTTATTTTAAGTTTCATTTCTAGGGGAGGTAGGGGTTCCTTGGTTCGGATTTTACCCATCTTTAATGCCAACTAACTCAATCTCACTTCAAACATTTGACCAAAATTTCAAGTCACTGGCTTCATTGTATCAAAAGTTATTGCTTATTTGAAGTTTCGTTGGTAGGGGAGGTGGGTGTTCCTTGGGTCGTATCTTGCCCATATTCAATACCAACTAAGTAGGTCTTACTAGCAACATTCCACCAAATTTTTAAGTCGGTAGTATCATTTTATCGAAAGTTATCGTAATTAAAGGAACATTTAATTTTTTTAAATTTGTAGGGGAGGTAGGTGTTCCTTTGATTTGATTTCGCCCAACTTACAGAAACTTGAGCAGCTTCTTCCCTCAGGGTTACATACCAAAAATTAGATGTCTACGTTAATTTGTTCAAGAGTTATGGACAAAAAACCTGAAAAGTAGGGTAGTATGGGGCTCTTTGTAAGAAAATTGCCGTTAGTTTTCAACTGATCGATTTTATTTTTCCAGAAGAGTATAAGATTACCCTCACGAGCAATCTACCAAAGCTAGAGCTTTTCATGTTTATTTAATCGGGAGTTATGGATACATTTAAGTATTTTACATATGTAGGGGAGGTAGGCGTTCTCTTGGGCTGATCATGCCCATTTTCAATACCAACCAACTAGATCATACTTCCAACATCTGACCAATATTTCAAGGCTCTAGCTTCATTCTATCGAAAGTTATCGTGCGAACGGACAGACAGACAGACATGGCTAAATCGAATCAGGAGGTGACCCTGATCATTTATATATATACATTGCTATACCTCCGAAACCTCCTTTAAGGTGTTACATATTTCCGTCGTGACAAAAACAATATACCCTATACTAAAAGTCTAGGGTATAAAAATAATAAAATGATTTACTTCACAGAACTATATCTTTAAACTTCTCTATATTCCGTATATTTTTGTTCAATATCCTTCACGTATAAAACAAAGCAATTTATCGAGTTAGTCCAATACGCTCACTTCAAAGTGAAAACAGTCGGCAAAATGATCTTTTCAACCAAAATTTGAGTTATTTACAACTATTCTATCTATCGCCTTTTTCCATCTTCAACTGATTTCATCCTATTTTTTCCAGTTTTTCTGTTTGTATCCTTGATCAGGCAATGCGAAATTCTTGGTCACAGACTGAACAATTCCACTCCACGTATCGGTCCTCTTCAGCATATTATGTCGTTTGCAGCATTTTTCTTCTTCCTTTTTTTCCGCACTGACGAAATGGCGAAAATAATAAAATTGAAATGCTCACAGAGTTCTCTGACTGGATTTCTTTTTTTCCCGGCATCTTTTCAACAAGATTTTCTTGAATTGATGAAACGGCATCAAGCAGATAATAATATTTCAGTAAAGGCGACAAAGGAGGCATTCTTTTTGATAGCTGTCGTCGCCTTCTCATAATAATATTCACCATTTTTTCTTTATTTCAGCCGGCAGCTCGTCGGGTCGTCAAGCAGCTAGACATAGAACGTCGGACGATTTACGGGAGTCCTTCGGTTATAAGATTTTCTCTATCCGCTAGTCGTTGAAAAATAATGTTTATCGCTATTGCTGGGGTGTCGTTTGGAAGCTTTAGCTTCGAGTATTATAGCTATGAAATGTTTTAGCTAACTGCTTATAGGGCATTTAAATGAAAGAAAAAAGTATTATGACGTAGCGAAGTTATAAGACCAATAATCAGTCCTAAAGATGGTTAAAACTCTTGAGACACGACAGGCTTAAGCGGGTGTCCTTCTCATTGTACTACCTCCTATCTTCCCATATTTGAAATTGTGTACTTCTATATTTAAATTTGCTATTCAGCATTTTAGAATATTGCATAGTACTTCTGTGTGAGGGAAGGCTTAGCATGAAGCAGTGCCTGTCAGCACTACCCACTTGCTATCGTGGCCATGAGTTACACCCGAAACGATAGAGTTAAGCAAGCTGTTGAGAGTGGAAGTCTGCTGATATTGAAATTTCAATGTACTATATGTGCTGAAATTGCAAAAGAACTTCGTCCGGCCCCTTTCGTTTGAATCAAACTATTAGAGTATGTACGAGTATGTATTTCCTTTTTTCTGTCCTTTCGTATGGCGGTATATTTTTGTATGCAAACTATGACCACAATTGTTGAAGTATGATGCAAAATGCCGAGAAAATGGGCGGTGGAAGCTACTGAGAGAAGGATTTTCTACCTCAGGCAAATGAAAAAATATGTGACTTGGGAAAAAGGCTGTTGATTATTCCAGATTTTTTTTTCGGAAAAATTAAATGTATGCCATGATCCCTTTAATATATCATCCTTAATAGTTTTTGAGCCGGCTGCAAGAAAGCCTTCCTTATTTGTAACCGGCTGGAATTTACATCAGTTGTAAAAGGTAGTACGAAGTCTACGAAAACGTACGTCAGCCCAGTTCTCCCCGGGCCCGTGAGCCATGCTGACCATGTTGAGCATTTTCGAGATGGCCAGCATGGGTCACGGACCCGGGCAGGACTGGGCTGACGTACGCTTTCGTAGTATTCGTACTATGTTTTAGAAGTGGTAAAAAAAAAACAGAATAAAAGAAGATGTTATGCTTTTGTATACCTGGTAAGTTTGTACTGCCTAAAGCGGAAATCTACTTAATGGATTTAAGCACTTGTGGGTTCATTCTCAGGTGAATTTCCGCTTTAGGCCGTACCAACGTATTTACTACTACTTTGCCTTTACCCCTAGCGGGGCATAGCGCGTCAACTACTCCTGCGCGCCATCGTACTCTGTTCTGGGCAATGGGGCGCAACTCCCCAAAAGACTTACCCAGTACCTGACACTCCTTTGCCACAGATCGACGCCATGTGATTCGAGGACCCCCTCTTGGTCGGCCTTGGTTGGAAATGGGGTTCCATTTCATGGCATGCATAGCAATGCAGTTATCACTCTTCCGCAATGTGTGACCTATCCACTGCCATTTTCGCCTGCGTATCAATTCGTCGATTGGCATCTGACCCGTACGCCGACTTAGCTCTTCATTTTATATTGTTTCGGGCCAGAAAATTCTTAAAATTCGACGAAGACATGAGTTGACGAAAACTTGCAGCTTTCTGGTAACTCCTACGGAAACTTTCCATGTACTGCTCCCATACAAAAGCACTGATAGTACCAGGGAGCGAAACAGGCCCAGCTTGGTCTTGATGCTGAGATAACTGCCCTGCCAGATTTTGGACAGCATGCCGTATGCGCGTTTAGCCTGGTTGATACGACGAGCGATGTCCTGCTCCGTACCACCATTTTCGGCAACAATGCTACCCAGGTAGACGAAGTTGTCCACCTTCTCCACAGGCTGCCCATTAATATTGATGGCAATAGGTGTCCGATTTCTTTTCCGCAACGGCGGGCTAAGAACCTTGGTCTTGTTGGTATTAATCTTTAGCCCAACCTTGCTTGCCTCCCTCTCGAGATCTAACGCCATTGCGGACAGATCCATGATTTTGTGGGAGAGTAGGCATATGTCGTCAGCGTAGTCAAGATGTTGTAGATAAGATGTCAAAGTCCATTGAATTTCTCTGTCGAGTCCGGATAGGGCTGCATGCAACACATCGCCGATCACTATGAGGAATAGGATCGGTGAGAGGATGCACCCCTGCCGAACTCCACTGCGAATCTCAAAGTCCCCCGACACCTTACCTTTATGCAGAACGCGACATTTCGCGCCGTCATAGGTTGCCTTAATAATAGCCACAAGCTTCTCAGGGATGCCTCTCCTGCGCAAGGCCGCCCATATAGAATCCCGGTTCACACTATCGAAAGCCGAAAGTCGATGAAAAACAAGTGAAGCGGAGAATCGTATTCAGCGCATTGCTCGATGATGATTCGCAAGGTGTTAATGTGATCGACACAGGAGAATCCGGATCGAAAGCCAGCCTGCTCTTCATCAATTGTGCTTTCTAAGTGGGCCTTTAGTCTTTCCAGGACGATTTTAGCTATTATCTTGGCAACGGCAGGAAGCACACAAATGCCTCTCCAATTATTACAGTCTGTGAGGCTACCCTTCTTTGGAAGTTTGATGATCAAACCTTCCTTCCACTCAGTGGGAAAGGTCTCTGTATTCCACGCTTTATCAACAAGTGGGTGCAGCAAATCGGCAGTTACGCTTGGCGCTGCTTGATAAAGTTCGGCAGGGATGCCGTCAAGTCCGGCGGCCTTTCCTCGTTTTAGTGCAATAATTGCAGTGACTATTTCCTCTTTAGTCGGGGCAGTGGACCGTATACGCACATTTTGATGGTTAGCTAAATTATCTATATGAGACATTGTCGGGTTCAGTAGGGGCATAGCATTGTATTATTGAGATGTTCCTCATTTTGGTCCGGAACCTGGCGGTCAAGACCCTGTCAGAGACCGGTTCCCAGGATAAGAGACAGTTTCGCGCGGCTCTGGTTAAAAGGAGCCCCACACCTGACTCACGACGACTACCGGTAGCTTTACCGGAGTACAACATTACAGTGCTGCCCGTTGGAGAGATGAATTCTCCGCTGTTCCACCATCTTATCTCACTAACTCCTAAGATATTTAATTTGTACCTCAGAAATTCACTCTCTAATTGAAGAAATCGTGCGTTCTGGGGACCTTCTGATCCATTGTCCAGGAGAGTACGCACATTCCAGAATCCAATCTTTGTCATTGTACGATAGCTAAAAGTCGTAACCGTTGAGTCAGTCCTTATCCGAGGCATAGTTGACGTTTCGTTAGCATATAAAGATTTCGGATAGTGCAAGTTGCTGGCATACACATCCTGTCCTGTGATTGTCGGTTTTAACGACAGGCCCTCAAAGGGAAAGGCCGTGGTATTTTTTTTCACACCCCACACCACAGGGGTACCTCAACCAAATCATCGCACCGCCATCACTGGCGGCTTGACGTTGGTTGGCAATGGTCAGTGACCACTGCCGTTCCAGGGGGCGCCCACGCGGAGGACTATGGAAGAGGAGTTTTTGCCCCCCCCCCCCCCCCCCGTATTTAGTATGCATCATCTTTTTTTTTACTTTTTACACCACTTGCAACGAATTTTGACAGGAACTGCATGCAAATCGATTAAACTAAAGCATACTTCACACTCGAAAAATATTGTTTAAATTTTTGAACAACTACTACTACTCACTAAGTAGATAATTGCTCACAGGAGAGTTTTTTTACTTTTATTCTAGCAACTTTCATTACACCACTACCACCACACATCAGAGAAGTGAGCTTAGTGAAGAAAATTATAAAATGGTAAAATTATGTCTAATATCCTCATTTGAGGTGTGATCGAATGGGTATTTGGGCGTTATGGGGATTGGGAAACTATGTATTTTTTTCGAGAATTTTGTTTTATGGATTTTGGTTTGTTGATTTTGTGATTTTGGTTACCTAATTTTGTGATTGGAGATCAGACGATCCGGCGATTTATAGGAGAAGGTATAGATATCCTCTTTGAAAAGTTGACATAACAATCTGCATGAGTTTTCCGAATCGTTAAGCTGCTGAAATATTGTCATGGACCTTTCCAAAATTCTAACAACCAACAACCGTTTCTCCATATACGAGTATAAGGTGGCAAGCCAGCGTCATATTTTACGTATCTAAAGCTACATATGACTTTAATCGAAGTATTTCATGAAAACTTTTTAAGTTAGGTATTTTCAATAAAATTCTTGTCAAATTCCTCACAGTCGATTTCACCGATGCCTATATCAAGCTACCAACTCGTTTTTTTTCAATATCCTTTGTCGATATGCCTTTAATTTCCTTTTTTGTATCCCTCAACATTATATCCGTTCGCAGAACTACGGGATATTAGACAATATCATTTTTCCAACTGTTGCACGCCCTCGTAAAAGTACACAACCCTTCATACATATTCGTATATCCCCGTGGCAGGCACGGGGTTTGCTGTTTTCACTTTCGATTAGAAAGATTCCACATTAGGCACGTGTACGGATATGAGTACATACGCATATGAAGTTAGCTCAGCAGGATGAGGTGAGGTCCTTTGTAGCAAACGTTACACGAAATCTATGTTTTTCGGCGCGCTTCGGCACCTACAAACATTTGTGGGGTTGAAAACAAATTCTGCACTTTGGCGAGGGTGAGTGTTTAATGGAATGTCTATTTGCCGCTTTATTAAGGAGTGACATTGGTATTATTGACCTTTTGTCGCAGGACAAAAGGGTAGGCCATTTTATAATTTTTTGGAACATTTCGAATGATTGTTGATCCATAAAATATGGAGGTAAATTGAATGTTTGGAGCGAAGGTTCCCTGCTTTTTTTCAATAATAGATGGGTTCTTTTGCAGGTATCCAGGTCAAGGGTAGGTTACCCCGAGCTTTTGTGCGAAAAACGATGTATTTGACCCATAAAAGGTAAAAGCATGTATTTGACATGAAATAGATTTTGTCTCAGATAAAATTTGGATTTTATGTGGTGGGATAATTCCACTCTTTGCAAAATATTATAAACAAACTTCATTCTATTACATCAAGAGCAAGCATTGAACCTATCAAATGCAACTGTGATAGAAGAAACTAATTGATTCCGAGTAGTTTCCTAATATTTCGACAAAAATCGCTTTCCAAGTGGAAAAAATGTGGAATCCCATTGAATTTAATTGAGGTGAATTAGGTGAAAACACAGTGGAACATCATCGAGCGACCGAATTTCTTTTAGCAATCGGTAGATGCACCCTAAATAAAATCTTTACTTGTGCGCTATCCAGGTCAGGATTGGCCCTCGATAAATTATGAGGTTAAGCGTTAACCTATATAGGATAGCATTGTTGTTGTATTGCGTATCATTTCACTAAACTATACAGGTTAAGAAAATTAAAACAATGCGCCTAATATTAAACCGCAGGCAATCGTGGAAGCTCTGCTTGCCTTGGTGGTGGATGTACCACTCACCACTCTTGTTAATCTACCACTGACAAATAGAATCCTCTCTTCAAAACTGAGCGCGTTTACTGTTCGTAGGAGGGTTTCCAGGGGTACACCACTGGGTGGTGTGCTCTCACCTCACCTCATCGTTATCAACAGCTTGCTTATGGACGTGGAGAGGATAGGTTTCAAGGTCACTGCAGTGTTTTGCAGGCGGAGATTTCCGCGATTATGGAAGTCGTGGCGTGACTGGGTCGCAACACTGTGTCCACTACGGGCCTCACCATCCTCACGGATAGCCAAACCGCGGTTAGAGCATTGAAATCTGTGTCAACCACCTCTAAAACAGTTGCTGAATGCTGCTCGGCTCTTATGATGATGGGGGATTACTTCAACATCACACTGTGCTGGATCCCGGGACACAGTGGCTTCGTTGGTAACTGTAGGGCGGACGAACTCGCGACCCATGTGAGCAAACACTAACACTGTCATTGCTCGCGCACACGAACACCCTCTGTGCGTACATGGAGGCTTTGGCTAAACGCTCAAGCGTTAAAATGCGTTTTATTATTGGCCAAAAATGGTGAGACAAGTCAAAGACTTCGTCGCCTCCTGCATGACGTGTGAGGAAACCAAAGCTCCAAACTAGGTTCTAAGACCTCCGATGGGGAAACTCATTCCTTCTAATCGCATGTTTAAGCGTCTATGCATAGACTTTCTTGGGCTTTAAATCAGGCAATGTAGGACTAATCGTTGTTCTCGACCACCTCTCGAAATGCTCGTTCATCGAGCCCATACGTAAAATGATGGCGAACGTTCAAGTGGAGTACTTAGAGAGAAGAATCTTTCATGGGTTTGGCGTCCTGGAATTCATTACTACGAACAATGGTGTTCAGTTCAAGTCCGTAGCCTTCAAGAGCTTAATGGATTTATACGAAGTGAAGCATAACTTCACAGCTCTTTATTCGCCAAAAAAATAACGCATCAAAGCACGTGAATCAATCACTGGTGGCTGCGATTCGAGCGTATGTCACCCTTGATCAACGACATTGGGATTTAAGTTGTCGGCCATTAACAGCGCTCTTAGATCCGCTTTTCATTCTTCAGTTGGATTCGCGCCCTACTTTGTCGTTTTCGGGCAAAACATGATTTCTATTGGTTTTTCATATGCCCTGTGTTACGCAGTCTAAATTTGCTCGAAGAGCCCATAGTAGAGCTGACGTAACCAACGACGAAAAGTTTGAATTACGAAATTAACGTGGCCCCACTTGGACGGTGTCCTACAACTCTCTCCATCCCAACACAATAAAATGGTTCACGAATGACGGATCAGGTGCAGGCATGTCGGTTCCCACTGTCTTTAGAAGCGGCACTGTGTAGGATAGAAAGCAACTCTCTTCATCCTAACACAATAAAATGGTTCACGGATGGCTCCAGAATGGGTGAGGGATCAGGTGCAGGCATTTTCGGCCCAGGCCACAGAATTCTCAATCCTGGGAAATTTCTCCACAAACTATAAAAGTGGAAGTGCATGCCATTGAAGTTTGTGCGTGATTATGCCAGGCCACAGGTCATCAATAGGAACGGAGGAATCTTCACTGATAATCAAGTAGCCTTCAAGGCGCTGCTTAGTACACTCACCAGTGAAAGTCTTGTCAAGATATCATTTTCAAATAACCTCACAATGTAATGGGTCCCTTAGCACTCCAACATTGTATGTAGAACCAGCAGACGAGCTTGTTAGACGAGCATCTGACGACCCCTACATTGATCCAAACCTTTCTACGGTATACCAATCTGCCTCGTCAGCAAGCAAATCAGGGATTGGGAGCAATAGAGAGAGCAGCCTCGTTGTGGGAAGCTCTCCCTGGTATGAGACAATCAAAATTGTTAATCACGGGCTACTCCCGTAGCCGTTCCCATAATCTGCAGAACTTGAGTAGAAACAGAATTATATGCGGACTTCTCACAGGCCACTGTAATGAACCATATTCTGGTCCGGTTGTGCTGCTTCCACCGGCATATCAATGGCAGCACCATGAGTAATGATCTGTCGGTGGTACGAAACTAGAGGCCGAGGGTCCCAATATACCTGGACCCCGATGCGAGCGCGAAGGCAAGTGAGCCGTCCGCCAACCATTCCATCCTTATCGCCCCATTTTTTTTTTCCCCCATTTTTACATGCCCTGTTTGTGTTGTCTTCCGCAGGACTATGAATTTTTGTTAATACTATTCGTAAAGGACAGCGGCAACGAGCGGCGAAAACTCCGCGCCCAAGTCTCCCGAACTGAGCTACAGCAAGCAAAGGCTGCCGCTTAGCTCGTTAGAAGCCGTTTTCTTCGCCGGATGGCACGGCCCGACCTTCACGGCCATTATCCTGCCTTAGGCTCCGTCCCCACGGGCATCTTCGGATGCCCACCAAACCGTCCGCTACACCACTCGCCATCGAGCAGAAAGTTTCGGCGTTGCCTACCATATGGCCGGAGACGTAGCCTCAAGCAAACTCGACCATCTTAGTCGATTTCTCGAAAGGCGCAAATTGGATCAACAGACCCAGATGTCCTTTAGAATCGGGGCATAGCACAATAGACTGATGGTCGCAGTGCGTGTGGCTCTTTTGCAGGCCACGACTACTTCAGCGACTTTAACCTAATCTGATGTAAATACTCATCCAATGAATATCCCCAAAGATATTTTAATATAGGTTTCAAAAGGACCTTAAAGGAAATTAATTTCGTATAAAATAAAATAAATAAATAACTGGCACAACAGTCCAATTTGAACCACGGCCTCGAGATGAGTTAGCATCATCTCATTTTCTAGATCGTGACGGTTTTTTGTGCAGAGGTATGTGATCAGCAATACGCTCAACCGAGTTATTTACCCCATAATGGGTACTCATTTAACAGCTGAGTGGGCTCATAGTCCGACACGTAAATCCCCGGAATCGAACCGGGGCCCAGTGCGTTGAAGGCGAACGTGCTAACCGTTGCGCCATCCGGACTACGTATAAAATAAATACGGTAAATTCAAGAATGTAAAAAAAAATCTTACAATGCACTGACATCTGGGAGGAACGTCACGAAAATGAGAATATGACAACCCCATGGCTTAAGTTCCTCGTATTCCTAAAGTAACGAAAATCTATTAAACAAGGATTTTCTACAGAAAATTCACCGATGCACGATGAACAAACATGAACAAATCCTTCCCCCAACAGAACCATTATACGAATACCATGATTCCATTCATATAGTGCACCGCACCACACTCCACCCCCTACTCTACGCTATATTAAACATAAGTCTGCGGAAAGATATAAGGACATTTTACGTCGGCTGCCAAGGCAATATCTCCCTTCAGGAATATTCGACAATTTTATATCTCCCCAGAGTCTTGACATCCTTTTTCAATAAAGTACCCAAAACCACTTCTTCTATTATTTTTTTTTTCAAGAATACTACGTTTCTGCTGCACTCCTGCATTCGACTATGAATGTGAATTTGAGCGTGTTTGCGTGAAAAGTACATTATATAATAGTCGAGAAATGAATTGTACGTTATTTGGATGACAGATACAGAATATATCAAACATTGTCTATGTCTCTCCCTGGACCAAGAAAATCCAATATTCTGCACGTAGTACGAATATCCTTTTGATAGGTTGGCCACCTGCTCGTTACTAGGTGGAATAAATACATACAACAGAATTTGAGAGGGATTTTATGTGGGCATATGCCCACAGCCACCTTTTATTATTGTAAATAAGCCGTTTCGAAGGGAACATGTTACTAAATTGTTCAGAAGGAGGGATTCATCTTTGAATGGAAGATTGCATTCTTTTCGTAGTTTTCATATTGAAATATATGAAGGGCTGCTGCGAGCGGGGTTGCTAGGAAACTTCAACCCTATAGCGAAACGGCAAATCATTTGAGAAATTTAGGGAGAAATAGTATTGCGGGTGTGGAATTATTAATAATAAGGTAATAGTCAGCAGTTTTGTCTGTATTTTATTGCAGGATTGCTTTCTGATGGGCTATATTTTAATGTGATCACCATAGCATCCTAAAAAAAATTATAAAAAAACCTTTGCTCTTTGATTGATACGTTTTTGAGGTTGATTGGCAATATTTCGTGGCAATAATCGTTTCCCCAGCATAAAAGCTACAAAAATGGCTGCTGAATTCCATGATATTTAGAAGTTTATTCTAATTTTCAATACTGACTCTATAAACTCACGCATCTTCCTTGCGTCGTCGTTAATTTGCTCGTATCCAACCAAGCATCTCTGTTATCTGCTCTCAATACTGATCACTAAACTTTATGTCAAGTCAATATAAGCTTTGATGGTTATTCCTGATGCGTCTTCTTGTTGGAACAGATTTTATTGGATTACCGACTAGCACACTTTGTGAGCGCCCAAAACCACCAACCCTCCTCTGTTGGTTTTCGACGTTTTTTCCCCATTCTCAGGATGGTCCTTACTCCCTAAATTGTCATCCATCCATCCATCCATCTATCCATCCATCCCTTGTATGGATTTCGTATAACGCAATCAGTTTTTCGGAAATGATGATGTCCTTGTGTACGTATACACCCCATGGCAGTTAATCTGCAATTAGGTCGCGTGTTGGAAGATTGGAGAGCGTAGACAACATAAGATTTGCCAAGTTAATTGGAAGTAAGAACATTACAGCGCGAGTAACTGCCGAGATGATGTCAGTTGGATAGTATCTTATGTTTGTAAATCTCACAAGCAAAACGACTGGGAAATGAAAACATCATGAACTACCTAATGGCAAGACGTGATATAATAATGTTGTTCTGACCTAATCGTATCCTATCAGCAACAAAATTGAAGTGTCGTATTACTCAACCCTACACGGCTGGATTGAGTATTTTGATCAGTATCCTGGGAGATGAAACATTTATTGGATAATTTACATGTTTTAGTTGTACCGTAGAGTGTATGCGGAGTTAACATTAAATAATTTGGAATATGCAGAACCCTATTTTAGAGCGGTGTTTGTCAAGTGGTATAGGGGCAACGAGGCAATGTCGGTTAATTTCAATTTTACATTCAAACGATCTCCATTTAAAATTAGACGTGACTTTGTGGAAATGACTTTTCTTTCTGCTTGTGGAGAGCATTGGCAATAGGAGTTTTGATGGTACCGAATCGACTGGAAGTCGACGCGGCTACGACTCGAGGTCGCAAGCAAGTCTGCGTGTGCAACTGAAACTCGTCCTATTTTCAACATAAAACACCATTTCACTGGAACCTTTTAATTACCAATTCTTCCACGATATTTTCCAACAAACCGTGCTCATCATGCACGTCACGCTCATTTTTTCTCCGCTAGTTTGTAATGGGCTTACCACCTTCTCAGCAAAAGAAATTGCTGCCCTAACGGAATTCCCTTAAAGTGAATACGTGCATACGGGCTTGTCAGGTCAATGGCACTGTAACTGCTTCTGTCGGCAATGTAATTAGTGCATAATGCGAAAACTGCAACGCCGGCGGAAGAAATTGCAATGGCAAAGCGCATTAACTGTGTCCTGGGTAATGTGCTTTGCGAGCCATAGTGAAAGCAACGACTATGGCAGCACGAAATGAAATCTTGTCTGCCGCCAATACGTTGGTTGCGATTTTTTTTCTACATTTAAAGGGTTTCTCCAGAATGCCGCTAGATCACGCCACCTTTCCATCTCATTGTCTATCATTTCCGAGTTTTGGAAAAACGGAAAGAGTGATCCCTGTTTTAAAACCATTACACTTTTGTCTCCTGTGGCCAAGAGTCTTGAAGCGCTACTCCACCCTATATTTGCGAGCGACATTCAATTAGCCGATCATCAACATGGCCTTAGAAGGATGCACAGCACAACGACGGCTTTGGATGCCATCACACCAAGAATACACAATGGCCTCAATCGAGCACGTCCACGTCAACGAGCAATTCTAGTGGCTTTAGACTTGTCAAAGGCTTTTGACACTGTCAGCCACGCGTGTCTGCTATCTGACATCTGCGTTACATCTCTTTCGTCGGGAATAATTAAGAGGGTCGTCAATTATCTTCTCGGAAGACAGTCCTACACAGAATTTAGAACTGGGGAAAATTAAACAGGGTGTCCCCAAGAAAGAGTTTTATCTCCCACCCTGTTTAAGCTATACACGTCAGGACACCGGCGCCACCTGGCGGATTGGAAATCGTAAGTTACGCTGATGACTGCTCGATTTTGACGACCGGCAATGACATCACCCAAATGTGCCAGCACATAAATGATTATCTTCAAGAACTCAACAACTTCCTCATTAGCAAGAATCTTACTCTGGCAGCGCCGAAGTCGTTTGCTACTCTTTTTACCACCTGGACAAAGGAATAGTGAAGCTACAACTGGATATCGCAGTAGATGGTCAAACTATAGGGCTTTTCAATAAGAACGACGCATATTGTTTTTGACATTTCTCAAATAGGAGTGAAGTTGGCTTCGCAATTTTTTCACATTTTGAAACGTCAATCTATGCCATTTAATCATGGAGAGATACACGCTTCAACAACGTTTGCAAATTATTCAATTTTTTTTTATCAAAGTTGACGTTCTATTCCGACTACGTTGCGCGCACTTACGCCAATTTTCGGTCGACGAAACCGTCCAATAAGACGGACTATTGAACGTTTGGCGCAAAAATTCGAAACAACTTATGCATTGCATAATGTCCCAGTGCCTGTGCGACAACCTAATGCTCGAAATGAAGAAAATATAGTGGCCGTTCGAGAGAGTGTGTGTTCAACATCAGTGTGACCAGTTTGTGGTGGAAGGATTTGGCTCTCCGCCCGTATAAGATTGCGTTGACTCAAGAACTGAAACCAAACGACCATTTTAAGCGTCGCACATTCGATAATTGGGCTCTGGACCAGATGTAAGCTGACGACGAATTTCACAAGAAAATCATCTTTTCAGATGAAGCTCACTTCTGGCGCGATGGTTTTATCAACAAGCAAAATTGCCGCATTTGGTCGAGTGAGCAGCCTTAAGTGATGCACGAGACACAACTTTATCCGAAAAAATTAACTGTTTGTTGCGGTTTTTATGCCGGCAGCGTCATCGGCCCATTTTTCTTTTTTGATGAAAACGGCGCGCAAATAACCGTCAACGGCGATCGCTACAGGGCCATGATATCGGAGTATTTTTGGAACCAACTCGACGCTATGGACTTGAACGCTATGTGGTTCCAACAGAACAGCGCAACGTGCCATACAGCGTAAGAACACAATCGAATTATTGAAGATCAAGTTCAGCAAGCGACTTATCTCACGCAACGGTCCTCGCGAATGGCCGCCTCGTTCGTGCGATTTAACCGCTTTGCACTTTTTTCTTTGGGGTTACATTAAATCGCTGGTCTATGCCAATAAGCCAGCAACGTTAGAAGAGCTGCAGGCCAACATCGAACGCGAAATTCCTGGTGAAATACCAGGCCGATTTGTGAGCTCGAATCATGGGAAATTGGGTCCAGATGATTTGGTCGAAACTTGATCCTAGCCGCTCAGCTACACTGTTTTCACTGAATAGGAAACACACTGGCAGGATTGTGGGGGTTATTACAGGGCACTGTCATATCGGTGAGCTTGCCTGGAGGCTCTGCATTCCTCAACGACTATTGCCGGAGTTGTCAGGACGTAGATGAGGAGGAAAGCGCTCTGGGTCCTTGTTTTTTTCGGGATCTGGAGGACCTTAATGACACGAGCGTAATGCGCCTCAATCACTGTATCGCCAGCTCAGGCTGGTTTGGAACCTAGGTTTAATTAGGTGACTTTGGAGGTATCATAACGGACCCATGTGTGTCAGCCTCTTTACCTAACCTAACCTAACCTAACCAACCAACCAAGTGACAGCGAAAGCCGGTTGTCATTCTGCTCTCGAGATTCCTATGTACATAGTCGATTCGGCATAATTCAGGTTTGGAGACCGCGTCACACTTTTCATATCTGTAACACTGGTCAAATTTCAAACACATTTACGTTTTAAGGAATCAGCCCAAATTTACACGAACACTAAATTAGCAATCCTACTGAATATAAACTCAACCACCCCAAAATACTTCCCCCTTCCACAATCATCTTCTCATATGCGCTATCATGCCATGATGATGTCAAATCATCGCCAATGGCAAAACACTATCTATGTATCTATTCATCTTGACAGTGACTGACCGTCATAATGTCTGTTGCCTGCCAACAAAAATATTTCATCCATTTCAATCTCGTGGACAGGACGTGACATAGAAAAAGTGACAATGGTTTTTTAGGCAACCCGAAGGATCATTTTGTGATTTTCCAAAGATGCGCGATACCCAGTGGAAAATTGGATTGATTTCAGTGTGACCTTTTGTGTGTCCAAGTTTTTTTTTTGTAGGCTTTTAGGCTGATTGTATTTTCAAGCATAGACATAATTTTACTTAAAAAATGACTTATTCAAATATTTGTTAAGCACCGTCATAATTCTCGATTTGAGTACGCGTACTACGAGAACTAGCCGCGGGTAATGTTTCACGTCGAGTAATCTCCGGTACGTTCAGATTCCACGGCAGGAATCTTTCAACGTATCCATCCTAAATTCCGCATCCTTTTGGGAATGTGGGAATTCCGACTCCCATCTTGGCCATCTCTTCAAAAGAATCTCTTCAGGAGAAGGACACGTTCCTTTTTTTTGTGCTGCTATACTTTCCAGGCAGATTGTCCATGAATTTATGAGAGAGTATTACCATCATCCTGGGAAGAGTGACACCCGAGCCGAGTATGGTTAATTTTATGACTGTTTATTATGGTGGCTTGCCGCATCACAGTGACATGAATGTTTTATTTACGACGAAGAATGACTCGTCTATAAAAAATGAAACCCAATATTTTCGGGTCCTTATATCCATCGCATTGGGAATTTTATCGAAAAAGGATTTACATTGATGTGCGAGCGTGTGTATGGGTCGAGTGAGTTTGACGGCATCCGCATGGCATTGATGATATGCCCAAGAATGGTTTGCGATGGAGCAGGAGCTGATTAAATTTGAAAAATATAAAATGGGCGTTTACCCTTTTTTTAGAGGCGAGAAAAAGAATCTACTTAATTTCCGTTTGACATATATTAAAGCGAATGTTAATGGATTCAGGCGTTTATCAATGTCACTGCGATGTGTCGACGAAATTGGAAATGTGCCAGGGGAAATGAATAAATGAGTGAATTACCAACGTAAGGTTTGTTGGACTCGTATGCGCTTACTACCAATCTCCGGGGACGCAGTCTCAAATTTTGAATGTGTTATGGAAATTTTCGAATAATAAGACCGTCCATTAGAAACTTTATATTCAGAAGCGTGCAAACAGGGCCATCATGGTACTGCACGGCTGTAAGAAGGCTATTGGTAAAACATGGGGTTTGCTACCTAAGGTTCGGCATTGGCTTACGTGTCGGTCTTTCGTCCGACAATGTCGTACGGGCTGATGGTCTGGTGACTTGGCTTTCGTACTAAACCTAATCGCAATCTGCTGTCCAAGGTGCAGAGGGTGGCTTGCGTGGCAATTAGCGGGGCTCTCCGGACAACTCCATCGGCGGCGATGCTTGGGCTGCTTCCGGTAGACATTCTAGGAGTACGAATGGCAGTAAATGCAGCCATTATAATTCAGGAGACCGGTTTGTGGAGTTTCTTGAGTACTGGTCACTCAACTAACCTGATCGTTTGAGATATCCCAGCTTCGACAGGTTACACCTCAACAACGTACCGATTCGAAAAGAACCATGAGAGCCTGATCCCACAATATAGTCAATGGAAATCGGGTTTTCCTCCATTACCGAACTCGTTAAAGATTTATACACACGGTGCTCAGACAGCTGCGCAGCACAATCCCTACTCAGTTGCTGTCTGCCTCCCAGTATGCTTACTAGCAGGGAAGATCAGCGAATACGGCGATACATGCCTTGATAGGTTGCATCGAAAAGTCTCTTGAATACGTTGTATACGTAAATATACGTTGGTTGCTTTTCTGGATATTGAGGGTGCTTTTAATAGAATAAACCGGTGGCTATCATTGCAAAGCTTGGTATATAGCACATGACTCAATATGCAAGCTTATTATTCTGTTGCTAATTTCGAGGGTGATCTGCACAAAACTTGGCACAACATCTGCGAGAAGGCATGCGGGCAAGGGAACTCCTCAAGGTGGGGTCCTCTCTCCCCTTCTTTGGAATCTGGCGGTCAATAAGCTGCTTGTGAAACTAGAGGGGCTGGGGTGTATACCAACTGCCTATGCCGATGACATTGCAATCGCTTTCTCGGTTAAGTTCCCATGTGTTCTCAGCGACTTAATGCAGAGGGCCCTGTATGTTCTGGTAAAGTGGGCGAGTGAGGTTGGGGTTAGAGTGAATTTGACAAAAACGGAATTTGTTCTATTCACCACTACGAGGCAGATCACGATTATCACTGATAGCCAGGCTGCGATTAAAACCCTTATATCAGGAGTACGTACATCCAAAACCTCAACTGAGTGTCGAGTATGCCTTAGGGAGAGGTGCTACTTTTTCAATATTGTTCTGTGCTGGATTCCTGGTCACTGCGGCCTAGTAGGGCTAAGGAGTTTGCTAAATAGGGAGCAACCGATGCAATACAGCTGGTTAGCAGTAACATCCCCATCTCTTGAACTCAAATAAAGTTGGCCGCTTACAACAGGGCCAACTTAAGATGGTCTGAAGGCCTTACATGTCGTATAGCCAAGCACATTTGGCCAAGGTTAGACATACTACTGTGGTGTGGTGGTGGGTAGACATTGTCTCATTGGTGAGCACGGCAGGGGGCTTCGGTTTCCGCATAGTGATTTCTGTAGGAGCTGTGGAAACTATTTTTCATCTTCTTTGCGAATGTCCGGCGCCGGTAAGCAGGAGAATGCAAACGCTCGGTGACTAATTTGTTGATCCTCTGGGGGAGGTGGGTCGACTCCTCCTTTTCGGGACTGACTCCGGATGGTTTTAATTTTATAGGTGGGCTGAAATCTCTTTTGCCATCTTAGGATACGTATCATAACGGACCTACGTTTTTTCGTCCAAGTGTGCTGTGCTGATGCGGCGGCCCTCTGATCTAACCTAAGAACGTTCACTCACCGTTCGGTTCGACCTCTGCTTGACATCTACATAAGTACTCCCGATATCCAAAGCAAATGAAAGGAAGCCCATACACGGGTCGGCAAAACCTTGACGCGACTGCGATCGATTCGAACTTTGTCCAACACAGCACATGCGACATATTTGCTACAGAATGTAAGAATTATTTCTCTTTTTTTAATGAGAGAAAAACATACCTTATATTAATGAACATAAACACCAACTAGCTTACCTGAAAGTAAACAGAATAAAAATATTTTATTTTAATAAAATAAAAATGTTGATTGAAATCATTAAAAATGTTAGTTTCTTAAATTAAATAATTAAATTCGAGATGACGATCTTCAGTTGTCTTAGCCGGTGAAAAAAAAACCGTAACTCACACAATGTTGCTTCTGAGGTTCGAGGAGACCGATAATGACTTTGGTAGCGGTTTTCCGATTAAGATTATAAACGAGTAGCGCACATGGACAAGATCAATTGATCCATTCAAGAGCTGAACCGCTTCGCGAACAATCATCCTAACGAACTATCCACAAAAAAAGCGTGGCAGAAATATTCATCGTGACATTCCCCCTCCCCTAATCAATTTGTGGATGGGGTCAGCTTAATTCAGATAAGTATTTTGTAGACATAGCCTAGGGAATTTAATCCTTTGTGTCTTCCTTTTATTTTCAGATGCCGCAGGCGTAAAGCATCCTGATCACATACTCCCAAGGATTTGGATGTCATGGATGAGACGATGATGATGATGACGAGGTGGAGTTTCCTATCAAGGTTAATACACCTGACTATATGCCGCCAGTAAGCCTATACCACCAACTACAATATAATAACTTTATGCTAGTTTTTCAGATACTTGATGCGATTTCACGCGGATAATAATGACTTCATATTCTTTTCTTGTAGGTTAACACGATGTGGTGACAATTTATAGGCTTGCAATTGATGAAATGGGCATAATCCGGCCAAGGAAAAGCCTACCTCCGCTACATATGTAAAAAAAATAAATGTATCTATAACTCATGATTGAATAAAAGTAAAAAGCTCAGAAAAAAAAGCTTGGTAGATGACCCGAGAAGATCATTTTAAACTCTCTCATCAAAATGAGACCGATCAATTACAAACTAACGGTACTTTTCTTACAAAGAGCCTTACGAGTACCCTACTTTTCACGTTTTTTGAGTTATTTTTTTACGTGTAAACTTCAGATGAGAAGCTGCTTCAGTTTTAGTAAGATAAGCATAATCAGACAAGAGGAACGCCTATCTCCCCTACAACTGCGATAACTTTCGATAGAAATAAGCTGGCGACTTTAAATTTTGAACAAATATTTAGTAGTAGGTATTGAAAATGGGGCATTATTGGACCAAAGTAACGCCTACCTCCCCTGCAAATGTTATCTCAAATGTATGGTAACTTTCCATAGAGTGGAGCTAGCGACTTGAAATTTTCGTCAAATGCTTGTAGTTCATTTTGGGAATGGTCAAGATCCCATCTCCCCTATAAAATTGTGGCGAAAAGAGCCCAGTCGTTTCCCAATGGCGCCTACCTTCCCTACATAGATTGCTTCGTCGTAGCTTTGTCGGCTTAATTCGGTTCAAACTGATCATATAGGGAAGGCACTTTTAACGCATACGACAGTTGCCTATTTGAAGTTTTGGCGTCAGCCCTAAGTATGCACAGGTCTAGGGTATTTACGCCTCGAACTCGGGACTTTGGGCCCACTTCTTATTTTTTTTAAGACTATGATTTGTGAAGGTACATAAACACCCCTCGACATTCAGGCAGCATTTACAAGGGACGATTTCACAAGCAGTTTAAGAAGCGGCACATCGCTGCCGCCGCGCTTTATGAAGCGGCGAGATTCCTGTCAACTGCGCCGGCTGCCGCTGTTTGCCTTTATAGAGAGCGATATGCCACAGCTCAGACCGCTTGTGAAATCGCGCCTTCTATATACTGCCTTACACTTGACCTATACCGTTTGAATTTGCATGCTTATTGCATATCTTGACCCAATTGTCAACAAAAAATTCTCCAATCATATCTAATTGGATCCTACTTCAGAGTATTTCAAATTTAATACATACGAATACGTTGATGACTACACATCCATCCCTGATACGCAGAAAAAGGTTTTCGCTTTGAAAATCCAATTCATCGATTTGATACCAATAAAAAAAGTACTCGACACAAGTGTCACTTCACTGAGCCTGGTGTATCTATCTCAATGCCGTCGCCTCGAGGAGCGGTTGTACAGGTGTATAAAAACAAATATAGGTGAAGTAAAAAAAAAGAAGAAAATCGAAGTCCTCATCACTTCGACATTCCCACTTTTCATTTGAAGTACACTCACATAAAACTATTTTGATCATATCTCATCCTCTTTCGCTGAAAATGTTTCGAAATACAATTTTCCGGTGAGGTTCCTTTCTTCGGTCGTGTCATTCCATTTTTTGTCTGTCTCTCTCGAATATCCTTTCAGTGTTTGTGGCGGAAAAGTTTGATGCTTCCGTAACCGGGGGCAAATTCAGGAGGTACTAAAATCCTCAAGGCGGTGATAACAACAACTTGTCATGACTATCATTTCCATTCTGTATGCCAACAAGGACTACGGCCACGACCGACGTTGCGTATCTCACTTTGTACGGAGTAGTGTGGCAAATAATGTTAGCCCCCGTTGGGAAATCTCCTGTTGCCTGAATGCTGTTTAAGGTTCCGGATAAAGGACACATGACAGTAAAAATGCAAGAAAAAAAATGTCAACAACAAGAATATTGGCCTCCGGCAAAAAACGCAATAGTGGCCAACAAGCGAAGAGTTGGCGACAATGGAATAAAGTCCTCATGATAAAATACAGGAAAGAAATTGAAACTCCTTCAGGAACTTTCCGAGTTGGAATGAAAGCAGGTAAAAAGTATGAAAATTGCGATGTTTTCACATTTTGGTAAGCAGACAGGGGCATAATGAAATTGAAAGGAGAAATTGTATTTACCCGGGTGTTTTCCCATGACGACGGCAGAACTGAAAGTGAGAGTGGCAGATGAAAAAAAAAATTCTCAAAATATGCAGAAGACAATGAAACATTCCGAATTCTTTTCGGTGCTCTTGAACTTCATCATCTCATCCTAAATCCAAGAATAACTGAATTGAATTCTATGAACGACCTTTGGTAGGTCTCGCTTTATCTACTCTACAGAAACAAATTTTCTCAAGCTCGAAACAAAAAACTTCTTTTGAATCGTATATTTTTAAATTAATTAGCCGCATATTTCATTTAGAATCAGTACCGTCAAAATTTCAATTAAAAAAAATGACTGCTTCCAGCAAGTAACTCCCATAGGGATATAACAGAGGGCGAATATGATTTTCATTTATTTCTTGTAAATTTCTTCATAATACTCTAGGGATACTTTGTCAAATTAGCATGACAGGAAAGTTAGAAAATTAATTTCTGCCCGACAGCGAAAAACGAATAAAAAAAAACACAACCTAGATACAATCGTAGAAATTGCGAAACTCCAGTCAACAGGACACAAAAGGCGCAAAATACTTCTTGTCGTGGAATTATGAAAATTTGTTCATTTTGTCAGTCGACAACGCGTCGGAGACCCTTATTTGTTTCATCATCAACGCCCCTATAGTCGCAGTCGGTCATCCCGAGACGTTGTTGGTGAGGCAACAAATTGAATAATGAAACGAGCAAATTTCGTTTCAGATCCTTAAACATTTTTTAATTGTTCGCGGACATAGTCAATTACAAATGTTGCAAAAGCTTGGCCTTATTGTTTTGCTGCTGCCGACAGGGAAGAAAGGATCTCGCGGCGTTCGGGAGCAGCTGGAACATTAACTTTGTGCCTTTTGCAAATGGATTTTTTTCCGGTATTTCGTTACGTTATGCATTTCGCATTCTGTTTTGCTGTAACGAAGACTAAATTGGGGTTTTTTAATTGTCAGGCGACAGTATTTTATGGCAAGTGTTGGAAGTTAATGAAATCAGTTGCAGGTGACTGGGTACTGAGATTTGGAGGTAAGAAAAATTCGGTGGAGATTCATTTTGGGGTACCAGGATGTAGAAAGTTTGCTCCAATGTAACATTTGTTCACCCCGCAGTGTGGGAGACGGAGGCGGCTTGGTTGTTTAGACCGGCCAGGGTACAAAGTACAGTCATTTCCACAAGACCGTATACCTCACAAAATAAAAACAAAATGTTACAAGTAAGAAATTTTATTTTTTATTGAAAGTAAATACAAAATACATTTTCGCAATTATATTTAATACATGGTCCAATCGCCGTCACTATTGATTATTGACTGGCATCTTCGGTGACAACTTTCGGCCAATTTTTCCGCGTAGTCTGTCGATAAGTTCTTCCAAATTTTTTGTAGCGTTCGCCTTAAATGTGCTTCTCCTTTTATTTGCTTTCCTTGAAGCTTCTGCTTCATTAATCCCCAAACATTTTCGATTGCGAAGGCCAATCAAGTACTTCTATGTTTCGGATCGTTATCTTCTTGTAGAAACCAATCGGTGTTGTCGTTGCCATATAGCATCCTATCAGACTTCAATAATCCTTTCTTGTACAAAATGATCATCCTTTCAGCAGTAAGAATTCCGGTAAACGTTATTAATTTTCCGAAACCGGGTGCAGAAAAGCATCCATAAACATGGACCTTCACAGGGTGTTTAACGGTTCGGTTCACGACAGCTTCTCCTTTTTGTGACCACACTCGTCTCCTGAACGTATTTACAGCAAAACTTGATTCATCCGTAAAGATCACGTTGTCCCAATCACGATCGATGTTTTCCTTAGCCCACTCTACACGTCTTCGCTTCTGGTGTTCGGTAAGTAATGGTTTCATCAAGGCATACCTGGTTTTGATGTTTTCCTCTTGTAATCTTCGCCGAATCGTATTCAAGGACACGTAAATATTCTTCTTCGATAACATTTCCTTTGCTTGCACTAAGGTAGTAACGGACGGATTTTTCTTAAAAATATCAATGATGGCCTTATCCTGGTTTTTGAAGTGCTTCGGGTTTTACCCCTACCAGGTAGATCGTCTACATTTCCAGTATCTTTAAAACGCTTTATCCACTTATTCACAAACTGTGTCGAAACTTTCAGGTACTTTCCGGCCGATGCAGGTGTCATTTTTGGTCCTTTCGGATGACTTACTGAAAAAACACAGCTTCGAATCGTTTTTTGTAAATCGCACTCATTTCACTTGACGTCTTATCACTCTCCTACTTGAACTTAGAATGACCAAATTTATACAATGCGAAAAAGAGGAAAAATGCAGGTAACTAAAAGTCCCCCACCACTCTTTGAGAAATGGTGCATTAAAAAGTTACAAAGTATACGCTCTTGTGGAAATGACTGTATAATACTAATTTCTCCTCAGTAAACGGCTTTGGGGCGACCGATAGCGCAGTGTGTTGAGGCATCAGTCTCATGTTTGACTACCGGCGTTTCGGGTTCGAATCCCGTCCACGACGACGTTCGTGGCCATGGATGTGCAGGAGGTGCATGCTGGCAGCTGCATTCTCTGAAACCAGTTTATGCCAACGAAACGTCAACTGGGCCAGTTGTCAATGTCAATTCGCAATAACTGACGTTCTAACCGAGCGGGAGTTCGAAATGATCGAGTTTTCAATCAGTTCTAAGGACGGGCCACTGTGAAACCGATCCGAATGACAGGCCACTGTACAAAAGAACGTGCGAACGTGGTAGTGAAGGGAATTGGCGCCATTTTTATCGGTCGCTCACGTACTCGTGATTACTCGCAAAAGGCTGTGCCACGCATCCCCAGGGAATGACATTTTTTTTTTGTATATAATTGTTCGTATCATCTGGCCACAGACTTCACTTTCGGATCACTCTCCTAAGGAAGAAGAACATTGACGTAGGACCCGTTTACGAACCATGGACAGTCAACAGCCTAGACGTCAAAAACTAGAACCTCTTTTTTGCAGTACTTGGCAATAGGAGCTGCATCGGAACCAAGAAGCTCATCAAAGCTTCACATATGTCCTGACCTGAGCACGACAGACCTTATATCTATAGTCATAAAGGTGGAAACGGCCACTGGAGAAGTGCTGCATATTTCGCGCGGATACAAAGTTAACGATCGACCCGCACCAACTGAGGAACTATTGTACCTAACCTAAGAAGTGACTACTAGGAAAGCAAGCTTACTATAGGAGCCGATGCTGAACTTCGACGAAAAACCAGCGGATTTGATCAAAAAACGGTCATAACAACAGCATACCTCCACTTCGAGCGGGTCAGTAGTTATCTTGCTAGGATTTATCAACCCATAGCCTTGCAAACTGTTAAGCCAGCCTGAGTTTCTGAACTTTCTGGCTTCGCTAGAAAAGAAAGAAATAGGATGCAGTGCAATTGACTTTGTTTTGGACAATTTGCTCGCCGTTAATATCAAGACAAAGCAGATTAAGCGTTATGTCTTAGGAAGTAAATAGAGTTGTTCGCAAGGTCCGCACTAATAACAACGCTAGCTAGTCTTTGGCTCTTATACAGCAAATTGCAGTAAGTGACATTGTTAAGGGCACCTTTAGGGTTGGGCTGAAAGACTACCAACGCATAGTACTTGCAGCCAAGAGAACTCTCGATGTAACTTACCAAGTAGTACAAGACGCGCTATGCCCCGCTAGGGGTGGGGTGCTACCGAAACGTCAACAAGGCTATGCAAAAGATGGTGATGCGCCCATGCTTCTGAAGGGGTAAAGGCAATTAACAACAACAAGGTTGAAAAACATATGCCGAGGGATGAATGGTCAAGAGGTTGCTTGGCCGCTAGTAAACTGTCAACCAGCCAACATCCAGATTAAACCAGACTTCTGATGGCTAATTGGATGAAGTCGCCAGCAACTGTCCTTGCCAGTTACTCGTGGGTTTCAATTTGAAAAAAAAAATCAAATCTGAGTGTCTTGCAGCTCCAAATGTATAAAACACAGTTTCCTCTAAGCTGCCGAATATCTCATTGCTCGGCGGAGCCTCCAGGCTCGCTATTGAGTTTGTCAACGGACTGGCCGTCAAACGGTACAGTCCCTCTGCGTCGTTTTAGGACTTCTTTAGTCCAGACGACTTCCAGCTCTTACGCTCTAGCATAAGCTCTGCTCCCGAGGGCTCGCATTCGAAGAAATCCGAACTGACATGACGGTCGTAGATGAAAGAGTCAGCCGTATGGATTTGAACCCAAGTAGCGGCTATAACAAATTAACAACTGCGTAAAGGCGCAAATATAGGATGGCTGTGGGTGATAGCCTTTCTAAAGAAGATAGCCCTTCTACGTTCAGGGCGTAAGTCGCCGGTTAAATGGGGTTCTGCTCAGCTTATGCAAGTGCTACCTCCCTAACAACCGATACAGGTGGCTATCATCGACGTCACGATAGGCCCGATGATCAGGACATCAATTTTGAGGCCTGTATTCCACATACAGGTTTGCTCTTGATGGTCTGTACTAAAGCCGTGACAGCTGGATGGGTGGGGAAATGAGCGATCGCCATTTCACTTGTGCAGGAAAAGGCTTCCTTCATCCACATGTTACACGTGGCTATTATCAGCGCAGTTTTATGGTCTCCAATGGAAGGGAAATTGAAGCTCAAAATCGTCTTCCACCCGACAATTGGAGGGTCTTAAATCAGCGAAATAGTGAGGGACTGGCTGCACCTCGTCCTGGCAGTGGATGATGCTTTGATAAGCCATTGCTAGGTAATTGACGGATTGATTAAACCTTTTGGCTTTCATATATTGAGCACGGAAAAGATAACAACCAAGCCAATGTACTCTTTCAAGGCTCTTTAACAACAAACAAAAACGAAATGACCGCTGAAGTCATTCATCACAGTGTAGCTTCTTTCTCACATATCAAACCACCTGTTATACCTCGCTCTTCAATACCTATACGTCCCAAGAGGGAAGACACACACGCCCTGAAGTTTTTTTTTCCGTTCGGGTTTTCTTATTCTCCACTGAATAAATACAAATATTCTTCATTAGTTAAATTCACCAAGACTACAGACACCACATCCAACCAACCACATGGACCAAAACCAAACCACGATAGAACATTTTTCTCTGAATCTGCCTAATTTTCAGTTTATATATTTCTTATCGTGCGTGGAGCTCAGCAAATATTTAGCTCAGGACTAATTAATGGCTTTACACAAGCCAAACGTGCCCTGATCCCAAATAGGGTCGATGTGAAGATAATACCCGTTACCTTGTCCATTCACAAGAGTTGGAAAGTCACTCCACCACATTATGTTTTCTTCGTTCAAGGACCTACTACCTCTCTTGTTCTTTAGCCTGCGATCCGTCGTGTCCTTTTTCTCCGAGTTCATTCCATTACGATGAGCTAACCAGCCTCCGAAAAATTGCAATGCTAAAGCAATTTATCATAATCCTTGCGAATTCAAAAAAATGGTTTTATCGTATGGTAGGGGATTTAATTTTTGCCAAGGATCTCTTGTTTGTTTTACGAGTTTAAGGTTGTTTGTTTATGATGGCGATGATGATACGGCAGATAATGATGTCTGTGTGTGTAGCACCCAATTTGGTAGGGCGAAAACAGAGAAAATTTTTCTCTGGCTCGATACAGGACGGTATTGAAATTAATGATACACTCGAGTGTTTTGTGTCTAGACAATTTGTTGCGTTGTAGCACTTGTTTATACGAATATTTTGTATTGTTTGACGCATGAAATCAACATGATGCTATATAAGAACTTCCATGAAATTCACCGGAATCAAGGACGTATTGTTTATCAGTTCCATGCGTCGATAAATTCGTGGGAGATTTTCTAGAATTATTTCGGAATAAATTTTCGTAAAGGTGTCATGGTGTCGGCTAGCATCTATTTCTTTCAATTTGCGAACAACAGCAGGAGCCAGTAACAAAGATATTTAAATTGTTCCCCCGAATATATACTTAACCTATATATTTACCGTTATTTTTTCAGCTTATTTGCCTCAATCTGATCATCTGTAAGTAAGGATTTATTTGAATTTCAGATATCTGAACGAATATAAGGGAAATAGGGAAAGGTCGTTACCCATTATAATGCGAATAACCATGACGACGGCGGGATTCGAACCCGCCAAACGCCGATATGATGAGAAATCAAACTGACGCCTCAACGCACCGAACTGCTGTCCTCTCCTGGACGGTAGGTAGATAGGCCAATTAAAAGTTGAGCCGGTGAATACAGATGCTCTTGTTGCATTGTAAAGTCGCGAACATTGCATATCGGCATCAAATATGGTAGTGACTATTCCTTTGTTTTTTGGCAAGATATGTACACAAACCTAAAGTCCGAAGCAAGCTGTATGTTCGTTTGTTCGTCCACGTCCTATGGTCCGATCCTAACAAAATTTAGGATGCAGGTTCCATGTGTGATACTAAGTGAAGTCCAGTGACGACCTTTTGCAATCTCAACTGAACTAACGGAACATTGTGTAATGTTCAAATCAGAGAGATTGTGGTCTATATCTTTTCTTCGAAAGTTCGTTATTGGGTATTTCCCGTAGTCTGACTTCTAAATTTGGTGTGTGATTCTAAGTACCACCCCGTGATGTTTGGGTGCTGGTGCAGGTGCGGACACCAGAACCTCCTTAGTCATGAAATTAAGTCGAGATCAAATCTAACAAACGGGGGATCTTTTAGGAATCGGGGTGATGAGACCAATGAACTGGAGTTCTTATGAAGGTATTTTAAGTTATATGGTCAGTACAACAGGACTTTTTCAGGCATGTAGGGTAATTGATACTAATCCCAACAAATATGGGAGTTTTCGAAAATGATGTGATGAAACCAATCGTGACATATAGGACAAAAAGGAGTTAACGGCATGGCAGTAGAGCCCATTCAAGGAACTGTAATGAACCATATTATGATCTGGTAGTGCTGCTCCCACCGGTAGATCGAAGCAGCACCTGATGAGTAGTGATCTGTTGGTGGTACGAAACCAGACGCCGAGGGTCGCCATTACACCCGGACCCAGGTACGACCGCGTGGGCGTCTGATCCGTCCGCCAACCATTCCATCCTTATCGACAATTTTTTTTATTCCCCATTTTTACCTCCCCAGTTTGTGTTGTCTTCCCCAGGCCTATGCATTTTTGTTAATACGTAAAGGACAGGGGCAACCAATGACGAAAACCCCGCCCACATCTCCCGAACTGAGCTACAGCAAGCATAGGCCGCTGCTTAGCTCGTTGAGAGGCCTTTTTCTTCGCCAGATGGCTCAGCCCGACCTTCACGGTCACCTTCTACGCACTGGGCCCCGGTTCCATTTCGACTGAATGCGGTAGTTTTCGATGAAAAAGGGTATTTACGTGTCGGACTATGAGCCCACTCAACTGTTAAATGAGTACCCATTTATGGGGTAAATAGCTCGGTTGAGCGTGTTGCTGATCACACACCTCTGCACAATACATACCGTCACGATCTAGAAAATGAGATGATGCTAACTTATCTTGAGGCCATGGTTCAAATTGGACTGTTGCGCCAGTTATTTTTTTTATGGACCAAACAACACCAGCATATTATTGTTGCAGACTGGAGTCGAGTAAGACTCTTTTTTTTAATAGTCGACCATGATTTTATACCATATTTGTAATATTTTACAGGTATTCTTCTCCGATGAATCGACCTTCCAGATTTTCACCGACAAAAGCTCATTTATCCGACGACGCCCTGGTGAGCAGTTACATTCAGATTGCCTTGTAGAGAGGCTTAGACAGCCGGTTAGTGGTATAGTGTGGTCTATTATCTCGGCAGAGGGTATGGGGCGCCTTTGCATTGTCGAGAGAACCATGAGGCAGGATCAATACATGCGTGTCCTAGAAACTCGATTGGTTCCGCAGCTCAAGGAATCGTTCTGTAATACAAAAAAATTTAATTTTTATGTACGATTCAGCTCCGTGCCATTGGCATGAAGGGTCACGATATTCCTGAACGAAAAAAATACCGGTATCAAAGCGAGTGTGGGGTATTTTTTTACAAATTGTCATACTTGTGACGTCACTTTAGGGGTGATTGGGCGATGAAGGACACCAACACCCAAGACTTTTAAGCTTGGCTTGAGGCCCTTTAAAGAGTGCTGTAGAAATTTATGAAGATATTGGAAATTCCGATGAGTTCCGCAGGATCAGAACTAGTATGGGGTATTTTTCTTTTTAATTTTCATAATTGTGACGTCACTTGTGGAGTTAGTGGGCAATGAAGGACACCAACACCCAAGAGTTCTGAGTTTGTCTGGAGGTGCTTTAAGGAGTGCTGTAGAAATTGCGATGAGTTCGATAGTGTCAAAGTGGGTACATGTTATTTTCTGAGATTTCCATCCGTATGATGTCACTTAAGGGGTGAGTGATTCTTGACCTGTATGGGGTTTGTTGATTTATGAAACAGATTTAAACTTGATTTGATCAATGGGAACTAACCTGCATTGGTTAAAGTTCAAATCGTCAGGTTGCAACCCCCGAATTCAATTTTTTTATAAAATTTTTATTTTTACAGAACTTTTTCTAAAATCAGTCAGGAACTCTAGAACTCTTTATTATCCATCGATTTAAAGTATTAGAACTATTTTTGCATGATAACAGTTTTTGCGTTTAATTGACACCCAAAAATTGTATTATGTATTAAACTATCGCCGTACATATTCGATAACTATAGAACTATTGCTAATAAGCAGAGAACTCTTGAAGAACTCCAACTTTTTAAAACTTTGGGTGCCAACTTTCTGGTGGTTGAGTTGTATTAACAGTTTCACGACTTGTGCGCCGAGAAATCCGTCAAATTTCGGAAAATGGAATCGGCTGGTCATGTCGAATAAATGCACAATGAATCCTGAAACAAATGCCAAAGGGTAGCGCCCAAGGAAATCGACTGCATGGAAGACCTCGTGTACGATGGGAGGACTCCATTGATACAGACCGCATAAAGCTTCTACGATCTTCGAAGTGGAGGACACGATCGCGTGATCGAAGAGCCGTATCCAGGACGCCGGGACGCCAAGGCCCGATGCGGGATAGAGTGCCCATGATGATGATAATGATGAACGTACCAATGAGCATCGCTACTTCTTGCGCCATTTTTAATTAGGTATAAAAATTACCTTCTTTCATATGGTTGTCCTCTAAATCAACCTCAGATTTCCACATTTCCAGCTTTACACCCGTTATACCAATTCGGAAGCAATTCTTACATTCTCATCCTGTTACATATCAAATCATCGGGAAAATAATTGAAATGTAATGGTTCTGACGCATTAGCTGTGAATAATTTCAATTGATCTGCAAAAATGATGCGGTCTGATTATAACTAAAATGAGCTCAAAGGCCATCGCAGACAATACGCCAGCACATAATGGCTTAATTGAAATGTAATGAATACGTAATTGAACGTGAACAGTTGTTGAGTGGCGCCTTTCAATTGAATGCAATTAAATGAAATTTTCTGGTCTTTAATGCACATCCCTTGGTTGTTTCATAGAACGTGGATTACATTTTCATATACACGTTGGCATCAGTACGGGGCGGCGCTGCGGCAGATAGAATTCCAGACGATTTGTACAGGATTGTCCAATTACTACGCTGACCTGAACACCATTCGGTCGTATCTACATTTAATGGATATGAATGTTGATGTTTTCCATGTAATAGTCAAGGACATAAATTACGTGAGAATATTGCGGCTGAATGAATATCTCGACAGTTCAATACCGGAGATATTGTGCATACGTCATTTTAAATACGAGATTTGCTAAAATAAGAAAAATTCATTAAATATATAAAATCCTTGCAATACACTCATCAGGAGGTGAAGCAGCTCCATCAAGCCAGGTTCGTATTCCGACCTAAATCGGAATACGTCCCTGAGTACAATGCTTATACTTACACACGACACGAGTGCGAATTATCATCAAATGAAATTATGTATTGTAATGTATTTATTTCCGCATAAGCGAATATGCAAGAGCTGCTTCTTCCATGGATTAAGGCAGGTCCTGATGAGGGTAATCCACGGTGTAGACGAAACCAAGCAACATGGTGAATTGGCTTCTTGTTGATTATTTTTTTTGTGGTAGTGGATAGCGAGCTTAAGTAATTTTGACGTGGACTCGCAATGACCCACTCCACTGTATTCTTAATAAAATGTTCCATCACCCGTCAGTGATCTGCGATAGTCGCTCGACTACGATTCACCAATTCAGCCTCACAAGAGGCCAAATATTTCTGAGGGTTGGGCAACCTGGCCGATTTCGCGATATAGGGACAATCTCTTCAATTGTAACGTATCGAAAACATCATCAACGACCGGCACAGAGTATCTCCGATACAACGGCGATACACACCCACAGCCACAACATTCGCCAATAGTAAAGGGGAGAGTGCGGCCTCGATACTCAAATGAACTGAATTGTTGTATTATAAAAATCGAATGCAAATTCTATGCAAGGATACTGTAGAGTATGTACTATATGTTGTTATCATATATACAAGTACACACACTCGGGGGAAATACCAAAAATTAACAAGCAAATTTGTCATATCTTAACGTGGGGCGACCCGTCGCCATAGAGAATACCTATGGAGGAGCAATCCGCATATACTCAACACTAAACTACAATACTTGAAGCAATTCCAGTCGTAAAAAGTAAAGAGAGAGACACACGCCCTCCACTGCGCAACACCCGCGCAGTCTATATAAAAGCACAGGAAGCACGTAAGATGTCATCCCCTCTCCTACTTTTCCAGTTGGAACAATAACATTCCAGTCTGTCTCTCTGCCGCGGAACACCCGCCCGGTCCATATAGAGCAAAAGAGATGTCAAATTTCCATCCCCCTTCCTACTTCCTCACTTGTGCCGAATTGCTTCGTTTATCTCGCTCTTTTTCACTTCCTCATATACTCTCTCTTCAAAGCCCGTAGCGCAATGTATTGAGACATCAGTCTCATGTTTGACTACCGGTGTTTCGGGTTCGAATCCCGTCCACGACGACGTTCGTGGCCATGGATGTGCAGGAGGTGCATGCTGGCAACTGCATTCTCCGAAACCAGTTTCTGCCGTCGAAACGTCAACTGGGCCACATGGAACAGTTGACGCGCTATGCCCCACAAGGGATTAGGGCAATTGAGAGAGAGATACATCTCTGTTAAATTTGCTGCTTTCACTAATTATATTCTAACATCACATTGCATTAGTTTGTGGCAGTTTTGTTTAGAACTTTCCTAATCGATGAAATGTTCTCTTTAATTTATTAAGAACCAAAATATCCAGTGGGAAGTGATTAGGTAACACAACGTGATGGATGTTTATGCAGAAAGTATGTACATTCTCTGCTCATGCTTTTTATTAACGATTTCTTCAACAAAAATTTCATAACTTCCTACAATGCTTAAATTACTGGCTCCTCCGTTAGACTGAACCAATATTTAAACTAAACAAACATTATCTATGCGACTCAACTTTTCCAATAAAGTTTTACATGTTTACATTGAATACATCGTGAACCTGCTGTTGTTACCTCCCTCAGAACAGAAAAAAGTCATATTTCTCCATAGTCCTCCACATTACATAAATTCGAAATTTCTATCAACGAGTCTATCTATCAAGCTGGATGAATACGAGGATCCGCTTTTATGAACTCTTCATCGTTCATCTGGGTTCTTTGTCGGTCGATGGGTAATAGAGGGAAATGGGAAAAATTACGGTTTGAAGAAAGCTTCCTGTGAAGAATTATTATGTACTCGTTGTAGACACAGATACTGACAATGCAAACATGCACAAGATACTTCCATCTAGCAAACCAAAATAATGATCAATTATTTTACAAAGTACTCGTACTTGTTCGCATCGGGTATACTAGGCTGATACGTGTATCTTGTGTGTATGTACGAGTGCAATATTTTCGTGTTTACTCTGAGCAAACACCGTGTACTCGTAAAATGTATCTCTTAGTATGAAAGAACATGTAAATGTTTACATGAGCATGAACTAAGCACCACGGCTGTCTGTTCACCATGACTATCGATATTTTACCTGTAACGTATGCATACAGGGTTTTAAGGTTTTCAACAGATTCATTAATGGAATTTCGAGATGGAAATATCTATTTAAGGTGGGGAGCTTGCATATGCGGATGGATTGTGGTGGAGAACAAGGAAAAAGATTTAGATTCTTCTTTGAGAATTTCGTCATTGCAAAACACACGAGTTAAGGTATAACTTCAGTCACATGTATAACATCCTTGCTAGCCATCGATCATCCTTTAACTGCATTTTGTCGTAGTAATTTTTGTCCATCCCCTTTTTCTCGAATTTTGCATGCTTGTACTTGTGTAGTCCGGATGGCGCAATGGTTAGCACGTTCGCCTTCTACGCACTGGGCCCCGGTTCGATTCCCACTGAATGCGGTAGTTTTCGGTGAAAAGGGGGATTGACGTGTCGGACTATGAGCCCACTCAGCTGTTAAATGAGTACCCATTTATGGGGTAAATAACTCGGTTGAGCGTGTTGCTGATCACACACCTCTGCACAAGACCTACCGTCACGATCTTGAAAATGAGATGATGCTAACTCATCTCGAGGGCATGGGTCAAGTTGGACTGTTGCGCCAGTTGTTTTTTTTTTTTATTTTAATGTCCTTGTGCTGTTTCAAAAATTAATTCTCTATTCTCTTCTGATCAAATCGCTCTAACATCATGTTGTCCTAATTTCTAGCAGTTACAACCGTTTCAATGTAGGCAACGGTTTTTTTTTTTGTGCATTAGAACGTTGAGTACTACGCCAATCTTTAATTACTGGAAAACTACACAAGCTAGAACGGTCAAATAAGCACTCGATCTCAGGTATTATTTTGCCCACTGCACATTTTCGTGAAAGAAATGGCGGTAAATGTTGCAACCCGTCTACGTGAAACAGGTTACGGTTACATTAAACACTGGACGCTCAGCAATCCTTGACAATCTGCTTATTCCTGAAACAACCGACTATACTCTACCATACTACGCTTTCGACAAAAATTTCACAAGTTTGATTTAATCACGGACCCAATGGGAGGAGAATGGACCTTCGCTCCTTGGATCCGCTACCAATTTATACGGACGGTTCGAAGACTGATGCGGGACTAGGATATGGAGTGCATTCCGAATCCTGGTATAATTCTGGCTTTTCAAGCGTTAACATCGGTCAACTACATAAATTCGTAATGCGCTCCAGTAGGTTCGCTGCATAGTACGGTTGGTGGCATAGCTTTCCAAAGTTGTAACCCAACGGATCTAGATGTGGTCTATCTCTGCTGTGTCAGTCACGGCAGCCTCTCGACCTAACCTAACCTAGTGAAACGTCATCGAGACCTTTTAGTAGTTAGTTAGTAGTTGAAGCACTTTTTAGGGTTTTTTAGTAAAAACAAAACAATTTTGAAATCGGTCATGCATCCGTCTGTCCGTCTGTCCATGAAATATCTCATGAACCGCTGAAGCTACATACATGAAACTTTGTGAGAATATGTAGAATTATTATTGTATAATTCGCCGGAGAAAGCGATTCGTTGTAATAGGCTGACTTTAAGGGGAGGTCCCCATAGAGGGGAAATTAAGGTGAAATTTTTTTTCATCTGGTATAGGCAAGTGGGGTATCATGAGAAAGGTAACAGCGAGTACATTCCATTTTTGGTATTTTTATCAAATTTGAAAAAGGGGAAAAGAGGTAGAGGGGAAAATATGTGATCCTAGTTTGTCCCTCCTCCCCTTGCATTTCGAGACCGTTACACTTAAAAATATGAAAATTTGCAGGAATGCGGCATTTCACTAGCATAGAAAACCAAAAATCGTAGAATTTTGATATCTCATTAAAAAAGGCTAATAATAGTACATTTCTATAGTTGCAGTTAGCACACCAATGCACCCCTAAAGCGCATCACAGGTCAAAAATATTGATGGCCAATGATAACCAACACTATAGGCAATAACGTCTCGAAGTTTCATTACAATCACGTTATATTTAATAATAATACAATACATTCATTTAAAGTTAGGCGTTTTGACACTATCCACACAAAAAATACACCTACCGGCCTCATAGGAGTGAGTACTACTTTCATGTTGTTTTTCGTAGTGCGAATTGGGGGGGGGGGGGGGGCAAAAATTCCTCTTCCATAGTCCTCCGCGTGGGCGCCCCCTGGAACGGCAGTGGTCACTGACCATTGCCAACCAACGTCAAGCCGCCAGTGATGGCGGTGCGATGATTTGGTTGAGGTACCCCTGTGGTGTGGGGTGTGAAAAAAAAAATACCACGGCCTTTCCCTTTGAGGGCCTGTCGTTAAAACCGACAATCAAAGGACAGGATGTGTATGCCACCAACTTGCACTATCCGAAATCTTTATATGCTAACGAAACGTCAACTATGCCTCGGATAAGGACTGACTCAACGGTTACGACTTTTAGCTATCGTACAATGACAAAGATTGGATTCTGGAATGTGCGTACTCTCCTGGACAATGGATCAGAAGGTCCCCAGAACGCACGATTTCTTCAATTAGAGAGTGAATTTCTGAGGTACAAATTAAATATCTTAGGAGTTAGTGAGATAAGATGGTGGAACAGCGGAGAATTCATCTCTCCAACGGGCAGCACTGTAATGTTGTACTCCGGTAAAGCTACCGGTAGTCGCCGTGAGTCAGGTGTGGGGCTCCTTTTAACCAGAGCCGCGCGAAACTGTCTCTTATCCTGGGAACCGGTCTCTGACAGGGTCTTGACCGCCAGGTTCCGGACCAAAATGAGGAACATCTCAATAAGACAATGTTATGCCCCTACTGAACCCGACAATGTCTTGGCAAAAGACTCCTTCTACGAAGAACTAAACGCCGTTCAGAGCAGAACACCTAAAGGTGACATTATAATGGTTATGGGTGATTTGAATGCGAAAGTTGGCGCTGATAACTATGGGCTCAGACATGTGATGGGGAGACACGGTCTTGGTGATCGTAATGACAACGGTGAAAGATTTGTGGAGTTCTGCAACTTTCACAGTCTTTTCATCGGTGGTACTATGTTTGAGCATAAGGACCACCACAAAATCAGTTGGTCCTCTGTTGATCGGCGCAGAACACAAAATCAAATCGACCATTTTGCCATTAGTAAAAGATTCAAGAGTTGCCTCCTGGACGTGCGAAACAAGAAGGGTGCCGATATTGGGATGGGAAGAGACCATTATCTTATGATCGCTAATGTTCGATTGCGTATTGCAGCCGTGCGCCGCCCCAGCGACGAAAGATCCAGGCCCCGCAAATTCAACACCGCTCGACTAAAAAATCCAGCTGTCTTACAACAATATAATGACCATCTTGCGCAAAAAGCGGCTGAGATAACTAGTCACCCAAATAGTGAAATAAACGAAAACTGGGATGCCATGAAAAATGCGTACATTGATAGCGCAAATACCATCCTTGGCCCAAACCCGGATTGCCGGAATAAGCCCTGGATGTCCGACGCTTCATGGCAGCGGATTGTTGAAAGAAAGGAGCTGAAAGTTCGTTTGGCTGCAGCCTCAGACGACAATCGAAACAGCATCGAACTCCTTTACCGTCAGAAAGCTCGAGAAGTTCAGCGTAGTGTGCGACGCGATAAAAGAGTTTATGCCAATTCTCTTTTAGCGTCAGCAGAAGAAGCCGCTAGAAGTAACAACTTAAACGCCGTATACGGTGTCATCAAGGAGTTTACAGGTGGTCGTAACTCCTGCCAACATCCGGTGAAAGATAGTGATGGAAAGCTACTTATCTTGGAAGAAGATCAAATGAGGCGGTGGAAAGAACACTTCGCCGCGGTCTTGAACCGTGTAACCTCTGGTGAAGTTCCCCCTCATATAGATAATTTAGCTAACCATCAAAATGTGCGTATACGGTCCACTGCCCCGACTAAAGAGGAAATAGATACATACACTGCAATTATTGCACTAAAACGAGGAAAGGCCGCCGGACTTGACGGCATCCCTGCCGAACTTTATCAAGCAGCCCCAAGCGTAACTGCCGATTTGCTGCACCCACTTGTTGATAAAGCGTGGAATACAGAGACCTTTCCCACTGAGTGGAAGGAAGGTTTGATCATCAAACTTCCAAAGAAGGGTAGCCTCACAGACTGTAATAATTGGAGAGGCATTTGTGTGCTTCCTGCCGTTGCCAAGATAATAGCTAAAATCGTCCTGGAAAGACTAAAGGCCCACTTAGAAAGCACAATTGATGAAGAGCAGGCTGGCTTTCGATCCGCATTCTCCTGTGTCGATCACATTAACACCTTGCGAATCATCATCGAGCAATGCGCTGAATACGATTCTCCGCTTCACTTGCTTTTCATCGATTTCGAAAAGGCTTTCGATAGTGTGAACCGGGATTCTATATGGGCGGACTTGCGCAGGAGAGGCATCCCTGAGAAGCTTGTGGCTATTATTAAGGCAACCTATGACGGCGCGAAATGTCGCGTTCTGCATAAAGGTAAGGTTTCGGGGGACTTTGAGATTCGCAGTGGAGTTCGGCAGGGGTGCATCCTCTCACCGATCCTATTCCTCATTGTGATCGGCGATGTGTTGCATGCAGCCCTATCCGGACTCGACAGAGGAATTCAATGGACTTTGACATCTTATCTACAACATCTTGACTACGCTGACGACATATGCCTACTCTCCCACAAAATCATGGATCTGTCCGCAATGGCGTTAGATCTCGAGAGGGAGGCAAGCAAGGTTGGGCTAAAGATTAATACCAACAAGACCAAGGTTCTTAGCCCGCCGTTGCGAAAAAGAAATCCGACACCTATTGCCATCAATATTAATGGGCAGCCTGTGGAGAAGGTGGACAACTTCGTCTACCTGGGTAGCATTGTTGCCGAAAATGGTGGTACGGAGCAGGACATCGCTCGTCGTATCAACCAGGCTAAACGTGCATACGGCATGCTGTCCAAAATCTGGCAGGGCAGTTATCTCAGCATCAAGACCAAGCTGGGCCTGTTTCGCTCCCTGGTACTATCAGTACTTTTGTATGGGAGCAGTACATGGAAAGTTTCCGTAGGAGTTACCAGAAAGCTGCAAGTTTTCGTCAACTCATGTCTTCGTCGAATTTTAAGAATTTTCTGGCCCGAAACAATATCAAATGAAGAGCTAAGTCGGCGTACGGGTCAGATGCCAATCGACGAATTGATACGCAGGCAGTGGATAGGTCACACATGGCGGAAGAGTGATAACTGCATTGCTTTGCATGCCATGAAATGGAACCCCATTTCCAACCAAGGCCGACCAAGAGGGGGTCCTCGAATCACATGGCGTCGATCTGTGGTAAAGGAGTGTCAGGTACTGGGTAAGTCTTTTGGGGAGTTGCGCCCCATTGCCCAGAACAGAGTACGATGGCGCGCAGGAGTAGTTGACGCGCTATGCCCCGCTAGGGGTTAAGGCAAAGTAGTAGTAATTAATCATTTTTGAAAGGGTAAAGATGGGGGGGGGGGGGCTTACTAATACAACTTTACCGGGTGGGTGGGGGAGCGGTATCCTCATAGAGGCGAAATTAAGGTCAATTTGTTTTATCGACTGGTATAGGCAAGTGAGGTGTTGTGAGAGAGGTAATGTTTTTCGCATTTTCTTGAAATTTGTAGAAAAGGGAACAGTGGGGGGGGGGGGGGAATATTAGTTCGTAATTTGCCCCCTTCCCCTTGCAGTTCGAGATTGTTATACAGGGTGGCGCAAAAGAAACGAAGGAGTTTAAATAGTCTATAATTCCTTTATTTTTGAATAAATCGAATTTCTTTTTTTTTTCTTAGTACACTTCATAAATGGGAAATTTTGTTAATTTAAACGTGAAAAAAAAAATCGCGTAAGTGGTGCCCATTCTCAGCTTTGCAAATTGCTACGTTTTCATGATTTTTTTCGAAATTTCAGGAGGTATCGCTCGAATTTCTTCTCATTGTTTAGTTGGGGTATGGTCTGTGTCTTATTCATATGCCATACACATACTCCAGACCATACTCCAACTAAAAAATAATATTCGAGAAGAATTTTTAGCGATACCCCCTGAAATCTTGAAAAAATTATTGGAAAATGTTTTAGAAAGACCGCGACTATGAAAAGCTGAGAATGGGCATCACTAACGCGATTTTTTTTTTACGTTTAAATTAACAAAATTCCCCATTTATGAAGTGTACTAAGAAAAAAAAAGAAATTCGATTGATTCAAAAATAAAGGAATTATAGACTATTCAAACCTCTTCGTTTCCTTTGCGCCACCCTGTATTTAGAATTATGAAAACTTACAGGAAGGTGGGTTCCGAAAAAAAATGGAAAATAATGGAATCTGTATATCTTCTCAGAATAGATCGATAATAGTTTATTTCTATAGTTACAGTTAGCACACGCCTGAATGCCTTAAACACGTTTGAGATCAAAAGTACTGATGGCCAACGATAACCAATACCTTAGGCAATAATATGTTCTAAGTTTCGTTACAATCACGTAATATGAATTGTCATGTAAAATGTAAGCGAGTAAGACATTTTAATTATGTTTTTTTTTATCCGAGTGGTATCAAGAAGAGCAAGGAGCCGATATTTATATACCAAAATAAGCGCTTGCTACAAAACCCTCGGATTGCGGGCGTAGCTCTCTATATTCCGGTTCCATTTTATCCTAGATCAGTGGAAGTTTACAGTAGAAAAACACAATGGGCACATGGTACCGTAAGTTACAAGACATAAAAAGCGAAACCTTTATAGACCCTACTTTAAGGTTCTTATCAGACAGGCGATTTCGTGCCCCTACTTAATGACACCCAGTTCAAATGTACATTCAGTACATATTACTATATGAGCCAGGCCTGAATCGAAGTATGGTAAAACATCTCCATATAAAATCAACGCAAATACATAGTGCTTACGCTCAGCGATGATCGCTGTTACGATTACAGTCGCGCTATACACTTCGAGCTATACAATCTTTACACCCATGCGGCTTTCTTAAAAGAAAACGAGACACAAACACCAAATCCGAACATTTCACTTTTTTTTTCAATTCTGATGCAGCCCCTTAAATTAATTAAAATCCCACGCGTATATGCATCGATAAAACGCATCTGATGATCAAGTCTACAGCCGCGTTCGAGACAATCGGACAGAGTTACACTCTGAAACGAACGGCCTGAATCAAATGACGAGCGAATTCAAACAGCCACCATAGAAATGATTCGCCGCGTGGCTGCTGCTGCGTGAATTACTGAGTTCGCATACAAATGTGCGTGCAGAGCGAATTGCCGAGAAACAAGTAGATACACTTTCAACTCTGATGCATATGTGATCCCATACAAAACCTGAAAAAATTGTTCTAATCCAAATGAATCGAACGGAGCTAATATCATTCAGATAATCGCATCAATGACGACATTACGTGCTATATATGCGGGTACTTGAAAAGCACAGATTTCTGTCAGAATCATGCTATCGTGAAAAGCTCAGAATTAATTAACACCTGTTGCTTGAATGCCAACCGCGAGACTAATGACCGGAAAAGTAAGCAATGGCAACCTAGAGTTGTATTCTGTTCATTGATTTGAGTCACAAGGTGCGAATTGCTTGAATATATTTCCCAGAACGAATGAAATCACGTACAGTGGCTCGTTATAGGTGTGAAGTGACTTTTAGTAAATTACGTTCGAGAATCCATCTTCGCAGTTGGATTATTACGAGTATCATGTGAACATAAATTTTGTGGGAATGACGCACAAATCACAGAGACTTATTATTGATAAATATGTACACAAAGTCATGCTGGGGTATGCCTCAATTTTGGGATGATCCGTTTATAGGAAACATTCGCCTCAAAACAAAACGAATAATTGTCCCAACATTTAGGAACTATCGCCCAAGCCCTTTTACAGAAAAAAAAACAAAAAAAAAATTTATGGTACTAACTAAGGCGAAATTCACACACACGACACCGCGCTGCACGACTGCTTGAAATTTCAGTCAAGATACACAGCATCAAATGGGCGGATTCACATCATCGCTCAGCATGCGATACGATCGACTATGCTTGGCTATTGTCGTGCAGCGCGGTGTCGTGTGTGTGAATTTCGCCTAATGCGGGAATTCTGTCTAGGATATTTAAAAAATTTGAATTTCCGTGGATCCGTACTACTTAAAAGGGAAATTTACTATGGGATGTATGCTCGTACTGCCTAAAGGAAGGTACTACCCTCCGTTTTTCGTGCGAATTCGCATACAAAAACTATCAAAAATTTCGTTTTCCTCGGTACTCAGTTCTTCGCACGAAAATCCCAAACACAGACAAGAGTCTCCAGACCGTTGTGGGCTATTTCCACGCGAAAACAATTACTTTGCACATTATTTCGTGTGGAAACCGGTCACTACACTGGTGATCGCTCTATTTTGACTGAAAAGGGAAAATTCAAGTGTCGTGTAGAGCGCCACGATTTAGATCGAAATACGAATCTGCCGTGGTCCAGCTGCTTCCCCTATTGATTAAGACAACTCCTGATGAGTGAAGTCCATGGTGTGGACGAAACCAAGCAAAAAAGTGAATTGGCTTCGAGCTCATTAATTTTGTGCTGCTGTGGATAACGAGTCTCAATCATTGTGACTTAGACTCGCAATGGCCCACTCCACTTTATCCTCAATATACATTTTTGCATATGACATAAATTTCTACTATCTGCTCCCGTCTCCTCGAAATCACATCCACAATTTGTTTATCTACGTTTTCAAGGAAGAATGCCGAGCACGTTTCCCTGAGCGCTTGTCGCCACTTGAATTATAATTACCTGAAACACTAGAGGTCACTAGTTGCCAGCTCCACGGTTTTGCTCGTTTTCACCCTGACTAAAGAACAACCCTCGTAGGCTCTAAAGCAAAATTTAATAAGTTAAGAAGTTCTACTTTACCGTAATACTCGTACAGTCTCTAATTCCTTAAAGACGAGATGTTCCCGGCATGTTCTTTTCCTTCTTCTTTTTTCTCTTTGAGACTCACGAAAGGGGGCGACAATGTCCTTGTCCTCCTTATGGATGGCAAACATGAAAAGCAGAGAGAAACCCACTTTCTGTTCAACCTCATTAAAACTTTAATAATTATTGTAAACACGTCAGGCTAGTAGTGACGTAGAAAAAAAAACTGTTCGAAAAAAATTGTCAAAAAAATCAATTTAAGCGAACGTGAACATTAATGCAAGTGAATTGCAATGTTACTATGGCAAGATTTAGATTCTGACCGAGCTGCTTCTTTTAAGTGCTTGGAAGTTTTCGAGCGATACTAATCCTTGTTAAACTGCTTGGATTGTGCACTTGTTGGGTACTTTTAATTTTTGCACTTTGTAGTGGTTGAGTAGTCTTACCGAAGAACGATGACAGCTAATGGGATAGCTCTTCTGCAATGCAGCAGCTTGGTGCTAATGGATCCATCCGGATATAAGATTGGTACTTTATTAAAGTGCAGAGTTCCGTTTTTTTTTATTCTTTGCTACGGTGGAGGTAAGGTAGAGAGAGTCTACAACTTTCGAGCAAATACGAGTACAAAAATTAGCATTTATTTTTAACTTGCGATTAATAATTTCGTAATTAGGTAAATATTTCAAAAATGTTTAGCAAAGAGTTGAAATGGAGAAACTGCCTACAACGATCGATTGAAGGCAGCTACTTAAGAATATCTTTCGGGTGATGAAAGGAGAGTGCAGGGTTTATCATCAGCGCGGTACGGCCTCGGATTTGGCTTTCTCCTCAACTTTTTCTTGATAGCTTTGAGTCTTGGTTAAGGCATTCGGCAAATGCACAAAGTTCTTTTTTTTTTAGTATCTTCAATGTCGTTTAAGTCTTTCCATAGCTCTAACAATGATTGCTGGCCACTGGCGGCCTAAGAAAAGAAGTACAAGACATATTCCACGAAGCCAACGAAAAAAAAATTAAAAATTTAAAAAAAAACACGTTTTTATCGTTGACTTTGTCAAAAGGACCACGAAAATGCACTTAAAAAAAAGAGAAAATTGAGTGAAAACGCGAGCCTATGTATTCGCTGATGATGTTCATTCATCATCCATCCATTTGCTGTCAAGTTGTCTATAACTTACTTTGAAAAATGTTGTGCTTTTTGCCCCGATTCAGGAGATACTTAGATTCAGGAGATACTTTTATGTACCAGGTGAATGCAAGAATGTCCTTTTTCCTGACAAAAGGACTCAAAACACCATCAGTAGTAGTCTAGTGTCTTCGCCTCATGACCCCCAGTCATGATACTCATCTTGCCTAGACATTATTCCCTCATTAAAGAACTAAAAATCCCATCAGTCCTGACCAAAGGACTCAAGATGCCACTAACAGTACTCCAGTGCATTGGTCCCATCAGCCATTACCCCGAATCGGGAGATACCCTAAACAACCAGGTTTATTTTCTATTTGATTTCATGATCAAGAGAATCCTTTTGTTCTGACGCGTACCTGCAGAAAAAATATTACCGCGTGGTACTTATATGGTACGTGGTATTGACATCGACCACGGGAAATGTCTGGAAGAGCGATCTTTGATCGGTGAGTGAGTAACTGTGGTTTAAACACAACAGAATATACCGTTAATCCAGTGGATAGTCAAAATTGCGGTCCGCGATTTGTGCTCAGGGTCACACAAGAACCTATACACCAAATTTTGTTAAGATCAGAACATGGGAAGTGCCCGAACAAACGAACTAACGAACATACAGGATGCATCGGACTATATGCCCGTTCATTATATGAATATATATGGGGCGGGTCAAAAACTGCATCAATGGTCCAATTAAAAGGGGTTTTGACGGTGTTTTCTTTCTCTGCCGACCGGTAGCGCAGTGTGTTGAGGCATCAGTCTCATGTTTGAGTACCGGCGTTTCGGGTTCGAATCCCGTCCACGACGACGTTCGTGGCCATGAATGTGCAGGAGGTGCATGCTGGCAACTGCATTCTCTGAAACCAATTTATGTCAACGAAACGTCAACTGGGCCACTTGGAACAGTTGACGCGCTATGCCCCACAAGGGGTTAGGGCAATTGAGTATCTTTCTCGGCTACCCAAAAAAAAAAAAATCTCGTCGAACTGTCTGCAACACGATCCAAGAAAAATTATAAAAAGATATGCACAGGTCCTTTTTGAGCATGTTCTAAATCGGGATCCAAAAATTTGGAATTAGTAGAGGTTTAAATATGAAATGTCGTGAGAATTTACCTATTATTTACCAATAAACCCATAACACACCAATCTCGCGAAAAACTCATTTCGAAGAACATTTCCTAAAAGTCACAGTTATTTATGTTGTCATAAGTCCCCTTGCAATGAAATAGGACCACATAAAATTATTGTTGACAAGGTTAAGTTTTATAATGCAACGGTAAAAATGAACAAGAATGCAAACACAGAGAATCCGAGTCGAAATTTCAGTAGCATCTCTACGCCTTCCCACGAAAAAAAAACGCATAATTTATTTGAAAATTGCATAGCTTCAGGACAATGTGCTAGTAGTGCTCTTGTCTTGCTCTGGAATCAACCAACCGCACATCTCACCCGAGTGGGGAATCCTGGTAGACAGTAAAAAAAAACGAGATTACTTTTTCCCGCCTGGAAGTATTCTTCCATTAAGTTTTTCCTCCGTTATTTTATTCCGTTTTTTTTTTGTTGCATTGTCCTCACATTTTTCATGTTGAATGCCAACCAGCGTTTGCAATGCCAAAGGACACGGGTTGCTCATCCACTACCATAAATCAGCAAAAGTATGATTCTGGCAACAGCTACTGTGTAGCTTTATGCATCTACGCCCTCTGTCTGTGACTCAACAACCATCGTCGTCAAAAGCCAACTAACTAAAAACAATTGATTTTATCTTTGAACGTGTTTTGTCTATGTTTAAAAAGATAAAAGCTATTGTTTTATAGCCCGATGGGGGTAATAAAAGAATTCCCAGTTGCTGTTCGTATCAGCGACACGTCCTCCCTTTGCATTTTGCACCTTTGTGTGTAAAGCACGCTTATCTGCAAAGGACAAATGATTGACGATGCGTTACTTCAAAATGGTAATAGGATGTGATACTGTTAGAAATCGGTTTTGATAGGGGATGATGGCCATTGTCTGCAGCACGCAGACACAAACTTTGGGAATATGGGGAAAAAATACGTTCTTCGTTGGGTTAGGTTAAGTTGACCACTTGAGTCCATAGTGCTAGCACGTACTTCTGATACGCATCACGTTTTGTTGCTAGCCCTTACCAGAAGATCATTGTTGAACTCGAAGCGAAGCTCCAAAGGCTCTCAAGATGAGACCTGCACCTCCTTCCAGGTCGTTGAAGAAGTAAGCTCCCAAGCATTTCAATTTTTTCCCAACGAGCGTTGGACATTCGCACAGAGGGTGCCTCAGAGTTTCCTCTGCATTTGGTAGGTTGCAATTACGGCATCCACTACCACTGATCAGTTTAGATCTGAATGCATGTTCCCTAACAAGCAGTGCCCTGTAAGTATGGCCACTAGTAGTGTGTACTATCGTCTCGGTAGTTCCAAAAGGTTTTGGTCTCAGAACCCCCCCTCCCAAAAAAAAAATTACGAGAAAAAGGCCCGGTCTTTAAGCAAACATTCATGCACTTTGACTACAGTCCTTTACCGAACACGAAGAACTAGGATAGAAGAGAGACCAAAAGTTATTACGTATCCCGAATGACCGCAAACATATAAAAGAAAACCATAATTAATGTCTAAAGAGATTATGAGTGAGCGGGAATAACTCTGACATAGAACATGCTAGTAATTAGCTTGATTCTGTCGTTAGAGGATTTTAAGGATAATTGAACAAAAACGTCCGGAGATTATAATTTATCATGAGGGAATCATGGTATGATCTCTTTCAAAGACATGCAGTGTATGGTATTTTAGAGTCAAAAGATTGAATTGCAAGTGGTATGGACATTCGAGCTGGATGCAGTCAGAAGGGAGCTTTCGAAGGACATGCAGAACAAACGGTGTCGCTTTAAATAAGGCAGATAGTAGGAGCATGTGACGCCTCCATGTCAAAAACAAAGTCTTCCTACCGCCGGAAAGCGAACTACTGGTGGAACGAGGAAATTGAAAGCCTGAGGCGCAGGACTACTGAAATAGGCAATAATAATTAGTAAACGAAATTGTTTCAAGCAACTCTGCGAGGACGCAGAACCGGCCTATAGTTATCAAAAATCTTTGAGGTGCATGCCAAAGAAACTTCAGCTAAGCCACATGGAATAGTTGACGCGCTGCGCCCCACTAGGGGTTAGGGAAAATGAGTAAGTGAAGTGGCCTCTCCTACTAAATCAGATAGCCGCAGTTCTAATCCCTTAGCATGCATTAGAGAACGTTCAAAACCAGGAAATGATTCAATGAAAAGCCTATACCAGCAATAACTGGCAGCGAGATTTTGGAGATCGTTTCCAGAATGGGTGACAATAAAGCACCAGGCCCTGATTGCATTCCCAATGGTGTATTGAAAGTAGCAGTCAGCACGGTTCCCGGTAAGTTCGTCAGTGCATTTGGATCCTGTTTGCAGGAGCGTGTCATCCTCTTCATCGACAATATTTTCGTGTTCTAGTGGCCGTAGCTGACACTGAGGAAACAGCACAGAACACAGTAAAAAGTGTATTAGGGAAAATGTGCCATTATGTCGGTTTTTTTTCGGTGTAATTAAAATACCTTTTGTGCGGATAATATTTTAACACCTATAGGTGAATTTTTAAATATCCCGAATGGATTAAATATTATCCATCAAAACGGTGAAAACAAATTATCCAAACTATGAATATGTAATTTTCATGCAAATTGAAAAAAAAACCGGACAACAACCAATGCCACACCTGGATTTGAACCCTTGGATGGAAGGATGATTACATCGGACTGACGCCGCACCGACTCCCTGACATGTATACGTGTTTCGGAAGAGGAACAGTATTGAAAAGAGTATTTACACAGTAAAAAATTGTAGGTGCATTTTTACACCAAAGGCTGGATAATGGACTTTTTCCATCCACTTGGGAAATTTTTACCCCAGAAATTGACCGTGCAAGTGGTGTTTTCAAAATGATTGCTCTGCTTGGTGAATTTAATTCCCTGATAGTGTAAACGTAAAAAAAAAGATAACCTGATGCAAAATATTCAATCGGTGTTAAAACTGACACCAATCAGATACAAGTGAGTGCATGTTTCATGTTGTTTTTGACTAATGAATCCAATGGGTTTTTGCATTTGACGCATTTATCCAAACGGTGCCAAAATTACACCGATTAAACGAAAAAATGAGAACTCGCTCAAACAAGTCCGCGAAACGTTTGCCAAAGTTAGTATTTCCACAATAATCATTGATCAGTGCAGTCATTTTTAGAGAGTGGAATAATTTTTATAAATACTCGTAAAATGAAGAAAGTGATTAGAGTGAAATATAACAATTCAGAAAAGTTTGTTTTGGTGGACAGTGAAAATGAAAATATAAGTTTTATTGACTTTTTAAGTGCTTGTGCTTAAGTGCTTATAGAATTAAGAGTTTAAATTCAATAATTATTCAAAATATATCCGTTTATAAAACCAAAGAGCCTTTGGAAGCTACTTATACTTATGGAGATGATTTTTGTTACATAATTCCTACAAAGTTGATTTTTGAATAAATAAATCGAGTGTTTATGAATATAACAAAATTGTTTTTCTATATATGTTACTATTATTTTGTGCAGTAAAAGTATGCAGTATTAATTCACCGATTATGCATGCATATCACCATCCATGTGGTAAATATTAACCATAAGGATATTATTATATTACACCGATTAAACAAAAACAGTGGAGCGATTATTCGTCTGGATAACTTGCTTCTAAACGCGAATGGATAATATTTCATCCCTCCGGGACATTTTAAAATTCACCTAGTGGGGTAAAAATTAAATTCACCATGGAAGGTGTTTCCACTACACCGATAAAAAACGGACTTAATGGCACACCGATTAGGTGTATTTTCAGTATGATTTTTGTTACTGTGTACGAGTATTTACACCACGCATTGGATTATAATACTTTGTGGTTATTTTACTTATATTACTGTATATTCTTACAGGACGTTTGCAAATGTCAGCGATCCTCAGGATATAATGGCAGAGTTGAGGCTCGCGAATTTTTCTGATGGAGTTCCTGATGGAAAATTCGAATTGTCAGGTGTTAAACATTTTAAGAAAAATATTTTACAATTGGCAATTTGAATAGACCATCGGAAAAGTCATTCATTACAGAGACGAGACCGAAAATCGTCGAACACTTGTTCAAATCCTTCACAGAGGAAATATTTATTACAACTCTAAGTCTGCAAATAAAATGATATATGATGTTTCGCCCAGTGGTATAAATATTCATCTGTATCTATTGAGTACAAACGGAAAGATATCTTTCTCTGAATATGTCCCAAGGATTGTCAAGATACATAAAAATAAGAAATCTTTTTATATCGTACATTGAGGGCGAAAAGGAGAGATTTTTTTTACACGTATTTTATACGCTTCAGCTGCTGAAAGCACTTTATGAATGTATCATTGACGTGTAGGGAATTCAATATTATTCTCTGCCTGCAGAAAAGTTCTTGTTGTTACATACTCGTACATGTGTTTGTTTGTATATGTACGAGTATATGCCACGAACAATAAAGTTCTAAAGGACATGTTTGCAGCGAAACTGCTACCTAATAAGATTCTATTGTGTCGCTTTGAGGTTTGCTACCTTGCAGCTTACATAGCGTGAAATGATATTCAGGATTCGAGAAGAGCTTCATTTTTGTATGCGCGTAAATTCCAGAAGACGTGCCAATAACACTATTTTTTAGTGACACTATTGTTTGGAAAACGGCTAGAAGTTGATTTCAAAGTTTCACTGGTTTTCCATACTCGGACAAAAATTAAATACACTTCGAATATTCCACTTTCTTTGAGACAGAGATCAGACAAATGAAAGTATTGGTCAGCTAGAAGTTTTGACAGGGTCTAAACGAAGCGCCAGCAGCACTTCATGCATTGCGTTACCGCCAATAAGAAATGCGGCATAACTACTGGTGGAATGAAGAGATTTCATTTATGCCGCCCGAATATCTATGCAGACATGAATTCATTGCCTATAAGATGATATTAAAAAAGTTCACACTGTAAAAAATATTTGGCCCCTTTTATTATCAATTGCTGGATATTGCACTTGTCCTATCCATTCCGTGGATTATTTATTACTCCTTGAATACACCGCACGATTGGTGTTTAAAATTTGATCCCTTTACTTGGTGTATTTATTTCACCGGTGGTCTAAGAGACAATATAATTACCGAAAATACATAACCAGAATCAGAAAAAACTTCAGACCTAGTGGTGATACCAAAAGTACCAATTGACAACGACCCTATGCATTAAAAGTGAATTTCCTATACGGCCAGCTTGAACTATGTGTGTGGATCCACTGAGAAGTTTCGTCAATCATCCATTCGCATTTTGTATATGTATATTTGAACTAACGGTAACATAGGGGAGGTTAGGGTTTCATTCAGCAGGATCTTCCCCATTCTCAAAATCAACTAACTAACCAATTACGAATATTGGACGAATTTTCCATGTGCCTGGCATCATCGTATCGAAAGTTAATCGCTTATTTGAAGTTTCATTTCTAGGGGAGGTAGGGGTTCCTTAGGTCGGATCTAATCCATCTTTAATGGCAACTAACTCAATCTCACTTCAAACATTTAACCAAAATTTCAAGTCGCTGGCTTCATTCTATCAAAAGTTATCGCTTATTTTAAGTTTCATTTGTAGGGGAGGTAGGGGTTCCTTGGGTCGGATCGTACCCATTTTCAATGCCAACTAAATAGATTTTACTACCAACGTTCTGCCACATTTTCAACTAGCTAGTGTCATTCTATCGAAAGTTATCGTAATTAAAGTAATATTTTTTGTTTTTTAATTTTGTAGGAAAGGTAGGCGTTCCTTTGATCTGATTATGCCCAACTTACTAAAACCTAAGCAGCTTCTCACTTCAGGGTTACATGCCAAAAATCAGATGTCTACGTCAATTGGTTCAAGAGTTATAGACAAAAAACCTGAAAAGTAGGGTAGTATGGGGCTCTTTGTAAGAAAATTTCCGTTAGTTTTCAACTGATCAACTTTATTTTTCCAAGGGAGTATGAGATTACCCTCACGAGCAATCTACCAAAGCTACAGCTTTTCATGTTTTTTTAATCGGGAGTTATAAATACATTTATTTATTTTACATATGTAGGGGAGGCAGGCGTTCTCTTGGCCTGATCATGCCCATTTTCAATACCAACCAACTAGATCATACTGCTGACCAAAATTTCAAGACTCTAGCTTCATTCTGTCGAAAGTTATCGTGCACGGACAGACAGACATGGCTAAATCGAATCAGGAGGTGACCCTGATCATTTATATATATACATGGCTATACCTCCGGAGCCTCCTTTAAGGTGTTACATATTTTCGTCGTGACAAAAGCAATATATGTACCATATACTATAAGTCTAGGGTATAAAAATGATTTTCGATAGGTGTCTTACTAGCAATCAGCCTGAAACAGATCAGGCAGCGCTTTGGAGAAATTTTCAGTGGGGATGGGATGGAAAATACTACAAGGTATTGGAGAAACTTGCCTATGAACGTGGAATTTGGTGTTAGGGCCGAATTACATGCAAACGGGTAGACTGGCGGACGGACGGTGATCAATTATTTTAATTTGCAGTCACTTCGGCACAAACAACGCTTGAGCTTTTTCTCAAATTATACAAATTCCATATAGACATCCGCCTTGTGACCATTGGAGGGAAGGAGCAGGCTGGTACATGCTAGTAAACGCCTCAAATTTAATTGCTTCCGCGATGAGTCGATGCGTAGTTTACAATGGATATGTTCGACGACCATCTCCGATGATAAATTTCCCCATAACCAAATCAACTTGTGGGTGGTAGATGCAAGCACAAAGCTCTGAAATGTTCGCCTCGTGAGGAAATGGTATACTTCACAACGTCCCTCACCTACAAATAAGGTGAGCTTTTGGAGCGATCAAAGGCAAAACAATTGATTGTTGTGTAATGAAATTGAAAACAAATGAGTCCAATTGAAGTGATGTACGTCTGCTCCTGATCCCGTAATAATACCCTAAATCAAATGCGTCCGTTTGTCCGTCCGTCGCGTCTAGCCGTCTGCATGTGATTCGGCCTTTTGAACTCAAGCCCTTAATTTTTCAAACATCGCAAGTCGACTGGTTAGTTGAGGAACTTTCCTCCTGAATGGTATATCTCTTGATCCAATTAGTAGATCCATAGTTATATCAATGGTACTCACAACTCATTAGCAACGAAATATTGCATATATTGTAGTTTAAAATTTTCCATAATTCTCCATAGATAGAATATATTTCACTGACCATGGTCAAAGAAGTGCAGTACACACCAAATTCCTCCGAATTAACCACAGACGAAAACACCATGTCAGCCAGCATTGCAATAATTTAAAAATTTCAGTTCAACAAACTCCAAAGGACATTCAACTTTTGCCAACTCTGAATGCAACATTTGAATGTTTGCCAAAGTTGCAGTGCACGCGATATGATGTTGGCAGGCACAGAGCAGCAGTCATCATAAAACGAAAAAAAAACGACGTCAAAGCCACATTAAATGTAAGTTTCCCTCTTTCCCATCCGAAAAAAAATGTGGAAACATTAAAACAGTACAGTGAAACTGGCAAAAGGAATCCTTGGGAGTTCATGACGATAGCCAAGAATTCAGTCATGTAGAAAGTGGCTCTAATACGAATACATACCACCACTCCACTACTATACGTAGGATCGAATTTATGTCCTATGAATGGCACGAGCAAGAGTTTGTGATGTCTTGACCAAATGAAACCCACGGCTGCCAAGAAGATTGCTTCATGTCTACCATAAAATCATCAATTAATCGACGATTGTTTAATTTCCCCGTCCACGAACCCCTTGAGTTCTTCTGTCCATGACAATGGCTCTCGAGACCACGACAAAACTCGACTGGCACACAAGTCCATTTCACATCATTGATTCAACTATTACACCCTTGTGAGCATTTTAGTCCTTGAAATGTGCCAGGCAGGCGTCCGTATATTTCATACATCGTTTTTGGAAGCACTTCAAGAATGAGAAAGCCCGAATACAGCACACCGACTCTTGCTCTCTATCTCCAAATATTAAGACATTGGTTGGACAATTCCAATTGATTCGTCTGATGATGATTGGGGTCAGCATAAGGACTTTGTTCCAATGCAGAGTTGAAGGTGTGCACGGAAGGCACGACAGCCGACATGTTCGGGCTTTTATTGAATGAGTGGATTTCTACTCTATCCGAAACCAAAACATATCCAATTCAGTTGGCTTTACATTTAGACGATTCGAATCGAAAGGATATGAGGAGAAGTCGGTTTGTGGTCATGTTTCGGCAGAAATACGAGTAGTCCTTCAAGTTTGACTAATTGGAGCCACAATGAAGGCATTATGTTGCTTTATCCGACCAAAAAGTTTTCAGGACATACTCGGATTGATTTTCTCTTTGGTCACCTTTGAACTATCACGCAAACAACGTGACGGGATTTTAACTAATATTGGAGCACAGATGCTGAACAGCATCACTGTTGGAAAATATTTTTTTTTAGGGATTGAATGGGTGAGGATACTTTTTCTTGGGGTCAGAAGCATCGATGAAACTGAAATCTGGGGTCGATTCTCAATGCTGTGGAAAAAAATTTGTTTTTCTGACCAATAAGAAAGACATATTCCTTTAGGCACGAAAGTCGAACAGAGTCGCTTATCACTGAAGTTCAGCACTCATCCTTGTAGACCGAAGAACTCAAACCAATTTCTTAGGTAAAAAAAAGAAGAAATACCAAACAACCCTGTTTCCAATTAACAAAACTTCTATATTCTGTCCTGAGGACTTCATTAGGCGTCTCGTTTGTTGATTGAAACTGAACAGGATAGGAGTCGACAGAAGCTATACTTGAATCAAGCACCAACCTTATCTCGATCGCAATCATGTTTTTCTCCCTGGAAGGACTGACTGATTGGCTTCAAGGAGTTCGAATAAATTCTATTAATCGCCTTCGACCTACGGGACGCTTTATTATAATTATACAATTAAATCGGGCCTAAAGGCACTAGTCTAAATCAACCCTCGCACGAAATCTATCAGTCATTCTGTGGGCGGCGCGGCGGTTCTCAACGGACGTTTTTAAGTATTATAAATTATTTTTGCGGTTGCGGTGGCTGGCGTTGTTCTGTTGGTCATCAATCTCTCCGACTTGGAAGTCATTTGAAAAGAAGCTGAAGGCTTAAATTTCAATTTTCCAAAAGAAAAAGTAGAAGCAGGAGGAGGAGGATTTTTATTGCATGTCATGTCTCTACTTTTTGCATTTCATTTCCGGATTGATATCCGGCTCTGAAATGACTTGGCAGTAATTGTCAGGTTTCTGTTGTTGGGTGTTTTGCCTTCCGGGGAAATGATTTATATTTTCAAAATGTTGCAAACACCAACGGGTAGGGCGTATCGGGACAATCAATCATTTCCAGAGTGGAGTCAAAACACAGTCAGTATAAATTTGAAAGCTTTTGTATGTTAACAAATAGGCACTCTTGCCATTGTGACTTTTGCGGATACTTTAGATAAGTTAGTTGGGTGTCAGGTTAGGAGGTCAACTAAAAAATGTTGATATACAGTATGACCGGTATCCCAAAATAGAGAATAGTGTGAGTTTTACATATCACTAGCGTTATGCGTTTACTGATCTTACGCAGGTCGACTACAAGCTTCAGCTATTGGGTGGTATGCATAAAAATGAGGATATACCTATACTCCAGAGTGGAGACTATTGAGTGCATTTCTGAGTCTGCGATGTTCTGTGAGTTGAGTGGAAAATTGGTATGTGTAAAAGTACACTCTATTCAGAGGACATAAAAACATCGAATTAATTGTGCACTCAGTTATTCTATCGTTTTGACATTTTGTCAGCTGTTCCTGTCATCGTCTTCTCTTGCGAGGTAAAATCATTAACAAAGAAAAAAGTCCTTCTTCCTAATCGTTTTCTCGGTGTTTCAGATATGCCAACTGTGGAGGAAGTGTGTAGCTCTTTTGCCGTACCGTTGCCCCGGGAATAGGGCAACGGTACGGAGAGTATTTGGGCTGCACTTGTCGCGGACGAAACCCATCGGCTGAGGAGCGATCAAAATCAATTCTTCCGAATTCTCACGGGCTACAAATTCCTCTTATCGCAGAACTTTTGGATCTAACCAACATGGACATTGAGGCGAAGTTGAGCGGCTTTGAGTACCTGCCATCGGCATGACTTCGATATCGAGGTGTCAAATTTTATCGGTGGCCCATTCATGCTAAATCTAAATCTTGTCTAGCTAGAGTCGTTTCACCCATGGAGTAGTAGAAGTCCTATGCATTATAATCTGGTGTCAGTTTTTGTGAATGTGGTTTGCTGGCCTTCTTAGGTGTCGTGTGATAATTCAATCCATCGAGTAGTTCTTTACGGGGCGAACTTCCTAAGGTCATAGTGGTGGACGCCGATTTAGTTGGAGTTGGTGTATTTTCCACATCGAAATCGTCCTCCACATTTTCGCGCATGAAATCGCCATCGTCACGAGTTGATTTTTACTATCCTCTGTTGTCATTATCCAAATAGGGGACTTTCTGAAAAGACTACAAAGCCGCTACTGGTCCGTCCTCCTTCAATTGCCTTCCTCCTGATCGACATCGTCCTGCGGGGATTTTTGCAAGCAGCCAGAACTTAGGTAGTTCTCACAGTCAAATAAGTGAATTTGCTTACCAAAAACATGCTAACAAAGCAAATCGGCGAGTATCTACTTGTTTTGACAATTTGACAACTGTCATGGTGTATATGTACACCAAAAATGTTGAAAGACTGTCGCTTGAGTGTGCATATTTGTAGACTCAGCTTTTCTTGACTCAACTCAGATATTATGCATACGAAATTGAGTAAATTATCATATGCGATGCTTTTTTTAAACGTCAGACTGATTTTCACTCAAGATGGCGGCTGCTGGTGAGTGGAGTGGAGTTTTTCGCATAATATTATGCATACCAAATTGAGTGAAATTCGGTCAACTCAGCTTTCCTCCACTCGAGTCACTTTATGCATACCACCCATTATATTCCTAAGTCTCACACCGTCTACCACTTCTGTTATGGCCCTAATTTAACAAAAGGGCATTTCAGTTGAAACTGTACACGTTGCCGCGGTAGCTCGACCGATAGAATGTAGAATTACGATTTCGATTTCTGCCACAAACATACTCGAACAGTTACTTCTCCAGTCGAATGAGCACATTGATTTAATAGGAATTAATGAAGTAAAGGGGAACGTACGTGGTACTAATCGGTGATATGGTCAGTATCACATACGTTCAGTTACCACCAGTTGGCAAGTGTTCTCTCTCTCTCTCTCTGAGTGGCTTTCTTTACTTTTTTATACTCATTTGCCCTAACCCCTAGTGGGGCATAGCGCGTCAACTCTTCCATGTGGCTTAGCTGATGTCTCGTTCGCAACCAAACCAGTTTCGAACGATGCACGATGCTAGCATGCACCTCCTGCTCCCCTTTAGCCGAGCACCTTCGACAATTCGGGAGATGTTGTGTTGTTATTTTTTCTAAACGATATAAATACATAGCTTCTTATAGGACACGACGTGCAAGAACAGACAGTTCACCCCGGACCGGCAAAGTGTCAACATCGTGAGTGACAAAGTGATAGTGTGAGAGAGACGGCAACAACCCACATAGAAGCCCAGCAGCAGAGACGGGAGAGCACAACCACGTGCTAGCAGCAGTGAAGATAGCGGTAAAAAACCGCAAGAGAACGGAACATACGCCCGGTGAATGCAAGAGGCACGAAAATAGCCTTGATTTTATATTTTTTACTACTACTACTTTGCCTTAACCCCTAGCGGGGCATAGCGCGTTAACTACTCCTGCGCGCCATCGTACTCTGTTCTGGGCAATGGGGCGCAACTCCCCAAAAGACTTAACCAGTACCTGACACTCCTTTGCCACAGATCGACGCCATGTGATTCGAGGACCCCCTCTTGGTCGGCCTTGATTGGAAATGGGGTTCCATTTCATGGCATGCATAGCAATGCAGTTATCACTCTTCCGCAATGTGTGACCTATCCACTGCCATTTTCGCCTGCGTATCAATTCGTCGATTGGCATCTGGCCCGTACGCCGACTTAGCTCTTCATTTGATATTGTTTCGGGCCAGAAAATTCTTAAAATTCGACGAAGACATGAGTTGACGAAAACTTGCAGCTTTCTGGTAACTCCTACGGAAACTTTCCATGTACTGCTCCCATACAAAAGCACTGATAGTACCAGGGAGCGAAACAGGCCCAGCTTGGTCTTGATGATGAGATAACTGCCCTGCCAGATTTTGGACAGCATGCCGTATGCGCGTTTAGCCTGGTTGATACGACGAGCGATGTCCTCCTCCGTACCACCATTTTCGGCAACAATGCTACCCAGGTAGACGAAGTTGTCCACCTTCTCCACAGGCTGCCCATTAATATCAATGGCAATAGGTGTCGGATTTCTTTTTCGCAACGGCGGGCTAAGAACCTTGGTCTTGTTGGTATTAATCTTTAGCCCAACCTTGCTTGCCTCCCTCTCGAGATCTAACGCCATTGCGGACAGATCCATGATTTTGTGGGAGAGTAGGCATATGTCGTCAGCGTAGTCAAGATGTTGTAGATAAGATGTCAAAGTCCATTGAATTCCTCTGTCGAGTCCGGATAAGGCTGCATGCAACACATCGCCGATCACAATGAGGAATAGGATCGGTGAGAGGATGCACCCCTGCCGAACTCCACTGCGAATCTCAAAGTCCCCCGACACCTTACCTTTATGCAGAACGCGACATTTCGCGCCGTCATAGGTTGCCTTAATAATAGCCACAAGCTTCTCAGGGATGCCTCTCCTGCGCAAGGCCGCCCATATAGAATCCCGGTTCACACTATCGAAAGCCTTTTCGAAATCGATGAAAAGCAAGTGAAGCGGAGAATCGTATTCAGCGCATTGCTCGATGATGATTCGCAAGGTGTTAATGTGATCGACACAGGAGAATCCGGATCGAAAACCAGCCTGCTCTTCATCAATTGTGCTTTCTAAGTGGGCCTTTAGTCTTTCCAGGACGATTTTAGCTATTATCTTGGCAACGGCAGGAAGCACACAAATGCCTCTCCAATTATTACAGTCTGTGAGGCTACCCTTCTTTGGAAGTTTGATGATCAAACCTTCCTTCCACTCAGTGGGAAAGGTCTCTGTATTCCACGCTTTATCAACAAGTGGGTGCAGCAAATCGGCAGTTACGCTTGGCGCTGCTTGATAAAGTTCGGCAGGGATGCCGTCAAGTCCGGCGGCCTTTCCTCGTTTTAGTGCAATAATTGCAGTGACTATTTCCTCTTTAGTCGGGGCAGTGGACCGTATACGCACATTTTGATGGTTAGCTAAATTATCTATATGAGGGGGAACTTCACCAGAGGTTACACGGTTCAAGACCGCGGCGGTGTTCTTTCCATCGCCTCATTTGATCTTCTTCCAAGATAAGTAGCTTTCCATCACTATCTTTCACCGGATGTTGGCAGGAGTTACGACCACCTGTAAACTCCTTGATGACACCGTATACGGCGTTTAAGTTGTTACTTCTAGCGGCTTCTTCTGCTGACGCTAAAAGAGAATTGGCATAAACTCTTTTATCGCGTCGCACACTACGCTGAACTTCTCGAGCTTTCTGACGGTAAAGGAGTTCGATGCTGCAGCCAAACGAACTTTCAGCTCCTTTCTTTTAACAATCCGCTGCCATGAAGCGTCGGACATCCAGGGCTTATTCCGGCAATCCGGGTTTGGGCCAAGAATGGTATTTGCGCTATCAATGTACGCATTTTTCATGGCATCCCAGGTTTCGTTTATGTCACTATCTGGGTGACTAGTTACCTCAGCCGCTTTTTGCGCAAGATGGTCATTATATTGTTGTAAGACAGCTGGATTTTTTAGTCGAGCGGTGTTGAATTTGCGGGGCCTGGATCTTTCGTCGCTGGGGCGGCGCACGGCTGCAATACGCAATCGAACATTAGCGATCATAAGATAATGGTCTCTTCCCATCCCAATATCGGCACCCTTCTTGTTTCGCACGTCCAGGAGGCAACTCTTGAATCTTTTACTAATGGCAAAATGGTCGATCTGATTTTGTGTTCTGCGCCGATCAACAGAGGACCAACTGATTTTGTGGTGGTCCTTATGCTCAAACATAGTACCACCGATGAAGAGACTGTGAAAGTTGCAGAACTCTACAAATCTTTCACCGTTGTCATTACGATCACCAAGACCGTGTCTCCCCATCACATGTCTGAGCCCATAGTTATCAGCGCCAACTTTCGCATTCAAATCACCCATAACCATTATAATGTCACCTTTAGGTGTTCTGCTCTGAACGGCGTTTAGTTCTTCGTAGAAGGAGTCTTTTGCCAAGACATTGTCGGGTTCAGTAGGGGCATAACATTGTATTATTGAGAGATGTTCCTCATTTTGTCCGGAACCTGGCGGTCAAGACCCTGTCAGAGACCGGTTCCCAGGATAAGAGACAGTTTCGCGCGGCTCTGGTTAAAAGGAGCCCCACACCTGACTCACGACGACTACCGGTAGCTTTACCGGAGTACAACATTACAGTGCTGCCCGTTGGAGAGATGAATTCTCCGCTGTTCCACCATCTTATCTCACTAACTCCTAAGATATTTAATTTGTACCTCAGAAATTCACTCTCTAATTGAAGAAATCGTGCGTTCTGGGGACCTTCTGATCCATTGTCCAGGAGAGTACGCACATTCCAGAATCCAATCTTTGTCATTGTACGATAGCTAAAAGTCGTAACCGTTGAGTCAGTCCTTATCCGAGGCATAGTTGACGTTTCGTTAGCATATAAAGATTTCGGATAGTGCAAGTTGCTGGCATACACATCCTGTCCTTTGATTGTCGGTTTTAACGACAGGCCCTCAAAGGGAAAGGCCGTGGTATTTTTTTCACACCCCACACCACAGGGGTACCTCAACCAAATCATCGCACCGCCATCACTGGCGGCTTGACGTTGGTTGGCAATGGTCAGTGACCACTGCCGTTCCAGGGGGCGCCCACGCGGAGGACTATGGAAGAGGAGTTTTTGCCCCCCAGCCAGGTTAGATTCTATCGCACCAGAGTAGAGTTAGGTTAGGGCAAATGAGTAGGAAAGGGGTACAGGGGGAAACCCCTGTACTTAAACCGAAAGAGTCGCCTACGTTACAAGACGCAGTGATGAAAACTGTCTCGAAGTGACGAAATGATTGTGAGAGGTAGTAAGGAAAACAACTGAATTTTAGCGTCGTTCAGACGACTGTTCGTTTAACTACTAGCTACGACAACGTCCTTAGGTGTAATTTTGTTTTTGAAGGAGTCCGCATTGCAATGTTCCAAGTATTGCCAATTATTCTATATTATTCGCACCAATCTCAAATACGTTGAAGGCCATTGAAAAGTCTTTGCTATCTCCCAATCAATGCCAATTAATTGTGTCACACAACATTATCAGTGCAGGCAGTTTTGTTTTCATTCTGTTCGGCGTACTGGGAATTGATGACGATTTCTCACTGAGCGACGAAATCACTGCTTCCATTATTTTGGTGAAGACAAAATCGTCGCTAAATCGACATGTCGGAGGCCTTCGAAATAGTCTATCATCTCATCACATCAGGAAAAGATTAAAAATTTGGCCTTGACCCCAAAAACAAAAGTCTTAAAATTTTACCCGCTTCTTATCGTGCTGGACGAAATCACTTCTCAGAGCTCTGCAAGGGAATGTCCCATGAAAAATAAATTATGACAAATTGTCGCAATTCTATTATTCATGTAGATTTTCAATCAAAAATTACGACAAAAAAGAAGCTGCATTTTTCAACAAATGCAAAATAATATGATTATATAAATTATTGTTTTTTTTTCGTCAAATGGCAAGGGCAGAGGGTATTTTACATTAATAAAAACAAAATTAAAAAAACAAGCTAGGCTGCGGCTAGTAGCGCGAAGCGTAAAGGATATCATACCTTGAATAGTCTGTGAAAATTAGTCTTTGAAATTAGCAGTCTGTGCAGAGCAGTCTCAGTTGACTTTTCCGGTTGGTACGTAAACTACCTCTTGTGCAGTAGACTGCCATTAAGGAGTGCAATCCGGATGTGGCAGTCCAAAAATTTTCGCATCGTTTACTGCGTAAAAGAAGACCACTCTCAGTTTTTTCCACGAGTATGGAATATACCCTAGTGCAAAGCTGCTCCTGATGATTCTTAAGAGGTAAGGTATCAGCACTTGTTGCCGCAACAACTACACATGAAACAGCACCAGCTAATTCAGTAGCACACTCAAGCAAAACTTATACAAAGCATTGCCTAGACAACCGCAATCATCTGCGACTTCTCCGATCAACACCGACAGCGCATCACATCAACAGATGTCCCACGTGGGACATCCTATAGCAGATCATCAGCTCCAAATAACGTAAAAACTCGGAAGGGGGTGACTTTGACAACTCCTCACACCACTTCGAACCACTAGGGCGGCGCTGTCATCATCGAAGAGGAAATCCATCTGTGATATATTACACACACTTGCCCAAGAATACACAATCACCAAGCAGCATCAAGTAGGCTGTTATCGGATGATCATCCAAACCTGATGGACAAAACCCCACCGCCGCGTCACGTTAGACGCAACATGAGGGACCGCGAAAGGAAAGTCCAGAGATTTAAAAGAGTTCACTTCGATAACACCAGCTATAAGTCGGCCATCACCACGGTGCACAGTGAAGAAGTGCTTTCTTCGATCGCGGAGCTGGAACCGAATAAGGTATTGAATGCGCAACCACCTGCCATATCTCCAGACGAAGCCCGGCTCCCAAGAGCAACCACGTTAGCTCAACTCCGCTCTGGTTGGAGCTCGCGTCTGAATTCATACCTATCCCGCATCGACAGTGAAGTCCGAAACTCCTGCCCAGCATGTGGCATCGCTCCACACGACGATGAGCACATCTTTAATTGTCCAGCAGCCCCCACGCGCTTAATTCCTATTGCGTTATGGGAGAACCCCATCGAGGCAGCTGCTTTTCTCCACCTGGACACAGAGGATACTAATATCTCTCTCTCTCTTCGTTCGTTCGCAAACGACACACGCGTTCTTGAGTTTATATTGTGATCTTTCGTGAGAATAAAGTTGTTATTATTTAGAGCACGTCTTACAGTTATTTGAGAGGAATTGTAGTGGCCTTAGGAATACCATTCGTACAACTGGTGCCCATTCCGCCTCATAATGATCTGTCGGTGGTAAGAAACTAGAGGCCATTACACTGGGACCACGATGCGAGCGCGAAGACAGGTGAGCCGTCCGCCATTCATTACATCCTTATCGCCTCATTTTTTTATCCCCCATTTTTACTTGCCCTGTTTGTGTTGTCTTCCCCAGGCCTATGAATTTTTATTAATACGTAAAGGACAGAGGCAACGAGCGACGAAAACCCCGCCCACGACTCCCGAATTGAGCTACAGCAAGCATAGGCCGCTGGTTAGCTCGTTGAGGGGCCTTTTCTTCGCCAGATGGCACGACCCGACCTTCATGGTCATTATGCAACCTTAGGCTCCGTCCCCACAGGCATCTTCGGATGCCCACCAATCCGTCCATTACAATTTCTGGCCCCCAATCACGGGCCCGGGGCGTTTCGCCCCTTCCACCTCTCCTTCTCGACGGCCCTGGGCATACTGGTGGATTGTTGTTGTTTCTTTCGCAGTATCGCTACTTAAATTATTTGGGATAAATATTTTTCTTATCCCGAACATTTATACTCGATATTCATTGTGAAATTGTAAAAATCTTGAAAAGGCAGAATAAATAAAAACAAAACTCGCCTTTCAAGACAAGACAAGATATAGGATCTTGTCCCCTATAAAATTGTGGTAAAAGGAGTTCACTCGTCTCAAATGGCGCCTATCTTTCCTACTAATGTTCCCTCATCGTAGCTTCATCAATTAACCTCTGCTCAAACTGATTATGTAGGAAACACAATTTTAATGCATTAGGCCGTTGACTATTTGAAGTTTTGGTGTCACCACTAGGTATGCACAGATCTAGGGTATACGTGTATGCGCTTCAGGCTCAGGACAAAACTGACCGATTGTTCTTTTCATGTTTTTAAAATTGTTGGCCCCCTATCACGGGCCCGGGCCGTTTCGCCCCTTTTATCTCCCCTGCTCGGCGACCCTGGAGTAAGGCAGTATGATTGATTGGCTGCGTTCCTAAAAAAAAAAAAGCGCTGAGTCAGCGCTTCACAATTGCTGACCAGCACATTGTGATTATTTTCGTGTTTTAGAAACGGTTTACCGTCTGTCTCAGGTGTCAAGTGCCCTGTTCAATGTGGCATTTGACAGAAAACTCGAAAACTTGCTTTTATGAGCCCCAGGTGACACACAAGATATGGTAATAACTTTCTTTCCCACAATAAAAGCCGGGCCACATATTTCATGCACCCATCCGATCATACAGTCGGACGAGTGTATGAGAGGGAAATGACATGGGATTTCAGATGCGTTAGTTCACACATTTCCGACACGCGACCAATCATACTCCCATCTCTCCGATCCAGTATCCGATCATGCTCCGATTGTGTAGACTATTCGTTTTCCTACTGCATGATGTGTCGATCGATGCGTATTTGTGTATTTCTCTTTGTGTTTCAGTTTCGTGCGGGACAGTTGTGCACTTTCGATTGCATTTGTAATTTGAGCTTTGAATTAGTTTTGAGGAAGATTTTCTTCTCCGGCTGCACACGACGCGTGTAAATTTATTATAAAATAGTATTTGTGTAATTGTTGATTTTTGTGCTAATGGCGGCTATAAAACCGGAGGAGCTAATCGAAGAGGTCAGGAAGTACCGTGTACTGTATGACCAGACTGAAGAGCTATACCGAAAAATCTGAGTGGAGTCGGAACGGTGTATGATATGTGTGTTCACCGCTTTCCGATCACGCACCGATCCGATTCTTGGGGCAAAATCGGACAGGAGTATGATCGGATGGATGCATGAAATATGTGGCCAGGCCTTTAGGGCTTAACAATTACGTTTAAAACACGACCATCGACCATACACAACACAATCGCGGTTAGAATCGTGGTTTGACAATTGTCGCAAATGTCAAATATTGCGCTGAGCACGAAAAGCGATGAAATATTATGCTGACTGAAAGTGTAAGCGCTTAGTGTCAGCGCTTAGTTCAGCGCAGCGTTTCTACGACGAATTGCCGTGCAGAACGAATCGCTTCTTAGTGGATGTTCACACTGCGTGCGATGCCGAGCCGAGCCGGGTCCAGCGATGCAATGCGATTACAAACTTTTAAAGCAAGAAAATGGAAAGTCTTCAATTTTAAATGGAATCACGCTTTGAGTGTACACACTGCGCGCGATGCAATGATGAGCCGAGCGATGGCCCGATGTTTTCACAAACTTCTTTGCTTTTTCGTGCGAGTACCGGCTGCTGATTTTTTGCGATGGAATTTAATGGGCTTTGCGATGGAGTTTATGGGCTTTGCGATGCTTTGCGATGTGAAGCTTTTTGGAGCCAGTATGGTGCAAGTACGAGCTGTAAAGTAATATTTGATGTAAGATCACACTGAAAAAAATGCATGTATGTCTGCTTTTATACCCTAGACTTTTAGGCGCGGCAGTGTGGCAGTGTATACATGGAAATTATGAGGGTCATCTCCTGATTCGATTTAGCCATATCTGTCTGTCTGTCTGTTCGTTTGCACGATAACTTTCGATAGAATGAAGTTAGAAACTTGAAATTGGTCAAATGTTTGTAGCATGATCTTGTTGGTTGGTATTGAAAATGGGCAAGATCCGACCGAAGGAACCCCTACAGATGAAATTTCAAAATGAGCGATAACTTTCGATACAATGATGCTAGCGACTTGCAAAATGCGACAAATATTTATAGTGTGGGTTGGTTAGTTGATTTTGAGAATGGGCAAGATCCTATTGAATGAACGGCAACCTTTACTGTAAACGTTAGTTCAAATGTAAATATCCAAAATTCGAATGGATGAACGATGAAACTTTTCATTGGATCCACGCCCACAGCTCAAACTGACCATATGGCAAATTCACTTTTAATGCATATGGCCGTTGCCAGTTGGAAGTTTTGGTATCACAACTAGGTCTGTACAAGTCTAGGGTATATACGCTTTGGACTCCGTTTTGATTCAGTATGGCTCAAATGAAAGGTTATTATCACCGTAATAAGGTCGCGTTTAGAAAGCGTGGTTTCACAAGCGGTTTGAATTCAAATGCAATCTCGCCCCTCCACAAACCGCGGCGGTGGCCGCAACGGCGAGTCGAGCGGTTTATACATTCATCGTCCTAAAGCCGCCGCGGCTGCCGATTTTTGCGTTTATACACAGCGGTGCGCCGCTGCTCAATCCGCTTGTGAAACCTCTCGTCTGAGGTCGCGGAAAAGATGATGAAATTCACCAACACTGGGCCTTTCTTCATTAATGGGGTGCACCCAATGGCGACGCTCTTCCATTTTTAGAGCACTGTTTTGAAACAGAAATAAATTTACTGGGTCAAGCACAAACGACATGATGTCGAACAGATTTCCTTGAACTAAATTGGTCTCTACTCTCCATCATTGCGTGCAGTGAACATCCCGGATCATCTTTGCATCGCAAGCCATCGCTCGGATCATCTTTGCATCGCAAGCCATCGTTCGGCTCGGCATCGCACGGCGTGCAATGTGAACACCCACCACATCGCATCGCTCGACCCGGCTCGGCTCGGCTCAGCATCGCACGCAGTGTGAACATCCACTTAGTGCTGACTCAGCGCTTTTTTAGGAACGCAGCCATTGTTGTTGTTTCTTTCGCAGTATCGCTACTTAAATCATTTGGGATAAATATTTTTCTTATCGCGAACATTTACACTCGATATTCATTGTGCGATTGTAATAATCTTTGAAAGGCAGAATAAATAAAAACAACACTCACCTTTCCGTGATTGATAAATCCATGATCGCGTGCCACCTGATCGGCTTTTCCGTCAACATCGCCATCCGGTATATGAACCGCCCATGTTGGCGTATAATGACCAACAACACTTTTTCCACTAAAGTCACTATCGCCGCCATTATCGTAAACACTACTAGTTTCGTCACTACGAAACTTCTTATCCCAACTAGTACTAAAATCGTTGGACGCTTGTACCGAACCAATCACAAAACTTGTACTTAGCGCATAAACTTGTAAAAATACTAATAAAAATTTAACAAACAATCGCCTACTCGGAGTGGGGATACTGCTGCCGCCGATTTTATAAGGACCGTGCCGCGAAACGGACAGCCTTTTTGCCACAGGCGATGCCATTAGTGTTGAACAAAACCTCGTCGCACACGCCAGGCTCACTAAAAATGAATGCAAAATTACAACTACAAGTCGGCTAAAACTAAGGAACGGAGGCCGTTTTCGTGGCGGTTGCCTTCGCGAATGTTGAAGCTGCAGATCACTTCCACACTGCTCGCGATGATGATATTGATAGTGATCAACTGACGCCACTATTGACTGCTGCTCTTCCGCTAGATCATTAGAACAGCTACTTTGACTATTGCGCGTGTCGCGAATATTGTCGCGATCACATCTAATTAACCGGCCGTTAGTGCTATCATGACAAGCAGCCATCGAATAGCAATCTAGAAAGCAGCTCTTATCACTGACTTCACTTCGGGTCCATCGTACCGCGTCACCGATCATTTTTTCTCCACGAAACTTTGAATATTATATCACGTTTCCACTAACTTTTGAACAATCCAGCTCCAACGAATTTCGATCTAGATCCGGACTATTGGTGATTTCAGCACTGTCATGTGTGTGTGTGTAGTGTAACGACGATGTTGCGCCAGATCACTTGACTTCCTCACTTCGGACTGATTGCCGATCGCCGGAATGGATGAATGTGGTTGGTTGCATTTACTTCAGAAAGATACAGTCCGTTGAAAAAAATCCAGTAAATTAATGAATAATATTGATAATGATTCTTAGCAAAAATATCACAGTGGAGCCGAGCGATCTGGACGTATGCAGACTGACGTAACCGGCGGAGAGGTTAAATGAAACAGCAGCGGTCGCATGGAAGAATTGAGAGAACTAAAATTGTGTTACAACAACGGACGATCGCTCCACTGGACTGTGTGTAGGAAAGGCTCGGCAAACTAGTCGTACTGCTGAACTTCCTCAACTCCCGTCAACTTTTACATGGTCCCTCTAATTACATTAATTAGATTCAGAACGTTCGCATATTCTGATGATGCGCGGCTGTTCTCGGCGTGATGATCGTGACAGCGATTTTCCGTAAAAATGCTAAAGACATGAGCATTTTTTGTTTAGTTGGAAGCAGTTGGAAATCAGTAACGGTCTGTAACATTTACACAAAATATTGTGATCACGAACATTTGCATTGGCCGACCACACACAATGATTATCGTACTCCAGATTTACACCTTAAATTCACGGCTAGCTGATAATTGTCAAGGTGCGTGTTGTCACTATCGCTTTGGCTGTTGCATTGTGACGTGTTATATGTTCACTGAAAAATTGATAAGTCAGCAATCAATGTTATTCTTTTTTTCTCCGTCGATGACGATGATGATTTCAGTTGTTTCTTTTGTTTTTAATTTGTTGTTGAGTACTGTCAGTCAGCCGCCTGGAATTTAAAAAAAAGACAATGGGAAATTAATTAGTGGTTAAAAAATGTCAGAAGTAAATTTTGTGGTTTTGTGAAATTCCCGTTTAAAGTGTTATCAGTTCAGGGGGGAAGCCTGTTCGTTCAAATACGGTAACAATAGCGATAAGATTGTTTTACAGCTTGCTTTTACAAACCGATTTGTTAAATGTAGTTCGGAGAATTCATACATACAAGATGACTAACCGCGATCATGCATGCACCAATTTACTCAAACAGGAACATTTCTGATTGCATATATTGTTGTTGTTGTAGCAATAAATGGCCAGAAGTTCGTTGTGTGAGTGTGTCACTTATGCGTTGTTCTGTAATGAACCATATCCGTATTATAGTCTGGTAGTGCTGCTCCCACCGGCAGATCGAAGCAGCACCTGATGAGTAAGGATCTGTCGGTGGTACGAAACTAGAGGCCGAGGGTCCCATTACACCTGGACCCCAATACGAACGCGAGGGCAAGCGAGCCATCTGCCAACCATTCCATCCTTATCGCCTCATTTTTTTTATTCCCCATTTTTACCTCCCTTGTTTGTGTTGTCTTCCCCAGGCCTATGAATTTTTGTTAATACGTAAAGGACAGGGGCAACGAGCGGCGAAAACCCCGCCCACTTCTCCCGAACTGAGCTACAGCAAGCATAGGCCGCTGCTTAGCTCGTTGAGGAGCCTTTTTCTTCGCCAGATGGCACAGCCCGACCTTCACGGTCAATTAAGCTACCTTAGGCTCCGTCCCCACGGGCATCTTCGGATGCCCACCAAACCGTCCGTTACATATATATCCCTAAAATACGTGGCTAAACCACAAAAGACAAACACAACACCAGGATTGCCTTGTTGGACTGATTCTAAAAGGATAATCTACTCTATAGGAAGGATTAGGGTGCTACAGAGGAAAGCACAACTACTTGAAGGGAAAATACGTGAAGTAAAGATGACTAAGTCCTAAGACTTAGAGCAAGTAGCCTTAATGTGCTTGTGGGGATACAAATCGATGGAAGGACTAAAAAGAAACCCAAAGAGGTAATTCTTAGACCTATTCTGTACCAGAAATGAGTCCCATGTTGGGCGCCAAATATGTAACGGACGGTTTGGTGGACATCCGAAGATGCCCGTGGGGACGGAGCCTAAGGTAGCTTAATTGACCGTGAAGGTCGGGCTGTGCCATCTGGCGAAGAAAAAGGCTCCTCAACGAGCTAAGTAAGCAGCGGCCTATGCTTGCTGTAGCTCAGTTCGGGAGACGTGGGCGGGGTTTTCGCCGCTCGTTGCCCCTGTCCTTTACGTATTAACAAAAATTCATAGGCCTGGGGAAGACAACACAAACAATGGAGGTTAAAATGGGGAATAAATAAATGAGGCGATAAGGATGGAATGGTTGGCAGATGGCTCGCTTGCCCTCGCCACTCGTATTGGGGTCCAGGTGTAATGGGACCCTCGGCCTCTGGTTTCGTACCACCGACAGATCCTTACTCATCAGGTGCTGCTTCGATCTGCCGGTGGGGGCAGCACTACCAGACCATAATATGGTTCATGACAGTTCTTCGTCTTCCTCGGTATTAAGTGATAGGAAGATAGAGCTGCCTCTAAGGGGTTTTTCCACAGCGATCTGGGGATCAGATGTGTGGGTGCAGCTGGGCATTTGAAAATGTGATCCACATTGTGAGGTGTACCATCGCAGGCAGGGCATGTGTTCGTGACATCTCGATCAATGCGAGATAGGTAGGAGTTAAGACGCGAACACCAACCCGACCGAAGTTGGGCAAGTGTCGTCCTCGCTGCTCTCGGAAGCGTTCTCTCATCAGGAGAAATGGCTAGTGGTTGTGTCGAGAGAACTTTATTTGGACCTAGTCCCGCGATTGATGCTTGCACCTCCTCGTGGTGTATTTCTGCGATGGCTGTTCTGTGTGCGTTGTTGTCAAAGGGGACCCTTTTGTACCTCTGGACGTCTCTTTCGAGGTCCCTTAAATCACGCCTGACATGCCTTGGTGGCGGCGTCAAGGATTAACCATAAGGAAGATACCCTACTTCATACAAATTAACGCGACTGACTAGTAGTTGCATACGTGTTGGTTCTCATATGCGTACACGAAGGGGTAATGCCAACTAACAAGCATGTTACTCACACATTGAAACTTTATAGGCAGTTGCCATTACTGAAGTGTTTCCGTCTCTATCTCTCTTAAGGGAATTTATCTTTGAATTATTGGCAAAGATTAAACATGAGTGCATCCCGTTCTAAAAATTAAATCGTACTAAGTGAGGTATCTTCCTTATGGTTAATCTTTGGCGGCGTCTTGTCCATGAGGTCGGAGTTGGGGCGCTCCCTACGGTAACAACTCGCCAGTTATTGTTTCGATGTAGATGGTCCTGGGATGACATCGGGAGACAGCCAGTTACAGTACGGGGGGCGACGTTTTGGCAACCCATTGTGTGTCGCAGAGATTCTGTGACCACACTGGAGCCGCACAGGGCCGGCTTTAGGGCAGGGCGGTCGCCCTGGGCGCCAAATTTTGCGGGCGCCAATTCCGGGATGCTCCATTTTTAGATGCGTCAAATTTGGAATTAATTATTAATTTTCAAGAATTACTGAATTATTCATTTCTTTTTTTTTTAATCCAACTGATACAAATCCACCAACAACGTCATGCCAAAGTATTGGTGTACATATGTGGGTATTTCATCATAAGCACACCCCATCACTACACGTACCATCCAAATTCTTACATTGGAAATCAAGGGGAAATGTTTTGTGAAACACGCGGCTCCAGCAACTCTCTATACAATTCCACACATATTTCCGCCCAACATTAGACGTCTGTTTGCATGATGGAGTCAGTCGTTACGTATGCGCTTGCGTATAGATTTTTCTTTTTCTCATTAATAGAAGGGATTCCGCTGTTTATATTCTATAGCCTCAATTTATCGACTCTGTCGTTTAAATTGGACCAACTGAAATCGAAGATATGAAATTTCCACTAGATTGTCAAAAGAGGCATTTTTCTCTAAAGCTCACCATGAGAAAACTGGACAATGGCGAAGAAATTAAGAGAAGGTGGCTAATACCGTAGACACACGTAGACGATAATTCTGAATTATCTCCGATTTCTCAATTATCTCGAGTTAATCGAGATTAACTTCTCACTTATCGACCGAGATAATTGAGAAAAATAATCTCGATTAACTCAAACTGAATTAAAAATGTGTCCTCGCTAAGCTGAAAGCTTTTGTGGAACGAGTGGAATACCTATATTTGTGGACTAGAAATATGAACAGCTGTTCTTGTTGTCATTTTGTCGTGTTTGTGTCGTTAATCTTGCATAAGTGGCTATTTTCAGCAGATATTTTGTATTTTGTGCTTTTATAAAGTGTAGCTTAGTGATAATGAAGTGTTTTTCAGTCATAAAACTGTGCTAGCGTGTATGATTGAGTGTGGTGACAGATGACTGGCAGTGACCAGTGGGAAACGAAGGCAGAGCTGCCTCGGCACTGCTTCCAGAAACAAAAAGATTAATTAAGCGAAAGCACTGGGGCAACTGGTGCGCGAGGAAATCTTTCAAGTAGTGTGAAAGTTTTGCTCACCCGGAAGTAATCTCACGCGAGGATTTCACGCTGTTAAAGTGCGTTTAGATTTAGCCAAACGACTCAAGTAGTGGACGTGTTTCTCGCCCGAAACTAATCTCGCGCGAGAAACTCGCGGTGTGACGCAAACGGGTGGCTCGCTATTAGGTCCTCGTACGCATTTACATGAGACTCCGTCTCCGATTTCACCTAATGTGAATGTTACGCAAGTATGTTTCATGTGAGGATAGTTTTGATGGGAAGTACTCGTCCGACCTGGCTGTTTTCATGGGGAAATACTCGTCCGATCCGGCTGGCTCGACTTACAAGGTAACTTTGGGTCACTTCCGAATCTGAAGTAACCCCAAATTTTTTTTTTCTTTGCCTTCAGATTCAGAATCAGCGACCGAAAATTACCTTGTAATATAGTTCGAACCAGCCCCATAAGTCGAGTATATTTCCCCATGAAAACAGCCAGGTTGGACGAGTACTTCCCATAAAAACTATCCTCACCTGTAAAATACTCGCACAACGTTCACATTAGGCAAAATCGGAGACGGAGTCTCATGTAAATGCGCGCGAGGACCTAATAGCGAGCCACCCGGTTGCGTCACACTGCGAGTTCCTCGCGCGAGATTAGTTTCAGGTGAGGAACACGTTCACACAAGGCGCAATTTTCCCTGGTGAACCACTTGCGCGAGTTGTTTCGCTAAATCTAAACACACCTTTGCGAATCCGGTCGCTCACTGCGAGTTTTGCATATGCAGAATTTGGGCATGTACTATTTCATGGTGCCTCTCGATTTGATATATATCACTTGTTTTACACCGCATTCGGCCACCGCAAAGCGGATTTGGTTCACAATTCCTACTTGTGTTGCTGTCGAGGCACATACCACTGTCGAAGAGTTCCAACTCTTCAGTCTACCATAAAGGCGGAGGTATGGGTCTAAAGACCTGGATCTATGCCATCTGCACTCATAGTAACACGTTCCTCATTGCAAACACTTCCGAATAACGAACTGATTGGTTTCTTCAATTGCAACTATAGTACTGGACGATTGAAGAGTCTCAACTCAGTTAATTACGTAAAAGTGCTATGTGAAATCGAGGTCCACCGCTTAACACACTGCGCTACACAGAAGAATATTATCATTCTATGGCAGTAAATACGGGTACTTACAATAAGGACCAACATAAGGATATATCACGTTAAAAATAAATAAGGCGGTACAGACAGAATGCATCTAATTTACACCTTCCAAGGCAGCAGTCAATCATTAATCTGGGATGTCTCTTTTTCCCGCTGGGTGACAGCAGAAATCGTTTGAGCTTTACGATTAAAATAATTGAGTTTGAGTACGTGTGTCACTATGAAAAGCTCATCGAAAGAAAGCTTTTATAATGTAGATTAACTCCTAACGTGTGTCTAGGACATAACATATTCTAAAACCACTGATAATAGCCGCCATACATTATGCAATCCATCGCCCGATCGATCGGCCGATGGATCGCCACAAAATATCAGCTGATCAAAATTATATGGAACTATCAAAAAAATCGTCAACGATAAGCGCATACACAGACCGATCCACCGGCCGATTTCGATATTGGGCGACGGATCGGCCGATCGATCGGTGTGTGTATGGCATGTTTAAGGCGTATTGTTTTTGTTGCAAACTATATTCTGCGGGAGCGAAGTCAGCATTTTCAACGACTGTTTTTCAGGACTGGAAGCATGTATGTGAGTGTTTGCGAGATCACGAAAACGCAGCCAAAGAGGATTGATAATTCTACAAGAGTTATCACTCCATATAACTTTCCCCTCTGCCAGGAGATTTGTATGTATTGACAAATTGAATAGACTTCACAAGAAAGCTGACTCCGCCTTCGGCGGTAGATTTGTATGTATTGATTCTCTTGTGTATCTATACTGTGTAGTTTACACTATGTTTATACGATTTGTCAATACATACAAATCTCCTGGCAGATAACTCTTGTGGAGTCTATACTATTTGACGCAGCAAACCCAAGTTTCAGTCGTAAATGACACTTCTTTGCTATCAAAATCTGAGTATCGCCCTCACAAATGACAAGAACTTGGATATTAATGGATTGGAGTTTTTTGAAGAATTAAATCGAATTAGGCACATTAAACCTACCACAATCAAGAGTCCACTGGACAAAAAATTTACTTTATATATTAGAAATTAGTTGTATCATTTTCAAGAACAATATGTGAAAAAATCCGCTTTATTAATAAATTTGTGAATTTTTATTTCTATTGATTCTACAATAATTTCACTATTTATCTTTTTTTTCTCCCTTGCCATGTATACCAGTTTATTGGCCTCGCTCTTGCTCAGTATGTGGTGTCGGCGCAATTTCACCTGGAGCCGCATAGTTGGCTACAGACCTTCCGACTGCTTTATATGTGATCAGTAGGGTCTCTTATATGGAATAGTGGGCGCGCTATACCCCACTAGGGGGTTAGGATAAATGAGTATTACAACATCAAGGCTGCTACAAAACTAGGACAGTATGTGGAGGAACTCGATTAAAGTTTAAGCCGGGATATGATTCGCACCCATGGTATGTGCGTTGCTCAGATCACCAGACCAGTTCTTTCAGCTCAAAAGTCAAATAAGTATAAAAATAATAATTTACTAATAAAAAGGTACTTATATCAATAGGTGCGTGTTTTTTCAACAGTGCAGATCAGAGCAGAATAAAAATTGCACGCGTTACATTAACAAAATTGTTCTATACAGAGCCGGTTGTTAGTGTAATGCATGCCATCGTTATTATGCTCTTGATCTGGACTGTTAAAAAAAACGCACCTAATATCTGTGATATAGGGTTTCCCTAAAACAATTCCGATGCTATCCATTTACAGTGAAGTGTATCTATCTGCAACTAATCCTTACCGCCTGGTCCGTTCCACCACTTTCGCACTTTTCCCTGGTTGCACGGAACTTTTCGTCCCCATTTACGTGACACATTCAATTTGAAAAACAGAAATGCCAGGCAGGTTCTCATGTGAGACCAGGTCGTAAATTATAAAGTAATTAGAACAGATAAACTTCTCCGTTCTCCGTAGATAACACACGTAATGGGATGAGAGTCGTGCGGTTGTTCAAATTCGGACAGTACAACACTGCAAGCATCTCTACTCTACAGTCCACCCGAAAGGGATGATAACGATATGACCAATTAAATTTAAAGCGTGGTTTTCGTCATAGTGAAAACTCCATTTTCAGTTTCAGTACGTCGGGAAAATTGTAAGTATCCGGGAAAAAACCTGGGAAAATGCTAGGAAATTCCGTAGGGCATAAGGCGCCATAGAGGCGAGTGAAGGAAAGGAAGGTGGTTTCCTTCACGAGGACAACTTTCTGTTGAAAATTTGTTCGCTTCCTTTGTCGCTAATTGTTTTGTGCAAGCGGACTATTTTTCACTTTTATTACCTGGCCATTTTTTAAAGTCCGTTTTTCGTTCGTGGTTATCTTTAAAATAAAACAAAAAAGTTGAGACATGGGTGGTTATTTTTCTTTTTAATAGATTGCGGTGAAAGCATTAGAAAGCAGCAAGACTTTAAGTATGAGATGAAATTAATACCATAGACCAGAGGTAGGAAAAATCCGGCCTGCCTTTGGCCCGCGAGTTAGTATTGTTCTTGATATATAAAAAGAAACTAATTTAGGCAAATATTTAAAAAAAAAAGTGGATGCTCAAGGGCAAGCATGATGACGTTGTCGTGCCGATAGAAGAAAGTGATAGTCGTGCTCATCCAAAGCAAGGGGCTACACAGTAAAAAATTTCCTACTAAAAATTCATCGATTCGGTGTGCCATTATGACGGTTCTTTTTAGATGTAAATAAAATACTGTGCGGATATTATTTTTACACCTTTTAGGTGAATTTCAAATAAACCCGAGTGGATGCTGTTTCATTGCTTCGGATTGACGAAGTCGATGTTGGTTTACGCTTTAAGGTCAATCCATCAACAGAAACACAAATCAATTTTGTCGTCGTTGGCTTTGAGCGCAATATACGGATATACGACTAACGACGTACAAAAGCCGTCGTGCGCCATTTCACCGTGGCATTGATTGAAATGAGGTTGTGAATTTACTAGCTAGGCACGTTGATGAACTAGAGGTTGAAAAATCGAGTCTTAATGCGAATCGCACACAACGTTTCATTGGTTGGTTTGAAGTCAACAACGTGTGGTTTTAGGCGATTGTTCACGATGAACGCAACTCCAAACTCCTCGTGTCTAGATGGTTTACCGTTTTTAAAAATTGTGTACGATTTCTTGTTGTTGTTGTAGCAACGCTTACTGGCGTTGAACTGGTTTGGCAGCCCTTGGCCGTTGCTGATTAACGGGTCGCTTCGGTGCGTAGAACCGGTTGCCGTGGGAGAGTGCGATTTCTTGTCGTTAATCTCGTTGCCAAGCCAATTTGTTTCCTGGACTGCAGTGATGCTCATGTATTTCTCGACCTGTTGTATGAGGGCCTTTCTTGACCCCCGATCTGTTCAGGGAGCGTACATTCTAGGATCCGAAAGAATAATCCGTTAAACGTTTTCGTGGTCGTCGTTGACCATCCGAGGCATTTTTTCAGGTTTCTTGACATGGAGTAGTTTTTATAAGGATGGGTTTTCGGCCCATCGCTAAGCCCAACTTGGAGGTAGTCTCGCTGATAGCTGCTTCAGATAACGTGCCGAGTTCACACAATTATGTTGCAGATCTGGCTACGTCATTCATGCCATCGTATTGACCTGAGATGCTTAGGTGTATAACTTAGCCAGTCAGGCAGCTATCATTCCCTCCTCCCTTAACAACCATGGCTTGGGAAACGTTTCTTTTAGACTTAACCATATTCAATTTCGCCAATTTTGACTATATATCAGGGCTCAATGCACTGACTTGCCCTAGATACAATATTCGTCAGACCTTGAATTGGTAACAGGTAAGCAATTACATTTTAAATTTTCTATCTGCCCGTTGAGCCTGAAATTTAAAAAAATTGGCCTTTTCCGGAAAAAGTTATATATTCCTAAAGTGATAAAACTAATTTGGGCTTGTCCGATAATAACTAGCAGCCGTACTTTTTCTAATGAGATCTCAAATGGCCAAAGACATTATGTTCAGATGGGGGAGTGATATCAAGATAGCGAGTCAAACAATAAGATTCCCATTTTGTTTTACCGTTTTCCGGCGACCATTATGGGACACTGTACACATTATTGGCTTGGGAGAAAAAAGTTCTGCAATAACGATTATTTTTCTTTTTTTTTCGGGAGAGCCTTTTTATCGCAATCTTGGCCATGCCAAATTTGCAAATGAGATACAAATATTTTCGTTTTATTGGTTTGAAAGTCATCTGTTAACCAACTGCTATTTACTGCAAATGTATGTACTTATGCAGGGTGTCCCATTTCAGATGGTAAATACTTTAATGGTAGACAGTACTGTTAGTAGGCACTATGCCTTTAAGAGCACACGACAAAGTGTTTAGTTGGCAGAATAAACTAAATAGTTTAGTCAGAAAAATAAAACACACGGTGGTTGATGAGATCACGCACACAGCTATAACTAAATAGTTTAGACTGCTGTGTGCGCGTCGATGCGATTGCCGACGTGAAACTGTTCCAACACTAAATTCAATCGTGTGACGTTGATTTCGAGTTCTTTTCCGGTCCGCAATTATTTGGCAACGAAAGCAGCGAGTGCGGCGCCGCGGGTGATAACGGTGCGACGGTGGTAATGGATCCTCGCAGGGCTTCCACGAATCACAGCCATACGAACGCGCTCCCTTCAATAAACAGATCACGATCTTCGAGGCGCAACCCTCCTCCTCCGCAATCCTGGACTCGGACCCCGAGGTAGACGTGACGGCATCCGACATTCAGGACGCATCCACGAAACACTAATCGTTGCATTATCCAAAACACCAAACTGCCACGCGGAAAGCCACGCACATGCTTTTCGGGAGTCACAGAATGGTTTTGCAATTTAACGCTGGACTTGTAACGGACGGTTTGGTGATCATCCGAAGATACCCGTGGGGACGGAGCCTAAAGTAGCACAATTACCGTGAAGGTCGGGCCGTGCCATATGGTGAAGAAAAAGGCCGCTCAAAATGGTTAGCAGCAGCCTATGCCTGCTGTAGCATAGGTCGGGAGACATGGGCGGGATTGTCGTCGCTCGTTGCCCCTGTCCTTTACGTATTAAAAAAACTGATAAGCCTGGGGAAAATAACACAAACAGGGGAAGCAAAAATGGTGAATAATAAAAAAAATTGGGCGATAAGGATGGAATGGTTGGCGGACGGCTCCGATGCCCTCGCGCTTGCATCGGGGTCCGGGTGTAATGGCACCTTCGGCCTCTGGTTTCGTACCATCGACAGATCACTACTCATCAGGTGCTGCCTTCAATCTGCCGATGGAAGCAGCACTACCAGGATATGGTCCATTACAGGTGTTTCATTATAGTGGCAGTGGCATAATTAGTATCGCCTAGAACGAAGGGGGTGACACGTAAGTATTCTGGTCCGGCAGCCAACCCGAATAAAAAAAACCCAAAAAGTGTCCACTTGAGAAAAAAAATTCGTTTAGTTGTTTTTCTTTTTATTTATCGCTTTACAGACATCTACACATCACCTATGTGACGGGCTACGCCGAAGTTGTGGCCACCTTGAAGCATCTTGCCTCGTATCCTTGTTTATTGGACATTCAGAACAACGGAGTGCAGACAGCTTTATATGTGACCGTCATGGTCATGATGATATTGTTCGAATGCTGCTCGTTGCAGGTGCAAAGGTGAGGACGATCGCCGCGCTCCTTTGATGGGTCCTTGATAACGAATGAACGTTCCCTTGTTCTTCTCGTCCGCAGGCAACTATGCACGATCGTAATGGCAATACGCCACTTGATCCTGCTTGTATTTCCGGACATATGGACTGTTTTAAGGCCCTTACAACGCCCATTACTGCCACCGAAACTCAGAAGAACAATTCGTGGCAACATCATTATGTGCGTAGACGGTGACATCGATTGTTCAGTTTCTGCGGATAAATAGTAAAACGCATGCTTCCACCAGGCCGTTGTGGCCCTGATTGGATTCTAGTCGCACCGCTATTGTCGTTAAAAAAGGCAGCACATAGACATCAAAGCCATAAGGAGCACCCTTTTAAAATAGGATTCGCATCCCCTACAAATATACTGCTAGAGCCCCCACAGCGATCCGGACTTGTTGGTATGTATAAAAACGTCGCAGATAGGAGGTGCATGCTAGCAACTGCACCCTACGAAAAAATGAGCTATCGAAACGTAAACAAGGCAAAGAAATGTAGGAGACCTTGATGCGCTCATACCCCTGGAGGGGTCAATGCAATTAACATAAATTCCCTGCAATCACTCCTATAGGAGAAGCGATGACGAGTTAAAGGAGGCGCGGTTTTTTCTTCTCTGCTCCTGTCCTGCCCTGAAGGTGGAAGACATTTCTTCAATCCCACTTCTTCACGGAATTGGATGACTAAGCTTATGTTGATGGTGGGAAATTCCACTCCGTCGTTTAATGGGAACTTCTATCTAGTTCAATGATTGGATGATGATTCCCTGGTGGTAAAAGAACGTACTAAAAACCCAATTTTCACAGTAGCAGCTAAAGGGTTAAGATTTTGAAAAAAATGCTCGCTTACATTTTTTGCTCGGAATTACTTGGGGGATCACACCCCTGCATAAAGTTAACAGTCCAAATTGATGAACTTAATTTTAGGGGAAGGAAGAAGAAACCAAGAAGTGACAGTCATATTGCCTTAAATTTAATTCAGGGCGTATAATTTTCAGAGTAAATTTAAACAGCTGAGCAGTCTACGTATACACACTCCGATCTTATCTTATAACAAACTTAATTATCCGCCCCAATTCGGTTTACCGCAGTAAATACACATTTCTGCTGTAAACCACTTCATCAGCAACAGCATAGCAAAAGGGATTCAACTAACTATCCTACAAGATAACTACAATTTAATTTATTCATTTGCTTTTCTGCTTCCATTGGATCGACAGTAATCTCTGTAATGTTCACAGCTTCGTATACAGATTTCTATAAATATGGACATGTATATGCACGTATTTAGGGATACGTTTTCGGATAGTTTCACTATGATGCATGTGCAGTACAAAGCTGTTGCCCAACAAACTACCGAAAAAAAGGATTCAAATTTAAACTTTCTCGAACAAAGCTGCTAACTGTATGAATTCCACGGACTTACATATGTTTCAGCATAATTTCAATAGGATAAATTGAGAGAGCTGATTCGAGGCAAACGTAATAAATATGCATTTGCATGTATAAAAACAGGATGTCTATGGTTTCGACCATCTACAAATAAAATTGGACGATAGCTCTTCGACATTTTTCGGATTTAGTAGAAATCAGGACGTGGCTGTATCATTCGAAACTCGTACCACATTATGGGAGCTTCACTGACTACCAAATCGATGTGGACATACTAATGCTTCTTGTGAAAGAGATGGAACTGAAAGCCTTTCGGCCTTGTTATCTTAATCCCATTTATTGGGCATTTTCCGTCGAGGTCAACTATACTGGCGTATAGCAAAACACTAAGGGGATAAAGACAAACTACTATCCTCGGATTCTGTCCCCAATAATCCTTTCAAATATTGAGTTCGAAATGGATTAGAGGAAAGAGTGGCCTACATGAAAAAAATACGATTGATGGGAAAGTCACTGTTTAGGTGTCAAGTGTAGATTGGAATTTACTCTTAGTATTTTCAAAGATGCTTTTACTGGGCCGTAATAAAATTGTCCCTTACAAATCTTATAGAAAGAAATGTATGGCACTGTGTTCATTGTTGGGGTAGTTATTTTGTTTGGAGGCGAATCCTTCGGAAATCCACTTTTTATAGTAACAAAACATACTTAGGGTAGAGGTAGTAAATGTAAATTTAATCCACTTTGTTTCCAGGATAGAATAGATTACCCAAAGCATTTGTATACATAGTCTTGTTGATGGATGTTTCAACTAACATATTCATGGAATCGAAATCCCTACTTATGGTGCACGTCTATATTTTAACCATAAAATAATGAAAATTTAATTTAATTAAATATAAAATATATGACTGGGTTAACTGGCCCCAAAGGAAATACACTTTGACAATGCAGACGTCAAAAAAAAAATAGCGGCGGTTAGGTTAATGGGCTGCTACGGGGATCCACTGTACACTTAGACCTGGAATGGGTCCATTGTGTTACCACAAGGAAGTGTCTTGTCCCTGGTACCACCCACCACTTACATACAGCCGGAACTTTTAATGAATCCATGGAGCCGGCTAATCTCCACATCTGCCAATTCTCCCAGATTTGCACAGAAGAATTCACCAAGGTGTGCCCTTCTTCTACTTGTCAGTGCGGGACAGTCGCACAACAGTCGCTCCTCGTCCTCTCGCAGCTACGACAGTCGTTGTAGGGAAGCCGAAGCCTTCTGGCGTGATCTCCAATAAGGCAACGGCCGGTGATGACCCCCACCAAATTACCAATGTTTTCTTTATCCATCGACAAAAGCCCGGTCGTACATGCAGGGTTCAAATTGGGTCACAGTGATCTAGCTCTACCGCAAGTATCACCACTTTCCCATCTAGCGTTAGTCCTGTTACTCGTCTCGTGCTTGAGTACAAGTTGACACACAGCCATGTGTGTTCCAATTCTGTGGTGATCCTGGAAGATTACACCAGCTGTTCCCCTTCGAGCCAACTCACTTGTTTTAAGTTCCCTTCAAAGTCTCCATGTCCCGGAATCCAGCACAGAGTGATGTTAAAGTGGCCCTCCAAACCCAGATGGGTAGATCGATATTCCTCCACAGTTTTCGATGTATTCTGGAAGAATTCCAGAGACTTTATCGCAGAGATACTTTTTAGGGTTTTGTAGTAAATACAAAACCCTTATGAAATCGGTCAAATGTCTGTCTGTCCGTCTGTCCATGGAGTATCTCACGAACGGCTGAAGCTACATACATGAAATTTTGTAGGAATGTGTAGAATTACTATAATTCGCCGGAGAAAGCGAATCGTCGTAATAGGTCAACTTTAAGGGGAGGTCCCCATAGAGGGGAAATGAAGGTCGAAATTTTTTTTTCGTTTGGTACAGGCAAGTGGGGTATCATAAGAAAGGTACCGTCAAGTAAAATACATTCCATTTTTGGATTTTTTTTCAAATTCGAAGAAACGGGAAAAGAGGGAGAGGGGAAAATATGTCATCCGAATTTGTGTCCCCCCCCCCCCTTGCATTTCGAGACCTTTATACTTAGAAATATGAAAATTTGCAGAAAAGCGCCATTTTACTAGCGTAGAAAACCTAGATTTCTAGAATTTTGAAATTTTATCAGAAAAGGTTAATAATAGTACATTTCTATAGTTGCAGTTAGCACACCCCTGCACCCCTTACGCGCATCCGAGGTCAAAAATATTGATGGCCAATGATAACCAACATCATAGGCAATAATACCTCTAAGTTTCATAACAATCACATAATATTTAATAATAGTACATTCATTTAAATTTTGAGATTTTGATGCCATTCATACAAAAAATGTACATAACATACTCGTACGAGTACTATTACTGTATTACTTGAATATTGTTTATTGTTTTTCGTAAAGTGAATTGGAGTTAACCATTTCTGAAAGGGTGGAGATTGGTGGTATAGGAGTGGTAGGGGAGAGAAGTTTAAGAGGGGAGGTAGGTGGGTTGCTGCTTTAAGGGAGGTTCCCATAGAGGGGAAATTAAGGTCAACACTTTTTTTCATCTGATATAGGCAAGTGGGGTATCATGAGAAAGGTACTACAGAGTACATTCCATTTTTGGCGACTTCATCAAATTCGAAGAAAGGGGAAAAGAGGCAGAGGGGAAAATATGAGATCATATTGTAATTTGTCCCACCCCCCTTACCATTTCGAGACCGTTACACTTAGAAATATGAAAACATACAGGAAGATGGCTTTCAACTAGCACAGAAAACAAAAAAAATATGGAATTTTGATATCTTCTCAAAATAGGTTAATAATAGTATATTTCTATAGTTACAGTTAGCACACCCCTGCATTTCTCAAACTCATTCGAGGTCGAAAATATTGATGGCCGACGATAATCAACACCATGTGCAATAATATCTCCAAATTTCGTAATAATCACGTAATCTTTAATAGTAGTACATTCATTTAGATTTGGTCATTTTGATATCATCCATACAAAAAATGCACATAACAGGTCTCTTGTACTACATACTAGTACTACGAGTACAACATACTTACATATTGTTTTCCGTAGAGCGAATTGGAGTTAACCATTTTCAAAAGGGTAATGATTGGTAGGAGAGGTGGGAGGAGGGGAAGGGGGAAAGGAGGGAGGGGGGGGGGTATGCTCGTCGCTGACTCTATTCTCTATAATTATTCAAACAATTTATTTTCAATATTTTTTATGCAAACTAACAATTTGCGATATCGTCTTAACCTGAATGGTTAAGCATCTCCAAAAGTAGGACAGTTCATTTCCTATTGGCATGGGACACTGCAAAACCCTCGGATTGCGGGCGTAGCCCTCTATTTTCCGGTTTCATTTTAAAACACGTACTGGACTGAAACAGGGCGATGGACTGGCACCGACGCTCTTCAACCTGGACACACCATCCGGATAATAAATGCGGACACCAGCGGCACGTTGCTCTTCAAGTCAACCCAAATGATAGTGTAGAAAGATCGCAGACGACATCAATATCATATCTCGAAACCTGACCGCAGCAGAAGAACTTCTATATAATGTTCACATGGCTGCAACAAAAGTTGGACGGGGACAGAACAAAAATAATGAAGCAATCAAGAGCCAGGACGCCTAAACAACCGAACGTCGGGAACTGTGGAATCGAATTTGTAGACAACTTCACATACCGAGGTAACCTGTCAAACAACGCCAACGAAACTGACTGAATAAAGCGACGGATACAGCTAGCAAATATGACTTTCTTCTTGGTCCTCCCAATAATAAAATCGAAGCATGTGCACAGAAACACGAAGCTCCGCAAATACAAAACCATCGTACGACCTGTGCTATGCTGTCGCTGCGAAACCTGAACCCCAACTCAAGCCTCCGAAAACATGCTAAACACATTCGAACGAAAGGTCCTTCGTCGAATTTTCGGAGTAGTTTGCGACTGAAATGGATGGCGCATCCGGTGCAACCATGAGCTGTACGAACTGTACGATGAGCTGGAAGAATGGAGAATCGTCAAACAACATGTCTACAATGGACAGGGCATGTACAACGAAGGGACGATGACCGCATGCATAAAAAAATATTGAACGGACGACGCATTGATGGAGCGAGACTGCGACGAAGACCGACAGCTCGTTGGAAAGACTCAGTAGATGAGGACGCCGATCAACTGCTGGGCTTCCAAATTTGGAGGACGAGGCCAAAAAAACATTTCGGGATGTAGCGTCACGATGATGCATAATCTCAATAGTCGCGAATAATAAAAAACTAAGAAAATAGAAAGCTTCTTTTTTGTGAAGCTGAAACAAAATTCTTAGGCCTTGCGCTTCCACTTCAGTTTCACCGAGAAATAAGCTTCCCTAATAGCAACGATCCAGCCATCTACCGTACTAATCATAAAATTTATTGCTGGATTTTTTATATGTGTACATAATCCAGAAGCGAACGACATAAATCCTGAAGTATGCTTCATCGCGTGAAAGAATTTACGATGTCAACCACAAAAAATAAATCCTGGTGAAAATTTATATCTTCTCGTAGGATACACGCCTATACAGATCTTCTTCATGCATAGTACAAAGGCGTTCCATTCAGGCCTCTATTGATAGCAAACCGTACTGAGCAGATAAGTACCAGATACAGCCATAGCCTTAAGAGGCATCGTAAAACTGACTAGCTTCCTTATTTTCGGTTCCATTCCCGATTCCGGCTATTTCCGCCTCCGCATGGAAATTTATAAGTCAATTTATAGAGATATCATCTCAGCGTCATTAACACATTCGCATTCGTTTGTCCCCGGCCGACGTTCAAATTTACAAAGTCGATGTCATTGCAATTTTTCAATAATTTTTTATTCAGTGTCCTATCTCTGATAAATTGGCAAATAAGCAATTTCCTGGCGAAATTGCTCAAAGTATGTCAAAAGTTTTTTATTCCCCCAACCCCACCCCCCCCCCCCCCCCCCTCCAATTTTCAGTTAATGACTGTATCGTATTTTCACGTCGGACGCAAAATGAAAAATCATCCGTAAATAGTGTAGGGCGGAAAAACTACACCTCCTTCAGTGAGGGAAAAACGATCATCCCTTTTTGCTGGCAATTGGCTCCACGGCTATCCGTTGGTGCATTTTAAATGCAATAATTTTTAATTACATCACGTCTGCCATGCTATGCAGCTACAGCTAGAATTTTACAGAGATTTATTTTACAGCGGAAAATAAAGTTTCATGTCAGAGGCAAAAAAAAGGAGAGCGAGAACAGTTTGCAAAATTATGGCCGGAACAAGTTGCAACGTAGTGGCTTTTCTCCTTGCGAAAAACCTTACCAAGCCTGTCCGGCCATCGTCCTCATCATCAGCAATATCGTCACATAGTTTTCATGAGCGTCACTCTCGGTGAGATGGACTCATTTTTCATTAGTCGGACGTCATGTGGGAGAGTCATTTATTTTTCGTGTTTTGCATGTGAAGCTGTTGGACACTGGATTTTATTATAAGTAATGGTGACCAACTGGAAAATTGTTGTCATCAATGTCAATACTTGAATGTACGAGTGGTAATAAAGCGGAATATTTAAAATGATGGAAGGTTAATAAGATTATTACGTCACCTGTACAGGGTGTTGCATAATCTCTTCATCACTCGATTCCTCACAGAAGTCAAAGCAGCGGTCGGGCTGCAAGGCGATAGGGCTAAATGCCGTCTTGCAATCGTGTCCAATCGTAAACTTCGCTTACGGCCGAGGACTAAGCTTTGCTAGCAAGGCTGTCAGTAAACCCATAATTCGATAAAAATCGTTGATGCTTGTCTGTTTTAGGACACGATCCGGCAAACCATGGTTTGAACCTCAGCTGTTTTCATATACTTCCCTGGTCAGACGTCTCCATCTCCCATATGACTTTGAATTTTGCTACTAGATGTTAGAATGTCCTAAAACCTCGGGATGTAAGCTTTTCTGTGCCCATTGATGGGAAGGTGACCAGGGAAGCAAATGGTCATCGCGAACGGTGCAACTCAGATACCTGGCGACCTCTGAAACAACTTCTGCCAAGCCACAATATAGCGGAGCTCTGTGGCGGTCGGCCGATTTAGTTTCTAGCTACCACCTGCCGAAGGTGTTTCAATAAGGCTAAATAGTCGGGACTCAGCTCTGACTGGTTGCTATATAAAAACAACTCAGTCAGTGCAAGAAGGAACTCGCACGCACTGAGCAATCCAGCGATGCATTAAGACTCCCCAAAACCCTGTCTTCGGTACCTGCAATGCCCACTTATTTGAAGAAACAAGATGAGACTTCCTTGGACCTCATCTAGTAAAGAAATGATTGACTTGCTGATCGCACACATTTTTTCTAAGAGCTCTGCCCATACTCCTCTCCATAATGATGTCTCCCCCGTAGTTACCCCATGTGACCTTGCGTCAATTCTCTCTAAGGAGAAGATTTGTTGGGACATTAATTGCCCGCCTTGAGACTCTCTTCGACTTACTTCCAACAAACGACGTCAAACTGCTGCTAGGAGACTTTAACGCGAAAGTCGAAAATGAAAGTTGGCACCACTGGAGGCCACAGTCTCCATGGAGAATGTAACGACAACGGCCAGCGACTTATCGACTTCGTCTGCAGTAGGAATCTAGTCGTAAGCTCTACGTGTTTTCCGCATCGACGCTTTCACAAGCAGACCTGAAAATCTCCAGACGCACATTAGTGCGACTGACAAAGATGACGATGACCAACTCCATCTCACAGGTCAGGATCCATAAAAGACTTACCGATCTATTTGAAACATGTACTGGTCTGAAACAGGGCGATGGACTGACCGACGCTCTTCAACCTAGCACTGGAATACGCTATTCGGGCTATGAATATGGACAACAGCAATACGCTACTCATCAAGTCGACACAATTAGCAGCGCACGCCGATGACATCAACGTCATGTCCCGAAGATTGGCCGACGCAGAAGAACTTCTGCATACGCTCGACACCGCTGCAAAAGAAGTTGGACTACGTATCAACGAGGGTAAAACTAAAATAATGATGCAATCGACGACAAGGACACCTGCACAACCAAGCATCAATGTGGGGGACCTCAACATCGAGTTTGTGAACGACTTCATTCACCTGAGTTGGAACTTGACAAGGGGGGGTCAGCGAAACTGACGAACGCGGTCACGTGACCGAGATAATTGGAGGACAACGATCCAGGTGGCCAAGGCCCGACGTCGGGCTGTCGCGCCACAATGAAGATGATGGAATTGAAGCAATGTCATCTGCTTCAGGGAAGGCGACGTTGGGCCAATGCACCACATTCGCAAAGAACGTGCGGTAACGTTTCATCATCGACCTAGCAGAAATGACCACTAGCATCAGCCAGGACTTTTTTTTTCCTCTGAATTCATCTGAGTCTTCCTTTCCTTTACTTAGCGTTGTATGCAAACACCCGAATTTCAAATATTCGGAGAAAAAAATTGCACAGAGTAGGAAGGCGGAGGCCTCCGCATTTTGTGGACCAGGTTATATGGCTGGCACGCCTCTGTTCTTAGTTGACACGACGACGCATATTTGTTCGCGTCCTTGACTAATAATGGGTTTCAAATTTAGATGATTTTGCACTCCTCTTATGTGGGCTCAGATCGCTACGCGAGCTACACGGAGGACAGCTACTGCTACCCTCAGTATACTGCATTAGAACGCTTGCTTCGCACGCTCTATATGCTACAGCGGTAAAGCTACTATTAGCTAAGACGCAAACCACGATAAGTCGGCCGAAATAGTCGGTGAAATAGGAATACGTAGGTTGCCTTTTATATTTCGGGATTGGACAACCCTAGTGTTGCAATCTGGCAACTGACAGCTCTATCGTAAAGTTTGACATTTTTGAGGTTATACGTACTCAGAACGTTTTGACATACGAGCGCTATTTGTGTTTTTTACAGTAACTTAAAAGATTAATCTCGGCCAAATAATGGAATTCAATCGTGAACATTTTCGTGCGTTTATTTTTTACAACTTTCGACGTGGATTAACTCAGAAACAGTGCATGGATGAACTGAATTCAATTTTTGGCGATGAAGCTCCATCGAGGAACAGTGTTTATCGATGGTATGGTGAATTCAATCGAGGTCGTAGTTCACTCCAAGACGAATTTCGTGAAGGTCGTCCAAAAGGTGAAGGTCGTCCGGAAACCATTGATGCTGTGCGCGAACTGATATTGCAAGATCGTCATGTGACCTATCGTGAGATTGAGACAACCTTAGGCATTAGTGGGACCAGCATACATTCAATATTGCATGAACATTTGACTGTCAAAAAAATTTGTTCGCGTTGGATCCCACACAATTTCTCAATCGCTCAAAAAAAGGGTCGTGTCGATTGGTCGAAAGAAATGCTCAAAAAATACGATCGCGGTGCTTCGAAACACGTCTATGACATCGTGACAGGTGATGAATTGTGGATTTACGCGTATGAGCCCAAAAGTAAACAGCAGTCGACTGTATGGGCGTTTCAAGATGAGCCAACCCCAACAAAAGTTGTTCGCGCACGAAGCACTTCCAAGCAAATGGTCGCCTGATTTTTCGGAAAAACTGGACATGTCGCAACCGTACCACTAGAACAACGCAGAACAGTCAATTCTGAGTGGTACACAACCATTTGTTTGCCAGTTGTCTTCCAAGAAATCAGGAAAACCAACCGCCGAAGACGGATCACTCTTCACCACGACAATGCGAGCTCTCACACATCAGCTCAAACAACTGCATTTTTGAGCACTCAAAACATAGATTTGATGGGTCATCCGCCGTGTAGTCCTGACTTGGCACCGAATGACTTCTTTTTATTCCCGTACGTAAAAAACAAACTGAGAGGTCAACGTTTTTCAACACCTGAAGAAGCGGTTGCTGCGTTCAGAATGCATGTTTTGGAGACACCTCAATCAGAGTGGCAAAAGTACTTTGACAATTGGTTCAAACGCATGCAAAAGTGTATAGATCTTCATGGGGAATACTTTGAAAAACAATAAAGCGATTTTCAATGATTAATATTTGTTTTTGTTCTCTAATCCCGAAATATAAAAGGCAACCCTCGTATACCAAAAAAAAGTTATACCCAATGAACCTCTACAAGGATTCTGTGTGTCATCAAGAGTAGCTTACGACGACAATATTTCATTTTAAAAAGCCCGCCAGAGAGCCCGATACCTAAAATCTTTTTTTCGAGTATCCGTGAACGATGACAGTACTAATTTCGCTAGAAACTTTACAATGCATAGATAACATGCAAACATGCACCCAAAACCGTACAACCATTTTCAATTACAAAGATCAAAACTGAAGAGCGTTTACCTCCGGCCTATAATGTACATGTCACATACTTGTTCGCCTATTCCTCGTACACATGCAGGAAGACACAACATTGTTACCGGAAATGTTGGCACATCAAAGACAATACACATTTCGGAAAACAGTTCCAGCACTATAACCCTTCTCGCTTATGCATATGACAGTTGGGAGAAGTAAAAGTTCTCATCGGGGTTTATATTCTGTCGCCGACGAAAATCCTGAACAAATCCGTACCGTTTATATTTCACTAAATGCATGACAAGCAGAAAAAAAATCATCTGGATTCGAGGTTAAGCTTGAAATTTGCTTCAGTACGTACTCAAAGTCGCTGTAATGCCTGACGCTCGGTCGGTTCCAACCCACACCCATTCGTAATGCTGGAAAAGCTTTCAGGATTATTTCCACGGCATTTCACTTGACTTCTGTTCCTTTTGCCCGTCGGATTTTTTTTTATATTTTCAGATTTCTGTTTTGTTTAGTTTTTTTTTGTATTTTATTCCGCTGAGCAGAAATTCTCGCCTCTCGTTTAACCTCACCGCACACATACGTAACAAAAATATCCTCGGCAGGACCTAACTTTTAGTGCTTATGGACACAGAATGAAACTGTTCTGTTCACTCGATTCCCTGTGCGTCAACGAAGAATGGAATCATGGATACGTAAAGCGGAAATTTTTAACGAAACAAATAACAATTTTCAAGTGGCCCGAGAAGTGATGACTGTAAGTTCCTTTGGAATGTCGGGATAGCCGGTATAAGGGCATATACGTTATATATTTGCATTGGCCATTATGCGCTTCAAAATGAAAACTTTTCGAGAAGTTGAATCGTTCGTAAATGCTACCGAAGGCAATGATCCGACGCGGCGTATTGGAATACGGAAAGGACTTGGAGGAGGACTGTCTCGTCCTCCTCCAACTCCTTTTATTATTAAGTTTGAAAATTGGGTCAAATTTGGTGGGACCATTTGAAGAGTTTCACAGGAATTCGTTTTTTTTTATAATTGGCTTATTTAGAATAGAAAGCCGATTTCCACGTGCCCGTAGTTGCATGCTCAGAAACGAATAGCTTTTCCGGGAAGTCAAGCAAACCGTTTCGAGTAATTGACCGACTTACGAATGCCATTAGGCGAATAATTTTACAAATACTACGTACATATCCGTACGAGTAATAAATTCATCCTCTTTCGATGAACTATACTACCCCCCCAAATGGTTCAAACTTGTTAGGAACTGACACAAAAACTTTTCCCTTTTGGAAAGAAAATATTGGATCATGGATATGTCGGTTTCTGCGGCAGCCGGTTCTACGCACCAGAGCGACCCGTTTCACAACGGCCAAGAACTGCCAAAACCCTTCAATGCAAGAAGGAAAGTCTCAGGGTGATGGGTAGTTTTTTTTTAACATATCTCTGTGCTGGATACTGGCCACAGTGGCACATTTGGGAACTGTAAAGCTGACGAACTGGCTCGGGCGAAAACGACTAACGAGATCATGGAGTGGTGGCGTAGAACAGGGATACCTCTAGCAGCTTGCAAAATGATTACCCAGAATGTGGCGTATGACAGAGCCAGCGCCAGATGGAGTAGTGGATCCACGTGTTATGCAACTAGGCAATTATGGCCTAAACTGGATCCCATCCGATCCTACGGTATGCTGATCCTGAGCAGACGGCATTTGAGAAATGTGGTGGGGCTTATCACTGGACACTGCTTGATCGGGGAGCATGCTAGAAGACTTCGACTCCAGCACAATGATTACTGTAGGAACTGCGGGAACGTAGAGGAGGAGGAAAGCTGCCATCAGCTTCTGTGCATTTACCCTGCTTTGGCGGAACGTAGGACAGACATTCTTGGGTCCTACTTTTTTGTCGATCTAGACGACCTAAAGGCAGTTAGTGTCTGTAGTCTTCATCGCTTCATTTCCATCTCTAGCTGGTTTGAGATGGATTGAGATAAGCTCAGGTATGCTGTATCTAGGGGGTATCACAACGGACCCATTGGTGGTTTATGGGCGCCCTGCTCTTCTAGGCAACCCATTTAACCTAACCTAACCTAAGAAATGTATGTTACATGCCTCGTATCGCCTTTTTTTAAGTTCACTAGGAGCAATACATCTCGGCGAAACTGCTCTCAGTGCTACTTCTCCGCGCCGGCATTGAGAGAAACCCTGGTCCGTGGATATATAAAATATATAACATAAAATGCGTACATTAACAGCGCAGATACCATCCTTGGCACAAACCCGGATTGCCGGAATAAGCGCTGGATGTTCGACGCATCACGGCAGCGCATTGTTGAAAGAAAAGAGCTGACGTTTCGTTTGGCTGCAGCGTCAGGCGACAATCGCCAGAAAGCTGGAGAAGTTCAGCGTAGTGTGCGACACGATAAAAGTGATTATGAGGATTCACTTCTAGCCTCAGCAGACGCCGCAAGAAGTAACAACTTAAACGCCATTTGCGGTGTCATCAAGAAGATAGGTGGCCGTAGCTCCTGCCAAAATCCAATGAAGGATAGTGATGGAAAGCTGATTATCTCGGAGGAAGATCAAATGAGGAGGCAGAAAGAACATTTTGCTGCGGTCTTGAACCGTGTAACCTCTGGTGGAGTTCCCCCTCATATGGATATACGGTCCACTGCCCCGACTAAAGAGGGACTAGTCGCTGCAATTATTGCACTAAAATGAGGAGTGACCATCAGAGTCGACGGTAGGCCTGCCAAACTTGATCAAGCAGCGCCAAGCATAACTGCCGAGTTGCTGCATCCACTTGTTGATAAAGCGTGGAATACAGAGACCTCTCCCACTGAGTGGAAGGAAGGGCTGATCGTCTAACTTCCGAAGAAGGGTAGCCTTACAGACTGTAATAATTGGAGAGCCATTTGTGTGCTCCCTGCTGTTGCCAAAATAATAGGTAAAATCATCCTGGAAAGACTAAGGGATCACAAAGCACAACTGATGAAGAGCAGGCCGGCCTTTGATCCGTATTCTCCTGTGTCGATCACATAACACCTTGCGAATCGTCATCGAGCAATGCGCTGAATAAGATTCTCCTCTTCACTCGCTTTTCATCGATTTCGAAAAGGCTTCTGAGGTGGATAGGCTTCTACCGCAGAATACTTATCTATAAAAATCACAGCAATGGTCTGATATTGCTCTATTGATCTACAAAATGCGACTGACTAAGATGACGATGACCAACTCCGTCTCACAAGTCAGGATACATAATAGACTTACTGATCTATTTGAAACACGCACTGGTTTGAAACAGGGCGATGGACTGGCACCGACGCTCTTCAACCTAGCACTGGAATACGTTATTCGGGCCATGAATATGGACAACAGCAAGACGCTACTCATCAAGTAGACACAATTAGCAGCGTACGCCGACGACATCAACACCATGTCCCAAAGATTGGCTGACGCAGAAGAACTTCTGCATACGCTCGATACCGCTGCAAAGGAAGTTGTACGTATTAACGAGGGTAAAACTAAAATAATGATGCAATCGGTGACAAGGACACCTGCACAACCGAGCATCAACGTGGGGGACCTCAACATCGAGTTCGTGAACAACTTCATTTACCTGGGTTGCAACTTGTCAAGGGACGCCAACGAAACAGACGAAATCAAGCGACGGATACAGTTAGCTAATAAGACTTTTTTCTTTCTCGGTTCTCCCCATTATGAAATCGAAGCATGTGCACAGAAACATGAAGCTCCGCGTGTACAAAACCATTATACGACCAGTGCTATGCTATGGCTACGAAGCACGGACCCTAACTCAAGTCTCCGAAAACATGCTAGACACTTTTGAACGTAAGGTTCTACGGCGAATTTTCGTGGCTGTTTGCGATCGAGATGGATGGCGTATCCGGTACAACCATGAGTTGTATGAAATGTACGATGAGCTGCAAGTCTCGAAAATCGTCAAACTACAACGACTTCAATGGGCAGGGCATGTACAAAGAATGGACGACGATCGCATGCCTAAGAGAGTAATGAATGCAGAACGAGTCGACGGAGCGAGACTACGAGGATGACCGAGATCTCGTTGGGAGAGCTCAGTAGGTGTGGACGCCGCGCAGCTGCTGGGCTCCCAAAATTGGAGGACGCGGTCACGTGACCGAGATAATTGGAGGACAATGATCCAGGCGGCCAAGGCCCGACGTCGGGCTGTCGCGCTACGATGATGATGATGATGATCTACAAAATAACTGCGAGACCAATAATTTGATGGAAAAAAGAACAAGATTTAGAGACACGTTTGCCTTCAGATGACAACGGTTACTCGTGCAGAAGTAATCTCAGACTTTCGACAACTGCAAACACATGTCAAGTCGTAACAGTCAAACCAAATCAGATTCATTCAGATAACCAAGCTCCATCACTACATCTAGTGCTTTCTGTTCATCCGAACACAATAGACCTAGCGTAAAAAGGCACAGATTTAAATGTAAATATTATAAAAGCAAATAGCGTCGACGAAGACTACCATTAATGGATCATTTACCACCTTCTTATTTAAACACAGATCCTGATATTTCATTCTTCCTCTTAACACAATATATTTAAGCAAAGAACATAAATAAGAACTCCTTTGTGCCTCTGCAACACAAAAAAATGCACTACTTATTGTTTTTCAATCTTTTTCGTCAACTTTTCAACTAAACACTCGACATATTTTCCGACATTACACTACCCAATTCTGCAACAATACTATCCTTGTCAAAAAAGAAGAATATTTTGAGAAAGCAATCAGTTCTCTATGGCTGCATCCTCCGCCAAAAGAATATGTGCTTAGGAACATACTTAGTAAGTTCCACATAAGAAGAACCGGCTTGTTCATCTCTATCTTATGAGGACACGAACTAAAGAGGGTAATGTATACTTCTTAAGGATATGCTTGCCACAGTAGCTTTTTCACAAAAGACATCCTGGCTGCAATGAAGAAATTGTATTTCTGTTTCCATACTTTTAGCCCAATGCATTATACGTCAACGTTCCTTCGAGATGAAGCTTAACGTACTTAACCTTGTTGTGGGCTACACACTACTTAAGAAATAGAAGACGGTTTTTTCGGGATATGCTGGATTTACAAGAGTATAAGAGACTAAGAATTTTAGAAACAACAAAAGTGTTCATAGCTTTGAGAATGTTGGAGACTATGAAGCTAGTTATGTTTAGTTGAATAGTGAACTAGTTGAATTGAACTGCTTCACCAACTAAACGAACTAAACTAGTTCCCAATGTATTTAGTTAAGTAGTTCACTGTGTTGAACTATAATATTTAACACACAATATCAATAGCCAACAAAGCACTCAAGTCAACCAACTCCCGTTCACCTGTAAAATGTTTCCTTTTCACTTTATGTCCCAATTAATTTGCCAAGTGTAAAGTCTGACTGACTCGTATTCATATTTGCCAAGTTTCCAGGATAAGTTAATGTTCTAATAGAGCCCAAATACAATGGAATAATTCATGAGTCATGTCGGCGAACAAGTGTAGAAGAGTCGACATAAGAGCGGCAGTAGGCGGGAAGGCATTGTGTAATATGTATTGTATTTCAGCATGGATAATATCCTTGTACACTTGTCGAGCTTTGCCCGTACATGATTTGTGCTCGTATGTTAAACACATCTGGTACAATAATTTGTATTCATTTCGGCTGACAAGGAGTGCGGTAGCGGCTGGACGACCTGTGCCTCGCACATTATAGATAATGAGTACGGGAAATTGTATCCACTTGTTGTCAGAGTATCTGATTTTTAATTATTCATACAATTTTTGGATGGGAGCGATTAGATTGTGGAGGCAGTTTTGGGTGGTTGACTTACACAATGAGGCTCCCAATGAGCTTGACAACTTGAACGTGTGTAAATGATATGTAATGAATTTTGGGTGACATGCAAACTTAAAGAAATGTAAACGGAATTCGATGAGGGTAGGCTATTTTTGGGTTGGATTTAACAAAATATAAATGAGACTGATTTTATTTAAAAAAAAAAACCAGAAACGTCGCCGACCTGTAAGTGTCACCACCCACTGTCGATCTCGATCTCGAACACGAACCTGGTACAAATGTCCTCTGACACACACACACACACACTTCACATAGGTGTGAAGAATACCACTTGTACCAGGTTCGTGTTCGAGTTCGAGATCGACAGTGGGTGGTGACACTAAGGGGTTCATTTCCGGGTAGCCTGGTCGGTTACGGAGTGGGTGGAAACTACTCCAATTATGCCAGATCCACAATTAAAGAAACCATGACCGAGAAAAAATACATGGCTCTGTGGAGTAAGGGATTGGGGTAATATATTTAAAACTTAACAGGAGATTACCGGCACAGTTCAGAGAACCAGTATTTATAAAAGGAGCCAAACGTTTTTGAAGGGTGTACTCATTCAGCAATGCTACAAGGCAGAAAATAGACCGATTAAGTTGAGAATATATTGTACAATATACATGGTGCATTATCGGTGCAAATGAAAATTGGAGGCGCTATTCACTTTGTCCTAACTCTTTGTGGGGCATAGCGCGTCAACTGTTCCATGTGGCCCAATAGACGCTTCGTTGCCATAAACTAGTTTCGGAGAATGCAGTTGCCAGCATGCACCTCCTTCTCCCCCATTTACCCGCCTACCCACGACAAGTCGGGAGATGCCGAGGCTTATTATTACGCCCCGTACCAAAGGGGGAAGACAACACAAACATCCATGGCCATGAAGGCCAAGGACGGGACTTGAGTCCGTAACGACCATAGCCAGGCATGTGACTGACGCCTCTATGCACTTAGCTACCGGTCGTCACAACACAATGTTGACGCGCTTGGTGGCTGCGTTCGTTCGGTGATCGCTCTAATCTAGAGAAGGGAGGTTCGATCCTTGACGCGAACAAAAAGACTGGATACTCACAAAACTCCCACTGCGCTTCAAGCACAACAATGTCGATAGTTAAAATTCAACTTTAAGTTGGATAACAATGGACAAACAATTTATCCACTTGGCTAATCGGCCACGTAGCAAAAACGCAAAATAGGCACCTTCATAAATTTCCCCATTAAACTATTAAAAAGTATCAATTTAAAATCACCCGATTTTGTTGACCCCCATTTTGTTATTCAACTGTCAATTGTAATTCATGCGACGTAAGGCTACTAAATTTCTATGAAACACACAATCTAGGATAAAAAAAAAACGTACAGTTATACAACTAATAAATTGAATGAAGTGCTCCCGACATGGAAACAATTTCCACTCCAAATCACGTACAACTTCATAACTCTCCAGCAAGGATGTGAAATAAAAAAGAAACGACGCCATGGCAAAGTAGAAGCAGAAAAAAATGTGCGAGAAATTCACTTGAGTTCGTGACATTACATCATGGACAGCAAAATGAACAGATTTGCTCGCCTAACAGAGATACATGAACAGCGCTGACAAGCTTTTTGTTTTACACATTTGGTTTGTATGTATAGGGTTTGGTGAGGGAATCGATGTTGTTGCAAGGGATAGGGTAGTTCCAGATATGGGCTATGATCACTGGGTTGTTTATATTGGGTTGAAAGAAAGGTTCATAGAAATCGATACATCTGCTTTCTGCTCATTATAACTTACCAGGACAATCATGACAGACGTTACCACAGAAACATCGCAACTTACTGATATTAAAAATTGCTAAGATCCTGCACGATCCTGGACTAGGCAGCAGAGTTAAGGATCCAAAGGAAAAATATGAATGTTCGCCATCGAACCAAGCCATCGATGGTAGAAAAACATGGAACATAAAACATCGAAGACAAAACATCGAAGGCAAAACATCGAAAATAAAACATTGAAGACAAAACATCAATGGTAAAACATGAAAGATCAATCCTCAAAAGCAAAACATCGCCGGTAGAAAGCATCAAAACCATGGATCACATGACTATCAATGGTAAAAACATCGAACATTGACACAGACCTTTGACGCTCATCTTTACTAGGGAAAGTCACATACAATATACAATACAATAAAAGAACACAGTGGCTAATTGGTTCGGTATTCGTGGATGCGGCGAGAGAGCGAGCCAATCAGGAAATACTTATTGCAATAAAGGCGCTCGGTAAGCTTTCAGTACCGCGCATCCCGATCCCAAACCGCTACCCTACCGACAAGTGAGTATTCTCTCATGACACTAGGAACACTTAGATCTGGATCGATTAGCATCCAAAATGAATGACCGATCTTTGATCGATGCAGATTCAAATCTGATAACGGAGCTCTTCGGATCGAAGGGCGTTACTCTCTTTGCTATAGGCACACTATAATGTTCATATCATCGGAATCTTTCATGTTTGACATTTCCATTCTAAGGCGTCCGATTCCCTCATTACCCAGATCCAAGAGAATCGAACGCACTTAGTATTCGACATTTATCCGAATTTTATCTACGGTCTCATTGTTATCCCAATCTACGGCAGTATGACCGCACATAAACACTCTATAAAGTATCTGGCTATCGAAGCATCCATGCAATTTGTATATGTAATTCTTAACACAATCTGTGTAAAAGTCCTCATGGACTGTTTACTTCCAGCACTGAGTGTCCTTTCATAACATGAAGAGCACGTCCTACTTACATTGATCCGTGAATTTTATCGTCAATCTGTGAACCGCAGAGCTGCTTTGTATGGTCGAATCGATTGCTGTTCTGGTGGCGAGATGGACTTTGTTATGTATGATGACGTTTTTGAGTTCGATGCGGCGTCAATGTTGTAGAATTTAGTTCTGGAAATATAAAATAAAAAGGAAATTTTTGTTGTCAAAAGTTGGACAATAAGGAAAACTGAAATAAAAATGAATTATAATAATTTCGACTTCGACGAAGCGTGTCCCAAGCCATGGTTGTGAAAGAAGGGAAGGATAGCTGTAGCCTTAATGGCTGAGTCATACTTAACGGGGGGCATGCTCGGTATACGCGGTACCGAAAGGTTGCCGAGCGCCTTTATTTCAATCAGTGTTTCCTGATTGATTCGGTATTCGTGGATGCGGGGAGGGAGCGAGCCAATCAGGAAACGGCCTTAGATAATTGGCGAGATACTTTCGGTTAATCCCCTAAACAGACTTAATTTCAGCGGTTCTTCTCTTATGAAGCTTGTGGCATCAAAACGGCGCCCACAAGCGCTAATTGGGTGTTTCACCTCTTTCGGGGATTCTGCCGCTACTATAACCAACAAACCAAGTCTTACTAAGATCGAGATGTGTCTAAACTCCTTGAAGCTGGGTGGCAGTGGAGAACACCATAGCGCCAGCGGAAACTTTTTGTCCAACCCGCGAGCGAAGGAGAGCGCATTAACCTGACCTTACATACTCTGGTCCATCCACTTCAGAAGTCTTATTCCAACAAGAACCCAATGCGATGAAGACTGGCTTCCAACTTCGAGTACGATACACATCTACACCGATGGTTCTAAGACAGACCGGGGTAGGAGCTGACGTTCACTCTGACGATGATACGAGTATACCTTTCGATCCATGCAAACATGCTATTATGCAATCTGCAATCAGCAGGACCAACTCCAGATGGCTGATCGGCAGCACATGTTATATAACTAAACTGATGTGGCCAAAGCTGGACATGAGCCGTTCTGCTTAGTTGCTGTCGTCGAGAAGACAACATATCGGCACGGTTGGTGTCATTACTGGACATTGTCTAATCGGAGAGCACGCCAGGAGGCTTCGGGTGCCGTATAATGACATTTGCAGAGGTTGTGGTGATGACGAAGAAGAGGAAAATATGATACATTCTATTTTCTCTGTGGATGTTCGGGCTTGGAAAGTCAGAAGAAATTAACTCTTAGCTCCAAGTTCTTTACCGAGCTAGAGGACTTGGAAAACCCTGATGTTGTTGCCAACGTTTTGTTGTGCGTTAAGGCTGGTTCGAGGTATAGGATGGCCAGAACTATGCATCCTGTGTGGTAACACAACGGACCCAGATGTGGTCTATGTGTGCTGCGAGGTAAACAAACTAATGACAAACAAAAATAACAAGAACAGAGGACTAAATAGGGGGAATTCCGAAGGGGTCGTATGTCATGGCTGACTGGGCTGCTCGCACCTCCAGCAACAAATTCGCTTAAGTGTTGCACTGACTTTGAAGGTTCTGATTTAAAACGATTTAAACTGTTCATACTACAGACCTTTTCAGTGGAGAATTACAGGCACCATAGAATATTCGAGCTGCCTGAATGCACATTTCACCGTGTGAATCAACGCACTTCAATGCCATGCTGATTGATTTGAAAACTATTTAAAGGGACAGTATAAGATCATGGATACCCTACTAGTTGGCTTACCCCCTTGGATCATAGCACGTCTACCAATCCTGGAGGCGTAATTAACGTGCCGTTAGCATACAAAAGAATTCGGATGATGCAAATTGCTGGCATACACATCCTCTCCTGTTTAGTCGACAAGCTGGGGAAGGCTGTGTCATTATTCCACCACAGGGAGATCCCACACCACAGTTGTTCTGACATTTAATGTAATAAAGGCAATAAATTAGAGTATTTTCAATAGAATATGCAGGTCACATGTATTATCCCATTTCATTTTCTTCCACTACCATCCGGGCGTACCAAATGCGAGCCGAGCTCAATGTGCAGAGATTTGATACTGGTTGCGACAACTTTCATTCTATTATATGATCAATTGCAGAAACGAACACAGTCATCTGATTTTAGGCCAATTCATGGCTTGCGGCAGAAATTCTCGAAAGACGAAATTAAGAATTTAACCTTTTCCTCAATACACGAACGGCACCGATCGAACGGAATTCACAGAATGCTTACAAGTAGATGGTTAATACTATGCCAAGAGGAAAAAACTATCAAAAAGAAAAAAAAATTACGTTGAAATGACACATTACAACGCAGGTGAAAATCTCTTAATACTCGCCTAACCGTCTAATTCAGAACAGAGGAAAAACTACGAAAAAGAAAAGAATAACGTTGCAATGACACATTACAACCCAAGTGTAAATTCACGATATTAACTGGATAATAAAAAAAACTATCCCGGTGGAAAATTTAACGTTGGAGGGAAACATTACAACACAGGTGAAAATTCGCAATACATATAGCATTTGATTTTTTATAGGCAATATCTGTTTAGGAAAATTAACACCAATTAAAAATTGAGAAGAGTCAACTGGTCTTCTAGGACAACGCCGCCAAGGTTTCCTGTTCCTTCGTTTTTCTGATGTACCATTAGCACATTTGAAAACATAAAATAAAAGAACGCGATCATTTTTGGTTTCCAAAAAAAAAAAAACACAAACATTTCCCGGGTCAAAAATGTCATGAAAATATATTTCTTTGATTGTTTCAATGCCTCCAACGTTTTCTTACTAAACAGAATAACAATCATAATCGGGATAATCAAACTAGAAGTCCTGTCATACGAAAGGTAAACATTTCCCAAATAACTTTTTCCGGGTGACTGACTAGCCAGTCAATCCGGCCTTTTCAAGTAATTATTATTTATTGAGGTTGACATCTTCTTTTTTAGCTTTTTGCTATTTATTTCTAATCTCCATTCAAGCAGTTGACAAGACGTCGTTTATTTTCTTTTCATATTTTTGTTTTTGGGCGTTTATTGTGTGTTTTTGGTCTTAATGCGACTCCACTCATCCATAATCCATTGTCATGTGTCATGATATCTAAAGAGAGCGTTTTTTTTTCGATTCGGTGAACCTTAAGTAGAGAGTCAACAAGGACGAGTTATTGTTGAGTTAATCCGGAAGTATGTTTGGAATTAAGGTTTTGAATGGGAGAATAATTTTTCCTGGAATAGTATTAAAAGCTTTCCATTGAAATTTGGCAAAGAATAGCCGTACATTTTTTCGGGTTGATTACCCGCGAAAATCGACCTTTTATAACCATTAAAACCACTGGTAACCATTAGAAACCGTTTTTTCTATTTTAGTTTTTTGGAAAGGGTTTTGACTCCCGCTTGACAAAGAAAGATCATATGGTTGGGTTAAGAGCGGGGGCCGCTGTAACATCACACCTCACAGCACACTTGGACAACATGTGGGTCAGTTGTGATACCGCCAGAATCTCTATACATCACTCTAAAATCTAGATATCAAACCAGCCGGTGCTAGCAATAAAACGATTGAGCTGAATCGCGCTAGCGTTATTGAGGTCCTCCAAGTCGCAGAAGAATAAAAAACCAAGATATCTCCTCCTGGCCGCCAAAACTCTGCAATGACACAAAAGGTGAATAACGCCTTCTTCCTTCCTTTTTACGTTAGTGATCAGGGCAAACCCCGATCTTGCCTTCTTGTTAAAAAGACCCTTAATGCGTTCTTGGTTTGCGCTTTTAGTGATAAAGACTATGTGGTAGTAAGCCTGGAGATCAGGAATAGGCGGTATTGGCGTAGTTCTGCCACCTGCCATACGATTAAATGGGAGACCCTCCTACACCTATTTAGAGGCAGGCGTTATGCGCCGCGGAGTCACAAAGTACTAGTGTAATTCTGGGCTGTGACTCCAATGCACACCACGCGGGACGCGCGTCTCGAGTTCTTGTTAGGCATGAAACTCTTCATCTGCAATGTAGGTACCTACCTTCGTCACTAAGGGCAGACAGGAGGTCGTGGACCTCACCCTTATTTCAGAGGATATCAAGCACCCACTGCGAGAGTGGAGGGTGTCGGCAGAGCACTCTTTCTCTGATCACCGATACCTGCAGTTTGGACTGGGAGAGTGCACCAGTGAAAACTCGGTCTTCAGAAATCGTAAAAGAACCGATTGGGGTAACTTTAAGTATTGTCTCAAAGAGGCACTAACCCCTTTCCACGCCGTGTAGTAAACAGGAGCTAGACGTTATGGCGCAGACCCTGATGGGAGCGCTTGATATCTTGTAATGAACCACCAGTAACGAACCATATTATGGTCTGGTAGTGCTGCTCCCACCGGCAGATCGAAGCAGCACCTGATGAGTAGTGATCTGTTGGTGGTACCAAACTAGAGGCCGAGGGTCGCATTACACCCGGACCCAGATTCGACCGCGTGGGTGTCTGATCCGTCCGCCAACCATTCTATCCTTATCGACTATTTTTTTTCATTCCCCATTTTTACCTCCCCTGTTTGTGTTGTCTTCCCCAGGCCTATGAATTCTTGTTTATACGTAAAGGACAGGGGCAACGAGCGGCGAAAACGCCGCCCACGTCCTCCGAACTGAGCTACAGCAAGCATAGGCCGCTGCTAAGCTCGTTGAGGGGCCTTTTTCTTCGCCAGATAGCACGGCCCGACCTTCACGGTCACTATGCTACCTTAGGCCCCGTCCCCACGGGCATCTTCGGATGCCCACCAAACCGTCCGTTACAATCTCTGCCTCCAAATCGTGTCCAGTCAACAGAGAGAGCAGAGAGGTAACAGGAAACCGCCCTGGTGGAACGCTCAGATTGGCGAGCTAAGGGCCGTGAGCAGAAGAAGCTTCAATGTAGCGAAGTCCTCAGGGCTTGACTCTGATTGGAAATAGTACAAAAAACATCTTGAGTCCTGGCGGATCTTCTGTGAACAAGTTGAGGAATCCAACGAGGCTTCCTGACTAAGGAAAGTTCTATCCACTGCTCCAAGCATACTAAGCTATCTGGTGAAACAAGATGGGACGTGGACGACCTCTAGTGAGGAAACTATTGAGATTCTGTTTGATACTCACTTCCCTGATAGCTTATATGGTGGGGTGCCACATAAGTACCGAACAGGAATGGGCCCTTGTGACTCTCACTCTATTCTCTCGAATGGCTAAATTCCACGGGCTATTAAAAGTTTTGAAGTCAGCAGGACCGGACGGTGTTATTCCAGCAGATGTACAACAAACAATGGACATGGTGTTTCCCTGGATAGAGCGTATGTTCAGGGCCTGCCTGGAGTTAGTGCACATTCCTCGCGTGTGGTCGGAGGTGAAGGTGGTTTTTATCCCCAAAGCAGGAATGAGCTCAAGCCCGAAATTTAATTAATAAATGCATGTCAAAAATAAATTCAAATTTCGCAGCTTTGCATGAAACTATACCGAATTCATGTTTCACGGATTTATTCTACAATTTATGGAACTACGCTAATTAATAAACTATTAACGGTTCACGAAAGAAAATAGAATATTTTATTATCATAATATTTTGTACTAACAAAATATCTGCACGAAATTGATCCGACCCTAATCCTTTTATGTTTAGAAGAGATTTAATTCGGATTTATTTTCATTTGCGATATATTGCAACCACAGGCAAATTCCTACGTAATTAATATACTAATTGAGAAAGTATGTAGTAAAATGGGAGAATCTGCAAAATGAGGATGTGGTTTTATCGCGGCTTTTGTTTTGCATAAATATTATCATAGTTTTGTGCATTGATAATTGGCCTCATTTGAAATTGTTGTTTGGCTACTTGTCGAAAATATCAGCAAAAATTATTTTTCCACGAAAAACCAACAATCATGTTGGAATTCCATGTTGTAGCTATCGCGACTCACATATTTAACAAATTTCACAGAATGCTGTTTATTTGTTCATAATCATTTAGTTGAAAATTCGTAATTTAACTTTGATAATTTGCGGTTGTTCGGGGTTTACAATAAACACAAATACTATATACACATTACCCATACTCGTATATACCCAGAGGTATATACAATAAAAATAATTCAATTTAATCAAGAAAGACATGAAATTTAATTAAACGCATGGGTATCTGCATAATTATCATTCATGTTAAGATGCTTAAGTTGAATTAAACTAAAAAAATACACGGGGGCAAAAGACCTTTTAAATAATCCTCCGCGTGGGCGCCCCCTGGTAACGGCAGTGTTTCAAACCGCTGAAGGCCAAGTCTTAGCGATAAGACAGTTTGAAAAAAAAAACAATATACCCTATACTAAAAGTCTAGGGTATAAAAAGGCAGATAGCTGTAGCCTGAATGGCTGACCAACACCTAAGCGTCTCAGGTTTAGTAGGATGGAATGACTTGCGTAGTTGGACCTGTTACATAGTTGTGTGAACTCCAGCATGTTTATTAAACCATCTGAAGCAGCTATCTTCCGAGGCCATCCTCTGAATGGGGTTAAGCGATGTGCTGACAACTTGTCCTTGTAAAAACCACTCCACGTCAAGAAACCTGGAACAAAAGCCACGGATTGGACGGATCAACAACGGCGACCACGCAAACGACTAACGGATTATTCTTTCGGATCCTGGAATGTACGCTCCCTGAATAAACCGGGGGCCGAAAAGGCCCCCCTTCAACAGGTCGAAAAGTACAAACTGAGCATTACTACAGTCCAGGAGCCAAATTGGCTTGGCAGCGAGATCAATGACAAGAAATCGCACACAATTTTTACAAGTGGCAAACCATCGAGCCGCAAGGAGTTTGCAGTAGCATTTACAGTAAACAATCGCCTCAAGCCGCACATTACTGACTTCAAACCCATATTCGCATTAAGACTCGATTCTTAAATCTCTGGCTCATCAATGTGCATGCCCCCACTAAAGTTAAAGAAGACGCCGTAAAAGACGAGTTCTACGCCTGCCTTGACACTCTCTTCGACTCACTTCCAACAAACGACGTCAAATTGCTGCTGGGAGACTTTAACGCGAAAGTCGCAAATGAAAGTTGGCACCGGGGGACCACTGGAGGCCACAGTCTCCATGAAAAATGTAACGACAACGGCAAGCGACTTAACGACTTCGCTTGAAGTAGGAATCTAGTAATAAGTTCTACGTGTTTCCGAATCAACGCACTCACAATCAGACCTGGAAATCTCCAGACGCTCAAACCGTCAACCAAATTGATCACGTCCTTATTTGCAAGAGATGTGCGTCTAGTGTAATAGATGCCCGCTCCTAACAAGGAGCAAACTGCGAGATCATCACTTGGTGAAGACGACCTACAGATGTAGGATTTCCTCAGTGCACCAATCGAAAATCAGCCCTCCCAAAATCTTTGCGGTTGATAAGCTTCTGAGGCATGCTACGGCGGTGGCGTATACTGCCGCCCTTGACGAAAGGCTATCACATGGGTTCTGGGAAGAACTCAAGGGTACTATCAAAGAGGTCACAGACAAGGTCGTGGGATATGCCCGGCGAGCGCGAAATGACTGGTTCGACGAAGAATGCAAAAATTCAGGGCATACAGACAATGGATTCAACGAGGAACAAGAGGCAGAAGAGAAAAATATGACGAGCTACGGCGAATATCAAATAGAATAATTAAACGTAAGAAACGTATTGTAAATACTTTGACGAGCAGTTGCTAAATATAAACAAAAACTTAACTAATAGGAACACCAGACAAGCGTACAAACTAGTAAATAAAATTTAGAACGGCTACCAACCCAGGACTAGCCTCAGTAAGGACAAGGATAAAAACATCATTAGCGACACCGATGGCATAAACAAACGATGGGCCTCTTATTTTGAAGAGCTTCTGAACCTACCATCTAACATACCCGCACAAGAAGCTCTTGACGATATTGTTGATCTAGGCCCACCCATACAACCCCCGACAGTAGAGGAAGTTGATCCCGCGTTGCGGTCACTAAAACGAAATAAAGCGCCGGGCGCTGATGAGTTTCCAGCTGAACTGCTGAAATTCGATGGAACGGGTCTAGCTAATGTCATACATCAATTACTCCTGCGATTATGGGAGGACGAGGAGATCCCTGAAAGCTGAAAGTTTTCGTTTGTGTCATCTCATGTCTTCGTCTAATTCTAAGAATTTTCTTACCCTAAACAATATCAAATAAATAACTTGTCAAGGGACGCCAACGAAACTGACGAAATCAAGCGACGAATACAGTTAGCTAATAAGACTTTTTTCTCGGTTCTCCCCATAATTAAATCGAAGCATGTGCACAGAAACACGAAGCTCCGCGTGTACAAAACCATTATACGACCAGTGCTATGCTATGGCTGCGAAGCATGGACCCTAACTCAAGCCTCCGAAAACATGCTAAACACTTTTGAACGTAAGGTTCTACGGCGAATTTTCGGGGCTGTTTGCGATCGAGATGGATGGCGCATCCGGTACAACCATGAGTTGTATGAAATGTACGATGAGCTGCAAGTCAAATCGTCAAACTACAACGACTTGAATGGGCAGGGCATGTACAAAGAATGGACGATGATCGCATGCCTAAGAGAGTAATGAATGCAGAACGAGTCGACGGAGCGAGACTGCGAGGACGACCGAGATCTCGTTGGGAGAGCTCAGTAGGTGTGGACGCCGCGCAGCTGCTGGGCTCCCAAAATTGGAGGACGCGGTCACGTGACCGAGATAATTGGAGGACAATGATCCAGGCGGCCAAGGCCCGACGTCGGGCTGTCGCGCCACGATGATGATGAAACAATATCAAATGAAGAGCTAACTCGCCGTACGAGTCAGATACCAATCGACAAATTGAAATGCAGGCGAAAATGGCAGCTGAAGAATGATAACTGTATTACTTTGCATGCCATGAAATGGAACCCTATTTCCAACCAAGACCGACCAAGAAGTGGTCCTAAAAAAACATGGCGTCGATCTATGACAAAAGGGTGTAGGTGCTGGGCAAATCGTTTGGCAAGTTGCGCTCCAATGCCCGGAACAGAGTATGATGACGCGCAGGAGTGATTGCCGCGCAATGACCGACTAGGGCTTAAGGCATTAGTATGCATCAGCTCGCATTAAGAATTTTAGGCATATGATTCGGCCTTTTCACGACCTGTGCATTGTGACCGATAATATAAAAATTCCATTCGCAATATCACACTTTCCCCCGTCAGTAACAATGAGTCTCCCATCCGTCATAATGTCGGGCGAGATTACAAAGCTCTGAAATATTCGCCTCATGCAACCCTCAACTCTCCGTCGCGTCCTTTGCTTAAAACCCCAGTGCTTTTTTATGTTTTCTGGGGAAAAATTAGTTTAATGACAAATTAGGAAGGGAAGGGGGGTTAAGTCAGGACGCCACATAACCTGCTTATCATGATATTACCACAATAATTCAACACATATTAAATTTTTTAAGGCCATCTTTAATACTATTACTCTAACACCGAGTAATTTATTTTTTTAATATTTTTTCTCCATCAAAGTAAATTTCATTAATTACATACACCCCAACCAGCTGAATTTCTTGGCATCCCTTCAGCAACTCTGCTTTTGCCTTACATTTGACACGTTCTCGATCCAGAACAATTCTTCTGGCTTCTAATTAATCTCCTTCACTCCAAGTGGCGTACAAAGAGGCTTATCTTAAACGGTTCCATTCATTCCCGCGCCCAACAACTTGCCTCTGCACTCCGGTCTACTTATCTCGGAATTGTCCTCCTTGGTCCGTGGCGAACCACGAGGCAGAAGACTTCAACAGTCATGAGGCCAGACAAATACTCAAAGGTTATGCAGACGTATGGTTGGCAGCATGTATTGTAGAACGAATCCTTTATGGGCGAAACGTTTATTCCCTCTGTTCGTTTTGCTCTGATTCCTCTCGCCTTTCCGAAACGGTAAATGACACTCCGCGCAACGATAAATTATTTGTATTTCGCCGGGATTTTGCTTGCTTACGTTCATTTATTCACCTTTGTCGTGTTGAAGGCCACGCTGAGCGGCTGGATTTAGCGGGGGAGGCGAAAAATCGGGTTAATTAAGCATTCGTCGGAAAAGACATTCCCTTGAAGACTATACTTCAAGATGCCCCAGCAGCTCTCGTTTATGTGAAGGATCTGAACGTGCTGTAGGGTTCAGATTCGATGAAAAGGATCCCAAGCGACATAACTTCCACAATCCCTATGTTATATATTAGCCAAATTATATTAAATGTGGTGAAGTTACGAGAGATGGCGCAAAAAAATTGAATTACGTCCCACCATAATTTTGAGGGAAATCGATTATGGCCGCTCGGCTTTCTTACTTACGTTGTAGGTTGTTTCTACTAAGTAACAAACCCAGAACCATTTTCCATAAACGTTTTCTCATTTTCCTTCAGTACGTATAGTTTTCGTCCTGAGCCAACATTCGAGATCGGTACGAAAACGAGAATAAATTATGTGAGCCGACTTGTGCTTGTCTCCCACTCATTTATCACTAATTTTACCTGTCTCGAGGCTATGGTATGTTCCTTCGCGACTTAAGTGGAAAGTATGCCAAATGAAGTTCAAGTGCTTCTTTGAAGATAATTTTTCAGTACTTCATCTTCGTGTGTACAGAAAAAGTTCTGGAAAAGTTATCATAGCAAAAATTACAAAGTTAGTTTTCAGCGGACTTCTAAATGGGTTACAGTTGGAAAAGTTTTGGGGGGCAATTGAACTTCCAAGGCGAGCGAAATGAAGGAGTGGCATGCGCCTTTTTGAATTGTAAGATCAAAGGTGTACGTAGAAAGTGAAGGAGTAATTATACGTAGCAAGAATGATTGGAATTTATTACAGCAAACGTATGAACGGTGTACGTAAGATTGAATAGGTCACTGGCGGATCTACCTATAGAAATCGAGTTTGGACAGGGCCGAACTTTGTTTATTACCTGGAGAGCTAAGGGCTCAAGAGGCGTACGTCTACCAAAGGTGCGGACCCATTTTTTATGGGGGGAGAATGCAAACTGTATGTACCATAGCACGCATGGGGTGCAATAGGTTTCGGTTTCTTACTAGCAGAGACGCTTTAGTCGACAATCCTTATCATTGAACCAGACAGAACTTTCAACAAAACGATGTAGTTTGCTTCCAACAACAACTACGACATCCAGTTCCGTTAGAAATGGGATCCATATTACTCTACATACAATTCTGGCACTGGATTTTCCCATACAAAAGTTACAACTTTAAAGGTAAATACCTCCAAAGCGGTTATGAGTTCGCGGAAAAGGACTTCAGATTCATTTCAGACCAAATTTGATTGAGACCCAGTATTAAAATTTGGCGCCTCAGATATTGATATATGCATCAATGGCTCAAAAAACCCACAAAACTAAAAAAAAAAAGTCAGAAGTCTCAAGGGCAAGTAAAAAAGGACGCATGGAAAAGGGACGAAAAGACGAATGGCAAATTCCATTGCATAAAACAACAACCGTAAGAGCAGAGCAGAACAACACCACACAATTACACCCAAATTGTGCCAAATTATTTAGTCCGGTCTTATTTCAGCTATTGCTAACGCGAAAACGCTACCGCTAAAAGTCTATTAACGGTTTTTTGCTTGAAACACATCGCTAATTTGATTAATTTGGTTAAATTTATGCAGTGCTATAATTATTTGGCATGTAAATGAATGATGTGATGTGTTTCAAGCCAAAAGGAGTTTGGAGAATATTAGCGATGGAGTTTTAACGCTAGCGGTAGCTGGAATAGAGGCGCTCATATCACCAAATAGCAATCTCTTAGATACTTGCAAATTTAAAGTTTGTAATTAAGTTTATCTTCCAGGTTAGCTGGATTCCGGATATAGTTTAAAACACTTTCATGTTCCGATGTTCATATGATTTTTCACGGACTCGAAAATAAAATAAATAACTGGCGCAACAGTCCAATTTGAACCATGGCCTCGAGATGAGTTAGCATCATCTCATTTTCTAGATCGTAACGGTATGTTTTGTGCAGAGGTGTGTGATCAGCAACACGCTCAACCGAGTTATTTACCCAATAAATGGGTACTCATTTAGCAGTTGAATGGGCTCATAGTTCGACACGTAAATGCCCCCTTTTTTATCGAGAACTACCGCATTTAGTAGGAATCGAACCGGGCCCAGTGCATAGAAGGCGAACGTGCTAACCGGGTCGCCATTCGGACTACAACGGACTCGAAAAGCTATACATATGTATTATTCACTGCTTCCTGTATTTGCACCTCATTCAGAAACTATAGATTTTTTACTACAAGATCTCACGAAATTTATGTATTTAATATTATTTTACCTGTTAGCTGCTCTAACGCTCCCAGAGTTTTCCACATTTCAAAATACTGAAAAGCTCCCCCAATCTCTTCAAAAAAAAAAAAAAAAACAGCTCGCAATACATTACCCATATCCTACCACAATATAAGCCACAAACCTCTTCAACCACTCTCCCTCATTCATATTTTTTCGTGGTATGTATATCTTTGCAAAATATGTTGATCAGGTTCACAAAAAGGATGAGATCCTTATCCGATTCTTTTCCGACTTTTTCATCAACGGAAAGGAAAAAGTGCGCTCTACATTCAAGTGTACACATAGTACTCGTGGCTCTATTAAAACTACATTTTTAAATTAACCGTCTGTAAACTACGAGAACACCGTGCGATATCTCCTCCTCGACGAGCTGCAAATGAGTTTTTATGTGAACTCAATTTTCTACTGCACGCCCCCAAATGAAGCTGCAGAATAAAAAATAAAATAAAAAATAAACACGCACACACTATTGATGAAGCGTTCCTGAAAATGCTTTCCAGCATAATACACTTCGTCCTGCTATTCGATAATGTTCCATAGTACGGAATTATGACGCAATATCACGTTCTGTACGTATGAGGATGGCAACGAAGCAAATTTTGATGATGCACTTCAGTGTGCCATCATCATTCAGTTTTTCCGTACTATAGGTATAAACTCTTCAGCATACGTACGCTGATTGAGGAGACCATTCATATGGTTGTTTCCTAGTAGATCAAGGCATGCACAGTTGGCTTATGCTACTTGCAGTTGCAACCATTGCAATGTGGTAACAATCAATATTGTCACGATACGAACTATAAGTATAATGAAAGGACTGTTGTGAACACAAAACGAGGACACCATGCCGGAGAGAGGCAACAACGATTGAGCCTTTTCGAAGCAGGGCCATAAATGGCATTCGTTCAACCGAAGAACTCATAACAATTTGTTGACCAGTTTCAAATAAATGATACGTTTCTGATTTGACGTTGATTGCTGACTTCTGTAGATTATGATAAAGGATTCGACATAGGAACGTACGAGTATGAATATGCAGCTGAAGGGCCAACAGAGATATTTAGATTGAAAAAGGATGGAAACAGAGGCGTGCCGAAGGTTTTCGAGGTCTCAGAAAAGTTTCATTTGGAGGCCCCCTGAGACTGAATTATAATTTCCACTCGCCACATGGTGACGAAAATCAAGCTAAAATTCCTCTATATGTACAATACACATATACATGTTTAAAAAATGTGTACATGCACATCTAGTGGAATCGCCAAACTTGTATGCTCAGAAATGTATGCTCATGTTGATGTGCATCACTGAGCATACAAAAGTACGTATATGTGCATTGCTCATATAACAGAATTACTCTAAATATCAGTTGACATGCTCATACCAGAACAACTGGAGAGCATACTTTTTTTGTTGATGCACATGCATCTTTGCGTTTTCCCGTTAAAAAAATAAATAACAATTCGAACCATGGCCTCGAGATGAGTTAGCATCATCTCATTTTCTAGATCGTGACGGTCCTTTGCAGAGGTGTGTGATCAGCAACACGCTCAACCGAGTTATGAAGATTTGAAGACAAATTCAAATCAGTGTTACTCGCCTAAGTCTTTTCAAATAGATCACACCTCCAGGCATCTCCTGTTGTCCGATTTCAACCAAATTTGTTACGGGTAATTGGTATAAGTACCACATGGTGATATTTTGGTCCTTCTGCAGGTGTGCGTCAGGACAAAAGGACCCTCTGCATCATAAAATGAAACAGAAACCAAACTTGGTTTATATGGATATCTCTTGAATCGGGGCGATGCACTAGAGTACCCTTTGAAGGCATTTTGAGTCTATGCAAATTGCAAAAAAAAATGGGGTATCCAACATGGTAACACTTGCCTTTTAAGCACGGTCAATCTTGCAGGAAGAAACTAGTACCGCGATTTTGGGTCGCTGATTGTGAATTTGAAGGCAAAAATGGAGGGTTCAGAATGTTAACCCTTTTTTTAAACACGGTTCATCTTGCTAGAAAAACAACTAGTAGGAGGTTGTTTGAGTCGTTGATTGCAAATTTAAAGTCAAAGTTGCAAAAAATAAAAAATAAAAACAAACTGGAGATTCTGAACGGCAACACTTATCTTCAATAACACGGCCAATCTTGCTGAAACAAAATATTAGGCGGGTTTTTGGGTCATCATTATCCTGGCGCGACAGCCCGAGTTCGGGTCTTGACGGTCGCTTGAATAAGTCATTGCTACATGAAACACTGTTGGGAATTTTCGCTCTCAGATCAGACCGGCCCCCCTTAGCTACGCCTCTGGTGCCTATAAACGAATCTGTCTAATGTTATAAATAGATAGACAATATATGTTGTTAGCCATCGTTTTGGTCTGATTTTCACCCCGAGCATGGGTAGAGAAAATCAATAACAATTGCGATACAAGATGTAATGAACCATATTCTGGTCTGGTTGTGCTGCTTCCACCAGCAGATCGATGGCAGCACCTGATGAGTAATGATCTATCGGTGGTACGAAATCAGAGGCCGAGGGTCCCATTACACCTGGAGCGCGAGGCCAAGTAAGCTGTCCGCCAACCATTCCATCCATATCGCCCCATTGTTTTCATTCCCCATTTTTCCTCCCCTGTTTGTGTTGTCTTCCCCAGGCCTATAAATTTTTTGTTAATACGTAAAGAACTGGGGCAACGGATGGGATGGGATGGGATGCCCACCAAACCGTCCATTACAAAAAGCTCAATAGCATTACCCTTGGTGTGACCGTTTGCCGCATAATAAAGCGAGAGATTCTCTTTCCAAATCAAGCGTCTGAACGTGGTTCTCCAATGTCCATGAAATTATACCGAAAGAAATACTATCTGCAATCAAGCGAAAATTTAATTCCCCATTCATCTCATCCAATATAATCAATACCATAGTCACCGGAAGACTTTCACAAAACGTACCTACCAATCCATTGCCTCTTAATGTTCACAAGGTGTAAATAAATTCAATTTCACATTTTCTTCATGACTGACGACACGACGCGTCGACGTCCTCTCTGAAAATCCTTTTGTTTTTCGAATTTGGCTACTCTCATGCCTTTCTGCATTTCTGGGTCACGTTCCGTACAAACACTTCTTTCACACGCACACCGACAGGAATCTCTCCAAAAATTAAAGTCGGTTCTGTGGTCCTGTGGTGCTCCTTGAATAGAAATAAATTTAATCGTAAATCATTTTCCGCAAAATACCAAAATATCAGGCCGGTGCTAGAGGGACAGTTGACCATTATCATCGGGTTCCAATTTTCTCTGGTTTTCTTCAATTACGACCAGTTTTGCGAAAAGAAATAAAGATTTCCGCTTAAAGGATAATTCCCCGCAGTTCCATGTTTTTACATCGAAACGTACATTTCCGCGTAGCAGTCACTTATCATTCTCATCCATCTTCCCAGGCATTTCGTTACGCTTATTTTGTCCTTTTCTCCCAAATCAATTTAGTCCGGCATTTGGTCGTTCATATACACGGTGACCAAACCAATGAATAAGGAAGCAAATTCTCTCCCGGCTTGTGTTGGCGAACGGATTCGGAGAGAATGGTATTTACTCTACTTTGTACTTTGCCCCGTGCTAGACTTGAAGGACGAATTCCCAAGTCCACGATGTACGTTTTAATGTAATTTCGCTACTTCAAGAAATGTTGGGCAAAAAGCCAGCAGCAACGATAAGCGACGTGAGATTGAGACGGAACTCGCGCGATATTCACAAAAATGAAATGCTGCTGGAAGATTCAAGAGTGAGATGCAGCCTATAGTTGGTCGGGGATTAAATGAATTTCATTTGAATTGCTCGCATGATGCGGATATGGCAGCCTACTACTGCATTGCAGCATTGGAAAGACTTTCATTTCATCGCCGTGATTGCATAAACTTCCTCCATCGTATTTTTCAAAAGTGATTTCAATAATCCACTCAATGCCATAATAGCTTCCAGATAATAACTGAAAACTGCACGGATGAAAAGGAAATGACTGGATGGACGTCCAGTGCCTAAAGAAAGAATTGGCTCCGCGAATTGTAATACTAACATAAATTTTCGCAATAAGCCCGAGCTTGGATTTTACAATCACTTTTTTTTATTTTTCTGTTTGTATGAATGGACGAATGGCGTGCGAGAAAGCTCCATTCGCAGGGCAAACAAAGGAATCAATTGTTACTGAAATGGAGAGAAAAGGACTTCTGTGGAACCTAGGGCTTTGTAATGGGCACTGAATCTTTAAATCCCATTAGTAAAAGCAACTCCAATGGAAAGTGATTACAATATCCTCTGAAGTTGGTTAGTTTTGAGGCGGAAACCATAAATTAATCATGTAAATCACGTTTTGCACACAGAATAGGGGGAATTATTTGACGTTCCGAGATCGGGCAGAAACCTCGATCGTTATAGTAGACAGTCGTAGTATCTGTTTGTCAAGAAAAAACCTAGACTTCCTATTAAAGCCGATTTTTCGGTAGAACAACAGTAACTTCACTGATCCAATCAATTGGGGCTTCCAAATTGAAACACCCACTGAGATGTCATATTCATATTTCCATAATTGCATTTTTGGTTCTAAACTTCCCCTCCCAAAGAAAAAACAATCAGAAGGTCAAAAAAAAAAATCACCAATGCCATTCAACGTAAATATGCCTTGTCATGCCTCGTCTCTTCTTCGAAGTAGTGCCCCCTGCTGCCTGCTTAAGTCACAGCGTTGAGCAAAAAAAAAACATTTTTCCGGGGCAACTGAAGCCAATCCAGAACGCACCAAAAAACTCCATGTGAATGTTTACCTCGTTGAGATTCGCATCCACGTTCATTTTCCTTGTGGTATATAAGTGTCACCATACACTGTCGAACTCGAACTCGAGCTCGAACCTGGTATAAATGTCCTCTGACACACACACACACTTCACATAGGTGTGAAGAAAACCGGTCCAGTTGTACTAGGTTCGTGCTCGAGTTCAAGTTCGACAGTGTATGGTGACACTTAGCCGTAAAGCTCGGTTACCTAGGAAGCGTTGCTGAAGAGTTGATAACTCTTGCAAGCGGACTAACCCGGTGATTATTGTTGATCTTAGGTTATGCTAGGTTAGGTACAGGGGCCTCCGTGATATATCACAGCATACTTAGACCACCATCGGGTCCGTTGTGATACCACTAAGATCACCTCCATTGGAACCTACGTATTAAACCAACCTGCGCTGGCGATGTAACAATTGAGCCGTGTGGCGTTCATATTCCAAAGGAAGTAAAAACAATGATAGATAAGGTGGAGAACGCCCTCCATTTCATCCAAATCTCCTCAACTCCTGCAGAAGTCGTGATAAGGAAGAACCTCCAGGCGAGCTCACCGATTGTGCAGTGCCTTATGATAACCCCTACCAATATGCTTCCTGTTCATGCGATTACAGTGTGGCAGAGCGATTGGGATTAATTTTCGGCCAACTCATCCTCGTTGTTTGACATGTGTTGCCGCTGAGCCATCCTCTATTAGCCCTGTCCACAGCAGCGGTTTTAATCGCCGATTAACGCATGGCAAATGACAGTTTGAAGTCTTTGCGGACCTCATCAGCTGCACCAGTTGTACTTTACCGAGCCAGCTCAGCCGCCTTGCAGTTTTGCGGGTAACTATAACTACTAACCACAATGGCTCGAAATCCAAAAGAGGGTAATATTGAAGAAACCATCCATCTCTGCGACAGTTGTCGATAGTTTTAGATGTCGTCAAGACGGATTCGAATAAGCTAATCGCCGCCTGCCTGTCCTTGTCCAGCAGGACTTCCGAGATTGCTGAAACCTCCGCCTGCATGACAATGCAAAAGTCAGGAAGATAGATGAAATAATAGATTAATCCCCAGTCCTTCCGAGTATATGCCTATCCCAATCCCGTCGTCGGTCTTGGAGCCATCTGTAAAGATGACCATGGATTCGGTGGTCAAGGGCATATTCCCCGTCCTTAAACTCCTTGACGGAGTCAAACTAGTGTTGTTTCTGTAAAAATTATATTTTGGAGAATTGTAGCCCGTCTCCCTAGGGAGATCCAGGTCGTTCAGTATAGTAGCGCACGCCAGTTGCTCGCCTAGCGAAGGCATAACCCCGCGTTTGCCGCAAGTTGTTCGCCAAGAATATCCAACGGGACCAAGCCGAGTACCATATCTAGTCCGACTGACGAGTGGTTCTAAAAGCTCGCGTCGTGGCCAAAGCAGTTTGCAATCGGGCGATACTCTGAGTGCTATACACTACACACTAATTTCGGACAATAAGATAGGACGTACGACAGCTGTATTTATTTAATATACCGTTTTTGGCTGCGGGCTCCCCTTTGGCCTACGACCTTCCGCGCAATAGTAGCCTTTTCTACCCGTTCTTGAAAATTAATGCCAAATCTTGGCGTCCTGTTAAAGATGAGACCGAGAAATTTAGCTTTATCTTTGAAAGCCAGTTTAGTGCCCTCTAGGGTAGGAGGATCGTGTGCCTTCTAGTGAAGAGCACAAGATCCGTTTTATCCAGGTTAGCTTGAAAACCGCACCGATTTGGCCACTCCATTAGAATAGACAGGGCATTCTGTAGCACACCGCTGAGAGTATCAGGAAACTTGGGTACCTGGCCATCAGGGAATTCCTGGTAATGAAGCTGCTGATGAACTTGCTAGACAAGGCTTATCGGATAAATTTTTCGGGCCTGATCTTTACTGTGGTCTGAGTTGAACTAAAAAAAAATCACTAGTAAGGGAGTGGTCTGCCAATGAAAGACTGCGTCACTGGAACTGTGGCAGTCCAAAGATCTTAATCGTGGGTTACCTCACGGGGTACCGTGGGTTACCTCACAGGGTACCGTGGGTACCGGGGTGAGATATCACCTCAACATAACGGGTCTATCCACTGATACGGAGTGTCGGCTTTGCCTGGAGGACACTTCTCTGCGAATGTCCGGCGGTAGCCCGTTCTTGTTTTTTGGAGACTCCATCGTAAGCTCAGCGGTCGTAAAGAGCACCCCTACAAATGATCTACTAATCTTCATTAAGCTGGTTGAGGGTCTTTTGGATTAATTAAGGCTATGGCACAATAGATCTCATGGTCGCAGTGCCCAACCTTGGGTATCTCAGCCTGTCCTTGTTGATATTATTATCAGGAAACTTGCCCGTGACGGCGATGTCGCCTGCGGAAGCAATGACTTTACACCCAATCTTCTCCACATCCAAAAGCAGTCGGTTGACCGCCAAATTCCAGAGAAGGGGAGAGAGTATGCTCTCAGGCTCCACGCCTGGACAAAGATGATGTGCCCATTATAGTATGAATAAGACTGGATATTAATAGTGTGTGTATGCAAAGCGACTTATCAATCTACAGGCTCAGGAGCGCTTCAACGATCGCCCTAAGTCGAATGTTATTTAAAGCTCCCTCGATGTCCAGGAAAACAACCATTGCGTATCGCTTTTTGATCAAGAGATTTCTCAATAAAACCAACCAAAAAGTGCAGAGCCGTATCCACCCATCTTCCCTTCTATTATGCATGCTGCGATGCAGATAAAAAGCGTAACGGAATGGTTGGTTTCGCAGATGGACATCAATCAGTCTCTCTAGCAATTTCAGCAGTAATGGGTCTGGGGTCGTTCGGGCGGGGATGCGAACTTCTACTCGCTTTCAGGATAAAAACAACCCAAACCTCTATGTAGATGCGAGGAACATTGACTAACCCCAAGGCATGCCTTTTGGATATCTTAGGGGTTAGGATACCCCCTGACAAGGATATAAAATATCCGAACATTGCTGCAAGTGCGCCAGAATAATACCGTCGAGTTCAGCAGATTTAAAAGGTTCGAAGCTAGAGATCGTCCACATACTCTTCTCTGAAGAAAGGGTACATACATTGCCAGATGGCGCTGAGGCTCAAGTGAAGGAATCCTCAGATGAGGCAAGCTTGTCCAGCAGAATCTCGACAGTCTCTTTACTCGAAGATGCCCAGGACCTGTCTTGATTTTGGCGAATGTGGATTAGACGCCTGGATTTTGAGAAACTGGGCGACCGGTAGTTCAGTACGTAGCGGCGTTAGTCTCATGTCTGATCTCGGTCGTTACGGGTTCAAGTCGCGTCCACGGCGTTCGTGGCCATGGATGTTTGTGTTGTCTTCCCCCTGTGTAATAATAAGCCGCAACATCTCCCGCTTGTCGCAGGTAGGTGGCTAAATGGGAGCAGGCGGTGCATACTGGTCTATGCCAACGAAACGTTAGCTGCGCCACATGGAATAGTTGACTCGCTATGTCCCACAAGGGGTTAGAGCAAATGAGTACCCCAGACATCATGATGCGTATTAGAATCGAATCGCAGCTAATCATTCTAATATTTTAGAATTATCGAAGGGAAAGCGCCCTCATTGTCATGCGGCATGTATGCCGATACGATCCAGTATACCTTACTTCTAATCTCAAGGCAGACTAATACAGTGTCCTTGTCACTATAATTTGACAATACGAAAGCCATGAAGGTATTTATAACAAGACTGCATAACCGGAGCCTTTGAGAAAGAAAACAGTATAATTTGCGTTGTAATGTTCCTCTAGGTAATAGAATCCTAGCCAATGCCTACCCCAACCTTGCAGTGCAATCCCTTATACCAACAATCAGTTGATTGGGAGCTACTGTAGGAACATCTACGAAAGAAAGTCGCACTATCCAAATCTTAGATCATATCAATCAAACAGTTTAGTTGAGATATTAAACGATGTTTCCTGCGTAAGTACAACGAAACCCTAAAGTATCTAAAAACCAATAGGCGTCTAATAAAAAAACAAAGGGCGTGAATGCATAAAATTCTCCACCGCAGTCCCTGCTCATAAATTCGTTTATACACAGTCTCCAGGAACACATGCTGACAAGACAAAAGCAAGCACTGTGCTACCAGTCGGAGGAGATAAATAGATACTTTCTGAAATCCCAAACAGAATTATCGGGATTTTATTTTAAGAAATTGAATTTCAGTATTATCCCATCTCTCTGTGAATCCCTACTACTTTCGCTGAAATTGTTCGTCTGCACAATTCGCATTTGATCCACTTTCGATTTCGCTGCGTTTCCGTTCTTTTTTTTACGGTTATGTATTTTGTTACGACAATCAAGCATTCCCTTATTACGAGTCAAGAAGCGATTCAATTAAATTTTCAATTGGCGAGGATTAAAGCTGTCCCAGTTTCGGTTTTCAGTAACAAAAAAAACGGATCAATTGTGAAAAGAGAAGGAGATGGAACATACTCGTACCTATGGTAACAGGATGAATTACGATTTCTAATTAAGATAAAAAGTTAATTGATATTGTAGTGAGGAGAAAAGGATGCCAGTTGCAATTTATATGATCGGTGGCTTTTTGTCGGGTTCATGGACTTAAGATAATTGCAATTGACTCCTTACGGTATGTGAGCAAAAGGTGTATGTATGAAGAGATTCGAGAAAATCCAACGAACGTACGTTTCATGTACATTTAATATCCGTAAATTTTTAAGAAACGTGGATTGACAATATATATATGCTTCAAGACAACCCTCTGGAGCCTCTAGAGGGGTTCACATTATATTGAACTCGTATATAAAATTCCATCAAGATAAGAGAGAATTTAATTGGACCCCTGTGTAATCCATTTCAAGTTTCAGGACATCCTCAACTTCGAAGTCCTATCCCACTTAGGAGAAACAGAAAAATTGCAGAATTTCATCATAACCAACCAAACCAAGACTGGCTGCCTGACAATAATTTTTCTACTGACCATGTTAAGTATAATAGTAAGGAAGACGCACAGGCAAGGTATTCCAATTAAAATGTAGAAAAGTATTTCCTATATCAGATCCCGTTCAGGACATCAAGGGTCACTTTTAATTTTTCTTTCTGCAATCGAAAATAAAACAGATGTTTTAATATGCTCGACGGTCTAGTCTTACCCTGGCCATACACTGTCGAACTCGAACATCATCATCGTGACGCAACAGCCCGACGTCCGACTTTGGCCGCCTGAACACGAACATGGTACCGTAATAATAATAGTAAACAAAAGTAGATTAAGATACCACACAAAAGTAATCAGCTAGAAGCCAATTTACCTTGTCGTTTAGTTTCACCCATGCCATGGATTCCATATACCATTCAACAGGTTGAGTCATTTAGACTTAAACTTGCAATGACCCATTCCATTTATTCTTAGCAATTTGGTAAATATTGGTCTAAAGCCAAAAAAAAAAACGTTATTTTTCTCAAAAAAGCGTTTTGCAGTCCTCAAATTTGAGTTCAGCACTCACAAAACCTCCCGCTAAACTTTCCAACTCAAAATTAAAGGCTCTTGGGCTATTTAGCATTTTCGCAAAATTCGCAAACATCTTGTACCGTAAGCAAATGGATAAGATATCTGCTAAGGTAACTAAAGTACCTCTCAACCGCAATAACTCATCAATTAAACATGACTTCGCTAATGATTTCCGCTATAAATTCCCCTAATAACATCATTAATCCTGTCTGACTCGCTGTATTTCTGATTGTATCGATCATAAGCAAAGACCCTTCTTAATGTCATTCCTTCACATCCCCAGATACCATCTTTTCACTAACAGATATTAATATCAATTATGTTTGTAAAGCCTTTTCGTCTACTACCGCCGCGCACTACTTAACCGAAATTTAGTTCATTAAACTCAACTCAGGCGTATAATCCTTTCTGGTTTTGTGTTGCGACGGTTCGATTACAACCCTAAATAGCCACCGAATCACTTCTGTATTGGATTTAATCCTTCGTGACAGTGGCGCCCCTCAATCTAATTTACATAATACTACAATACTTGCTGCCAACAACAAAAACAATGAATACAATAATTGATGGAGTGTAGTGTAAAAGTGATGATGCAGGCGCACTTCGAATGAATTGAATGGGTGCACCCTTAGGATGTACAAGGGCGCCTTTGTGGCTTCGTGACGTGATGTGCGGTTTTTATTCTTTTATGTATTTTTTTGCAATTATCACTTGACTAATTTTCATGGGTGCATAGGCGTCAAGCTTGTTGATTCATTGTTAGGATATGCTTGATTTAATATGCGAAAATGTATTGTATTCGCAAATGTAAATTTCAGTGGATCAAAACATAATTCGTTGAAGGATTTCGGGATTCAATTTTTGCTGTGAAAATTCTGACGATATATTGCAAACCTACGAGTAGCCGGTAGCTTAGTGCGTTGAGGAGTCAAACTGACGTCCCATCATACCGGGTCCTCGGGATGCTGCCACTCTGTGGACATGGTTGTTTGCGTTGTCTTTCTCCTGTTGTATGATGCGGAGGTTAGGTTTCCAGTTTTTTGTAAAAAAAAATAAAAATAAATAAAGTCAGCTCCTTATAACCAAAACAAATGACTTTCGTAGCCGCTATCGAGCAATTAAAAGAATTCAATTTCAAGTAATCAAATCCAATTAAGCAAATCAAATTTTCAAAAAGCCACCGCTGACCCTTGAGACATTAGTCTAGTACCACTGCCCTTTGCTTCCTGCTATACGATTTTTCGCCATGAATGCAAAATGCAATTTATACAAAACGCATTAAGTTGTAAGCAAACCATCCAGCATAACCGTCCAAGAACTTCAAAAAGCCATAAATAGCGTTGGGGTGCTTGTGATTGCATGCCGAAGAGGTTCAGGTTGGATGCCTCTTACAGGAAGGGTTGCAGTAAATCAGTTGAAGGGATGAGTGAAACAGTGCACAAAGCATGATAGATACGAGGGCCACTGATACGATTCAAGTATCTAGATTTAAACAAAATGAATACAATAGAACCGACATGAAAGCGAGACTCAGGTGAATATTTTGTACAGACACATTAGTTAAAGGTGTAATTTTCATTGGAAATGAATTCAATAAACCACGATATCAAAAGGATGAATGAAGTATTCACTAAAGTGGATTCGTGCAATAGTTACAATGGAACCTTCCCCATTGACTGGAAAGGGTCAATGCAAAAAAAACATTCCGATAGATTATGGATGCGTTTTATTGGGCTTGAGCGTAAAAGGCGAGAACCGCGGATTCTTAAAAGAAGTCTTTCGATTCATTTTTTCTCAATTGCTCCTTTGTAATAAACCATATTCTGGTCTGATAGTGATGCTTTCACCGACAGATCAAAAGCAGCACCTGATGAGTAGGATTTATCGGTGGTACGAAACCAGAAGCTGAGGGTTCCATTACACCTGGACCCCGATGCGAGCGCGAGGGCATCTCTGCCCCATTTTTTTTTACTCCCCCATTTTTGCCTCTCCTGTTTGTGTTCTCTTCCCCAGGCCTATGAATTTTTGTTACTACGTAAAGGACAGGGGCAACGAGCGGCGAAAATCCCGCCCACGTCTCCCGAACTAAGCTACAGCAAGCACTTACCGCTGCTTAGCTCGTTGAGGGACCTTTTTCTTCGCCAGATGGCACGACCCGACCTTAACGATCATTATGTTACCTTAGGCTCCGCCCCCACGGGGCTTTTTCGGATGTCTACCAACCCGTCAAATACACCGTTTTAATTGAAACTTTTATAGGTGTTTTTCGTGCCAATTGCGGTTACCCCGTAGCAGCTCCGAAGGAAACAAGAAACCCATCCCAGACTCATCATTTTAGCGACAGTATTGATTCCCATGTAGTGTGCGGGGGTAAAAATAAGCTACACCCTTTCCCGAACTGTCGTAGAAGGCAGCTTAATGGACATGATGAGTATGTCAGCAACGTACACCCAAAATACCGATACCGCACCGGTACCGACCAGTGAGCAACGGACCTTAGGAGTAGTTGCCACTTTCTATACCCCACAGGGAGTTAAGGCAAAGTAGTATTGATTTCACGGTGCATTCTAACGAGGACTGTTGAAAATATGGATATGGCGAAAGACTGGGTATTCCTCAGCGGTCTACATGCCATAATACTTGAAGAAATTTTCGAAAAATGTGGAAGAAAAGATCTGGATGATCAAAAAAAACTATTCCAGAGGTAGATCGCTTTTTGGCTTTACAAAGCCGTTGGAACCGCTTCAAAACTTCTTCCGACATTAGGAACGATCAATTTCTAGCTACGGGTAAGTCAGTCTCATTAAGCTTGGTTAGAAAAAGGCATATGTGAAAGCTGGCTTACGTGCATTGAAACCAGTTCATAAGCCAGACTTTTCGCTAAGAATCAGGCGAAAAACGTTTTGCTATGGGCTAAGGAGAATGGCATTTGGAATCAGCAGATGTGGAACACTGTCATGTTTCCGTACGAGTCATAATTTAAACTACATGCTGGCGACGGAAGAATGCGCTTGCGGCGGGAGCTCCAAGAAAGGCCCAGCGATGAATGCCTGGCGAAGATTTCCTCCGAAATCCGGAGCAATTAGGGTGTGGGTATATTTTTCCAGTTATGAAAGTGGTCAAACATGTTTCCCACATTCACTTGCAAGTCCCGGAAAACCAATTGGAGCCATGCACATTAGGCATTCATATCCGTTCGCCTTTCTCGAGGTTCCCACCGTACCTACATTTTTTTGTTGCCAACACGTAGATTAAATTTTAACTCGCCAGAAAAGAGGACAGTGGTCGCCCCATGCAATTCGCGATATTTCGCGCCATCGTCGGTAGCCTTTATAATAGCCACCATCTTCTCAAGGATGGCTCTCCTGCGCAAAACCGCCCATCTTGAATCTGAATTCATACTGTCGAAAGCCTTTTCGAAATCAATTGAAAGTAAGTGAAGCAGGGAATTGTACACAGCGCATTACTCGGTGATGAATGGCAACTAAGTTAGTTAACAACAAGTGCTTTCACTTCCAGCAAGTAACCTTCATGTGCTTGTGGGTGTCAATCGTTGTATGGACTTCAAAAACATCTCTCTCGAGAATTTGGAATATGGAATTCGTCCCACGTTGGGCGCCATAATATCTAATCATGAAGTTGCCGACATCCGAAGTCAACAGACAAGGTGGTGTCATACGCTGAAAGGTAGTGCTTAATTGGGAGACTAGGTGCGTTTCTGACCCCCTGCATCTTGCTGTCAGCACACTACATACGAGTATATCGGTCACTGCATACAATAGAGGCGCAAGACAAAAAATCGTAGTTAAAGTTACGTAATTTTTCTTGCTACCAAAAATGTAGTCTGTATGATAAACCATATTGGCAAACCATTAGTTTAGTATAGAAATGCTAGATGGCGCAGCTACACCATATACTACACCAAAGAATTACCAAACGCAAAGTTTATGCAACATCCATGAACCGCTTTCCAGGTAAAAGCTTCAAAGTTTTGCTTGGTATAAGTAGGTTCAAATTTTGCTGTCACTGAGCCTCAAAAGATGGGCTGCGTAAGTGCCACCACAGACTGTCAAGCTCAAACACGAGCCCAGTACAAGTGGACCGGTTTTCTTCACATCTATGTCAAGTGTGTGGGTGTGTCAGAGGACAATTGTACCAGGTTCGTGTTCGAGTTCGACGGTCTGTGGTGACTTTTTTTTTATTTTTTATTTATTTTTTGGTTGATTTTTGGTTGTGTTCAGAGTCGTGGTACCTACATTTTCCTTCGCATGAGCTGCCCAGCCTTGTTAACATTTTTTTGGGGTAAAGGGCAAAAGAAAGACTCACATCCTCCAAAACAGAGCGACAGTAAACCAGTCCTGCTACTCAACCGTTGAAACAGTTTTTTTTTTTTTTATCTGGAAAACTTCAACACCAAGCTGCGACATTGACCAGAAAATGTCCATGCTTACAACAAATACGTAAAAAAAAGACGAGGCAAATTACTCGTGCTCTCTGTCCTCAACATGCAATCCTTAGGAATTACGATAATAAGAGCAGAAATTAACAGGTTTTTGGTTATCTTACTCCAACTTATTTATTAGATTCATTTCAGGTACTTACTGCAATCCAAATCTCGGCTCATTCGCATTTTTGAGCCAGAGTGCATGGAAAATGATGGCGTGAAAATGAAAAGATAAAAAGGAAACTCTTCCTCTTCCTCTGCCGGTAACATTTCATTTGTGATTGTACGGTTTTGTCGCTTGAAACTTGGCACGCTTTCAAAGAGTCATTTTTCATGCCTTTCTTTCTGCTGTAGTCCAAAGACGACGACTACGAGGACGTTCTTGTCGCATCACTCTCCTCTTTGCTAGACGACTTTGGCATCAGTTTTCATTTGACTTTGGAAATTCGAGATGCCTCTATGTTCTCTTGCGTGACAATACCGAGAGCAGACAAGACAACACAAAAAGCGAATACAGCTGGCAACATCTGAGAGGCAGTAACAAAGCGACAAAGTTGAAGTAGCAATAGGAATGTCCGTTTCACACCGTCGCACCTCTTCCTTATTTTGTTCTTGCGTTGCCGCTTGACATTGCTCGGCAATGGAAAAGGGCTGCGAACTATAGACAAAAAGATGTTAAACACGGAAAAAACATGAGTGAAAAGAGTCTCTTTTTTTTGTACAATGTTAAGAATCTCAAGATCTGAATGCGGATATCTTGTTCCCGTCAGAAATATGTAGCAAGTCATTCTAGATGTCGTTAGTTTTTTTGTTCATGGAAAAAAAAACCGGTAACAAGATGTAATGTTAGATATACAAATAAATGGATACGTACTGCTTTCAATGTCAAAAAAAAACCTCCATGGGGTGTTTCATATACCACTTCCTGATTGACACACAGCATGAAATAAGTGAATCGATAGCAAGTGTTTTGTGAAAAATGTCGACAACAGGTAGATGACGAAGTACTTGTATGTTCTTGAAAGAGTTTATGAAATGGAAGAAATGTTAGACTGGCGAATTGACACGACATGATTGAAAAATGGTCTGAAAAAATGAAATTCGATTACCTAGAATAACTAGACCAATCAAACCACACCGACAACGAACTGGACAGAAAATATGCTTTCCTTAAGAACATTGAAAGCGTCACCCTCCTTGCTAATTTCACCCGAGACTGCCCACAGGAAGGAGTCCTGTCTTCTCTCCTATGGTGCATAGTGGTTGATGGCATGCTGAGGAAAATCTCGACGCAGAGCTATTTAGCAAAGAGCGACGCCGATGACTGGGTCATATTGGCTAAAGGAAAATTCGAGCAGGTTTGTAGTAGCTCTCTACATTGTACAAGAATGGTGTATCGCTTTAAGCGCCTTTCACAATACTGGTTACAGCAGTATGGCCGGAGCTCTTGAGCTCAGGGATGTACCTGGCGCGCTCGGTGGCCGTGATCGTTCGGTCACCGCTCTACGATACTAATCTAGAGCTCGGAGATCAAATCTCGGCGCGATCAAAAACTGCCTGTGAGTACTAATAGAACTCTCACAGTGCTCCGAGCTTGTCAGTATAAAGACGGCCCGGATAGGAGGTGCATGCTAGCAACTGCACTTCCGAAAAGTAGATATGCTATTGAAACGTCAACAAGGCATAGAAATGCTAGAGATGTTGACGCGCCCATGCCCCTGGAGGGATCATGGCAATTAGATTCACGGGGGTACAATCTACCAACCGTTGGGTGGCACCATTTCGATCTTAATTACACAGGCCTCAACTCAGCTGATCGTGGTGAATTTGACTTCCATTTTGACGTCGATGTTACCTCATTAATTTCCTGCCACGGCAGTGACTGCACACGACGATGTCCCCGGCACGACATTTATTTCCAATTGAAATTTCATCAGACGGCATGTTTGTCCTCTAAAAAGACACTTTCTGGACACTTGCAGCAATTTGGTCGAAGCCGTAGTCCCGGGGATTAGTCGCAGAGTATCAGTTCACACCTGAAAAAATGCGTCTTTTGATTGCACGACACATTTTCATCGCGCACGTGTTTGTTTTCTCGGATCACTAGATGAAGTTTAACTAACAAATAAACACTAAACGCGGAAAACGAAAACTAAACACGAAACGCATAAAAACCGGGGACTTGCCGCCATCATTCGCGAACCACTGGATTCTTTTTCAAAGAATCTATGACGAAATTGCAGAAGTAACGACATCATTTAGCTGTCAAAATCAGCTGAGCAGAGGCCTGTATATTAAGATGGCAATGGTGGCACCTCAATTTGTGTTAACGCTGTTAAGGGCTGCCCTCAGGATGGGGTTCTTTACCCCCCTTCTCTGGTTACTTGTCATAGATGAGTTACTCGCTAGGCTCTGTGATTGTGGTTATCATGCTATCGGTAACGCTGGTGATAAAACCATAATAACAAGGGGAAAGTTTGAAACGACCGTCACGGAGGTGATGGGTACCAGTATTTCATAGGTGAACTGAAGTTGGCCTGCGCGTTAGCCCTTAAAAAACCATCTTAGTTCCATTCACTCGGAAAAAAACTATCAGTTTAAGCTCGGTCAGCCTAAGCACAACGGTACTCGAGTTCCCATCAAAGCCAAGTGTCTAGGCATCACGTTGGACTGGAGACTCAACTGGAGCAAACACATTGAGAGTCGCTAATAAGGCCACTCGGATCATGTGGGCTTGCAGGTCTCCATTTGTAAATACCTGGGGTCTCACCCCTAAAATCAATGAGTGGTTATCTTTGATGCTGGTCCGACCAGGTGTGACATATGCTGCGCTAGTATGGTGGCCCAAAACACAGCTATAACCGTCCCATTCATGGAACCTAGACCCAAGTTCAGGTTTCTTCTTCGTGTGAATGGGACCAAGACAGTTTTCTGGGGCTGGACGCACAGACCTACTTCCCCACACTATTGTAGCACAGAGGACGACGAGACATCGATCCACGTTTTATGCAGTTGCAACGACTTGGCCCGGCAACGCAGAGACTGCTTCACAGTCGACTATTCCGAGACGAGTATATCACTTCAGCGTCAGCGAACCTCATGAGCAAATTTATCAGCCCGATCGAACTCGATCGACAGGTTTAGGCCGGATGGGCCATTGTGCTACAGTCCAGAGTCTGGACTGTAGCACAATGGCCCATCCGGCCTCAGAGTTCTATGCGCAGTACTTATGGGTCCTAGGCCCAGCGCCCCTAACTTAATCTAATATAATTTAAGTACAGAAGTCTGGATTCTGGTGAAGTAATCTTCCACATCAAGTTGTGCGACCACACCGACCGTAGCGGTGTTCCCGGCTGTTTTAAACGAAAAAATGCAATGCGTGTTCAGTGATGGCTACCATATCATATTCTGACGAACAAATAGGCTGACAAAGAAAACAAAAGAAAAAGCTTCGATAAACTTGAATAGCATTGCGCTCGTATATCCAAACTCTTTCACGATACAACATTCTACACCCACAGGACTATAGGAGTTTCGCTCTTCAATAGCAAACTATTTTCACCATTTTCTATACGGTCAATATCAGTTTCAACCAAACTGCCGCATGTTTTCAACGAAATGGCTAGGAAATCGCCATCACATTATGCATGAATGAAAGCCATTGTGGTCTCGATAAACTGCACAACAGACAACAAATATCTGCTATAAACACAAGGATAGTGGCGGACACCGTTCCACCGACACAAACAGACCAGACACACAGAATATCCTTGGCTACATAGTAACAGTATCTCAGCATTCTCGTAATCATGATGTCCTGTGGAAATAGCTTGGATCAACTAATTCCATGGGCAAAAGTGTAGCACAGGACAGCTCCACTTTCAATTTGTTTGAGTGATTTTAGCCAAGAGGGTCGTAGCATTGAGTGGAAGTGGTTGATTCCGGCGAAAAGAGGAAACAATAATAATGAACGTTACGTTATCATATACCTAAGAGAAAAGAACAAAATAAAGTTTATATTACTTTTTATTTGGGCCAATGGATAAATTAATTCTGGTGAAATGATACAAAAAAATGCCCGTTTTGGGAACGAAGTTCCGACAAAAAACTTTCGGAACTACGAGAATATTAAATTTTGGTTGTTGTTGTTAATTGCCTTGACCCCTCCTGGGACATGGGCGCGTCAACATCTCTTGCATTTCTATGCCTTGTTGACGTTTCGATCAAAACTTCAAAACTGAACTTGTTCTTTTTACCAGGAGGTATAAGTTACCCTCTGTCTTGCCTGTCTAGATTAGTTTTTTTTGGGCTCATTCTCGACAAAAACTTGGGATGGAAACCCAATATCCACGAACGGGTGAAAAAGACTACTGTGCTTGCTTGCTTACTCCTGTAGGAGAGCCATAGGTAAAGGCTGGGGTTCACAACCAAATGTTGCTTACTCCCCCCCCCCCCCCCCCCCCCATACTCATTCATGGTATTGCGGTTTGGTTTAATGCCCCCTCCGTAAAGCGGCCTATTCCAACTTGCTTAGTCAAGTTCAAGGAAAGGCAATTAACAAGTGTGTCGGGCGAATACTCGTACTTTCGCCCGATTCACTTGCAACTGAGTTCACCGCTCGGACCCGGCCGACCAAAATTCCAAAGCACTCCACAGGTCACAGCACAATAGACTGATTGTCGAAGTGCTGGTTGTAACTCTTGCGGGTCACGGTTTATTAACTATTTATTCGAATTATTTGAATATTAAATTCCTGCAGCCTTCCAGATAATGCGTATCGAACGCTGATGCGCAACACAGCAGATGGTCATATCAGCCAACCATCAACTAACCATACCAAGATTCCAGAATTCATTTCAAATTAGAAACGAAAACGCAACTTCCACAATATATCTTCAATCACTTAAACTGTCATTGAAGCCATCTCATTACTGCAAAAGCATCAAATCTTACCGCAACACAATGCCCAATCCCATTAGTCCTCTACTCTGACAGAATAAAAAATCTATTTACCAGGAAATTATCCAAAGATTTTATTGAATTATTTAGGATGAAAGTCTTAGCGAGTATAAACTTTTATCCGAGCATGCGGAAAAAAACGTGGCTAGAGCGAGTGGCGTGAAGAGTGTGTAAAGTCGTTTCAATCGAGAAATGAATAAAAAGTTCTAATAGCTTTTTGATGTACTTTGTTTTCGGGAATAAATGGAACTTAATACGTCTATACCCGCCTCCTCGTTTAGATATTACAGAGCATTGTTTTATGAAATCAGAATATCATTTTGTAATTTATTTGATTGATACCCGCAAGGGTAAGGCTGTTAGCAAAGTAGAAAGCCAAGAAAAATGAAGGCAAGACTCAAAGAAAAATGGGAAAATGATACAGAAAGTAACGATGCTAAAAGTTGTTTTTGATTTGCTTTGATATACAATAATTTGACCCTAAAGAAGTAAATTTTTTCACTTCATTCCGAAATCACTCATATTTGGCAGGTTTGATTTCCGTTTCACTACATGTCCAAGGGGATAATTTTGTCATGACCAAAGGAGTCAACATGCCTTCAACAGTACTCCAGTGCGTTTATCTGATCAGCCCGATTCCTATTGCTCTGATTTCACTTCAAGCATCAGAAATCGTCTTGGCAGGCGACTTCAATGTACACAATGTACAATGGCTTAAATATTCTTCATCTACAAGCCAAGCAGGAAGACTGGCTGAGCTATTCTGTGAATCATACAACCTACACCAATTAGTAGATTCCCCAACCAGAATACCTGATATAGAAGGTCAAAGCGCCAACTTATTGGACCTGTTTATAACCTCACACCCCGACAAATATTCAGTATCTGTTTCATCTCCTTTGGGAAACTCCGATCATAAATTGATATCGACCAAATTCACAACTAGGTCACTAAATGTCAATAATCTATCTTCCAACAAGAGACTATTGTGGCATTATGATAAGGCGGACTGGGTCGCATTTAATCAATTCATCAGTGAACTGAACTGGTCTGACTGCTTCTCTACGCAGAACGTCGATTATATAAGCGAGTCAATTAGTAACATCATTTGGTATGGAATGCACTGCTTTATCCCACACAGTTCTAAGAATACCCAACCAACCACCAACTCTTGGTTTAACAGAGATTGCAAAGAGGCTATAAAGAGAAAAGAAGCGGCATACCGTGCATACAAACAATGCCCCTCTGTCGAACTGAGAGAAGTTTACAATTGTACGCGTAACATCTGCAAATCAGTCATAAATAAGGCTAAATTCCAGTTTGACAGCAAAATTAGGCAGAAAGTGTTCGTTCAACGGAAAGGTAGCAAAGGTTTCTAGTCACTCGTCAAATCTGTGAAGAATAACTTCACCTCCTCTTCTATTCCACCACTGGTATATGATGGCAAAATATACAGTGAACCGCAAGACAAGGCCAACCTGTTGGCCGAAACTTTTGTTGCAAACTCTTGCCTACTACCCACTACTCAGAGTCCACCAGCCATACCCTTATGTGATTCACACCAGAGACCTTTGCATTTCCGCACTAGGGAAGTATTTAAAGTACTCTCAAAACTCGATGTATCAAAATCGGCTGGACCTGATGGCATCTCCCCCTTAGTTCTCAGACACTGCGCTTCCTCGCTAGCCAAACCTCTCCGAAAACTCTTTTACCTGTCCTACGCAACAGGAGTGTTCCCATCATCGTGGAAACTAGCTCATGTCCAACCAATCCCCAAGAAAGGAGAAGCATGTGATCCATCTAACTACCGACCAATAGCACTAACTTCGACCCTATCAAAAGTCTTCGAAACCCTGGTTAACAACCAACTAATGAGCTACCTTGACTCACATCATCTCATCAATGATCGGCAATATGGTTTCCGGTCTTCGCGCTCCACCGGCGACCTAATGACATACCTCACCCAAAGATGGAATCGCTGTATCCACCAATTTGGCGAAGCTAAAATCATTGCCCTCGACATTTCGAAAGCTTTTGATAGAGTCTGGCATCCGGCTCTTCTAGCTAAGCTCCAGGCTTTTGGTTTGGACCCAAAATTAGTTAAATGGATCGAAAGTTTCCTTCACGACCGTTCGCCTCAGGTCGTCCTTGATGGAGTTAAATCAAATTGCCATACCACCAACGCAGGGGTCCCCCAAGGTACTGTCCTTTCACCAACACTCTTCCTTCTCTTCATCAACGATCTTCTCAGCGTGACTTCCAACTCAATCCATAGCTTTGCAGATGATAGCACCCTTGACTACACTTACTCTTTCAACTCTGTAGCTGACTCTCGCCGAAATTCAACATCTATCAAGAGAGATCGCATGTTTGACTCACTAAATGAAGACATTTCAAAAATTATTGCATGGGGGAAAGCGAATCGAGTAGAGTTTAACGCCTCAAAAACTCAATGTTGTCTACTTTCCAATAAGCGATGTGCTCCACCTACCGCCCAACCCATTCTTGTCGATGGGGTCAGCATTCCTGATTCGCCCATACTGAACATACTAGGTATTAACATCTCCAGTAAACTAAATTGGTCCGACCACATTTTTTGCGTTGCAAAAAACGCAATGAAGTGTCTGGGCTTTCTGAATCGCTGTAAAAGATACTTTTCACCATCTGATCTGGCTCAAATTTACAAGGCTCATATAAGACCGAGACTTGAATTTAATTCCCACATATGGGCAGGCGCAGGTAGAACCGCATTATCCGCGTTAGACAAAGTTCAACGGAAAGCCTTCAAGCTTATTGGCGAGGAACCCATAACATCTAAAATCGAACCGCTTGAACACCGGCGAAGTGTCGGCTGTCTCTCACTCTTCTATCGCTACTACAACCGCTGTTGCTCTGATGAAATAGCCAACCTCATTCCTGAGCGTACTTTTCCTTTACGTAACACCCGACTAGCCAGTCGTGTCCATCCTCATCTTCTAGAACTCAGCAATAGTCGCACCGCCAAATTCTATGACTCGTTTGTATCTAGGACAACACGAATGTGGAACGATCTACCATCTTTTGTTTTCCCCCGCAACTATGACCTACAAAAATTTAAACGGAATGTACACCGTCACCTTATTCAAACTCAACCCCTCCCCCCACTACCTTAATCCCTTACCGCCAACGCTGTGCTCTCGCATCAAAGGGTTACCCCCTAAGCTTTGGTATAAACATAAAAAAAAAAAAAAAGCCCAACAAAATCCTCTAGTCCTTACCGAAGGAATCAAAACCCCATTAACAGTACACCAATGTATCCTCATGACCTTCGTTCAGAAAATACCCCCGTTTTCTAGGTTTCGTTTCTGTTTCATAATCTAGAACCTTCTTGATGTCTTGACACTCAGCTGCAGTAGCACCAAAACGTCACCGGGTGGTGGTGGTCACCCTAGGGAGCTCTGTACCAAATCAGGCTTAAATCGGACTACGGGAAAAGCATTTAGGAGCGAACTCAGAAAAGACTTTGTCGAGAAACTCGCTAATTTGAACACAACAGAACGTTCCGTTACTCTAGTGGATAGAAGCCGTCACCGAGTGGTGCTTGGGGCCAGCCAAGGAAGCTACATACCAAATATCGTTAAGATTGGACTTCGCGAAGTGCCCGGATAACCGCACAAACAGACACACGCACAACATGCATCGGACTATATTCTCATCCATTATACTCGTATATCGGCTGAAAATAACCTTAAAACCTTATAACCGTTAAATTGTTCAGCATATATACAAAATTTCCCATCAATAAGAAACGAAATATAAACACAACATTGATTTAAGCCCAAACAATTTTATTGACACATTACGACAATAAACAGAGCAATTCGCGCAACCCATAAAATCGAATCGTCCTGATTTCACAGATTCCCTTTATTGTGTGCGATTGGAACTTTTTACATACCACTCCGGGAGTATCCTTTAAATGTCAACAATAAAAATAAACTTCATAAACTGCAGCATGGATGGTCGCCAACGGCAAATACGTTCGTTGATGTGGCCTGTTTTGATTTTTATATATGGTAACAAATCCTTCGTTTCGCGTGTCTTTATGTAGCATCTTCCACGTATTCCTCCTTCAAAGTTCCATGTACCTTACCACTTACCACTTTCATATCGCCATTGCAGGCTTCCGCAAAGTATGTACTGTTTGCAAACGATATAACATTTCAAAAAGTCACACGTAGACATTTTTATGAGTCTTCTTACCGTTTGTAACATTTATGGCGTTTTTATCAGACCACCTCCACTTTGTTATCAGTGACAATGGCGGACTGACAGGGTTGCGCAAAATATGTAGTAAAAGAACGATAAGCAGTAAGATAACTGGACAAATGGCATGGGAAATAAATTCGCAGGAATACACACGAAAAGTGCAGGATATCTAAGTAATGGATCCGAGGGCGGTTGAGTTTTTCTTTTCTGAATATTCGAGCGTAGTATTTCGAATTAACGCCTGAAGAAATACCGCTCCAAAACGAACTATCGACCCCAAAATGTTGTATGAGTGTGGGGCGATAGTTCTCAAGATTATGGGTATCAGTTCACCTTGTTCTGGGGCAAAAGTTCCTGGAGCATTGATTTATGGAGTCGCGGAAGGCTCGATGAATTAACGCTCCAGGAACTATCGTTCCGAAACAAAAATGAATTATCGGCACAAATATTTTGTATGAGTTTGGGGCGACTGTTTATTATTGCCTTAAATTTGGGTCAAAAATTCAGAAAATTTTGGGAGAGAATTTCATGAAATTCGCGGCAATAATCCCAAATTTTGGCACGACGTTTGTGGGATCATACTACGTACTGCCTAGACCCCAAATGTCCTTTGGGAAAACCCGAAGTGAATTTCCGTTGGTTAGTACTACCAAAAGTGGAATTAACCGGAGATCTACTCGGGTGTGTCCGGGGACCCAATAGATGGTAACCTTGTTTTCAAAGCCTAGTCTCTCTGCAAAGCTTCCCGATCACTAAGCACCAATTTCGACGAGACAGAGAAATTACTTAGTGCTTTAAAAAAAACTGCATGCTGCATCGTTACTCTGGTAAATGGGACATGGCGAGAATCAAGAAACCTAAAACGTGTCGCACTCAAATAGCAAAAGCTCAGAAACTAACCGAGATATAAAAAATCTGTTAACAGCCAGTTGTGCGAAAGGTTATGACAATCGCAACGACAATTAGCGCAACAACAGGAGGGATGAGTATAGGCCAAATCCCACCAAGCACAATAAACTTATTAGGCACTCACAGCATAAGTGCTGGAAAAGACATTGTGAAAGCATTCAGGCCCTACTAGAAGCTGCACGGCTCCACAAAGCTCTATTCAAGGACTCTGCTAACGGGGTCGGAGTTCTTTACTGATGGCTCCTTTACTGAGGGCCCAGAACTCTTGGGTTTCTTCTAGAAACCCACTTTTCGGGGTCAGTTTTGGTAAGATACACCCCTCCGCAAACTCATGGTAACCACAGGTCATCTGGGGGTCGAGTTAAATAATTATCAGAGGTAATCCTTACGAAGAACACGGTCAAATGGGCTGTTGAGTCACTTTAACCGCTTAAGGCTCCTGGAGCGGATAGTATATTTCCCGCCCTTCTGCAGAATAGTTTGAAGCAAATCATTTCTCCGCTAATTGCACCAGTCAGGTCAAAGTTACACGCTGGGCTATGTACCACAACGATGGAGGAAGGTGAACGTGATGTTCATACCCAAGGGCGGCAAGAAGCCAGAGAAGTTGCCTAAATCCTTTAGACTTGACCTGTTTTCTACTTAGTTCTCGAACCCGCTACACCAAACGCAGTTCGTCTATACAAAAGGCAAATCAACGATAACCGCCCTACATAACCTCGTAGGGACGCTCGAAAAATCCTTCAACGATAAGGAAATTGCGGTTGTGTGCTTTCCTTGACATTGAAACACCGATTATGACTATATATATCCAGAACTCTGTAACTAATAGCCGCCATACATTATCCGATCCGTCGTCCGATCGATCGGCCGATGGATCGCCACAAAATATCTGCCGATCTCCACTACACACACACTGAGCGATTTTCGTGCGATGCGATAACGAATGACAATTCAAAAAATAGGTTATGATTCACTCCCAATCCAACCTAGATTCATTTTTGTTAACTATTTGGATGTGTGTGGTATTTTCGTATACCACATATTTGATATTTCAATTGCAGTGCCATTTAAATCATAAGAATCCTTGAAATTTCGTAATTTAATAATTTGGTAATTTGACATTCACTTGCGATAATCACATACACTATCCAATCGATCGTCACCGATCGATCGCACGAAGATCGCACGAAGATCGCACAAAAATATCGGCAGATCAAAATTGATCGGCCGATCGGTGCGATTTCCACATACACAGGCCGGTCCATCGGCCGATATCGATTTCGGGCGACGGATCGGCCGATCGATCGGTGTGTGTATGGCACGTTTTAGGGGCATACCGGCTGTAACTATTGTCAGGATTGACGCCATACTATGTGGGCAAGAAATACATTCTTACACACTTCGATATGCATTAGTCCTGTAAGAAGATGCCCTCAGGGAGGCCTTTTCTCGCCACTCTTATGGCAATTAGTCGTCGACGAGTTGCTATCCAGCCTTGAAGGGAACGGCTATCAGACAATCGGATATGCGGACAACATAGCCATTAAATGGTTAGATTAGGTAAAGGGGCTGCCATGCTACCGCACAGCACACTCATACCACCTCTGGGTCCGTTGTGGTACCACCAAATTCACCTAATTAATCCTAGGCAACAAACCAGCCTGTACTAGCAATATAGCGATTGAGCTGTATTACACTCGTATCCTTAAGGTCCATCTATCTCCTATCCGCGCCGTCTTTATACTGACAAGTTCGGAGCACTGTGTGAGTTTTATTAGTACCCACAGGCAGTCTTGGATCGCGCCGAGATTTGAACTCCGAGCTCTAGATTAGCATCGTAGAGCGGTGACCGAACGACCATGGCCACCAAGCGCGACAAATAGCCTGGTAATACTGTGATGGGTGCCAGGCCATCATGGCATCGAAAGAAACGAGATCGCGAACGAGCTTGCTACCCAGGGTTCATCTTCGCTTTTTCTTGGACCGGAACTAAACTGTGGTCTGAGCATCACCTCAGCCAAAATGGTTATTAGAGAATGGTCTGAGGGGTTAAGACAGCAATACTGGCATGATCTTCCGGGGCTGTGTGAATTGAAAGAGCTTATAACGCCTTCAAGTACAATAATGCTACTCAAATAAATACAAGGGTTCTTTTAGGATACTTGTCGGGCCATAACTGGGTAAGATACCACCCAAATAAAATGGCCCTGTCTACCAAAATTTAATGTCGCCTGTATATCTCTCTCAATTGCCATAACCCCTTGTGGGGCATAGCGCGTCAGCTGTTCCATGTGGCCCAGTTGACGTTTCGACGGCATAAACTGGTTTCGGAGAATGCAGTTGCCAGCATGCACATCCATGGCCACGAAAGTCGTCGTGGACGGGATTCGAACCCGAAACGCCGGTAGTCAAACATGAGACTGATGCCTCAACACACTGCGCTACTGGTCGCCTGTGTATGGAGGAAGATGAAACCACTACGCACATGTGCGAATGCCTGACAATAGCGCGGGTTAAGTTTAAGTTTCTGGGACAAGCCACGCTGAGCCCTGCAGTTATCAGGAAAAATGTCTATCGTAAAAGTGGTGGAGAGTATTTTGCAATAATATGGGCTAGGGCACAATAGACCCCTCCATGGCCGCAGTGCCCACCGGATGGGCAAAAAGGCCCGAACTGCAAATAATAATAATAATAGCGCTTTTAAAAAATCTGCATATTTGATCGTTAGACCGTGCTTGGACGGGTCGTCTCGTAATCGGCTCGTCTGCGATTCGAGCTCCACTTCCCAAGAAAATCGATTCGCTTACGTGCCGAACTATGAACGGCCGGTGTGCGAATCTCCATAGATATTCCTCGGAAGTGGAGTTCAAATCACAGACGAGCCTATTACGAGACGAATGAGACATCCCGTCTGAGCACGGCATAACTCTGGTAAATCAGATATGGCATGAGTCGCGACGAAACCTGAAATGTGTCGCAGTCAAATAGCAATAGCTCGGAAAATAAACGAGATATAAACAATCTGTTTGCAGTCAGTTGTGCGAAAGGTTACGACTAGACTGAGGGACTAGTTGGCATACAACCAGACAGACAGACGAACAGACGGACAAAGCTTAATCGACTCGTCTCATCATACTGACCAAGAATATACTCGTATATTATATGGACGGAGACGCTTCCTTCATGACAAAGTTAATATACCCTATCAAATCCGAAGGGTATAAAAAGAAATGCGTTATTTTTTTACAGGCCTCGTACATACATAATAATGAAACTCAATTTCAAGACACCAAAATAATCCATCATTTTACGCCTTACGGAATACATCATCAGCGTATAGGAAAAATCCGCCATTGAAGAAACGGCCAAAGTTTTCGTTAGTTTCTTGACGGAGTTGAAGATTTATCATGTTACTTCCTAAAAGACAAATTATTTTCCTCAATACGAAAACTTTTAATATATAATACCAACTTCCGCCAAACTTATAACGACATCACAGCGCTGTGCACATCTCCCCGGAGAGGGAGCAAGCGAGCGGGTGGTGAGTGGTGAAAGTGTACCCTATACACAGAACATGTTGGCATAGTATGAACCTACTGATGCAACGAGTTATCGAAGAAGATAACTACACTTTCCACACCATTCGTTCATTTCACTCTTCACGACCGAAAATTGGAACGTAAAGTAAGCAAAACTTTTGTTCTTGTTCTACTTTTTCAACAAAACTGTTTTACTCGCCTTTCAAGATTTGCTGTGAAAAATAACGACATGCGAAAAAACAACAACAACAAAAACATCGTTGCCGTAGCAAAATCCTTTTCTCCTTAAACAATACGAACCAAAGTTTCCTCTGTTTCCAAGCGCTCTCATCGCGTTCGTTTTACTAAAGTTTTCCCAATAGAATGTTACTTCTTCTGCTCGTCCTTTTTACAGGATATTCACGAAAGGTATAAGTGCACCGACGCACACGTTTTCTCGAGAGCTCTCCATTTTTATTTAGTGACAAAAAGCGCGAACCAAACCAAAAGGATGAAGCCAGCTTTGGAATTGAGAAAGATACATTTCCTACGCGTATAGACAAGAAAGAATGCCCCATGGATTTTTCACCGGAAGCAAGTTATTTCTGCGGTTCGTACTACTTTGTCAGTAAGCATCACTTGAAACTTAAAAACATTCATAAATTACACAAGTTTTAGGGTGGGAACTATTTAAAAGAAACAGCAACAGCGCGCTGTTGATGGTAAGTGCAACCAAATTGTCAAAATTCACTTTAGGGATATTGCAAAGTGGGCGAAACGAAATTACATTTTCAATGGTTCTTTCGCGTTGAAAGAAGAAGGTGTAATTGTGAAACACGAAAGTATGCCGGGCATAAGAACGAAGGTGAATTTTGTAAAGTAAATTAAAAATTTTCCAGACTAATTTAAGTTGACGAGCCGGAATGTGAAAAGATTGAAACACCTTGAACTAGTGGAGGCAAACGAAGCAAGCTTTTCAAGTAAAAATGGAAACTTAAACATGAAAGTAAGCTTGGCGTTGACTAATTTTTCACAGGATTAACTTGAAGTGTTCTAGAATAGTTGTAGAAATAAAAAATATCGTAAATGTACGTAAGGTAGTAAAAAATCGGGCAAAGGTAATTAAAATTTGACCTTAACAACAGGTGAAGCTTTTGGAAGTTTTGAAACGATAAATCCAGAAGTGATCCGGAAATCGGACAAGTATCTATGCTCAGAAGATGTGACGAATCTACTGACAATGAAGGCAATAGATACTAATAGAAAATTAAACAGTCATAGAATCTAGCGGAAGAACAACTTTCACAATACGTGACATTTAAAATTGTTACAAGAATCAACCAGCTTATTAGTAGCTTCCTAAAAGGAGATAGCTATCATTAAAATTGAATAAAAGACGGGACAATTTGATTTGTTATTGTATTAAACATTCATCGGTGAGCCGTGTAATTCACTGTTGCCAGCGGTGAAAGTGTCAAAATTTTATTTTGACTTTTAACCATCTACGTGCATACGATTGTATAAATGATTCGAATTATGAGCAATTTGTATTCATGGCATGACAAGAATAATACAAAGCAATTTGGTTACGCAATAGTAATTAATATTTTTGTTTACAAAAAAGAAAATACAATAGCATGACCAAAATTTATCTCCTCAAAGTAACATCTAAACGTTACGAGTATATGCGCGATAGGCGTTCACACTTCCTGCTATGCGATGGAATTATTTAACATACGAAAAGATAGTCGAGCTACTGACCCATCAGGAAGGCACTGCGACCACAAGAGGTCTCTTGTGCCGTAATCCATTAAGTCAAAAGACCGCCCACCTTTCTAAGAAAGGACAGTATGTCTTTAGCATCAACCTGAAGTCGGCAGTGTTGAAAGTAGTCTACCCGAGGAGGGACATCCTATAACGCGCGACGGCGGGACATTAGCACAAGATATGTTTGACCGTTTCCCCGTCCTCCAGACAGAGACGACATTCAGTCTCGCTGGACAGTCCCACCTCAGGTGATATCTTACCAGGTGATGGCCAGATAAGTATCCCACTAGAAAACTTAGATGAGATCTATTCATTTGAGTTTTATCTTTGTGAATGAAGGGCATTATCAGCTCCTTTGATTGGCGTAGCCCTGGAAGGTTATTCCAGTACTGATGACGTAAAAAATATGACGAGCTACGGCGAATATCGAATAGAATAATTAGACGTAAGAAACGTAAATACTTTGACGAGCAGTTGCTGAACATAAACGAAAACTTAGCTAATAGGAACACCAGACAAGCGTACAAACTAGTAAATACAATTAAGAACGGCTTCCAACCCACGACTAGCCTTTGTAAGGACAAGGATGGAAACATCATCAGCGACATCGATGGTATTAACAAACGATGGGCCTCTTATTTTGAAGAGCTTCTAAGCCGACCATCTAACATCCCCACACAGGAAGCTCTCGACGATATTGTTGATCTAGGCCCACCCATTCAACCCCCGACAGTAGAGGAAGTTGATCTCGCGTTGCGGTCACTAAAACGAAATAAAGCGCCGGGCGCTGACGAGATTCCAGCTGAACTGCTAAGATTCGGTGGAACGAGTCTAGTTGATGCCATACATCAATTACTCCTGCGAGTATGGGAGAACGAGGAGATCCCAGACGATTGGCGCAGAAGCATCATCTGTCCAATCCATAAAAAGGGAGATAAATTGCGGTGTGAGAATTACAGGGGCATCTCACTAGTTTGTACGTCCTATAAAATTTTGACGAAAATTCTGGAAAATAGAATAAAACCGTACGCAGAACGAGTCATTGGCGAATATCAAAGCGGTTTCAGACCTGGTCGCTCCACAACCGATCAGCTCTTCTCAGTCAAACTGATACTCCAGAGGTGCTGGGAATACAACGTAAACGTATACCAAATCTTTGTCGACTTCAAGCAGGCATACGACAGTATCGATCGTGGAGTACTGTACAACATCATGCTGCAATTTGGTATACCAGCAAAATTAGTGCGACTGACAAAGATGACGATGACCAACTCCGTCTCACAAGTCAGGATCCAGAATAGACTTACTGATCTATTTGAAACACGCACTGGTTTGAAACAGGGCGATGGACTGGCACCGACGCTCTTCAACCTAGCACTGGAATACGTTATTCGGGCCATGAATATGGACAGCAGCAAGTCGACACAATTAGCAGCGTACGCCGACGACATCAACATCATGTCCCGAAGATTGGCTGACGCAGAAGAACTTCTGCATACGCTCGATACCGCTGCAAAGGAAGTTGGATTACGTATTAACGAGGGTAAAACTAAAATAATGATGCAATCGGTGACAAGGACACCTGCACAACCAAGCATCAATGTGGGGGACCTCAACATCGAGTTCGTGAACAACTTTATTTACCTGGGTTGCAACTTGTCAAGGGACGCCAACGAAACTGACGAAATCAAGCGACGGATACAGTTAGGTAATAAGACTTTTTTCTCGGTTCTCCCCATAATGAAATCGAAACATGTGCACAGAAACACGAAGCTCCGCGTGTACAAAACCATTATACGACCAGTGCTATGCTATGGCTGCGAAGCATGGACCCTAACTCAAGCCTCCGAAAACATGCTAGACACTTCGAACATAAGGTTCTACGGCGAATTTTCGGGGCTGTTTGCAATCGAGATGGATGGCGCACCCGGTACAACCATGAGTTGTATGAAATGTACGATGAGCTGCAAGTCTCGAAAATCGTGAAACTTCAACGACTTCAATGGGCAGGGCATGTACAAAGAATGGACGATGATCGCATGCCTAAGAGAGTAATGAATGCAGAACGAGTCGACGGAGCGAGACTGCGAGGACGACCGAGATCTCGTTGGGAGAGCTCAGTAGGTGTGGACGCCGCGCAGCTGCTGGGCTCCCAAAATTGGAGGACGCGGTCACGTGACCGAGATAATTGGAGGACAATGATCCAGGCGGCCAAGGCCCGACGTCGGGCTGTCGCGCCACGATGATGACGTAAAAGTGCAGACCAGTCTATGATCCGCAGTTTGGCCGAGGCCAGGCCAAAGCCACAATAAGGCGCAGGTCCATGAAAGCGACTGGATGATCCTTGTCTAGGAAGCCTCGTTTTCCTCAATGCCCTGGTGGCCTGGCACCCAACACAAAAAGACTCAGGTTTTGGTTGCGAACAGGCGGAGGAGTTCGTAACACCCCTTCACCAGTTTTGAAGAGACCTTATATGAGGAGAGCGCCTTGATAGCGGGCTTTTTAAGGGCACCATTTTGGTCACTTGTTACAGACGGTCCTGTGACGACATCAGAAGGCAGCCTGTGACAGTTCAAAAGCAGTGTGCAGGTCTGTATGTTTTCCATTAAGTGTCGCATAAATTGGCTAACGCATAATTGGCCACAGATCTCCCGATGGATTTCTATATCGCGAGTTGGATCTCCTTATCTTTTCCCCATGAACTGCTAGCTAAAGCTTTGAGGACCTTGTTCCTGCTTCTCGTCATGTCACAGATGGTTCAAGCATGAGCCGAGGAGGTGGCCATGTTGCCAAGGTGGGTGGTTAATCGTGGGAATAGTTTGACCATCAACCGCAATATCCAGTTGTAGCCTCACTTCCTTGGTCCAGGTGGTAAAAAGAGTAGCAGAAGACTTCGGCGCTGACAGAGTAAGGTTCTTGCTGTTGAAGAAGTTGTTCAGCTCTTCAAGATATTCATTTATCTGCTCGCACATTTGGGTGATGCCATTGCCGGTTGCCAAAATCGAACAGTCATCAACGTACCTGACGGTTTCACGTCCGTCAGGTGTGAAAAAAAGCAATTCCACCACCAGTATTGGACACTCTATCCTTCCTGATGATGTTGTAGTTGCCATAGGAGTTGAGGGACGAATTGGTGTTGAGTTTCGTCTCCTGAATGAGTCCGATCATGATGCGATGTCTGTCCATAAATTCCGATAATTCTGCGATTTTTCGCTCCAACCAATGGCAATTAAGTTCTACAAATGAGATGGTATTGAGATTGGCAACGGGTGGTGCAGGTGTGAGGTTGTGCTGCAATGGAATCCTGTTGGAAATGCTGTTTACTGGAGTCATGGGGGACAGCTGGGAACTCGTTTGTATACTAGTTGATGGTGGTAAGCTATGTTGATGATTCTTGTCCTCTGTTTCTGCATAGACTCGCAGTAAAGGAGGAATTTCATTGCCTGTGATGATTCAGCCCAGAGCAGTTTCTGAGATGGCACCATTCGTCGCAGCATGTACATTTTACTGTTGTGGCATTAGGGTGCAGCGGTTTATTCCAGATGCAGCAGATTCAGGTTCTAGAACCTGGGTTGAGCTCAATTCCGGCGCGTTGGAGGAGAATTCAGAGCAGTTGCGGCACCATGTGTTGCTCCCAATTCCCAGGAAAAACGATAGGCACACACACATATCTTCCTTCTTGCATCGAAGAGGGTTGTGGCAACTCTTGGCCGTTGTAAAACGGGTCGCTACGGTGCGTAGAACCGGCTGCCGCAGGAACGACTCCCATACTTGATAGTGCATCAGTGATTACATCAGGTCCAAGGTTGTTGAAGGCGCTTTCGATATACATAAAAGCGACCATGGTGGGGAGGGGGGCATTTGTTCGTTTTCGCCGGATATAGAGGCATGTGCGGTGTCATATCAAACGGCTCAATGAGCACATTCCATTTCAAATATTTGTTCTTCTAATTGGAGGTACCAATAGCGGAGTGACGAGGTGCAAACGGCAGTTTTTTTTGTTTAAATTGGCCAAGCTGGGCAAATAAACCCACCGCAAGTTCTAAAAAATATCGATTTACTTTGCTCCGTATTTAAACAATAAATGTTTACCCACCTGGAAGTCAAATTTATAAGCCTGAAAAAAAGAAGAAAGAAAACCATTTAATAAGAATAAATATGGATTTTAATTTAATTAAATAAATTTGAACAGTAAATTCAATAGCAAACAATAATTATTGAAAATTGAAGAGCAAACAGAATTCAGAACATTTATAATTGAATGTACAATCACATCTCTCTCTCTCTCTCTCAATTGCCCTAACCCTAACCCCTTGCGGGGCATAGCGCATCAACTGTTCCATGTGGCCCAGTTGACGTTTCGACGGCATAAACTGGTTTCGGAGAATGCAGTTGCCAGCATGCACCTCCTGCACACCCATGGCCACGAACGTCGTCGTGGACGGGATTCGAACCCGAAACGCCGGTAGTCAAACATGAGACTGATGCCTCAACACACGGCGCTACCGGTCCGCCCCTCACAATCACATACTGATATAATATCTTCATCGTTAATTGTTCATTGAAAAACAAGATTGATCTACGAGTACATATAATTAAAATTGCATATTTCCAATATTATCAAGATCCGATGAAACAATCGACATTTAAGTGCTATATTCTGTTGAACATCAAATCAAAATCATGATGTGTAATTATGTAGAGAACAGAATATATATGGTTAGAAAATGCAACCAACAAGTCGTCGCATGATTTCAATAATAAAGACCCAAGAAAAACATGTTTTATTGTTGTTAGTCGTCTGTGGTTGCTTGTTATTGTGTACAAAACAATAAAAAAAAGTATAAAGAGAGGGTTGCCGATTTTTATAAAACTATTATTATACCGCTAGTGCGATTTCATATCCTCGTAAGTCCCGTTTTTGCCAAAATCGACATTTCAAAATCAAGTCGAAAAAAAAAACATCCTTCGTCTTCTACCGAAACCTTGTGGAATTCCAAGAAACAATGTGTTTTGAAGAAGTCCCCCCTCCTCCCCACGAGTTACAAGTTTAGTTTGTATTGTACTTTAATGCCACCCTATGCTTGCTATGATGCCATGCTACACAGCCCAGTGCATGTACCCACCATTGTCACCAACGCCATTTAAGTTTAAAAATTCTTCCGGATGAATATGTTCACTGATGGATCATTGGTGATGTTTTCAGCTGAAAATGTGTGAAACATTTCTAGGTATAATGAGAATTCTCTATCTTAGATGGTTTGTCATTTTTGAGGTTTGTAGGGCGATAAAATGCAATCACCACAAATTTTAGGCAATCTCCCTTTTTTTAAATCCATATGGATTTGCCTTCCAGGGGCATGGGCACGTCAACATGTCTTGCATTACTATGCTTTGTTGACATTTCGACAGCAGATAGATATCGGATGGTGTAGTTGCTAGCATGCATGGCATGGGGAGAATGTGAAATGCAGACCTTGGTGGAATTGGGAGGCACGGTGAAGAAGATTTCAATATTAATTATGGAGGGAGTTGATACAGAATTAATCTTAGGAGTAGATGCTTTGAAGCGGTTTAAATTGACTGTTAAGTTTGTTGAATCAAGGATGGTGGTAGGATCGGGGTCGCCAGATAAAATTCGAGTGACTGAGGTACACTCTATAGGTGATTTCACGTAGCAGTAGACGATAACTGAATCATTCGATGAAAGTGAGGAGAAAAATCGTGACAACATCAGAACCATAATTAAGCAAAGATACAACCCGGTTGTCATCTGTTGTACAGAGGCAGATAAATATGGAAGTGGATGACATTTTGGCAAAGGGAATTATTGAACCTTCAGAGGGTCCATGTTCTACTCCGATTGGAGCATTTTGAATTAATGGTGGGTGTCCGTTTCCCCGAACAAAAAAAAAAAAAGATTCACTGACTTATCTAATTCGGTTTTTACTCTTTGTTCGTTTTGTATTTTGGATTGAAAGGACGGAAACGAATTATTTTCGATTAGAGTCGCCAGCAAAATACGGAGACAAATTGTTTTTAATTGGAGACGGTGCGACGGATAGTATAGCGAAGCTAAGACGGGGCGAATCCGAGTAGAGTTGGAGCATCTTAAAGACGAGACGATGCAACACAAGGAAGGCAAGCATCGTTGAATGAGTTTTGTTATAATGAATCGACGTCATCAGAGTTAGGGAGTAGAGCCGCCAACCAGATAGAGTAAATTAGAGTAGGTAGAATTAAGACAGAGATTAGATGCGAGTAGTTTAAATTAAGTAACGGCCGATCGTAAAATTTTCTCATTTGATTAGTGTTAGTATCCATAGAATTAAATAAAACCTATAACGTTGATGTGAAGCGGTTTTGGAGTGGAAAATAGGTTAACCGGGCCGTTCTACGAAAAGTGAGCTTCTCGTGATTCGCAGTCGGGAAATTTCAAGCGCATGGCAACCACGCCACGTCTCCGCATTTGGTCGGACGGCTGTTGAGAACCAGGCCCTTCGGTAACAAGAAGGTGATACTTTTACGGAACCAAATAAAAATCCAGCGAGATACTTTACCGAAATAGATAAGAAACAAATTGTGCAGTGTCATAATTGTTATCCAGGCAGAAGTGATCCTCTCTTTCTCTACCGATTTGTCATTCCGAACAACTGGCAACACTTATCACTTAAGGCAACCCATGTTCCACCTCCTTGATTCTCATTCTCGACTGAAATAGAGTGCAGTAAACAGTAACTGATCTTAAACGCCTTAATAGAGAGTACATATCTGTAAGCGTAACCCTCCAATTATCCGTAGAAGTGCATACACAAAAACGTAATGCTTTTTGTTGTTCACTTAGAACATGAAATATAAATAGACTCTTGTACGACCGCATCCAATTCAAGACAACACTAATGCTATCCGTTTCATTGATGGGTATTACGTGAAATGAAATGAACTCTGTACTCTTAAAGATTTCACTGCCATTTCAACATGTTTATAACAACAGTTGCCCCTGATATGTACACTTTGCTGTTAGCGCATATTGTGTACTTTGCATCTACGCTACTTGATATTCTCCGGATTCTGCACAATACCATTGACCAGATGATGATGGTCGGTCATTAAGAGGTGGAGAATCATAGCTATGAGTCCGGGCAGGTTTAGATTTTAATTTCATGACCATGTCTGGATGTAGGTCTGCATTCTGTAGACGAACATCCTGTCGATTGTTGGCTCTATGATAGCATGCGGAGAAGGAGCATAGAGAATAAAAGTTATGTGTCTGTTATTAAATTGTGCAAGGAGTACCGCAATTATCGAAATGAGACAATAATGGGTTAAATATAGAGGCAAGAGTAGTTCATTGATGGTTTGATTCAATAAACGATTCGATGTATAGTATTTACACAGGGACTCATAAGTAATATAATCGTGAAGTTGGGCACAAAACTACATTACGGTGTGAAACAAAGGAAAAAATGGAACAACCTTTCTGAAAAAAAAATAGTTAACTCTTATCTGATAATCTATTATATACATATAACAGCCTGACAATTATGAAACGTTAAAAGACTCAGGGCTGGTTGCTCAATGTCCGATTAAAATTTATCTTAACAATAAACAGCCATTTAGCACAACTTGTCTTGTCGCGCTCGGTGGCCGTGAAAAAAATATAAGAATTTGCTGGGGACCGAACCCGCGACCCATTTGGATAGAGCTACACTTGTGACTGTCACTGATAAAGAACACGTTTGAATGATGTTTCTTAATTTAGAGCTACTCGGGCTATTGTTTTGTAGAATTTTTCCCGCCGGCTAAAGTAAGTGTCGCGCTCGGTGGCCGTGGTCGTTCGGTCACCGCTCTACGGTATTAATCTAGAGCTCGGAGCTCAAATCTCGGCGCGATGAAAAACTGCCTGTGAGTACTAATAGATCTCTCACAGTGCTCCGAGCTTGTCAGTATAAAGACGGCGCGGATAGGAGGTGTATGCTAGCAACTGCACTTCGGAAAAGTAGATATGCTATTGAAATGTCAAGGCATGGAAATGCTAGAGATATTGACGCGCCCATGCCCCTGGAGGGGTCAAGGCAATTAGCGAGAGAGATTTAGCACAACTTGATTTTCTCAATAGCCGTTTAGCGTTTTTAATCGGATAAACGCTAACCGTCCCCTAGCCTTCGATTAATCTCCTATCCAAAACAAAACCCAAATCCTAGTATCCGGTTGAAAATTCATCCTAAACAAAAACCCGACACGTCATACCGGATGCTGAAATTTTGACAGCTAGAACTGTTCACTTTTGCAAATTCAAATGAAAACAATGAAGGTTGCCATAAAAAAAACCGAGTTCACAGTGGCTTTGCAGGCAACTGTAGAGCGGATGAGCTTACGCGTGAGCGGATAACCGGTAATGCAGCCGGAGTTCGGGAGAGTATTAAAATACTCACTCAATTGCCCTAACCCCTTGTGGGGCATAGCGCGTCAACTGTTCCATGTGGTCCAGTTGACGTTTCGTTGGCATAAACTGGTTTCAGAGAATGCAGTTGCCGGCATGCACCTCCTGCACATCCATGGCCACGAACGTCGTTGTGGACGGGATGCTGTATGTAAAATGGTAACTAAGTCAGTGGAAGATGACTCAGTGGTAACTCATGCCAAACAACAAGGGCGATTTGGCCTAGACTTGATCCGAGACGCTCTGTCGTACTATCATTAAGCAGATCACACATCGGCAGTGTGGTGGGGTCATCACAGGGTACTGGTCTATTGGGGAACTAGCCTGGAGGCTGCGCCTTCCGCACCATGATAACTGCAGAAGCTGTGAGGACGTGGACGAGGAGGAGAGCGTTATTCATCTTCTGTGCCACTGCAGACCTTTGGCGGGCAGGAGGAGGAGATTTCTTGGTTCCTCGTTCTTTTATGACTTGGAAGACCTCAACAACGCTAGCGCGACGAATCTCAATCGTTTTATTGCTAGCATCAACTGGTTTTAATATCTAGTCTTTAGGGTAAGGTCTAGAGAGTTTCTGGAGGTATCACAACGGACCCAATTTGCGGTCTAAGTGTGCGGTGATGGCTGCCCCTACACCTAACCTAACCTAGAGCGATTTCAGCTTTATGCGGTAGCAACTACCAGCATAGCAACTTAACATCGAATTCAACAATTAAGAGGACTCGTTGAAACGATAGAACCCGATTATCTGTCAAACAGAATTGTGTTTTTGCTGGAAAAAAGACGCGACACACAAGCCGCGAATCTGAGTCAGTTCGAGGACAGCTTTAGAATAGCCATTGCGTGCCAAAGAATTAAATTGTTCATATTTACCGCAATTTATATTTTCGGACATAAAGCACAAAAGTCATGTTATATATATTTTAGTACTTAAGAGCCAGCGCAGACGGCAAACTTTTAAGTTCGCAGAAAAACTAAATAGTTTAGTTAGAAAAATAGAACACACACGGTGTATTATGAGACCGCGCACACAGTGACTACTAAATAGTTTAGTTTGCTGTCTCATCAACCGCCGTGTGTTCTATTTGTACGATATGGAAACAACACCTATATTTCAATACAAATCCCTGTGCTTTCACTAATTCCGCTCTTAGTCAAATTATGTAAATAACTACTCCCGAACGACACTCAGTTATGATGAACGCATTACTTTTGAACTATGCATACATTCCGCTCGAACAAGCTTTCACAACATAAAAATCCTTCGTTAAAAAAAAAAACCCAACAGCAAATATCCATGCACATTATTCCCTTCCATCGCAAAACTCGGTGCACACGAAGTCATAACAATTTAACAATTTCCGTTTCCTGTTCAACGAACTTATTTCCACCAGTGCCACTAAACCAAGTTCGCATAATAAATTGCATTAGTGCAGGACAAGTTTCACCTAGTTTCTCGCGAGCTGCGGATACCTCGACATTGTCATCCTTGCCAAAGTAACGATGATGGCTGGTGGCAATATGACTTCACCGCACTATTGTTTAAATCCAACTTGATGATGTTCACGAGTCTTCCGCAGCTGAGCCAATCGCCGAGATTTATATAGTCTTGGAAATAATGTCCCTTCGACCAAGTTGACAACGACGACGACGAAGACGATGACAACAGCGACTCTGGTAACTAAGTCAAAGGACTACCCTACCCTACGACACGACAGTTCTATCGTCATCAACTATGCGGTATGCATTTTAATTACGGGTATTTGTCCAATTAAATTTTAACCAAATTATAAAGAAGTTTTTGCAAGAGTCCTTGTGACGTATGACAAGCTCGGATAAAGGTGGCTGAAGAAAGGACATTCACCATGAAAATCTAACTGGTGACAAATCAAGCGAGTGGTTTTAATGAAAAGTGGTGGAGACTAAGGGTGAGAAATGCTCACGTTCTTTGCACTTGTGATGTGGTAAGATGGTTTAAAATGTTTTTTTTTTCGAGGAATAAAATGAAATCCCTGTTCAGCGCAAGTATCGATTTAACGACCAAGTCAATGTCGGGCCTCTAAATTCCTAAAATCCAAGAAGACTTACAAATTATACGATCCTAGTCCTTAAAACCGTCATTTCATAGCATGACCCTTCGTAACGATCTTCTTCTTCATCCACAACCGCACTTTTCGACGTTCATTACACGACCGAATAAACGAGCAGTCACTACAAACGCAGTACCAAACCGCACGACATCCAAGATACAGTCAAGCCACCACTAATTATACGAAAATTTCTTCCGGCATAAATGAACTTCCATTCGGTTTACTTGAGAGGGAAAATAATGGAAATTTAGAGACAAAGATGCGACGACGAGAACTTTGCAGCAATTTGAACTGCTCAATGGACTGAGAATTTCTAATTGGTGGCTTAAAACTTTTTCAAATTTAAATTAGTCAAAGGACATTTGATGCTAATTTGACTTGGAATCTAAAGTATGCTTTGTTATTAGCATGGAATGGAATATATCGGTATAAATCGTTTTAATGTCCTGAAAATGGAAATTAATGTTGTGCTCTTCCCCTAGATTTGCAGAAAAGGAAAAATGAACCTTAGGATATGTTACAGCACGGCATTGGTCCTGTTTCTTGAAGGCATATGTAATGATTGACTTCTCTGACTTGTGGTTGACAAGTACCAAACATATTTCTTTTCAATTCTAAATCTAAGGCAGAAAACACACCGCGTAAGACAAAACGTTTTGTTTTGTCTCAAGAAACAATTGACCATTGCTTCTTATCAGGCAGCACACACCAAAGGAAAGGAAACGAAACAAACGTCTTTGTCTCGATGTGTTTTATGACTGGTTGTCGATAATACATGTCTTTGAATATGATCAACACACACCGAATGAAACGAACTGGTTTCAGCCAAACGTCGTTGCCGATAATTGCATACATTGCAATAGGCGCAGCACACACCGCATGAAACGAAACAAAAAGACGAGACAAAACAGAAAGACATGTTTCGTTGCCACTAGGCGGCCAGTCGTCTTTCGGAAATAAAACTTTGTTTCCACTTAATAGCTGGTCATTTTCTGTAAGATTATGGACTTCGTCGTTGCAAATTCAATTTTGCCTTATCTCAACACATACCAAACCAAACAAGACAAAAAAACGTTTTGTTTCACTGTGTTTCGCTTGATGTGTGCTGCAATGAAAAACGTTTTCTTGTCTTACGAGACAAAAATGTTTTGCCTGATGCGGTGTGTTTTCACACTAATTCTCAATCCGAAACATTTGAAACGATAACTCTGTTCATTTGAACCACTTCACATACATTATACAGGGTGGCGCAAAACTACCGTTATGGTTCAAATGCTTAATAACTTTTTAATTTAATTTTTATTTTTTTTATTTTTATTTCAGAATTTTGTGAAAAACGGGAATTTGAAATGGAACAGTACACAACACAGCAGCGATCAAAAATTGTTGAATTTTGTTACCGGACCTCTTTGGCGAACGCATTATTTCGCGCAGAAGCGATTTCAATTGGCCCCCACGTTCACCGGATTTAACAGCGCCAGACTGTTTTCTTTGGGGTTATTTGAAAGAAAGGGTATACGTAAATAAGCCAGCGACCATACCAGAGCTAAAACAAAACATTCGCAATGAAATTCGAGCCATAACACCCGAAATTTTACAAAAAGTTATGGAAAATGCTGGAAAGAGCACGAATGTGCGAAGCCGAAAATGGCCACCACTTGCGGGATATAATTTTTCATACTTAAGCCAAAATTATTCCCCATTAATATACTGTATAACAAAAAAAAAATTATAATAATTAACCATTAAATAAAAAAGTTATTAAACATTCAAACCATAACGGTAGTTTTGCGCCACCCTGTATATACAATACAATATTAGCCATGTCGTCCCCGTCGGGATCCGGCATCCGAAAGTCGTCGCGTCCAATAGTCTCGGTGTTTACATCGCTGTGTCCAATCCCTACCGTCTTCTAGCACTGAGTCCTGCCAGCGCTTCTTCCATGTGCTCTCAAACCCTTGTCGGTGTCAGCAGAGGCCTTTTTGGAGATTCGGTGTTAGTCTGTTGGTCCATTCTTTGGATATGACCTGCCCACTGCATTTTTCGAATTTTCACAAATATGGAGGCCTGTGGTTCGTCAAATAACCCGTACAGCTCGTTGTTGTATTTATTCGCCATTGGTCTCCATAGCGCGTCGCTTCAAATCAAAGATTCGTCGAAGGACACTTCTTCCGAAGGCGTTTATCATGTTTTCAATTGCCCGAGTGAGGGTCCAGGGTCCCACAGTCTCACAACCGAGAGCGGCACGAAACGTCGACTTTTAAAATCTCGATTACTAAAGTCGAGATTTTCTTTTTGTGGCAAAATATTTGAAAATATCGAAATTTCGACTACAAAATATCCCGGCTGATGAAAATATGGACCGAAAATAATCTCGATAATTTCGACTAATCGAATGGAAATGGAACCCCATTTCCAGCCAAGGCCCATCAAGATGGGGTTCTAATATCACATGGCGTCGATCTGTGGCAAAAGAGTGTAAGGCGCTGGGTAAGTCGTTTGGGTTGCGCCCTATTGCGCAGAACAGAGTACGATGGTGCGCAGTGGTTGACGCGCTATGCCCCACTAGGGGTTAAGGCAAGGTAGTAATGATGAGGTAGCTCAGAAGCGACAATCTCAATTGACTTTATTTTCCATTTTGAATATGAAATAAGGCAAAGTAGTAGCCTTAACCCCTAGTGGGAAATGAAATAAAGTCACAAGACATTATGTCGCTTTAGTAGTGCGGTACCATTGCGGTAAATTTCCGCTTTAGTAATATGGACCCATTAGGAATTTTTGCTGGAGAACGAGCGTACAAGGTCTATTTCCTGAGGGCTAGGATCCCTCATTAGCGAAGCGAGTGGAGCCCACACAAGAGACTGTTGCACTCGCAGCGAGTGAATTGATATTGAGGGTTGCAATCTCTTAAGAGCAAGCGTAACGAGCAAAGCCCACACAAGAGATTGTTGGTTCACAACAGTCCCTCTGTTGATTCGCAACAGTCGACGTATGCTGCACGAATCAACAAGCACGGCGTAAAGTTCAATGAAGCAAACTGCACGGCTGATGACCTCAAGGTTTTTCTGTTCGTGAGTGGACTCAAAAGCCTATATGACTCATTGATTCTCGAAAAACTGCTCGCTAAGAGTGACGCCCAGAACGTTCAACTAGAGGCAAGTGAGCAGTAGCAACACTTTCAATGACGAGCTGTCATTGGAGCTCTCAAAAAGCTCACAATGAAAGATCTCGTGAGCGAAGCCCAGCGTATCCTTTCCCTAAAAAAAAGACAAAACTACAGTTGACGAGTGGATCGAATAGTTCAAAGTAAAATATATTCCGTCCAGCGCTCCAACAAAGAAAAGTGGAAATCCTCAACTTCATCCGGAAAATCTGGAAATGCCCGACCCCAGCAATAACTTGAGCAAACAGAAGAAACCACCAAGCTCGATTCTGCGGTACAAATTATTGGGAGCACGATTGTAAGCCTCAGGCTACAGAATATAGCGACTGCAAATGCAAACGCATCGGACACAATTCAGGCAATAGTTCTACCGCCCCCGACGCCTACATGGCTCGCTCAGGAAAAATCAATGTCAGAGACAACGTCGTTATTCCGATTCAGCAAGAGTTCAAGAGGTGATGGAGAGGATCACTACATCAGTTCTCAAAGAAAATTTATCTCTCCTAGCAGCAACGGCTGTAGGACGCAGTCACGTGACCCAGATAATTCGAAAACCACGATCCAGGCGCCGTCACGATGATGATGACACGTCGCCGCAGAGAGCGAGAAATCAACTCTCGTTGCAGATTGACGGGTATCAAGAGAAACACAATCCGTCGTCCACACGCACTTTTTATTTCCGATAGTCGGTCGCCATCTCGTTGGGTTCGCGGCGCCCCACAGTGCGTCGTTCCATAGCCAAAAATCGAAAATTTTTTATTTTTGTCCGGCTTTGAAAGTAACCTATCTTTAAGAAAACATGTTGGAGCTCCTAAAAATAATGTTTGAAAAATTTTGCTTTTCTTTGTTTTAGTAATATTATGTGCTAAATTCGAAAAATTGAAAATATTGAAAAAAGGGTCTATGAGGTGAAAATTGCGTTTTGAGCTTCGGTGAAGTCCTGGCTACCTAAAGTTATATTTTCCCAATAGACCAGGCCCCAGGCTTACACCCAAAGACAAAAAAAAAAATTTAATTAAAAAATGTTAAAAAAAAAAACAGCACAATTATTTAAAATTAAAATAAAACTTTGAGTAAGGATTAAAAAAAAACGTCACAAAACGTTTTGGGTGGTTGACGGTTTCTGTCAGATGCATATATATTCTTTCATTCTAAGTAGTTTTGGTTTGCCTTTTTTTGCCTTTTTGAGCGTAATTGGCGTTTTTGTGGGATAAGTCACATTTAAAAAATCAATGAATCAATGAAAGATTCCTTAAAATTAATAATACAGAGAAAATTGCACATTTGTTGCAAGGACTAGGTGCTTACCGTCTGAAATATAAATAAATAAATAAAAAAAAAATTTAATAAACTATAAAAAGTTTATTTATTCTAGAAAGAAATACCCATAAAAGGGAACAAATACACAAGGCATATCGGTTCAACTGGGTTAAAGTTTTTTTTATTATATATATATTATTTCGCTTATCTACTTTAGAGTGATTTTGGGGGCGTAATTCTAATTTATATGCGTGAAAAACGCTTTTGTAACACATGTAAATATGTATATGTATGTTAAAACTACTAAAAAGTTCTAATTACGGACAAAATTTTATATTTTATAGGTAAAATAAGTATTGTGCTTAGAGTTAGACTAGCAGGACCGGAAAAAAAGTAAATAAAAGAATAATATGGATATAATGAAAGAATACACTTTAATTTTTACGCTCTAGGTGCTAAAAGCATCAGCTAACGTAACGAATGAAAATTCGAGCGGAGTAATAAAATAAATGTTGTAAAATGTCACAGCTAGTTAGAAAATTCGACACGGTTCATACATAAACTTCAAATTCCGCATCTGTGTACCTGTGCTAAATTAAATGTTAGGTTGTTAATTGCCTTGATCCTTCCAAGTAAGTAAAATATAGTAAAGTGCAATATGTGCATAGAATCTCTTTGAAAATTTAAGATATTCTGTGTTACCATTTAAAAGATATTACGTTTTGCATACTACCTATAAACAGAGCCAGAATTGAACAAATTCTCTGATCAATATCTCAAAACTGCGTCATCAGATCACATTGTAATTTGGAAATGTTAATGCTTGTAGCTTTTATTAAATGGACGTTAAATTTCATTACAATCGGTAGACTCGTTTTCAAGTTATGATTTTTTTACCACCAGCCTCCTAATTACAGCAAATTTAACTCACACTTTTCGCAATATATCAGAACTGCGACCATCTATCTTAATCAAATTTATGCAGTTAAAAGATTATGTATAGCTCCCCATTCGTGCGAAATTTTAACAAAATCGGTTGCACAGTTCTTAAGATACTGATTTTTGATCACTTCAACGCACTGTGCGCCCGATCAAAACCCCAAACAAAAACCAAGCAAACCCTGCTGATGGCGTTGGCGAGTGACTTTTTCTCGGTTTTTCGCCAACTCGAAATCCCATCCGATGTCGTTGGCGGATGATTCGGCACTCCTCCAAACATTTCTGTTAGCGGCTGTCACCTGTCAACGCGCTACACCAATCACCGCTGCAACATGAACTTGACGCTGAGTGATAGGTGACTGCGACGATTTTTAAAACCAGAAGGTGGTCGTTAAAACTTCCTGAGTAAGTTCCTCATGGGCAACTACATGAGACTCAGTCTCCGATTTCGCCTAATGTGAACGTTGCACGAGTATGTTTCAGGTGAGGATGGTCTTGATGGGAACACTCGTCCGATCTGGCTGTTTTCATGGAAAAATACACGTCCGATCGGGCTGGTTCAAGCAACAAGGTAATTTTGGGTCGCTGATTCCGAATCTGAAGTAAAAAAAAAGGAGAAAATAAATTAGGGGTTGCCCACCCCAGAATGGCAGCCCTGTCTTCATGGGGAATGATGGCAAATGCGGAAGTCGCACCAGGAGGCATAATTTATGAACACGACGCCATGCCATGGTGAACTCACCTAAACTGACAACTCGCCCTCGGGCGTGTGTCTTGCGCACAACGTTGCGTGTAGTGTATGCGGGCCCGGGCAGGGCGATACTGGCCTCATGTGTGTTTGTTGGGTGAGTTTCCTCGCCAAACAGTTGCGCGAGTGATTTCGCTAAATCTAAACGCACCTTAAAAATTAAAAAATTCCGGCATAATGGACCAAAATTCAAATGTCTGTCCCCCTCTATCCAATCTTTGGCTGTCGGTTAAAGTTATTTCCAAAAGATTACCTGTCAAGTGTATCTTTATGTTCTATTCATGACCTCATTTTCTAGTTGCATAGTCTTCAGTTCCCAACTGTATTCTCGTTTCCGTGATTTCCGATATAGCCACCAACTTGTCTTCTAGTTCTGTCAGATATATTTCTTGGCATAGCAATTTGCATGAGAAATCTTGAAAATATTTTTCATTTTCAAATCCAGTGCTTTCACGTAACAAAAAAAAAAACATAAACTTAAATAGATAACGGTAAAGTCGATGATTTTTCCATGCAAAACCATCAAGGTATCTCCTAGTTGTCACCATTTTCCCTTTTTTTCTTTTTTGTTTAAAACAAAATGTCAGAAGACGAGCAAAAATTGCGATACCTTGGGGAATTCCCTCCGGAAGATTGCTGCTCTAAATTTTCTCTTCTTTTCCGTTAGCCAAGCAAAAAAGTCAAAGCAGAAAATCAGCAATAAAGGAAAAAGAAAACAAAAACTCTGACGTTTCAGTTGAGAAAATTTTCTTGGATTTACTTTTCGGTCGGATTTAAAAAGTTGTCGTTTTCCTATCAGTCCACCGAGGAATGCAATTGAAAAGCTATTCCCTCCTCAATTGCATTGCAAAGAAATAACGCGAACCGTTGCACAGTGCAACCTGCAACGTACTCGTAGATATCCTTTTTTCCAGTGCGTCTCTTTTTATACCCTAGTTTGTTTTGTTAAGGTTTCAAGCGCACTCGAGCAACAATAAACATTCGTTGAAAATTTATTGAACTAGCGCTTGAGGACATCCCGAAACTTCAAGGTGAGTACTGTGCTATTGGCAGGATATAGGGTACGCATAGAAAAAGTAAATTAACTTTTATACTTTGATTGGAATATGGTGGAGAAATTTCGTTCATTTTGTATTTTAATATATTCAACTTCATTTCCATTTAACAACTAGACGGAATTTAACGAAGCATTAAACGTACCCTGGCGGCAAATTTCAGGTAAGATAGAAGAAAATTGGAATTTTTGATTATTTTGATAAGTACCGTCAATTCCACTGTTTACACAGAGATGTAAAAAGCATCCGGAATCAGTGTAACGTAAGATTTGAATTTATGCGATTGAAATAGGATTCAGAAGCAGAAAAACCTTAACCACGGACTGAACGAGCTTTTCTCAATCAATTGACACTCGATAGAAAATTTCCAATCTAAATTCCGTGTACATTTTTTTTACCTCCACTTCAATTTCGACAAAGCAAATTTTCCAATTATGTATATTCCTTTTTTCGTTCTCGACGGGTTTTTTCTGTCTGAAAATGAGTTTCTGCCATTCACGGAACGAAAGGAGTGGCCCGCTTGTCACCGGATCAAGACATTTTGTCTTGAATGAAGTGTGTCTATGTCAGACAACGTCAGTCCGCAACATTGTCCTACGTCTACTCGTGCCACCGACGCCCATCGCATCGTCCATAAGAATTGGGTTTTTGATTTTCAAAATATGTTAATCGAAATTTAAACTAATAGTTAAGAGTTTGTCACACAATTCTAGGTTGGGACAAGCTCTCAAAGTAACCGAAGAATGGTGTAATGAGCAAGAGCTAACCATAAACGCTAGTAAATCAAACACTATGATTTTTACTCGTAAGAGGAAAGACATAGAGATAACTCCCTTACGGGTTTTTGGTTCGGAAATCAAGGTGTCCAAGGAAGCGAAGCATCTAGGAGTTACCTTAGATGCGAAACTAACTTGGAATGTTCACGTTGATGAAAAGATCCAAAAAGCGAAAAAGATTTTGCATCAATGTAAGAGAGTGTGTGCTCGTAGGTGGGGAATTTCACCTAAAGCGACACACTGGATTTACACAATGATGGTAAGACCTATTCTAGCCTACGCATCAGTGGTATGGTGGCCAAAAGCCATGCAGAATACCACAAAGCAGAAGCTAGATGGGGTACAAAGGATAGCTTGCGTAAGCATATGTGGTGCAATGCGCACCACACCAACGCGAGCAATGGAGGCATTGTTGGGACTGCCGCCGTTGGACTTATTTATAAAGAAAACGGCGGCGCTTTCGGCAATACGCATGGAAAGGGATGCCATGTGGCATCGCTTTGGAACTAGCAGCGGTCATAAGAGCATCCTAGACATTATTCATGATGAGGTCAGGGAGACTCTAAAGCCGGTAGAAGGCATGAGTAGACGTAGGGTAGTTGAAAGACTACACAAGACTCACATTGCAGATGGAAACATACATAATGAGTGTATGTACAATGACATCAGCATTTTTACTGATGGCTCTTTAATGGACGGTAAAGCGGGGGCGGGGGTTTACTCTGAAGAGCTAAACCTAGCATGTGCGCTTAGTCTAGGAGAGTATGTGTCCGTATACCAGGCAGAGATGCTTGGCTTGTTGCATGCGTTGGACCACTTGCTTAAAGGTCAGGTTCGGAAGAAGAAAATCCTTATTGCACTGGACAACCAATCGGTGATCAGACGCATGCAGCAGACGAACATAAACTCTAAACTGGTACTAGAGTGTGTCCGGAAGCTCAACACGTGTGCCTCAGAAAATGAGGTTACGCTGATGTGGGTAAAAGGACACATAGGTACAACAGGAAATGAGGCGGCGGATGCCCTAGCAAAACAGGGATCTGCGGCAACTTTCATTGGCCCAGAACCCAGAGTTGCTCTGGGGAACGGCATGATTGGAGCGAAGGTTGGGAAGTGGATGGACTCCATGCATCAACAAAGATGGCAGGAGCTAGTCACTTGCAAACAAGCTCGGAATGCAATGACCAGCCCTTTAGGCAGGGCAGCGAGAAAGGTACTTAGTTATAAACGGAGTACCCTAAGCTGGATAACTGCCTTGGTCACAGGGCATGGTAATTTTAAGGCTCATCTGGCCAAGATGAAAATCGGGGAAGATGACGTTTGCAGGCTATGCCTGGAGGAGGCCGAGACGGCAGCACACATTGTGTGCGAATGTCCAGCACTGGCTAGAACGAGGTTGAGGATCACAGGCAGGCACACGATAAGTGTAGAAGCCATGAGTGAACTCAGCTTCAAACAAATGCTAGCAATAACACGGGACTCAGTGATGAAGAAAGAGGTCGACAATTATCAGTCGACATCTGGAAGTCACTGATGACCGGGAGGGGGCGAAAAGGGACCCAAACGTTAGTGGTCTGCTTCGGCTATCCCCCAGAGTATATAATATATAAATAAATAAGAGTTTGTCTACATTGCAGATTCTATGTGCTTTTCATTTTCATTTCTTCACACAGACATTAGGTGCGTTTTTTTTACAACGGGTTGGGGTAGGGTAACTCGTGGAGCAAACAAAAACGATCGGGGCAGCTATCCAGGTTAATTTTTTAAATGTTACGTTGTTGGCTTTAAAATTGACAGTTGATTTCAGATTAGGTTAATTCTGTTCATGTGACAAGCAATTATGAATACGGCCACCTAAATTAGGAATCGTCGGGACTTGACACCAATTGTCAAATTAACGCCAAGCATAACAATATGCTTGGGGCGGCCGGTAGCTCAGTGCATTGAGGCGTCAGTCTGAAGTCTCAGGCTATCGGTCAGTTACGGGTTCTTGTCCCGTCCACATTGTGGCCATGCATGTTTGCATTGTCTTTCCTCTGTGTGGGGCGTAACAATAAGCCACAAACTTTTCCGACTTTTGCAGGTATGCGGCTAAATGGGCATGAGGTGCATGCTAGCAACATGCATCGTTCGAAACCAGTTTAAGCTAACGAAACGTCAAGTAGGCCACATGGGAATAGTTGGCGCGCTATATTTACTCCACTAGGGGTTCGGGTTAATACCTAGTCTAGCCATAAATACTGTTACAAACTTTTTGAAGCACTGTTCAATAAAAGAGGTGTTATATGTTAATAAATCATTGTTTATTTATTAAATGCATTGTCAACAACGGAAATAACAACAAGTTATTCGAAGTGATTGCCTTTTGCCTTTACACAAGCCTTTAATCGAGCTGGCCACTTATCTGTGGAAGCACGCACGACTTCAATCGGAAAGTTGGCGACTGCATGTGTAAGAGACTTCTTTAAGGATTCGATATTAGAATGTCTTTTAGAGCACGTCATTTGCTCTAAGACAGACCATAATTCGTAATCCAGCGGATTCAGGTCTGGGCTAGAGGAAGGCCAATCTTCAGCTTTAATAAAATCTGGAACATTTTCTTCAAGCCATTTTTGGGTTGACTTCGCCTTATGACCTGGTGCAGAATCTTGCTGGAAACTCCAAGGCTGATTTTTGAATAATGACGTGTTGAGAGGTTTCACTACACTTTCAAGGACACTTTCTTGATAAATTTTGGCAGACGTTTTGACGCCCTTCTCACAAAAATGCAACTTTGTCACCCCGTTGTAGCTAACACCCCACCAAACCATTACTGAGGCTGGATGATGACCTCTTTGAACCTTTTGGGCAACTTGAGAAGCTTCTCTGGCACTGCGAGCATAAACCCTATCGTTTTGTTTATTAAATGTTTCTTTGACAGTAAAAATTTTTTCGTCCGTAAACAAAATTTTACGGTGTTCTTGGTTTGCGTACCGGCAAAGTAATCGTTTTGATTTTTCCACTCTATTTTTTTTAACGAATCTGTTAGTAAATGCCCGGTAGATCTACGATAAGCACCCAACCCCAAGTCACTTTTGATGATACGTGAAATTGTTCTTTGGGGTATTTTCATCTCACGCGATAAAATTTTTTGTTTCCGAAGAGGATTACGGCGAATTCTCTCGCGCACGGCTTTAACCGCTTGAGGTGTTCGAGTAGTTCGCGGACGGCCACTTCTTTCACGGTCACTTACTCCAGACGTATCATTAAATCTTTCAATAGCCCGATATACAAACATTCGGCTTATACCAAGGGTATGCAGAGTCTTAAAAATATCACTTGGTTGCATTCCTACTTTATGAAGTGCAATCACAGCAATTCTATTTTCTTTGTCACCCCAATCCATGTTCACTACACTAAAAATTAAACTCAAATGATGACAAATGCATCAAGCACAAGCGTACTATAGCGATTAGCTCAATTTTTAAGAAATGCAATATAACGGTTCCTTTCTGCAGGGTTGCCAAACCTTGTAACAATATTTATGGCTAGACTAGGTAGTAGTAGCATACCAACAGGCGCGTTTTTATTGCCCAATTGCACAATCTATCGAGTGCAGGTTAGCCACCCCCAGGTTTAAGTTGTTGTAATGTATGGAGATACTCTAACCAGCAACGTAAAGATGTCAAAAACACACCTATTGTATTTCCAAATTAACATTAGGCGCGTTTCGGAACATTCCTGTTTCGCGAATATTAGGAGAATTCTCTCTATTGAATATTAGGGGGAATTTTTAAAATTTCTTAATTTCGGGATTTCCGCTTTAGGTAATTCATTTCCACTTTAGGTGGTAAGAACCTAGAACCCATGAGGGGGGATTTACACATCCTAAAGCGGAAATTTCTTGAGTTTTGTGAAAGTTCTCTCTAATCGAACAGAGAGAATTCTCATAATTTTTGCGAAACAGGAATCTTCCCGCGTTGGAACATTCCTGTTTCGCGAATATTAGGAGAATTCTCTCTATTGCATATTAGGGAGAATTTTTAAAATTTCTTAATTGCGGGATTTCCGCTTTAGGTAATTCATTTCCTCTTTAGGTGGTAAGAACCTAGAACCCATGCGGGGAGATTTGCAGATCCTAAGGCGGAAATTTCTCGAGTTCTGTGAAAGTTCTCTCTAATCGAATAGAGAGAATTCTCATAATTTTTGCGAAACAGGAATCTTCCCGCGTTGGAACATTCCTGTTTCGCGAATATTAGGAGAATTCTCTCTATTGCATTTAGGGAGAATTTTAAAAATTCCTTAATTGCGGGATTTCCGCTTTAGGTAATTCATTTCCACTTTAGGTGGTAAGAACCTAGAACCCATGCGGGGGAATTTGCAGATCCTAAAGTGGAAATTTCTCGAGTTTTGTGAAAGTTCTCTCTAATCGAATAGAGAGAATTCTCATAATTTTTGCGAAACAGGAATGTTCCCGCTTTTCTTATACGGATATGCTTTCATGTAGTGCAGATTAAACTGTCGTTAGAGGAGAGCACTCGTTTTCCGATCACCGTTATCTATTATAATTTAGACTTCAGATACATAAACAACCCCTACCAGCTTTTACAAGCCTACCAGACCTAGGTGTTGGACCTAGATCGAAAAATGCATTTCCGGTTTTGAGAAACTATGACTACCAAGTATGTGAGCATATGACACCAAGTGTGAACATGATTCACATTGAACTCTTTTAAGTAAGCTGAAACACCGTTATTTTGGCCATTCATATTCGCGGCTCCATTAAAACAATCAGCGACACAATTTTCAATTTCATCATTTTCAGACTGAGGAAATCAGGCAACATTTCTCGAAATTCGGCAGAAAAATGTTCGGAGAATAACTTGACTTATTTATTTGGAAGAATTCTACCGCCCGCGCCCCAAAAACGAGGCATCCCGGGAGCCCAGCGGGTCAACACGCTTCTGTGTAAAATACTATATTATGGGTAAGATATTTTAGCTCTGTTTTTTTTTTATCCATCTGAATGGTGGCACCGAGAAGAGCAAGGAGGCTGCATTTGCATACCAAAATAAGCGCTTGCTACAAAACCTTCGGATTGCGGGCGTAGTCCTCTATATTCCGGTTTCATTAAGTATTTCTTTTGGTTTTTTCGGCTTTAGCGACTTGATTTCTAGTTCGGCTGATGCAAACTCTGGCCCCTGCACGGGGCACTGTTTTCTCTTCTTTTGGGAGCTGGGTGTTTAAATACCACCATGTCGTCGCGACTGTGACATTTAAGCGTATTTTTCTCTTTTGTGATAATCGGGCAGACGTACGATAAATGTTGTTAATGAAGGAGGCCAATGCCTCGCCGCTTGTAATGAATGATTTTTCTGATGGTCTATTCGGATTGTTGATTGTCAAATATTTTTCTAAAATATTTGCCACCTAACAATTCAAATTCTTCATCAGGAATTTTTCAAGAACGACAACTCTGTCATTCTATCACACTGTGGTGCAAGTGTCAACTTGCAAACGCTATATTCTGATGGACACTTTTGTGTCCTGTAAGAATATCCGTATACTGTTTGATCTGATGTCATCGACCTCACATTGGGATAGGAGAGACAAGCGGGTTTAGCGTGCTCACTCGTGCATGCTCAGGGCTGAATGCAGTGCAAAATTGGTGCAATGATAACGGCCTACGTGTTAACCCGGCTAAGGCAGTTATCGTCCCTTTTTCAAGGAAATGAATCATCAAACCAATGAGGCATCCCACTATGTACAACACCCCAGTGCTCCTGGCAGACACCGTCAAACACTTAGGTGTTACTCTAGATAAGAAGCTACTTTGGTCGGCACACCTGAGGACAATCTCGGATAAAGCCACCAAAGCTCTATGGATCTGTAGACAGTTTGTAGGTAAAACTTGGGGGACAAGCCCTCGAATAGTACTATGGATCTATAAGGCAATTGTGAGACCCATAATTGAATATGGGGCTATCATCTGGTGGAAAAAAGCTACCACCAAAGAAGGAATGGCTATATTAGGAAAGATTCAAAGACTGGCATGTCTCACAATTACTGGGGCTATTCGCAGCTGCCCCACGGCTGCCCTTGAGGCGTTGTTAGATCTTCCGCCGCTCCACATTCACCTAAAGGCAGAGGCAAAATCAGCAGTAGCTAGGCTTAAAGCTAATCAAACTAACATCAAGTTTGATTTGGAGCAGGAACACTGGCTCCACGAGGATAATGAATTAGGCTTGCCATCAGACCACATAACAAGGGAACTCCGCTTCAATCACCTCTTCTCTACAACCATACGGAGCAGAGAAGAATGGGAAATGAAGCACTCAACCCTTCCTTCCAGTACCGTTAAATGGTTTACGGATGGCTCCAAAACTGAAGAAGGCTCAGGGGCGGGTATCGCAGGCCCCTCAATTAGAGTGTCTATTCCTATGGGGAAGTACACCACGGTTTCCCAGGCTGAAGTTCACGCGATTGAGGTATGTGCGAACTTTTGTCTGGAAGCTGGCTACCGTAACAGTAGGATTGCAATCTTCACTGATAGTCAAGCTGCAGTCAAGGCGCTTAGCAAATTCTCCTTTTCATCGAAACTGGTTCTGAACTGCTTTGAAGCTCTGCAAAGAATTGGCATTGCTAATATTGTTACCATCTATAGGGTCCCTGGACATGTTGGTATTGCGGGTAACGAAACCGCTGATGAGCTAGCCAGGACGGCTTCTGCAAGTCCGTTTACAGGGCCTGAACCCTTCTGTGGTATCCCTCTATGTAGGGTAAAATCACACATAAGAGAGCAGGAACAGTTAGAAACCACTGCACATTGGGAAAACCTCCCTGGTCTGAGACAATCGAAATTGTTTATTTCAGCTCACTCACCCAAGCGCTCCCTGGAATTGGTGTGCCTTGGCAGAAGCAGAGTGAGAATCATTTGCGGTCTCCTTTCAGGGCATTCCACTCTCAGGGGTCACTTATACAGAATGGGGATTGTCTCTAACCCCAACTGTCGTTTTTGCGAAAGCGATGATGAGACTTCTCAGCACATCCTCTGTGAGTGTGAGGCACTCGCCCGTCGCCGCTTAGAGAGTCTCGGTGAGGCATTCCCTGAAGTGGAAACGATCGCCTCTTTCAAACTTGGGCAGCTGAGCAGATTTGTGGGATCGATCAAACTCGATCGCCCACTCTAGATTTACAGGGCTATAGCACAATAGACCCTATGGTCGCAGTGCTCGTGGGCCCTTCGGGCCCACTGCCCACAAACTAATCTTAATCTTAATGCTCACTCGTCGCTTCTGCATCCACGTCAAATTCTATGCGAACGGAGAATTCCGTTCCAGGGAGCTTCATTCGTGAGAAAATTTATGCCGATGCTTATTCTGCATGAGGTACGCGACCGGTCGAGAGAGGGACCGACTCGGGAGTCCACTATGACCCGTCATAGTCGTCACATCGGCACACCATCGCCGGGACGTGCTATTTTTTTTTTTTTTTTTAGGAGTCGACTCTCACCGCCGGCGCGGCCACATCGGCGTTGTTCCGCCAACCGATTTTAATCCGCCCAGGGGAGCATTTTTATCCGTCGTAGAGGCTAGATCAGTGAGATTGCCGCGATCGGACTTATAATTGTTAGATTCATCCTTCCGGGACGCGTAATTTAATAAAAATTTAATGTCATCCGTGGCTGTCGTAGCAGGGACATCACTGCCGAAACGAGTGATTCGCGTGTTGCTATTAAGGTCCGCACAAGACATCGGGGCGATTGCCGCGACGAGTTAGTTTGCCCATTTGGATGTTAATTATATTCGTTTTTTTAAAAAGATATTGACGTTATTACGAGCTTTCCGTGACCTCAAGCCGGCTCATATATATCGCCAGTGTCCGGATTCGTTTGTGCAAGTGCCCACTACAACAACAAAATTAAGTTTAATGTGACATCATAGGCCAGTCAAATTCAGCCAACTTTGGGGCTTTTTAATAATAATGAGGGAGGGAAAGATCTGCAAATAATTTTAATCCCTTCTATAGATACTGAATACATGGAAACTGAGTTTGCACGGTCGTAGAAGGTGAGCTTAACTTTTGGAGGGCGAAAATCCGAGCCCTTTTTTTAGTATTATCATTATAACTCCTAAACGGTGCCTCGGGTCGAAAAAACTTACAGGAGTTAATTAAAGACCGTTGAATTTTGCGTTCAATGCACTGCTCAAAGTTGAAATTCGGTTCAGTAGCGTAGTCAAAATCGATAGTCAAAAAATGACAATTTTCGAGGCTCCGGAGAAAAATCACACTTTATCACTATTCAAGCTCACAGATCTTTGTAACGGAAGCTCCAAATGGAAAAGCTTGTCTATAAAAGTTGGGGATAATGTGATAGTAAGCCTAATATGACCAATATTTTTCAATTCGGGCCATTTTTAGAATAGCTATGAGCAAAAATTAAAAAATTAATGCTCATCGATTTATGCTTTAAAAGCTCTATCTCGGTAAGTTTAACAGCTGATGTTAAAAATGTGCCTAATTGTTTGGCTTGTCCTGTTTCTTTTTAGTATCTCCTAAATTGGTCTTACAAGAAATCTTGTAAAACTTTATGTAACTAGGGCAATTTATCTACAATTTGAGACTAAAATAAAACTTCTAGCTGTTATACTTACCGAGATAGAGCTTTTAAGGCATAAATCGATGAGCATTCATTTTTGAATTTTCGCTCATAGCTACTCTAAAAATAGTCCAAATTGAAAAATATTGGCCACGTTAGGCTTACAATCAAATTATCCCCAAATTTTTTGTCGCAGTACCTCATTGGAAGGGAGGTTTTAGAGGCCAGCGTCCGCTTCAGCTGGACCAGGAGTCGTGTCGAGATACATGAGCCAGTCGATGGCCACTTGCTTTAAGCAGTTTCTTTTTTTTGCTATTTTTTTAAGGTCTTGGGACCTTTGTACCTACTGATGTGTCTGTTGTCTTTAGGTACGAGATTTTCAGAATACTAATGGTAGGGGCAGCGAGAGGGCCAAAATTCCGCCCACATCTCCCGTCACTGAGCTACAGCAAGCTCGTGCCGCCGCCTTCAAGCTGAGGAGTTCTCGCCAGATGACATCGTCGGGCCTTCAACTGACCGTGAAGGCCGGCAGACTTTAACTCCGTCCTCATGAGCACTTAGGTGTCCGCAACACCTGTCCATTACACACTACTTCCAACAGGCGAGCTGATCTACCAGCGCACGTCGACGACGGGTAATTCACGGCCACATCCCATCCCTCGTCCTTCGACCACTCCATTACAAGATCCTTGGACGTTTATTCATAGAACCCCGCGAAGTATTTGTACTACCCCATCGGGAGACAGCTATAGCCTGAAAAATGAAGCGTAATCATATTATACAATATTTATTTTGGTTCACAATTTTTCCGGTCATAATACATAACGTTTTTATTATTCCCAGATAATGACGATAACCGGATCTATTCTTCTATTCATTCGCTTCTATCTAAAATCTGATGAGAATCTAACAGGATCGTTCGTCCCTTTATGGTTATTTAGATGAAATTTGCTTTATGACAGAAGCTAATGAGATTAATTTAGATTAAGGTCTAACGTAATATTTCTGTCTATAATAAGCTCCTTACAAATAATAATACATATCACCGTAATATGCTGGTGTATTACATACACAGATCACAAGCGTCCCTTTTATGGTGCTAATGAGAAATTCACAAATGAATGAGTTGGCTTTTATGGAAATTCATGCGAGTTGGGAAAACGCCATTCATATATTCATGCATATGGACACTAAAGGATGTTTAAATACGGAGAGCTCTAAAATCCCATATATCAATAAATCTACATTATATGCATGTGAGTACTATACTCGTATATGAAATTCTTGCCGCCAATGAAACCACGATGAATGCAGTGATGATGGTAATATTTATTAATAATCGGATGATTTTATTGAAAATGTGAAAACGAGACTCTGCATTGAAAGATATGCTGATTTCAATATTCGTATAAAATAATTTGTAAAGCTGCAGCTGCAACCAAAGAGAGCCAAAACAGAAAATCACCCACCGAAATAGCAAATCGCATATACCATTCGCAATAAAAATATCGATATTATGTCCTCTAATATTCCATTAAATAAACAATAAACCATTACAAATTGGATTTTATCATTTCGACCCACACATGTTGTTCAACTGTGCAATATTTATGCATACTGAGGACGCGATACGGAACCCATATACTGAATTCCAAAATCAGCACAGAATTATGAGTGTACCTTCATAAATTGACCCTTTTAGAATGGTTTATGGAGTAATTGGGACAGCAATTATGGATTTAATATGCGCAAATGATATGTGGTTGTTGGAAAGCACGCGGCTACACTCCATATCCACTCCACTCGATTATATCGTATGTACGAGTAGTAGAAAACTACATTTCTGAAATTCAAATTAGTATCGCAAATCCATGCAGAGGAGAGACAATATATGGCATTTGATTATTAAGTGTGCGACAGAAATAAATTCCACTTCACCACGACACGCCATCTATAGCGAAAGATATGCAATACAAGTTGTCTGCCAATAACTTGTGACATGTGTATGTGTAAAGGATGCTTCAATTGTTCAATTTGTATTCTGAATATTCAAGAGGTTACCACGTGATTTGCATCACGAAATAATTAGTCCAGGCTAGGAACGAAAAAACACGAAAAAATAAATTGTGTAGTGATTCATGCTCACGTCGTAAACATCGTTAAGTTCTGTCATTTTACTATGGAGATGACAGAAGTTTTCGACAAATACGACGTTTACGACATTTACGAATCCCCTAATATCTGCCGTTCAGAACAACGGACAACACACGGTTTCTCCACTTTCCCTGTGATCAACTTCGGTCAGCGTCCGATATCTGTTGGCGCTCAAATTAGCGTGCAATCTGCCTACTAGTTGGGACGCTAAGCGATTTCACCTTGCAAAATATGATAGAGAAATGCCATTTGGTATGATTGTTCGTGGTCCCTATACATTCATTTTAAGAGATGGAGCCATCTTGGACCCCGCGGCAGAGCGGCTGTGCGGGCGAAAAACCGCGAAATTTGAGCCCTTTTGTAATATTGTCCTAATAATTTGTAAATGGTGCCTCGAATCAAAAAACTTAATAGGATTTAAATCAAAGAGCGTCAAATTTTACATCCAATGCATTGCTCAAAGTTGAAATTTGGTGTAGTAGTATAATCAAAATCGATAGTCGAAAAACGTCACTTTTTGAGACTTTGGAGAAAAATCACACTATATCGCTTTTCAAGCTCACATATCTCTGTAACGGATACTCCAAATGAAAAACCGTACAAGTAAAAGTTGAAGATATTTTGATTTCCGGTTTAACGTGCCCAATACTTTTCAAATCGGTTCGTTTTTAGTGTAGTTGTAAGCGAAAATGCAAAAATGGTTTTTTAGCGATTTGAGCCTTAATAGCTGTATCTCGATAAATATAACAGCTAAAAGTTTTGGTTTAGCCTCAATTCGTAGATACTTTAACCTTGTTTATAAAAATTTTGCTAAGTTTTTTGTCAGACTAAATTAATTAATTAAATAATTAGTTAATTAAATGATTAAATTTCTTCCATAATTTCAAAGTTCAAGCAACTTATATGACATTTTAGGTCGGTTTCTAATGTATTTGGTCATTCTGAGTCAAATGAAATCAACCGCTATTCCATACGACTATTAGTTCAGAAGATATTCACTTTTTTCCAGATTTTGTTATTAATTAAATAAGTCTTTTTGTTAAATACGTTGAAAACAAAAAGCTTTTGTGCCAGTTTTAGGATAGTTCTTAATGTATTTGGTCATTTTTGAGTCGAATGAAACCAACCGCAATTCCTTGCGACCATTAGTTCAAAAGATATTTACATTTTTCCAGATTGTTTTATTAGTTAAATGAGCTTTTACGTTACGTAAGTTGAAAATAAAAGGTTTTTATGCTAGTTTTAGGTTGGTTTTTTAATGTATTTAGCTAATTTGAGTAGAATAAAATTAGCCGTGGTTCCATACGACCATTAGTTCAAAAGATATTCACATTTTTCCACATTTTTGGATTAGTTAAGGAAGCTTTTTTATTAAATAAGTTGAAAATAAAAAGCTTTGATGCCAATTTTAGGCTGTTTCCTAATGTATATGATCATTTTGAGTCAAATGAAACTAAAGGCAATTCCATACAACAGTTAGTTCAAAACTTATTCACATTTTTCCAGATTTTTTTTTTGTTGAATATTTATTTTACTAAAAAAGTTGAAAATAAAAGGCTTTTATTCCATTTTTAGGTTGATTCCTAATGTATTTGGTCATTTTCAGTCGAATGAAATCAACCGCTATTCCATACAATCATTAGTTCAAAAGATATTCTGATTTAAACGAAAAAAGATATTAGTTTGATAAACTTCTTTATTAAATAAGTTAAAAATAAAAAGATTTTCTGCCCATTATAGATTGATTCCTAATCTATTTAGTGATTCTGAGTCGAATGAAATCAACCACAATTCCATACGAGCATTAAATCAAAAGATATTCACATTTTTCCAGATTTTGTGATTAAGTAAATAAGCTTACGTATTAAATAAGTTAAAAATAAAAAGCTTTTATGCCACTTTTAACTTAGCCCTTAAAGTAAAATATTTGATCATTTTGAGTAGAATGAAACTAACCGCACTTCCATACGACCATTAGTTCGAAAGATATTCACATTTTTTCCAGATTATTTTTTTTATTAATTAAGCTTTTTTATAAAATAATTTGAAAGTAAAAAGTTTTTATGCCACTTGTAAGTTGATTCCTAATGTATTTGGTCATTCTGAGTCGAATGAAGGCAACCGCGATTCCTTGCGGTCATAAGTTACAGTAATATTCGCATTTTTTCCGGATTTTTTTAAAACTTAAATGAAGAAAATATTTACTTCATTGAGGAAACATCAAAGATGAAGCGTTGTAGATACACAATAAGTATGTTATGCTACCCCACAGCGGCTGACTCACAACTGCAGGTGCACCTCTTTGTGTCGGACACACTTTTTTTCCTGCAGCAACAGTTACTCGAGCAGGGTGTCTTGCACCTGCAACGCTGAAGAGTGGCACATGCCCTTGCAGCACCCGGCGCTGTTATCCATAATGTGAGCCAACGTTCTACTTATAGTTTCCACCCCCAATCTCCAGGAGATGGAATATGTTGCTGCGTTTCCACAGCCTGCCAGAATTTCATGGCTTGAAGGATGCCCTTTTCAGGTGTCCCTCAAACTCACCAAATAACAATCAGTATCTATCATACGCACTATCACTTTTGATAACTGTAACACATTACCACTTGTCACGAAACACAAAACAAATCAGTTTCAAATCTATCCGCTTACTGACTCGACGGTGCACAATGTGGCAATAGCGGACAAAAATAATTTTTATTGTTTTTAGGGTTTTGTATTTAAAACAAAACCCTTATGAAATCGGTCAAATGTCTGTCCGTCTGTCCATGAAATATCTCACGAACGGCTGAAGCTACATACATGAAATTTTGTGGGAGTATGTAGAATTATTATAATTTGCCGGAGAAAGCGATTCGTTGTAATAGGCTGACTTTAAGGGGATGTCCCCATAGAGGGGAAATGAAGGTCAAAATTTTTTTTTCATCTGGTATAGTTAAGTGGGGTATCATGAGAAAGGTAACACCAAGTACATTTCATTTCCGGTATTTTCATCAAATTTGAAAAAAGGGGAAAAGAGATAGAGGGGAAAATATGTGATCCGAGTTTGTCCCCCCCCCCCTTGCATTTCGATACCGTTATACTTAGAAATATGAAAATTTGCAGAAAGGCGGCATTTTACTAGTATAGAAAACCGAAAATCGTAGAATTTTGATATCTCATCAAAAATAATAATAGTACATTTCTATAGTTGCAGTTAGCATACCCCTGCACGCCTCAAGCACACTCAAGGTCAAAAATATTGATGGCCAATGATAACCAACATCATAGGCAATAACATCTTTAAGTTTCATTACAATCACATAATATTTAATAATATTACATTCATTTAAAGTTAGGCATTTTGACACTATCCACACAAAAATTACACCTACCGGCCTCATAGGTGTGAGTACCATTGTACTTTCATGTTGTTTTTCGTAGTGCGAATTGCAGTTATTTAATTAATTATTTCTGAAAGGGTAAAGATTAGTTGGGGGCGCTGCGTCGTAATTGGCAAACTTTACCGGCTGGAAGGGGGAGGGGTCCACATAGAGGTGAAATTAAGGTCACATTTTTTTTTATCGACTGGTATAGGCAAGTGAGGTGTCGTGAGAAAGGTAATGTTGAGTACATTCCATTTTTTCGCATTTTCTTGAAATTTGTAGAAAGGTGAATAGTGGGGGAGGAGAAAATATTAGTTCGTAATTCACCCCCCCCCCCCCCCCCCCCGTGGCATTTCGAGACTGTTAGAATTATGAAAACTTACAGGAAGGTGGGTTCCGAATAGCATATAAAATGGAAAATGGAATCTGTATATCTTCTCAGAATAGGTAAATAATAGTTTATTTCTGTAGTTACAGTTAGCACACCCCTGCATGCCTTAAACACTCTCGAGGTCAAAAGTACTGATGGCCAACGATAACCAACACCTTAGGCAATAATATGTTCTAAGTTTTGTTACAATCACGTAATATGAATTGGCATGTAAAATGCAAATGAGTAAGACATTTTAATTATGTTTTTTTTTTGTCCATCTGAGTGGTATCAAGAAGAGCAAAGAGCCGATATTTATATACCAAAATAAGCGCTTGCTACAAAACCCTCGGATTGCGGGCGTAGCCCTCTATATTCCGGTTTCATTTATTCTTGACTAGTTGATTAATTATGACTATGTATGTACATGCAAATTGTATCTATAACAAGATACCTGCACCCTTTGCTAACGGATTGGCATTATTACTTCTCTCTTAAGGTCACTTACGGGATATGCAGAGAGTTTCAAATCAAATTATCGAGATATAATATTATTAAACTTTTTCCTAAGGATATCAACACCCTGGATATTTAACGTCGCTATCCTAATGATATGCCGCCATCCTGGAAATTTTCATATAAGTGCTTTAAGTGGCGAATAATTCTCTCTCCTTGCAATTTGGCCACTAATGAAAATCCTTATGACACAAATTGTAGTAATCCTTCATATTTCTACCAAATTCCATACCTGTAGCTTCAGCTCTTTTCGAGATATTCTTTGAACAGGCTGACATCTGACTGATTTCATAAGGGTTTTATTTTTTCTACAAAACCCTAAAAAGCGTAACTATGACCTAAGCTATCAAGCAAAGACTTTTTGAACAAGATTTAATTATCTGTAAATTGAGACTAAAACAAAACTTCAGCTACTATACTTACCGAAATAGAGCTATTAAAGCTGGAATCGCTAAAAAATCATTTTTGCATTTTCGCTTACAACTACACTAAAAACGAACCGATTTGAAAAGTATTGGGCACGTTAAACCGGAAATCAAAATATCTTCAACTTTTACTTGCACGGTTTTTCATTTGGAGTATCCGTTACAGAGATATGTGAGCTTGAAAAGCGATATAGTGTGATTTTTCACCAAAGCCTCAAAAAGTGACGTTTTTCGAGTATCGATTTTGATTATACTACTACACCAAATTTCAACTTTGAGCAATGCATTGGATGTAGAATTTGACGCTCTTTAATTTACAACCTATTAAGTTTTTCGATACGACGCTCCGTTTAGAAGTTGCGAGGAGAATATTAAAAAAAGGGCTCAAATTTTGCCCGCACAGCCGCTCTGCCGCGGGGTTCAAGGTGGCTCCATCTCTTAAATTGAAAGTATGGGCCCCACCAACATTCATACCAAACGGCATTTCTCTATCATATTTTGCAAGGTGGCGTCGATTTATGTCGCTTAGCGTCCCAACTATACGGAACGACACTTTTGGCACCCGGTAACATCAACGTCTACAATTGAGGGTGATACTGATAAGTGTCCTCGACAACGAAAAACAATTTTTGTATTTGGATGAACGGGACTGCTCGGCCTTGCTGATTGCGCCGTGAGTGAATTTTTAAACAAAATTCCGCTTCTGAGGGGCGCGTGACATCGACTGATGTGTCCAGATGTCAACTTTGGAATTTGCCAACAATCACCTCAAGCCGCACATTATTTACTTCAAACCCATAAATGAATGGCTGTGTGCGATTCGCATTAAGACTCGATTCTTCAACCTCTGGCTCATCAATGTTCCCGCACCCACTGAAGTTAAAGAAGACGCAGTAAAAGACGAGTTCTACGACGTCAAAATGCTATCGGAAAATACATAGAAAAGACTCATCCCTTTTCTAATTTCTGATAGCAGACCTGGCGAAAGGTTCGGTAATAGGCCTAATGGCAGACCTGAGGACAGGACTGATAGCAAGTCTGGCGGTCTCTTTGATAGAATACCTGATAGCAGAACTGCAGGGAGGACTTAAAGCAGGCCTAACAGCAGGTTTGATAGCTAAACTGACATTACGTCGAAAAAAAACCCTCTAAAATTGATTTCAAATGGAAAATTAATCGTCCTACATTAAATTGACTTTATATTACTGTTAACAACTACATTTTAAAATCCCCCATCTAGGACATCAACTTAATGGATGTTAAGTTTGTCAACCGAACATTATCCAACAACTTTTACAACCCGCGACAACTCCTTGCTGTCTAACAAAATTAGTCTACGTCTCGTCAGTAACTCCTTAAGCAAATGAAAATCCATTTGCAATTTATTTTACTTCTCTCTTTTTTTTCTGCTTCTCTCGAGACAAAAATTTGCATAAAATTTTTCAGCGCCGAGTCGTGTTGGGAAAATTCCCAATTTCAGGTCTTATATACCTTTAAATTTGTTCCTGTGTAAACACCATAGAACAGTAGGCGACTTGTTGTTGTTGTTGTTATTGCAAGTGGTAATTTGAAAGTTTCGTCAGGTGAAAGGATGAGTGTAGATATACATTTGTGAGTTGTAGGTGTTGTTTCCATAGGGAAAATTTAATTTTCTTCAGTATGATAAACAACGCTCGAGAGAATGTTTATTAGTTGTTATGTATGTGTGTTTTCTTATTTTTAAAGAATTAAATTTAGCGGCTTTTTTTATAAGGAAGTAGGCTTTCACTTTACACATAATCTAATCAACGTTATGTTAAGAGGGGTTTCGAAGAGGTTCCTACGCAGAAGTTCGAGGCAGCAACCTTGAGGTGAAGAGTACCCTGAAGCGGTCGAGGAAAAAACCTGCATGTGGTATCAACCAACTCGTACGGCTGCTGGCCAGAGGTTGTAGGCTGATCCTTTCAGGCACATATACACTCTAGCAATGACAACCACTTTCCTATGCAATCAATGCGACTGCGGAGGTATTGAAGAGAGCGTTAGATTCGAGTCTTTTCAGGGCTGGTAGGCGATAAAGTAAGCCCGAAAACAGTACGACATGGACGAGATAGTGTCAGTGGGAGGCGTGGCTGCGACTACCGGCGAGGGCTTGGTAGGTCAAGGCATCTCCTTAGTCACCAGCGACCTGAAAACAGTTGAGTCAGCGGATAAACCAGGCGGCTTTGACGGAGTGGCTTTTTCGTGCATACTGTCGTTCAGCATCTTGTTACATGTTTGTATAGGCGTCGGCAGCTCTTGGACTGTCGCTCGTTCGAGGCTAGCCCCCCGTTTGGCTAGTCCATCCGCTATTTCGTTACGTAGGACTCCGCTATGGCCCGGAATCCACCGGCGTTACAGGGTTCTAGCTGATCCCAGTGCTTGTAGAGCTGTTAGGCCGTTATGCACTGTCTTCGACTTGATAGTAACGGACTGTAACGCCTTTAGTGCTACTTGACTGTTCGAGTGTACAACGATTCTACCCTTCTTCCTGGATGATGTCATCACTTCGGCTGCCTTTTGAATCGCAAGCACCTTCGCCTGGAAAATGCTACACTCATTCGGCAGTTTGTAGGATAGGTTGCATGGAAGTTTCGACGAGTAGACTGCTGCACCAACTCCGACTTCCATCTTGGAGCCGTCCGTGTAGCGCCTTCCTGCGTCCGTGATCAATTACCGGAACCTGTTTCCTATCGGGTATACTACTGACTCCGAAATTTGTATTAAAACTTACTTGCGTCGCGCTCGGTCGCCGTGGTCGTTCGATCACCGCTATACGATACTAATCTAGAGCTCGGAGTTCAAATCTCGACGCGATCAAAAACCGTCTGTGGGTACTAATACAATAGAACTGTCACAGTGCTCCGAGCTTGTCAGTATAAAGACGACGCGGATAGGAGATGCATGCTAGCAACTGGACTTACCAAAAATAGATATTCTCTATCGAAACGTCAACAAGGCATAGAAATGCGAGAGAGGTTGACGCGCCCATGCCCCAAGAGGGGTCAAGGCAATTAACATAAAGTCAGTATTATTAGATGGCAGCCTAATACTGCGATGGCCGTATGGCTTTTCTTTGAAGTGCCCTGCCCCTCTAAGCTTTAGGGCGCATTTAGCAGCCTCAAATGCAGGTCAATCGACGGTAGGTTTAGAAGAGTGTTCAGAGAGAGCGAAGATACTGTTCTTAAGGCACCAGTAATCCCCAAGCAACATAGTCTCTGTACCTTCTCTATTTTCTTTATATTGGTTTTCGTATTGAGTGCTATTCACCAGACCACAGCTCCGTACGTTAGTATCGGTCTTACGACAGCCGCGTATATATAGGTACAGTGAGTTATTCTCAGTTTGAGGCCCCACTTTTTACCAAGCAATATTTTGCAGGTGTAAAAGGCGATGTTGGCCTTCGGGTTTCGTTCCTCGGCGTTACGACCCCAGTTAAGTCTACTATCCAGGATCGTCTCTAAATACTTTGAATGGTTTGGCAAAGCTAACTCGGTGACACCCATCTTTAGCAGAATAATTTCCTGAATTCTGGTTCTCCTCGTGAAGAGGGCTAGTTCAGTCTTCTGAGGATTTGCACTTCGACCGCTTCTATCCACCCACCTTAACAACTTACTGAGAGCCATAGTTGTAAGTTCTGACAGTGTGCCCGTGTACTTGCCCGATACAAGTATCACGACATCGTCTGCATAGGATACCGCACGTATTCCGGACGATTCGAGCGATGCTAGTAAAGTATTCAGTACGAGTATCCTATGAGACTGAAACAGCTAGCCAAATTGGTGCAGCGAATGAAATCGGACGCCGACCAACCTATGCCATCGATCGATGGAGCAGGGCGGTTTAAAGGCGTCTTGATGATAAGCTGTAAGGACGACGCAGCGCTGAAGTAGTGCAGAGAAATTGTGCCGACACTAGACGGATTATAGGAAGGTGCGAAACTGGAAATAGTCGATCGGGACAACATTGAGGCGAGGTGAGTCATTACTCCTTTTTCTACTTGACAATAACCTGAAAATCGCTAAATGTGGTGTGGGAACAATATACAAAGGACCCACGAGACGCGACATAACACTTCACTCAAACACTGATTAATGCGAAGTTGAGAGCTGGAGGGTCCTGGAGAGACCCTCATTCTCGGACCATATGGAAATAAGTTTCGAGGTAGGCTTTACAACCACGAATGAAACAAAGAAGCACAGAAATCTGAGAACAGCTAACTGGGAGGCGCATAGTCTATTCGTAGACAATAAACTTGTCGGAGTATGTGCGCAACGTTAAAAGTCTGGAGCGCATGACTCAGCTTTTACCAACAACTCCAGAATATCCAAGAGCTCCTGCGACAGAAGAAAGACCAAAAGCTTAAAACAAGCACACAGAGAACAGTGCGCACTACTAGAGAGCATATTAGCGGGACAAGGGTTGATAGGGGAACACGCGTACAGATTAAAACTAAGAACTAGGCTGCAGGAATTTCAAACTGCCAAATACAGAGGGAGCTCTAGCGCACCGTCTATTCAGCGCTCGCTAGGAAAAGATTAAAATGTATGGGAACCTACTTCTTCAACGACCCGGAAGGAGTTGCAGGTCTAAGCTTGGGAAGCTTCGCTAATGAGTCAGCATCCTTCGAAGTCAATAACGATCTTCTAGTAACGGCTAACAACGAAACGTGACGAGTATCGAAAGTATGTGGCATCGCTATGGACCCACCCACCCAACCTAACCTAACGTCGGATATAGAGCTCTAGGAATTTATCAATCAATTCAGTGATACATACGTGAATAAAAAATTCTCAAACAATTAAAGATCTTATTAAAAAAGAGTTTTGTTTTTTATAAAATAACACCTTATTGACTTTGTCTTTTAATTATTTTATTGCGGAAATTAAAATAATTGGTGCGGATGCATTTCGACTAGTTCGACTTTGCGGTTTGATAATTTTTTATCGTTTTTAACAACAAAACAATTAAAGATCTGTCGAGAGGAAATTCATTAAATCATGTTTCCCAGCTCTATTGAAGTATGCACTTGAGCTCAGTGCAAACACGCCAAGCTGCTCTAACCGTCATCCGTCAAAATTTCATTCCATCATACACTATCCTGCATTATCCAACGCATACTTACATAGGAGGACGAAGGACCGGTTAAGAATCCATCCTAGTTACACATGAACGATGCTGAAGATGTTTTAGAAACGACGGTGTTGACTTCCATCAAATCCTATGATAGCAAAGGATTCACTATAGAAGAAGATACCACGATCTCAAGAAGAAAGAGAGAGTATCTCAGTGAATCCTTATTAAAAAATTTCAAGTGACTGTCATGGATAGAGTAGATAATTGAATGGGGGATGGTAGGTAGTTGGTAGTTCAGCTCTTTTAAGTTATGACGCCAGTGCTAACCGAACGATGTAAATGGAGTGGAAACGCCACCCAGCTATAGAGAGAACTCTGAAGTGGTACACGGCAAACTTTATAAATTTATCGCTGTAATGTATGCACCGCACTAACTAAGCCATAGGGAGTATCTTCTTTGTACTAAATTTTCTGATGAAGCGTCTCGGCGTGTTTTCATTTCCGTCTTCCAACATATCATAATTAAATTCACAATTTGATGCAACGAGTTTTGGCGGAAGAATAGCATTACAAAACTATTCTACCCGAACAATTCAATAAGAAGTTTTGATTAAAAAAAAACCATTTGAAGCAGGAGGACTGGAAGCTATTTCTACCAACGGTCTACCAAGTTGGTGGAACTACTTTCCACTCGACTAAACGTTAATTTGAATTTCACAATAACAACGGTGGGATTTTAAATTTTTATTCCAGAAATAATTGTGGCAAATACTCTCCAACATTAAATGCATTATTTCATGTCCTGGATTTTAGTTCTGAGCCAGAGGAAAAGAGGGTGGACGTGAAACTGTTTCTAAGGATCTGGTTTTTATCTCAGACGCTCATTTCCTGTACAGACAGCAACTGCAGGTGGTAGTAGCGACGCAACGGTGGTGGTGGCACTCCAGTATCACTAGGAAGACAACGATGACGATGCTGCACGACTAGTCCTTTCTTCGCCACTGGGAACGTCAACCACATACACAGCTTCCACCAGACAATTATCTGTTTGCAATGCACAACAGCCAGAGGAGAGTGTTGAATGCCGAAAGTTTGCCAAACCAACATTGTTTGGCGGTCTATGCGGCAGGATTCGTGGAATTGCAATAATTGCTATTTGGGACAGCAATGAAGTAGTTTCGTTTACCCGACGAATTGATTTTGATAAGATTTTTAGTGAAGCTGAAAACTTTGAAATTGGATAGCTGCACTTGTGTAGTGCGAAAATTCGTTTTATTAAAAAATTCTCCTGGCAGTTGTGACAGAAACGTTTCAGTTTGAAACTACATATAAGTATTACATAGGTTTCCAATGTTATGGGTTAACACGAAAGAATCGTCCTAAGGCGGGAAATCGTCTTTAGTGCGAGCTCAGTGTCTATTCTCACTTTAGGCAGGACCGATACCCACCCTATATACTCGCATATCATAATACATATAACCATACCTTCACCCCAAATAATATTGGCTGAGATTGGCACTGTCAAAAGCGAAAATTTTCAGGAGGGCGGGCCCAGAGTGGACTTCTGCTTTAAGCAGGACGCCTCTCTCTCTCAAAGCAATCCCATAACAAAAAAAATGAAATCCGAGCTCGTCTTTCTCCATATAACCATAGCTTCACCCCAAATAATATTGGCTGAGATTGGCACTGTCAAAAGCGAAAATTTTCAGCAGGGCGGGCCCAGAGTGGACTTCTGCTTTAAGCAGGACGCCTCTCTCTCACAAAGCAATCCCATAACAAAAAAAATGAAATCCGAGCTCGTCTTTCTCCATATAACCATAGCTTCACCCCAAATAATATTGGCTGAGATTGGCACTGTCAAAAGCGAAAATTTTCAGGAGGGCGGGCCCAGAGTGGACTTCTGCTTTAAGCAGGACGCCTCTCTCTCTCAAAGCAATCCCATAACAAAAAAAAATGAAATCCGAGCTCGTCTTTCTCCATATAACCATAGCTTCACCCCAAATAATATTGGCTGAGATTGGCACTGTCAAAAGCGAAAATCTTCAGGAGGGCGGGCCCAGAGTGGACTTCTGCTTTAAGCAGGACGCCTCTCTCTCTCAAAGCAATCCCATAACAAAAAAAATTAAATCCGAGCTCGTCTTTCTCAGCTCGAGGTCACTGACGTAGCCAGGGGAGGGGTCCAGGGGGTCCGAACCAAATTTCCTGCCATATAATTTCAACCATACGTTACATTTTAAAAATTATAAGGTATTATAATGGTACAGTCTAAAAAGTAACAGTGTTTTCGGTCTTGCGACGAACGGCACCGTGTGCCGAATTATTAAATAGATATAATTACACCGACCTCACGTTGGGCGCCAGATATTTTCGGTGTTTTTCAACCAATTTCAGACTTTTTTCGCTTTTTCCATAATATCCTGTAATGGGCGTTGAGTAATGTCGACGGCCGTTTCCGCGTGTCGAAGTTCTTCGCAAGTACTCGTATATCCGACCCGTTCACTTATAACGAAATATAATACCGGGAAACGGCTGACGAAACGGCAAGGTTCGGTGCTCCCGACTAGACTTTGTGTCGTGCTCATTACACCATCTCCTAGGGAAGAGCGACGAAGACACGACGGAACTCTGGAACTGGGACACATAACGTAGGCGGCGCTCGGAAGGCGCAGTTTTTTCGGAGGGGTAGGGTAAAATTCTACCGATGAGTTGACAAAATTGCGATTTGCTACAGTCCACCTAGTAGTAAATAGGTCAGCGATTTGCGGAACGTGAACGTGAAAATAATAATAATGAGAAACGAGAAACAAACAGAAAAAGGGCGGATTCGCAAATAAACATAATTCTACCCAAGATTCTCGTGCATGAGGCGAACAGCGTGGCAGGCCTGAAGCAGCCATACTATCCGGAGTTCCTCAAGGCCGGGCCTGATCAGTTTTTCCGGCAGAAATTCCGGATGGTGTATTCCATATTCAGGCAAACCGGAAGGCCAGGCCTCATCAGTTTTTCCGGACAGGAATTCCGGATGGTGTATGGTCGGCTTTATGCACTGCATAATGTCCCAGTGCCTGTGCGACAACGTAATGCTCGAAGTGAAGAAAATATCGTGGCTGCGAGAGTGTGCGTGAGTAGTCAAGTATAAGGATTCCACGCCGATTGCAGGCGTTGAATATCAGTGTGACCAGTTTGTGACGAATTTTGCAAAAGGATTTGGCTCTCCGCCCGTATAAGATTGCGTCGCCCGTATAAGATTGCGTTGACTCAAGAACTGAAACCAACCGGACATTTAATTGTGATGAAGTGATGCACAAGACACAACTTTATCCGAAAAAATTAACTGTTTGGTGCGGTTTTCATGCCGCCATTTTTCTTTTCTGATGAAAACGGCGCGCCAACAGCCGTCAACGGCGACCGCTATAGGGCCATGATATCGGAGTATTTTTCGGACCAGCTCGACGCTATGGACTTGGACGATATGTGGTTCCAACAGTGCCAAACAGCGTACGATACAATCGAATTAATGAAGACCAAGTTGGGCGAGCGAGTTACCTCACGCAACGGTCCTCGCAAATTAGCGCCTCGTTCGTACGATTTAACCGCTTTAGACTTTTTTCTTTGAGGTTACATTAAATCGCTGGTATATGCCAATAAGCCAGCAATGTTAGAAGAGCAGCAGGCCAACATTGAACGCGAAATTCCTGGTATTTCGGCCGATTTGTGTACTCGAGTCATGGAAAATTGGATCCAGCGTATTCACTCGTGCCAGCATTCCAGATAAACATTAAAGGGGAGCCGGCTCGTCGACGAAAAGAGCGGTAAATTACTAAAGAACGCAACGCTGAGACCTCTTAGAAGCCGAATTCTACTTATATCCTTATCACGTAGGAATGAATGAGACTGATTTTGGTTCACAAATAAAATATTGAAGTAAAAGAAACACTTTCATCACGTCCATATTACATTCAACAACTTGCCACCGACTACACAATTGTGCCCGCGGAGCAATAGACGTCGCAAACAAAAGAGCAAACCACAACAACGAAAAATTCCAAATTTAACGATTTGTTAATTAACGAACAAACTCCCATTATCCTTCCGGATATTCTCAATGGAATTAAGATTGGCGGGGATGAAAGCCGTCTGTTAAAATTCATTACCGGCCTATAGGACGCAATAACTTCACCCGATCAACCCTTTTTCCGCGAATTCCCCAAGGGGTTTTGTTACTTTGCTTTCCACTCGTTCTGTTTTTCGAAACATTGTTCTTTTGTTAGTATTTTTCCTTTTTATATTTTTTGGCTCGATTTCAAAAAGATTTTACAAGTCAGAGAATACTAACCAGTTAATCGGGAATAAATTCTCCCGAGGGTGAATTTTCCAATTCAACTCGTCCTTTAGCCGATTGACTCATTCGGCAACGACAGTTGCCTTGTTACGACGGATTTGTCGATTGTGCTTGTCCGCGGGCTATTAACTTGACTCTTTTGGTATGGAATCAATCAGCTGAGGACCTTTTGCTCGCTCCGTTTATCTTTTCCTTCTTTCGTTGGGACGATCGAAGAAACTAATTGCAAAATTTACGAACAAACGACGGTATTAGATGAATTCATGTTCGGTTTGATAAATGGATGCGCTTCTGGCTAACGTTGAAATTGTGTGTGTTTGAGGGTATGGCAAATCCCAGGCAAATGTAGGCCTCTTGTGTATATTGAAATTTATCTTTGTTGAGGAATTTTTCAATAAGACGTAAAGAACCTTTTTTTTTGTTTTGCTCAGAAAGAGGCAAATTTTAGGTGAAATCCTGCAGAAAAAGAGAAATAATTTATTGCATAGTAGCGACAGCAAACAAAATATGTAGAATTAATTAAATATTTGAGTCGGGAGTACGATGATCCTTAGAAGAATCTATAATGGAATTTTGAAGCGCAGATGCTGATACTTTTGTTCAGAATCGCGGAACTCGAACGATTCAAGTTCATTCGTCTTCATCTAACCCACATAATCTGAAATTGTCCTCAGTCACCATTTATCCTTTTCACCATCCCCCAATATGTTTGCACAAGACTAGACATTCAATCGATCCGCCGTCGTCGTCGTGGCCTTACATCAATCATTCAAACAAAGGCCTACATAAAACAATAGTTCGCAGCCCCCCACCCCCCGACAAATTTCGATACTCAAGTTGAAATAGGCCTCATCCTTTGCCGCCTTACAAATATCCTCATCAATTCATTTCATTTCGGTTCACTTGTTCACTGTCACATTCAGACCTTAATACAGACGCCCACAAACAAAAAAAAACACCAAATGATTGAAAAACGTCCAGTACATTTCCCCGATCCAGGACCAAGCACCAATTCCATCACATTACAGGATAACATATATACACAAAAGGATATCCCTTTTGTTTATCTTTTTTAGGCCGTGCGCTTGAACCAATTATTAATTGAAGGCAAATTGGAAGACAAATTGAAAGGATCCTTCAAGTACTTATCGACATGTGTGTGAGCAAAAGATTTGGGTGGACAAAACGGGGAGTAGTGTACCCTGGGTCGAGCAAATATGATAATTTCCAAAAGGCAACAGAAAGTCGAGAGGCAACTTATGCAAAAAGGAACAATTATCTGGTAGAATGGAGAGCGTTGAGAGATGAGATGTAGGCCAGGGCGTTGCCATGGAGGAGATGGTGAAATGGAAAATTAATGAATGCCGCTTTTTTACACAGATAAAGTTTTCATTGAACGTTGAAATGAAATGATCTCGGATGATGTGTGAACACGAAAGTAGGATGTGCCCTTTTCCTATCTGCATGAAGGGGTTTCTGCAAAAAGGATAATTTTTTTAATTTTAAATTAAGGTATGTTCATCAATAATTGTATGAGAGATCATAGGGAGTTTGTTTCGATAAAGGATTGCCGCTACGCTATCCAGGATGATTTTTTATGCCAGCATTGACATACGAGTATTTACTTGGATTAATAGTAATTGAGTTTCTTTTTTCTAAATTACTATTTTTTTTCAACAGGATAATCATGGAATGAGTTGTGTGTATACAAATAAACTAATAAATATTGCACTGGATATGAATTCCGATAGGCCAGTAGCTCAGTGCGTTGAGACGTGAGTCTGATGCACGGAAGAGAGTTATTGTTCACAAAGGGGAAGTATGAGGGGGAATGTGAGTTCGACATCTCATGTGCAGCTATATGAACTGAGCGGGTGTTGTGGAGAAGGGGACGTGTATCTCTCTGTTTACTTTTTACGAGTGGAATTACTTCAAACAGTTTATTTTTCAGTGCTATGCTGATTGCTCCTCCATGGTGGTTTGTGATGTTTTCTCCCCTATGGTGTCCACGACGACGCTCGTGGCCATGAATGTTTGTGTTGTAGTGGGGCGTAATAATAAACCACAGTATCTCCCGATTTGTCGCAGGTAGGCAGCCAAATGGGGGAGCAGGCGGTGCACGCTGGTAACTGCATTTTCCGAAACTATTATAGTTTATGCCAATGAAACGTGAACTGGGCCACATGGAACAGTTGACGGGCTATCTCCCACAAGGGCAATTGAGCAGTAGTAGGTAGAAGGCTCTTCAACAAACTCGTAAATGAAGCTGGTTCAGATCAACTTAAATCACTGTCAGGCGGCAGAAAATCTGCTGTCACAGTCAGTAAGAGAAAAGGGCGTTGACGTGGCGATCGTCTGCGATCAATACAAAAATTTAAACAGCTCCATTTTGGGTGGCAGATGAATAAAAACAGGCAGCCATTTGGTCATGTGGAAGACATGCCTTCGAAGATGTATCTGATCCAATCAACGAATTCGTGAGAGCGCAAATTAACGGCATCAACATCTACAGCTGCTATGCCCCACCGAGACTGAACCTGGAAGAGTTCGACCGGCTGCTAGGTTAGGTTAGGTTAAAGGCCTGCCATGATTATCCACAGCACACAGACCACATCTGAGTCTGTTGTGATGTGATACCACACGGGATACAGAATCCCCGACCATCCTATACCTCGAACCAACCTGAGCATACAATAAAACGTTGTAACTGACCAGTGTCAACGTTTACTAAGTTGGCCAACTCGTTAAAATAGTTAGAGCCAAGAATTAACCTCTTCAGACTTGCCATCCCTGAGCATCCAAAGAGAAAATGGAAGGTACTCTCCTCTTCCTCCTCATCACCACAACTTCTACAAATGTCGTTATACGGCAGCCTAAGCCTCCTGGTGTGCTCTCCGATTGAACAATGCCCAGTGATGACCCCAACGACAGCACCGATATATTGTCTCCTCAACGACAGCAACTTAGAGCGACCCAAGTGCAACCTAGGCCACATCTGTTCAGTTAAATTACATGTGCCGCTGGTCAGCCATCTCGAGTTAGTCCTGCTGACCGCAGCTTGCATAATGGCGAATTTGGCTGAGTCGAAAGGCATTTCAACCGTGCAGCGAGTACTTTCGTACGAGATCGGCTGCTAACTCAACTAGTTCGCGATGCCAGCACGAACAGTCCCGTAATAATCGCGGGAGATTTCAATGCGCGGGCCACTGAATGGGGAAGTCGAGCTACAAACGCTAGGGGACGAGTACTCCTTGAAGCTTTCTCACAACTGGACGTCGTCCTTATGAATACAGGCGGTAGTAATACCTTTAGAAGAGGAAGTACAGGCTCGACCTTGCATTTGTCAGTAGCTCCTTTGCATCGACAGCGGAATTGAGCGTGAGCGAGGACTATACTCACAGCGACCATCAGGCCATTTACTTCACCATTGCCAGCAGAACACCACAAACAACGCTACCACCAATAAACCAGAGATGGTCTGCTAAAAACTTCGACGGTGAGCGTTCATCGAAACCTTGCATCAGGGAGCTATTGAAAGACATGCAGAGCTTCTACTTCTAACGGAACAACACGACCCTTACTCCGTTGAGGATGGCTCTAGGACCGATGGCGGAATTTGGGTTGGTATTTATTTGGAGGGATTGGGGATTAACCTGTTACTCCGTATTCGTGAATTCTGGAGTGTTTCGGAAGCGGAGATTTCGGCTATTTCGGAAGCTCTGAGCTGCCTGGGAAAACATGTCGTGATCGCGAAAGACGTTACTATTTACTATACACGGATAGTCAGGCTGCAATTCGATCAGTCGAATTTGTCCTGACTACATCGAAAACCATCATGAACTGTCGTTTAACCTCAAGGAATCGGATGGTTTTATCAATTTAGCAGAAACTTTACCCTGGCCGCTACACTGTTCTCGCTGAATAGAAGGCACATTAGCAGGGTTGTGAGGGTTATCACAGCGCACTGTCCTATCGGTGACCTCGCCTGGCGGCTTCGTATTCCTCACAACGCTTACTGCAGAAGTTGTGAAGACGTGGATGAAGAGGAAAGCGTTCTCCATCTTCTTTGTTGGTGTACGGCCTGCCTTGGCTGCGAGGCGGAAGAGATTTCTGGGTTCCTGTTTTATTCGGGATCTGGAGGATTTTAAGGATACGGCTGGTTTGGGAGCTAGGTTTAAGTAGGTGACTTTGGTGATATCAAAGCGGACCCAGAGGTGGTCTATGTATGCTGTAGGGTGTCATGGCAGCGCCCTTACCTAATCTTCAAACCCCAAATTTTGTTTCATACATACCAACAAATAGCAGTAATTACAAAATTTTTCTTAACTACTACGCAATCATCATACCTGCAAAAAAAGCAAAGAAAAATTATTAGCATTATTATCAGTAAATATTGATTGAATAAATAACACCAAAACCATTCAATTGAGTACAATTATAAACAAATTTCAAGCTAATCCCCAAAAAAAAGGGTCATCATCAATCACCCATTTAAATCTTCATGTCTCCATACTTCAGTACTCAATAAGAAAATATTCAAAGATATAAATACATAAACCACAAATACATTGGATCGAACAACAAAACCCATAATAATAAATAATAAAGAAGAAATATGGTCCACCGAAATCGACATACAGCATCCTGCTTCATATAGCGAAAAAAAAGAAGAGAACAAGTTGATGTCTATCCTCTGTATTTTCATCTTTATAAATATTTCCATCATACTTTTCCGCACAACAGATACACAGATACACAATACACATAGCCACGAATCGATCCTCTGTCGAACTTCTCCATTTCGCCCAAGAATTGGTGTGGCTCAGGGACAAAACACGAGGCGGGGGCGAAAACGAAACAGAATATTACAGCCGTTATGAAGGAATATAGCCAATAAACCTTGAATAACTTATCCGCTAACGACAGCTCTCAGGAAAAGGGTTCATCGAAATGCAGTATGAATGTGTAGCGTATTGGAAAATAATTTAGAACACGCCGAGCGTCAAATCGTACCAATGTTAAGGTTTACAAAGCATTGTTAACAGTTTTATAATATGGAATCGTTTAAAGGGCGACTTTTTTTTTTAAATAATCCATCAATGTCAGAATGGTGGCAGATTATTAGTGGGAACTGTCAGGATAAGAGAGGATGGCCTTATTGCGCAACAAAATACATGGGAAAACTGATAACCGTTGGCTAGAAAAATCGCGTATGGAAAGCGGCAACAATGCAAAGCAGATCGCGTGGAAAACTACAAAACATCATCAATATCTCTCTCTCAATTGCCCTAACCCCTTGTGGGGAATAGCGCGTCAACTGTTCCATGTGGCCCAGTTGACGTTTCGTTGGCATAAACTGGTTTCGGAGAATGCAGTTGCCAGCATGTCCTGGACATCCATGTCCAGGAACGTCGTTGTGGACGGGATTCGAACCCGAAACGCCGGTAGTCAAACATGACACTGATGCCGCAACACACTGCGCTACCGGAAGCCCTCAATGGCTGTATACGATTGAAGTGATTTGTGGCCCGTCCCAAATAATAAAAAATGGCAGTCATTTAGTCCGATGCATGCTGTGCGTTTGTTCGTTCTTTCGTTTGTCCGTTCGTCCGGGCACTTCCCGTGGTCCACTCGAATGCCGAATTTGGTATGTAGCTCCCTTGTGTGACCCTAAGCACGGCCGGTGGCAGCAATTCCGGTTATCGACTAGCCAGGAATCGGCAAGTTCCGGCCCGCGGCCCAAATCCGGCCCGTCTCTGGTTTTCATCCGGCTCGCAAGTGAATTTTGCTTTTGACACGAAACAATTATATAAAAATATATACAAATAGTTTGAAATGAAGTTTCATGTCAAAACGTTATTTTATTGTTAAATATAATTCTTCCCCTGGAGGGGGCCCAAAAATGCGTGTTCGCCGGTTTCGACCGCTGTTGCGAAGCGCGTCTCATTCGACGCCTCTGCTTCGCGCATTGCACCAGTGGGAGAGGCGTGACCGGGAACGACCGAGTCGATGTTGTATCGCCTTATATAGGCCGGCCAACACGACATGTTACGTCAAAGGCACATTTATTAGTTTTTTGGGGAAAACATTTTCCAAAGTAAATCATAGACAATTTGAAAATGGATCACAAACTTGTGTGGGACGGGTCTAATGCCGATGAACATCATCGACCTTCTTGTGTCATTAGTCACAAGGCTCAGTCAGCTGTGAGGCCTACTGTGCCTCACAGCAGGATCACGAAATTCCGTGAGGCCTGCAGTGAGGCCAGTTGTGAGGCCTGCAGTGAAGCCAGCCGTTTTATGAAAAGTGCATAGGAGATAACAGTATGCCCCACGGCAGACCTCATAGCAGGCCCCACGTCTCATTGAGATTGTACTTGAAAACCACTTTAAAGCAAGCAGTACTCGTACGATCTCCATACAATTCTTCTTCTAGACAAAGTACCATTAAAGACTTCATACTTCCATTCTTTTTAAAGGAATAAAGTGTGTCGAATCGATACAATCTATTATTATTATTATATATACTATGGGGGATAGCCGAAGCAGACCACTTACGTTTGGGTCCCTTTTCGCCCCCTCCCGGTCATCAGTGGCTTCCAGATGTCGACTGATAATTGTCGACCTCTTTCTTCATCACTGAGTCCCGTGTTATTGCTAGCATTTGTTTGAAGCTGAGTTCACTCATGGCTACAATCTATTATACTAATGGTATTATGCAATGCCTGTTCAATTTTAAATAATTAAATCCAATCAATTTCTATGACGACAAACTACCATTCCATGGTAACATGAAGATTACAAAGCATATTAATTCAATTCATTCCGTGGTTAATATCAAAACATGAATAATGTACTAAAAGCGAGGCAAAAAAAAAAACATTTCAAACGGATACCTTCGAAGATGAAGAAAACAACGTGAAAACAGCCTTTAATTCTCATCCTTTTGTCTCTTTTTTTAGAAATCCATCATGTAACATAAGACGACTTAATCAGATGAAGCTGACACTAATAAGGTTAAGCTGTCTAAAGATTTCTAGGTTAAGCAATCTTAAAATCGATATTTCCAGTTTAAAGGTTCACTTGAGAGCGGAATGTGCCATGAATGGTTTGTCCTGAGCCAGACGCCTACATCCACTCAGACACATCCTACCGCGTCAGCTCTGCTGTCTTTAATGCGCTTTTTTGATGTTTGCTAGGATATTCTTTACAGAATGTTGCGATGAAATATTAGATAGATTACTCGCTATTTCGTCTCAAGGCTGAGTAGGAGGTATGTACTCTGAACCGAGAACCGATTTCTCTTGTGCACTTTGTTTGGAAGCGAGTAGGAAGAGAGTGAGTTATTTCAGATAAATGAGAAGCATTCGTTTCGTTCTACAGATATTTACGATGCTGGTTGGATTACGATGGTTTTATGTTTTGTATTGGAAGCACTTGTTAAGGCGAGAGGAATATTTTTTGTCGTTATTTTAAATATTGCGATGGATTCATGTACAAGAGAAATGTAACTGGTTAAATGTATACGTATAAGAAGCCGGATAGTAAAGGGCTTCGCCAGCAATACAAGGCTTTTGTAGTGCCCGATGCCAAAAGGAGATGCTTAACCATCTATGTTAAGTCTAAATTGCAAGCTTGCATTAAAATAAATCCAAACCAATCTTAACCCTTTTAGAAATAGTTGATTTAATATCAGCAATCCTGATTCGTCCGAATTCCAATTTTAATCGACATTGAGTGAGTAAAAAGCGATACTAAGTAAAAACAAGCTACAAACAGCAAAGAGTATCACACCTTCAATAGTCATTGTTGCTATAAATGGTAAATGCAAAATGCATTTGCATTTACCACTTTGAAATTAGCGGTAAAACTTGTTCCGATTCCACTGTTCCTATGAAAGGTATACCAAATGGGTCGATTTGACCCAAATTTAGGAATGTGGTTTGGCGGTAATGATCGATTATTGTGAAATTTGGTAAAGATATCTCTAGAAATAAAAAAGTTTTTCTGACAAAAACTTACATTTGTACCGGTCGTTCCTATGACAGCTATTTGATACAGAAATCCAATTTCAACCAATTTCGGAAATGTATTTTAGTTTGGCATTAGATACCATTAGAAAATGTAAAATTTGTTTAAGATATCTTAAGAAACAAAAAAAAATTTTCTCACAAACACAGATTTTTGGACCGGTCGTTTCTATGGCAGCTATATCGCACCCCGGCAAGAATGGTGGGTGACACAACTCAAAAAATGGCAATTTTGATGTTATGACTGTAATAAATGCGTATATCCCTAACTCGCTTCTCACCTCCATTGTTACGAGTTATTACAGTTCTCTTCTAGGCAAAAAGACACGAACGGACGTACAATTGTTAGCTCCTACGGCAGCCGGTTCTACGCACCGGAGCGACCCGTTCATCAACAACGACCAAGAGCTGCCAGACCCCTTTCAACGGCAGAAGGCGTTGCTACTATAGTACAACAACGTACAATTATTTTTTGAAAATTTAATTATTACTAGTAGATAGATTGATAATAGGTACAGCGGACTACTGACCCGGCGAGTAGGCACTGCGACCCTGAAAGTTCTATTTTGTCATAATCCATTAAACTGTCATAACTGGAGGAGTACGTAACACCCCCTCACCAGTTTCGGAGAGACCCTATATGAGGAGAGCGGGTTTATGGCTGCCTTGCTGTCTGAGTAGATAGCAATGTAAGCGCCGCGAAGTCCTTTTTCCAAGATTACTCTGACGCAAATCTCTTTTTCCCCGGCTTCATTTTTTTTAATATGGGTTTTCCGAATGACAAGGGGGGGGGGGGGCGACCGGCAGCTTAGTGCGTAAAGGAGTCCGTCTCCTGTCTGACTAACTACAGCCGTTACAGGTTCAAGTCCCGTCCACGGCGTTCGTGGCCAGGGGGATGAATGTGTTGTCTTCCTCCTGTGGTGCAAGGCGTAATAATAAGCCACATCTTCCGACTTGCGGCAGGTGGGCGGCTAAATGGGAGCAGGAGGTGCATGCTGGCAACGTCCATCGTCCGAAACTGATTTTACCTAAGCCACATGGAATAGTTGCGTTATACCCCCCTGGCTTTTAAGCAAATGAGTAAGTCCCTGCTACGCCAGCCTTGTGCCGTTCACTGAAGTATTGGCAACCCAGAAGAGCAAACGAAGTTTTAGCCGTGTTCGTAGCAATCGGTTTCTGATCCAGAGTGATCCACGGATCTACGACGAGCAAATAGATCACATACGGACAGGTGGCGAGAATGGGGCAAAATGTTATCTGACATACAAATAGAATTGCCGAAATACATGTTGACTTCCAGTGAACCAATTCACTTCCAACTCTGACCCGATGAGATCCCATTCGAGACCTGGATCAAATACCGGTCAGTCGTCTTCTTTCAGAACGAGTGAAGCGAACGCGCCTATTGTAACCGCATATCAGCATGCCAATATTTACATCTTAATTGCACGCGAATTCATCAGAACTCGGATTGTTTCGACTCGCGCTTTACGCGCAAAAGAATTCCAAGAACAATTGTGTAATAAGGAATAGGCTATGATTAGGTATATCACATACAGCCTTGGCCAAAAGTATTAGGCACCCTGTAAATAACTGAATATTTTTTTGTTTAAATGAAAAAATAAAGTTTTTTTTCGAAATTATTATGTATCGATGAAATTAAACTAAATACATTAATATCTTGTGGGTCCACCCTTTGCTTTTATTACAACAGCAATCCTCTTGGGCATACTCCTAACGAGCTTTGTACAGTCAATGGTACTTATGGAGTTCCACTCGTGTACCAAAGCTGCTTTTAACGCCACTTTTGATGTGATGGTGTATTTCTGTATATTACGCTTCAGAATACCCCAAAGGTGTTCGATAGGGTTCAGGTCTGGGGACTGCGCTGGCCAATTTAATAATTCAATATTGTTGTCTCTAAACCAGCGCATCGTAATCGCCGATTTGTGATTTGTGGAGCATTATCTTGTTGGAATTTGACTCCACGTAGATTCGTGTCACCAAAAATGCGCGTTAACGAAGTCATTAGTACAGTTTCCAGCACATTTATGTACTTTTCACTGTTCAAACGGTCTTCACAAACGAACATCTCGCCGACTCCACCAGCAGCCATGCTACCCCAAACCATGATACTGCCTCCTCCATGTTTAACTGTAGGCACCACGCAATCTGGATGATATTCCTCACCAACGCGCCGCCTAACAAAAGTCACACCAGGTGTTCCAAATACCTGTTAGAAAATACAAAAAACCTGTTTCAATTTTTTGGAAAAATTTTCTGAAATCGAGGCCTCCGTAAAAAATTACGGTTATTGTTGTTTGAAAAAGGTTATAATTAAGCTTACCTGGAAACTTGATTCATCGGACCACAGAACATTTGCCCAATCCTCTTCTGTGAAATGCTGGTACCGAAGAGCCAATTCCAAGCGATTTTTTTGTTGGCTGCTGAAAGCCACGGCTTCTTTCTAGCTTTACAACCTTTCAAGCCTGCTTCTGCGAGACGCCTTCTTATCGTTCGAGCACTTATTACTTTCCCCAAGTTTTCCGACAGGTTAGCAGCAAGCGCAGAAGATGTTTTTTTACGCTCCTTCAATGAGTCGCGGACAAGTTTTCTGTCCTGGCGTTTTGAAGTTACGCGTTTTCTGCCTGTTCTTGGCTTATTTTCATGAGAACTGGTCTCCGCAAACCGCATGATAGCAGATTGTACTGCGCACCGAGAACATTTCACTAGCTTGGCAATCTCAACTTGAGATTTGCCCTGTTCATGTAATAACTGAATTCTACAGCGTTTTTCAATACCAAGCTCACTCGTTTTAGGCATATTGTATTGCACAGAGTGTCTAGTTTGCAAATAAATTACAAAAACAAGCAACCACACCCTATAAGTAACAAATGGAGACTGACAAAATGTTATCAACAATTTCTCAAATACCCCATTTCCTGGAATTTGCACGCCAGATGTTTCATGGCTCTTCAAAGAAGATCATTTATTGCTGTTATTATTGTTTGAACAAACCAGTATCGTAAATATCAAAAGAAATTATCAATTTTAACACACGTTTCAAATTACATGTGTTTTGAAGGGGTGCCTAATACTTTTGGCCATGGCTGTAGTTAATCCATTGAATGGAAAAAAGAGGTCGTTATAAAAAATATATATGGTTCTCTTCTACCTGCTGTATTTATTTGTACGTATGAATACATCTGAATTTACAATGTTCAGCAAGAAAAATTGACTTAATTGCATAAAAATGTTGAAACAAAAAAATGCCGTACAGTCTGCGCGGTTTATGGTTTGTTTCTACAGCAATAAATAGCCTTTTTCTTCTTGTTCTTCTTGTGTTTCATATTGGCCCATTAATGCGGGCAATGAGAAGAAATGGCTCTCAATCAAAACATATATATACGCCCAAGGAATAAGCGGAATGGTTTTCTGACATGAACCCACCACAGCCTGATGATGATGATGAGGTTGTTTGAATACAAAAAATCAAAACATTTTGAAATAAATTGCCTGTAATAATACTGTAATGGGTAGTCTATACTATTTGTTAACAACGAAGAGATGATGATGATGATACATGGTAGTATGATTTTTTTCTTTATAAATGTTTAATGAACTTAGTAGAATAGACAAGGCCGATTGAAATTGTTAATGTTAATGTAACGTTCTGAGATGATTTTAGGCAGTATTAATGATTTCCTGGTAATCCGGCTTCTGAAGAAAAGTTCCAAAGCGAACATCGTTAACAACACAAATATGTCATAATAATGGTCTTTATTTTGAGAAACACATCAATTTATTTTAAGAATTATTATTAGCAAAATTTTAATTCTTATAAGAAACTAACTGTGAGTGCTTACTATGCTCGCGTTGTTCGTTTCGCGAACAACTCGACACATATGTACTTTTTGTTATTCTGATGTATAAATCATAATACTGTAAAGTTTCATCAAAATTTGCTCAGTAGTTTTTGCTCCTAAAATACACATTTTCATGAATCTCTCGACTCCAATGCCACCTACTGGGTCCAAATTTTGTCAACCTTCAGCAGGTAGGGAGCAGGCAGATGGCTGTGTTGGGAAAGTGGAGATGGAAGGTAGGGAGCCCGAAGAAAACAATAAATGGGTATAAATCTGGGGAAAGGGTAGAAGCTTTTTCATCATCATCGTGGCGCGACAGCCCGACGTCGGGCCTTGGCCGCCTGGATCATTGTCCTCCAATTATCTCGGTCACGTGACCGCGTCCTCCAATTTTGGGAGCCCAGCAGCTGCGCGGCGTCCACACCTACTGAGCTCTCCCAACGAGATCTCGGTCGTCCTCGCAGTCTCGCTCCGTCGACTCGTTCAGCATTCATTACTCTCTTAGGCATGCGATCATCGTCCATTCTTTGTACATGCCCTGCCCATTGAAGTCGTTGTAGTTTGACGATTTTCGAGACTTGCAGCTCATCGTACATTTCATACAACTCATGGATGTACCGGAAGCTTTTTACCTGCCCAAAAATTGTACAATACTTACAAAACTTTTTACGAGTTGTTACTCGTGGAACTGCTACGGAGAACGTTCCCGAGAACTTCGAATTGGAACTGTGACTGCAGTAACTGGAAACGCCATGCTACTGGCAGTTAGAATAGAATGGTGACCTATTAAAAAAATGTCCGGAAATGTGTTTTATGGGAACACTTGCTCAAAAAGTGATTTTAGCTATTTCGAAGCTCTGAACTTTCTTTTAACCGAATTAAATAATTAAAATGATACAAAGTATCTACACTGCATGCAGATACATCGAAACATGGATATGTCTTATGCCTACCGAAAGCGTGGGATGTGTTTTGTCGAATGATTTCATCCAGTATAACTATACTGGGATCTTTATAAAACTTACGTCGATATCTTCAACACAACAAGTTCCACGCAGTCAGTAGCCAAAGACATATCCATGTTTCGATGTATCTGCATGCAGTGTAGATACTTTGTATCATTTCCCTCCAAAAGCCAATAACCTGTCTTCCAAGAACCGATTCCCGATAAACCCGCCCCAAATCAAACTTAATACCCCCTTTAAGAGACAGAGAGACATACCCCATTGAAAGCTAACGTCCCCACATGAACCGGATACACTCGTTCTAATGAAATTGAACACCCAACCACATGAGACAGATAGACACGCCCTATTGAAAGTCAACATTTATGCTGCTAATACATCGTACCGTATGTGGAGCTTTTGTTCTATGTTTATAGCACGTAGTATAAATCCGCCATTTTGTTCTATATGTTTATTGCACGTGTGGTGGGAGCCCACATTGTGAACCAGTCAGACCTCAAATCGCCGCCATTGCAAATACACAACCACAGTCGCTGGATCACCCGATTTGGCTCGAATTAACTTCATCCGCTCTCGCTCATCTTCGGGGGGCGGGAACTATGTACACTCTCTCAAATTGCGTCTGCGCATGTCCAAGTGTTAGTCGAGCTGACTACTTGCTACTTTTTCTGGGATCCTAGTGATTCAGATAGTACAATGGGTGCTATTTTAAATCGGCCACTACATTCATTCTTGCCGTCCACAACGTCAACCTTTATCGCTATCAAATCAACATCTCAACATGTACACACAAGATCTCCGCAAGCACGCCGCCCGCGCGGATCAACAAGCAACAGCCATGCATCATCATCAAACGACATGCATAACCAGAATAGAAAAATTTTCAATGGGCTTGTTTCTTCTTCTGAACCCCGAGTAGAAAAACAGACATTTCGTGTGACGGACAAATTTTTAGGGTGACCCCCAGCTATAAGACATATCCATGTCAAAAGATTGGGTACTTTCTGAACAAAATTTCATGCCCTACAACTTTTACTTCTCGCATTTTTACGTATTAGTATCCGTTTTCAAGTTACACCACGCCAATACTCAAGCTATTAGTCTGAGCCACCATCCTCGGTGGAAAGGTACACCCACGAAAATATCTCCATGAAGCAGGGTGCTAGTTGGTTCAGTCCCATCGGTGTCTCTGCAGGGATGGGTGATGTGGAGACACATACCCCAACTAATGCAACCAGTGGTATAGCAATTTGACTAGCCAAAGTATTTTAAGTTTTGCAAAATTGCCTGACCTAACTTTAGGACGCAATAACTCAAACACTACACCAGGTAGAACATTACAGTGAAGACTACATCGCAACTAATATCTCACATTAAAAAAAAAGAAAATAGCCCGTAAAAATCTGAATTGTTTATTAGATATATCTTTGGAAAATAAGGCTGGTTTCAGACAATCGACGATTCACCGACCGACCGACTTGAGAGTTGATGAGTCGGAGTCATCGAATCACGGGCTCATCATCTAAAAACGCCCATTTGGGTCTATGTTAAGAGTCATCGCTCGTGGATTCTTACTCAGAGACTTTCCATTGAAATTTAAGAATAAGCCATGCGCGCCTAATAATATTATTGAGAAAATACAATATAATAAATAAAACTTTAAACTGTAGCTTAGTTCCAGAGTCCCTGATCGTTTGGAAAGTTTCATTTGATCTAATCCTTCGGTCGACGAACTTATAGTATCGTCTGAAAGTGCCAATTTAACTCTACTCTGGCTCGAGCGCATCATTAATGTGCTCGAGCCCACTGCTGAAAGCACTGAGGACTCTACGACTCATCGTGTAGAGACCACAGTTTGTGCGTTCTATGCACAAAACTGCAGCTTGTACGTATCTATTTTAATTGCATTCCACCGTGAGCTCTTCTTCATTGATGAGCTTATATACGATTAAAATCACATGTTGAGCGTATAAATGGCGGAAATGTTCACTTTACAATATCACTTAGATAGTCTTGGTATTAAAACTATCTGTGGTTAGACATAAATTGTCGATAGAGTAACATCATACTAAAACATAATTTCAGAAATTGTATTCACTGGTTCGGAAAATTGCGTTGCCAGTTAGCTGCAAGATCAGGAACAGAGTGAAAAAAAACCAGCAATGCGCATTTGAGCGAAAATAATTTTCAAGGTGATCGTGTTCAAGAAACCTCATCAGCACTTGCTGTAATTAGCCAGAAAATGCGGCAGCCAGATATCTCGGAGATGACAAGCAGTTCTCCATTACGAGTATCTTACCGAGTATTCGTATAAATTTACAATAGTAAATGATGAATTAGTTGAGCATTGAGTGATCAGTAGGAATTCGTGGCGGATCAAAGAGTAGACCCATTGCGTACAGCTAAGATATGGGCCATCGCCCAACGGCTGACTTACCAATGGCCGGAAATCATCATTACCTTTTAAATCAGTCAGAATGAATTACTTCAAGCATTTATTTAAATTTTCATTTCAAGTTTTTAAACGATAATTTCAGACCAGCATGATTTTCTCGAATTGTTTTCACTTCTCTCTGTATCTTTGAGCCAGTGACATCATCAGATCTACTGCTCCCATTTAGCCGCCTACCTGCGAAAAGTCGGGAGACGCCCCGCCCTGCACTACAGGAGAAAACAACACGAACCTCCATGGCCACGAACACCGCGAACGGGACTTGAGCCCGTAACGATCGTAGTCAGACATGAGATTGACGCCTCTACGCACTGAGCCTGCCTAAGCATCTACATAAGAATACTGAGAGCAGAATGACAACCGGTCTTCGCTATCCCTAGCAGAAAGAGAAGCCGATTTCTCTCAATTCTCACTCTATTATCAAAGATTAGACATTAGAGAGATGCCGCACTTCATACAAATTAACGCAAGTGACTAGTAGTTGCATATGTGTTGGTTAATGCCAACTAACACGCATGTAACTCACACAATGAAACATTATAGGCAGTTATCATTACTGAAGTGTTGCCGTCTCTATCTAACGGAGATTTACCTTTGAATTATTGGCACTCATCTTCACTAGAAGTAGAAAATATTCCGCAAATAGCCAGAGTTGATACCAGCCCACCATCTAAACAGGAATTAACTGCGGCTATTAAATCGATGGAAGCGGGTAAAGCCCCGGGGATAGATGGAATTCCAGTGGAACTCTTTAAGGCGGATATCAACGCTATTCTTCTCTCCCTTATCCAAGAGTGTTGGGAAACCGAAACTCTCCCTAAAGAGTGGAAGAAGGGTGTCATTATTAAGATCCCGAAGAAAGGTAACCTGAAGGATTGTAATAATTGGCGTGGAATTTGCCTCCTCCCCGCAGTCTCCAAACTGATGACAAAAATAGACTTAAACCGGATACAGCAAGCAGTTGACCGCACACTGAACGATGAACAAGCTGGTTTTCGCGAGGGCTTTTCATGTACCGACCACATCCACACCCTCCGAATTATTATTGAACAATCCGCAGAGTGGAGATCGCCATTACATCTCATGTTCATCGATTTCGAGAAGGCGTTTGACAGCGTTGACCGGGAATACATCAGGAAGGCTTAACATAGGAGAGGTATACCAAATAAAATCATATCCATTATCAAGGAGTCCTATAGCGGAGCCCAATGTCACGTCTTACACAAGGGTAAGCTTTCAGATTCCTCCGAGGTACATAGCGGAGTGAGACAAGGCTGCAATTTGACACCTATACGAGTATTGTTTTTGATTGCCATTAACGACGTACTCTGCAGTGCGCTTCGTGAACACCAGAGCAAAGGTATCAGATGGAACCTGTTTGAATACCTTCAACACCTGGATTGCGCTGACGATATTTGTCTTCTCTCAAATATATCGGATCATCTAATTCAAATGACGTATGCTCTGCATCGCGAAAGTGGCAATGCGGGGCTTAAAATCAATGCTGCCAAAACTAAGTACTTGAGCTTGGATCCAGGAAGACAGAGCGAAATTTGTGTTTCGGGGCAGACGGTGGAAAAAGTGGACAATTTTAGCTACCTCGGAAGCGTAGTTACAGCAGATGGTGGAGCGGATGCTGATATACAGTCTCGCATCAATAAGGCTCGAGCAGCTTTTTTCAGTTCGACTCCTTTCTACCAAACTCAGGATCTTCGAAACCAATGTAAAATCTGTGCTTCTTTATGGCTGTTCAAATTGGAAGGTGACCAGGGCGATAACAACTAGATTGCAAACTTTCGTGAACCAGTGTCTACGGCGCATCCTACACATACGCTGGCCGGAGGTCATTTCTAACGACGACCTCCTGTTCATTACTGACCAGGACAGGATAGACACCTCCATAAAAAGGCGAAAGTGGCAATGGACAGGTCACACACTTCCAAAGCGGCCAAAAATTGCTAAACAGGCCCTCGATTGGAACCCACAGGGAATCGATGCAAGTCGACGCGTTGGACAACCTAGAAACACATAGAGAAGATCAGTTGAGGTCGAGGGTAAGTCATTGGGCAAATCGTGGAGACAGTTGAAGGCGATGGCGGCGAACAGGACGAGGTGGAAAGTCGGCGTGGTTAATGCCCTATGCCCCACAAGGGGTTGACAGGATTCAGAGAGAGAGAGAGAACAGTATCTTTGTAATGTCTAATCTTTGCTAATATTGTATAGTATTCACAGAGATATGTATGTAGAAGGAGATGAAACCACTATTTACTGTACACTAAATTCTAGACGTAATTCCACCACATACGAATTAGTAAAAATTAAACAGAGCGACACACGCCTTCCACTGTCCACAACACCCGCGCAGTCCATATCAAACTCGTACTACCCCCCCCCCCCCCCCCCATATTTCCCCTTGGTGGACAATAATATTTCACTTTGTCTCTCTGCCGCGGAGCACCCGCCCGGTCCATGCAGAAGCACATGAGATGTCAAACATCACATCCCCCTTCCTACTACCTCCCTTGTATGAAATTGCTTCGTTTCTCTCGCTCTTTTTCATTTCCTTCTATTATAATTCTCTCTTCTGTGATAGAGTTGTATTTGTTTAGAGATCATAGTCTAGGAATACGAGCCAGAAGTTTTCTCCAGTCAATTTCCCCTGTTAAAATCTATAGGTACAAGATGCTGCGACTCTCTTTTCCATCTCAATTAGTTCACTCGTAGGAATGCGGCCATTTACTTCAATAAGACAGTACACACGAAGTCCAGGCTTCGTGTGAAATCCAATTATTTATACTTCTAATTTAACAGTATCAACTTACAGAATCATTCTATTTATTATTATAAATCTGCACACCATGCCGCCACTACTCGTAATACATCACTATACAATGTTCTCCATTCTACATTGTGACCGGAAATTGTCCGGATACACATTCAAGCCTTTTCAAAATTCCGGAAAAGAACTTGTGGAAAACATTATAAAACGTGTACTACAATACAATATTTAATTAGTAATTGTACCTCTCCCTCTCTCTCTTATTCGAACAAAATATATTTATACCGTATAAGTGGAAAGGTTCCTGTTATGTTAACCTCTTCAACAAGTTTTCCGCTCGTTTGCGGTGTTCGGCATAATGACGTTAATTGGGGCAAAAACAAGCGCCCATTTTTTTTTTTCGTTTTGTTGTCCTGCCATGATTTCCGGCAGCATGAAAATGGCAGGAATGAAACTACGGCTACGTGGGGCTGTATGATATCGTATATGTACATACTAATATCCCAGTCGGACATTTGTCTCCGATCCCAGTGGAATCACAAAGTCTTCGATTCCTTGCCGATTCCATTCATCGGTTTGTCTCCGAAGCTGGACAAATTCAAATGTTTTCAATTATGTATCGAGTTAGCCTGAAATTTGAATTGATTTGAAAGTATCTGGCATTTGGCTACGCATGTTGTCATACACTTATATGAAATATGGAATACGGAATATGTTTTTTTTTCTGTAAGTCTTGAATACAATCCGCCGTTAAATTAAAAGGGCCGTGAAATCAATACAAAAAGATTTCACGACACTTTCAGTTTCTGGACGAATTGTAAAATATTTATCAGGCTTAAATAGATTCAACCCATTTATACAGTCATCGATCCGAATCGATCTCAGTGCCGATTCCTCGTTGGCTACAGTCATCGGTCCGGAATCGATTCCAGTCATCGATCCGGATTCGATTCCACATTGGCTACAGTCATCGATCCCAATTCGACCCCAGTATCGATTCTACGTCGACTCCAGTCATCGATTCTCCATCGGCTACCGTCATCGATTCCGGATCGATTCCTGTCCTCATTTTCGGTATCGCAAAAGCGGCCATGCCCATACAAATATCTCCGACGTGTCTCCGATAAAGTCATCGATTCCTTAGTAGACAGTCATCGATCCAGGAACGGTCCAGTATCGATTCTTGTCCGACTGGGATCTGAACTTTGTCGAGAGGAGCGAGAGAGAGAGCTTTAAATTAAATAACTAAAAAGATACTTTCGTGTGTACGTTCGAAAATTATACTGCGGGATACCGCAAATGAGAATGGAAAGTTTGGGATTTGTTAAATCGGAAGTGCCGAGAATTTTAGATTTTTCTAAATATAACAATTAATGAAACTTTAGATGTTGCATTTGATGAGGAATTTCGAGCAGTTACAGCTGCAAGCCTTTAAAAAAATAAATAAAATACTTCCGTCAACCCCAAAACTAAGCAGGCGAAATGTATGGGTCCCAGGTGATCGCAACAAAGAATTGTATTATACTCGCACACTGCGCATCATCAGGTTAGCACACCCCCTCGCGTAAGTGGTTTCGGCTCAATTCCAGCCAAACTAAAAGAGCTAAAATTATAAAATTATTGTTGGTTATGGCCGATTCAATGCTCAGTTAAATAAAAAGTATTGTTTCTCCATTTTTTAATATTTTTTTATAATTTTTTTCAAAAAGTAACACAAAAAATAAGAATTAAATTTTGGTCATCAGGTTAGCACACTCCCCTTTTTCATTTTTGTTAAGCTTTTAAGAATTTCTGAACTTATGCATTTGTAGGAGACCATTATTGATTTTTTGAATTTGAAATGACGGTTGTGTAAGATGTCTTATGTTGTAATGACTGTTGGGTTGGATGTCATATATTGTCATTGGAATGTGGTGAATAAAGCATTCGTGTATTGTTTGTCGCGAAGAGCAGTCGCGTTTCATTACGTACGTTTCTGATTTTCAGATATTCGGTTTACTACAGATTTTCAGAAGTGGGATACGGCCCGCATATTCGATCGATGATTTAGCGACCGATCATCGAGAAAATTCTGTTTGATCGCGCAAATTTGTACGGGCGTCGAACAAATTTAGTCGAATCGCGATTTTTGGTAAAACGTAGTTTCGAGTCGAACGTAAAATGTTTGTTCCGGTTGAATCATTGTCGTTACGTGTTTTGAAAATCGAATTGGCCAAGCGAGGCCTGCCGACGAAGGGTGCCAGAGCGTAGCTAATCCTGCGATTAAGTGGCGAGTGCGGCGATGAGATCGTGGAACGCGACGCAACGTGACGCGTCAAACGTTCCGATATACGACGACAACGATCAGTCAACGATGCGACCGCACGTGGAGGAAACGTAATCCGACGCATCCAGTGCATCGCGCGTAACTGATCGTGACGTGGAGAAGATATGCGAAGCGCTGAAGAACGATCCTGCTTACCGAATGCAAACGAGCGAAGCTGATGACGTTCCGTCGGCTCAGGCAACGAGCGCAGCGCAGCAGCGTGTTCATGTTGCGAGAAATGTTTCGAATTCGCTCGCATTGGTTGGAACCGGACCCAATGTACGTGAGGTGTGCGAATTATTGCCTGACTTCGAGCCGGCGCTTGATACGTCGTTGTCTGCCCGTCAGTTCGTACAGCGAGTAGATGTGCTTCGAGGTATTTACGGCTGGGAAGACAACACGGTATTGATAGCTGTCCCAGGCCGATTGAAGGGAGCAGCGAAGTTATGGTAAGACAGCCATACGATGGTGCACTCGACTTGGAATTCGTTCGCCGAAAAGTTGATTGCGGATTTTCCCAGCGGGGTTGATGAGGGCCAGGTACATATTCGCTTGTTGGAAAGTGACCGACGAACCAACGAGAATGTCGAGGCCTACTGTTATCGAATGTGTGCTATAGCGCGACGCGGCGGTGTAAGCGAGCGAGTCGTTGTCAAATATATCCAGCGAGGTCTACGACTTCCGGCACTACAAAACGCTACAGCGGGAATTAATTTTGCGATGGCAGCTGATTTCCTAACGTTCGCCAAGAGGTTCATCACAAATTACGTTTCACCGAAGCAGTATACAGTTCGCCCGAGCAACCCAACGGATGGCGCCACGAAAGCTAGCCATCAGAACCGAGTCTGCTACAACTGCGGTGAACCAGGTCACCTGTCGGCAAACTGCAGCAAAGCGCAGAAGAAGGCGAGGTGCGAGAAGTGCAACCGTACGAGTCACAAGACGGAGCACTACCCGAATGAGTGATACATCGAGGCGATTACCGTGTCACCCGAGACGTGTGAAGTCAGGAGAGGCCGAGCTGTAGGAGACCATTATTGATTTTTTGAATTTGAAATGACGGTTGTGTAAGATGTCATATGTTGTAATGACTGTTGGGTTGGATGTCATATGTTGTCATTGGAATGTGTTGAATAAAGCATTCGTGTATTGTTCGTCGAGAAGAGCAGTCGCGTTTCATTACGTACGTTTCTGATTTTCATATATTCGGTTTACTACACATTATAGTAATTTAAACATTTTTCAGTAAATTTAATAATGTGCGGATCCTCCCTTGCTGTGAATGACCTCATATATTCGATTGGGAAGCGACTCGTACAATTTTTCGTACAATTATTCAATACTATTGGGAGAATAAGGCGGCTACTGCACTAAACTGACATTTTGGCACTCAATCCATGACTTAACCACCCGGGCAGTGTCGATCAGAACATTGTCGTGTTGAAAATTCCATGGCAAACTATCAAACAAATTTTTAAGAAGGAAAAAGCAGTTTGGAGTACGTTTTTGAAAGTTTTTGCATTCATATTCGCTGTCAAAAACTGTAACTCACACGTACCATAGTGGCTGCTGGCTCCCCACACCAGCACACCCCTAGACGACTATGAATGCGATTCAACTGGTGTTCCTCCTTGCGAAGATCATGGGAGTAGTAGTTGTATCCGTCTGGACCTTCCAAATTGAATTTCTTTTCATCCGAAAAGACAACGCAGCGCCAATCAGAATTCTATGTCATGTGCGCTCGTGCAAAATTCAAACGCATTTCCTTTCAAGCCAGGTTAAGTGGGGGTTTTTTCTTCATTAAATGTGGAGCATTCCTTATCACTCTTTGAATAGTAGATAAGCTCGCTTTAACGCCAACATTTGCAATGATCTTTGCCGAAGAGTCATGAGAGTTCGATGCTTCCTTCAAAATTGCTCTCTTATCAGCATTGAGACAGACATGGCTAAATCGAATCAGGAGCTGAGCCTGATCATTTATATATATATGTACATTGCTATACCTCCGGAGCCTCCTTTAAGGTGTTACATATTTTCGTCGTGACAAAAACAATATATACCCTATACTATAAGTCTAGGGTATAAAAATGCAAATAATGTCCGTTATGTCTACCCATTGTGACTGCTAAAATCATTGTTCTTCTATGACATATATGTAGCCAAATTTACTTTCAGTCAACACCTGCTCAAATATTATTCATGCTAATATTATCATTCCCATATTCATATACGCTATGTGCATCCATAATTAATGGAGATAAAAAGATTAATAATTATTATTCAGTCACGTTCGGGTATAATTCCAGTTTGAATCAGAAGTTTTTGCTATTTTTAAAAGAGCAAACATTTTACTTTTTCATTATTTTGCAAACTTCTGCTGGTATAATTGAATACGGACTTCTAGGTTTGCCATTATATAGCATTAAGTACGTAAATTAATTAATTAAGTTTCCGGATCACATTAAAAATTTCCCGATGGAATTAAAAATTTCAGGAACGAATGAAATAAATAGTTTTCCGGATCGAATAAATCAGCCCTCCCAAAATCTTTGTGGCTGATAAGCTTCTGAGCGATGCCACGGTGGTGGCGTATACTACCGCCCTTGAGGAAAGACTATCACCTATGCTACACAACATCAGCAACACAGGCATCCATGGGTTCTGGGAAGAACTCAAGGGTACCATCGGGGATGTCGCAGAGAAGGATAGAAGGCCCGGCGAGCGCGAAATGACTGATTCGACGAAGAATGCAAAAATTCACTTGACGCGAAAAATGAGGCCTATACAGACAATGGATTCAACGAGGAACCAGAGCCAAAAGAGACCGAGACAATTGGAGGACAACGATCCAGGCGGCCAATGCCCGACGTCAGGCTGTCGCGCCACTGTGATGATGAAATGCGTTGTTACAACATAAACAGCTCTATGTGTCACTACGATACTAATCTAGAGCTCGGAGTTCAAATCTCGGCGAGAACAAAAATTGCCTGTGGGTACTAATAGAACTGTCACAGTGCTCCGAGCTTGTCAGTATAAAGACTGCGCGGATAGGAGGTGCATGCTAGCCACTGCACTTCCGAAAAGTAGATATGCTATCGAAATGTCAACAAGGCATAAAAATGCTAGAGATGTTGACGCTCCCATGCCCGTGGAGGGGTCAAGGCAATTAACAACAACATCACTTCAATCGCTGCTCTTATCGTTTGCCGAAGATCCAACATAAACGTGCCCTCAGTCATGGCAGCCAACTTACCTAACCTAACATAACCTTTCTCAAGGCCTTGCTACATTATTTGCACTGTTGTATCAGTTATTTATTTTATTTTAATTTTTTTTATATTTGTCTCGAAAATGTATGAGCTTGACTTATTAAATAAATAAATTATTGCTGTTCTTGTATGAATGGCGATTTACATATACGAATATATCCCCTGACCAATGCAGCCACTGGTAAAAGGTCTATTTATATTCAGTAAACTACACCCGGGTCTTTTCTTTTCTGTAAATGTGTCGAACGACACATTTCAAATTTCAGAAAATCCAATTTAATCCATCGTGCTAAGATACTCGTATGAACCATAATTTTTGTTGACCTTATTCTTTCATCCAACTTCATGCAAAGCAGCTTAAGCGGGTCACAAATGCTCAGCTTGACTGTGCAGTTTTCTATGCTGAGAAAAAAAACCTCAGTAGAAAGCATGGTTTGTGATTAAAACTGTGGTGTTTTAATAGATTTCGTTTCTAGTTTCGTTGGAGGATCTAGACAACGCGTGACTGGAAAAGTCAACTTCAGCGAAAACGTGGAGCATGAAGATCTTCTATATCAAAAGACAGTCAGCCAGGAAATGCTCTTCGAAAAAAAAAAAACTGTACAAGCCGGAAATTCGCTCCGAAACAAAAAAACGTTGCAGGCCAGGTGTCACCATATTCGTACATCTTTATAAACTCTCGGCTTAGGTTGCCTGCAAAGTGCGACCTAAAAAAGACATGAAATTTAGACGCCACATGCACACCAATCGGTTGATCTGTACAGTACGGAACTGCACAATTTTTCTCCGGATCGTTTGCGATAGTGATGCGGCCGACTGAACAGTCCGCCAAAACTGAACAATCTCGTAGGCCAGGCCAGGCTTTCCGGAGAAGATTAGCGGGACGCCAGTCCTACAAATCCTGATTGACGTCACACATAAAAATTAACCAGCTCAACTGGCCGTGTCTGGACCGCTTTACATTCTCCCCTATCTCATGGACACTAAAAAGGCAATTCGAAGCGTAACTTTCATTTCATTCAAATCCCTCTCACGGAAAAGACAACTGCATGACTTTTCAACTTCCATTTCGGCCAAGAATTTGCAAATTCATTCTAAAGACGCGCTATAACTCTTCAGAAGTCACTATAAGAAACGATTTGGAAAGGGAATAAAAATTCCTTTTAGCCACCAGCTATTATGTACTTCTTTCCTCTTATACAGGCATAATATTCACATTTGCTCTTGATTTAATATTGCAATTTTCATTTTCACACACAGTAAACCGAGGCTGGGAAAACGCCTCGGGTCTGTGAAATATTTTTCCATTTCCAAAGGAGCTGTGTCGCCGTGCTTCGTGTCGTGTCCTGGCAAAGCTGATTCTCCACAAAGCGCGAAGCGAAAGGGATAGAAGCTCTGCGGTGGATACTTACTGTGCAAGAGACCGACCGACATCGGGTAAACAATTGATGAAAATGTGTGAAGCGGCAAAACGAATGAAAATGAAAATTGCCGTAGTTTTTCCCGCGCCTCCGACCGTTCACATTGTTCAATATTCTACTACCCGGGCAAGATGCCTGGCGGGGTTTTCGTCCGCAAATGACTAAAAACAAAATAAAGAAAATAAATGGCTACATCCGAGGCAAATAAGGGTCGGTAAATGCTGGCCGTAAATTTTGCACTGGATTTTATAAATATATATTTTGTTTAGTTTTTATTTAAATTTTTTTTTGCCAAGCAAATTTACGGCTACTTTACATTGGGAGGATAATTTTTCTTGTCGTTTAGGTTCAACACAATGTGTTCTTTTTCGACTGGATCTGTTTCGTTTTTTTTTTACGATGCCTTTTTATATTTTTATAGCTTGGAAAATGAATAAACGAAGAAGAAGGATGGCCACTTTTGTTGTGTGTCAGATGTGAGAGAGGCTTTTCAAGAGGATGGAGTCTTGTTGGAGAAGACACCTTTTTAGGCGAGTCATATTGTTGAAAATGGATCGATGAATCGATGATGATGACATTAATTATAGTCTTCTGATTATATCTGAATGAATTTTAACAATGGGGATGGTATGATGGTTTACTTGTCTTTTGTGACAAAGTGGACATACATATGCAGTCTACGATAAGCCTCAAAAGGCTTATTCCGGCGCTCCGAAACACGGGGGTTTCTTATCTACTGCAAAACTAAAAATCGGATTTCATTGACTCACCCTGTATATGCCAGATGCGGAGACGCATCCAGATGCTACACGGCATAGCAGGGAAAGCAGCCTTGTAAACCTTGTAATAAACAATCTGTAATGAACCATATCCTGGTAGTGCTGCAGATCGAAGGCAGCAGCTTATGAGTAGTGATCTGTCGGTCGTATGAAACCAGAGGCCGAGGGTCCCATTACACACGGACCCCGATACGAACGCAAGGGTATCTGGGCCGTCCGTCAACCAATCCATCCTTATCACCCGATTTTTTTTTGTATTCCCCATTTTTGCCTCCCATGTTTGTGTTGTCTTCCCCAGGCCTATGAATTTTTGTTAATACGTAAGGGGCAGGGGCAAAAACCCCTCCCACGCCTCCCGAACTGAGCTACAGCAAGCATAGGCCGCTGCTTAGCTTGTTTAGAGGCCTTTCTCTTCGCCAGATGGCATGACCCGACCTTCTTCATCTTCGGACCCAACATCCATCCAGTCCATTACAGTGTCTGGACCAGGGTCTTCCAAGCCGTGATACATGGCATTGAGACCTGAACCAGGAACATTCTAGCTCAGCATCTTCATAGCATGCGCATTGCTATCTGCACAGATAGCCAGGCGCCTACCAAGTTTGTAAGCACTCCTCCAAAGAGCTGAGAAGTTTTCTTTTAAATCATACAGTATCTCGCGACCACCGACCAGATTACTCTTTATTGGGTCATCAGGACCTTGATGGATAAACTCGCTAGCGATGGCTTATCCTCACAATTCTGCGGGCCGGATCCATCCCAAATGTCGTTCAGGTTAACTGGTAACCTTATTGTATAATGATATTAAGTTTTAAAGCAATATTGTTACTTTAAATTTCTCCATTCGCTCGTATGCAAGTCGCACGTCAACCAATGTCACCCTTCTTATTCACCATAAAGAATCCATGTTCAACAGGCACTACAGGCTTATGCCATTTTTTTTTTGCAATTCCCAAACCCGAAAAGTGTATTCAGTGCTGGGACCGTATTGTTGCCTTTTTAACATTTGAAATGTACACCCTCACCTTTAATGCACTCCATCGTGACAGGGAAGCCTTCAAAAAAAATGCTGTCTTTTTATGCTTCGCTTGCTAGATTGTTTATATTTTTAGAACACTCGGTGTTGTCGTCGAGCGAATACATTCCGTAAACAATGGGGAGCCTCCTGTTTTCTATGACACGCCAACCGTCATCTTTCAATTTCGCCATGAAATGCACTCTCATGCATTTTTTTTTGCAGTCGTTATAGCTGCAGCAGCATAAATTAACGATGTTGGCTCGCGACCCCTATAACATGTATGTATGTATCCAACAATATTTCAATTGAAATTAAATGACATTGCATGCGTTGCATTCGCTCAATGCATCAAATGTCTTTGAGTTCGGTGTATGTTTCAGTTTGTGACAGTTTATATGGATATTAGATGGCTCAACAATTATCTTTGTTTCCAATGTTCAGTGCTTCTTCTCAGGAATGAATTAACATCAGAAGAAAAGGAAAGACTCTTCAATGGAGTTCAAAGTGCACCCTACTTCATGTACCTGAAGAGTGCTGAATTCGGCTGACGGACTAAACCTGGTGTAATCTTTGGCGTCTGATTCAAAGAGTTATTCATTCTTCCTGGTAGAAAGGGTGGCAAGGATTCATTGATATGCCAGTCTGCGCCAAGCGAAGCGTGGATAGGTTAATTTCTAACTAGTTTCACCATGCTATTCTACGAGAAAAAGTGACCCTTGAGGATCATTAAGGGAAAAGGTGAGAAATTTGTTGAATAGAATCTGAGCCGTCAAGAAGGGCAATTGGATCAGGACACAAATCATCACGTGGCAATTTCAGGGGCGAACTTTTTTTCAGGCGACAATGATACTCCACGAACTTGCGGTGTAATGGTCCGATTTCAAGAGGTCTGGAAAGCTCGTTAGGGGTGATACATTAACGAGTAAAACCGCGGTTTAGTTTCCTCTACGGTAAAGCACGCTAGTGCTAGTGGTACTAGCTCGCGGCTCGACATTTCTGCCTAAAATTTTAGATCAAACCGCGAGTAAAACGGACAGTGTATCACGTCTGCAAGCCAAGCTGACAGATTTCCAATTCGAACCGCTGATAGTGCCTTCTTCGGGTGGTAACCGGGACTCAGTTAACAAAGATTTGACGTGCATGCAATAAACGCAATATGCAGCGGCGGTTACTCAATTTTTTAACAGTGGGACACTAGATGGATTGAAGTTATAGTGAACCGCCGTAAAGTTCCGACGGAGACATGGTCGTTCAAACCGTCGCGAACAATTAAGTGTCAATACCTTCTCAGTTGTGGCAGAGTTTACTACGCGTTAGATAGCTTGTTGTTGCCAGTCCTCTCGCTCGACGTTACAAAACAGAAATTTCGGCCGATGAAGCCCCGAACCGTCCCTGAACTTAGCACGGGAGCCCCCTGTTGGCGTTGAGGCTCCGCGCTTCCTTCCCTAACCTTTGGTTGAGCCACGAAATTTTGCTCAAATCCCTTTTTGGACGTTAAGTACCGAGGCCCGGCCTGTATGCTCCACGCTAGAGCATCGAAGACAGATATCCTTTTTGGCAGCACCTAGCACTCGATCCCAGTTCCAGCCTGGAACTTGGAAGATTGGATTCCAATCGGATTCTATCTGTAGCGATCAGCTGTCAACGCCCGAGTTTCCGTAACTCAGCACCGTGGTGTTGGCATCGCTAGCAAGGAGCGTCTCGTGGAATTTCACCATCATCGCCAATTCCGAGTCAGTCGAGGTCCGCGTGTCATACAATCAACATGTATCTTTCATGTATCTTTTAACATCTTCCGAAATAAATGCGTAGTACAGTTTTAATAGTGCTGCTAATATTTTATTAACTACATATCTTCGGCGTTCCAACGTGGATTCGGCTGCTCGTCCACAGATGTCGCTCTAGCGCTAACGGTCACATGAGTATTCTGAATCAAATTCCCGCCATGCAAATACGCTTCGGCTGTAAATTCTTAACACTCATCCCGGACTGCGCGCTATAGGAAAATGGCAATCAAACTCCGGATGTATCACGTCGTACACTGATGGATCTAAAACTAAACAGGGAGTTGGTGCTAGCGTCTTTGGACCTACAACCAGAATTTCAGTCGCTACGGGTGCCTGGCCCAGCGTTTTTCAAGCCCAGAATTATGTCATAGAGGTCAGCGCCTGGATAATTTTGAAGAAGAAACTTACGAGGTGCTCACATTGCTATCTATCTGCACGGATAGGCAGGCAGCCATAAAGGCTCTGTCTTCACACAGGCTCTCTTCAAAGCTGGTGAAAGAATGTCGTTAACTTCTCCAACTTCTGGCGACCGACAATCATGTCAGGTCACTGTGCCATTGAGGGAAATAATCATCGGATGAACTTGGCAAGGGTCAACGTCTAACTTTATCGGACCGGAACCATATTGTGGTTTAGCTTTAGGCCTGTCTTCAGCTAAGGCAATAATTAAGGAATGGTCTGAAAGGCTACGACAGCACTTCTGGTATGACCTTCCAGGGCTACGGCAATCGAAGGAGATGATGAGACCGTTCGATTATGGGGATACTACCCACATTAGTAGAGCTAACTTGAGGCTACTTGTGGCCTACCTTTCGGGCCAGCACTGGGTCAGATATCATCTACATAAGATGGGTTTATCCAGAGAGAGGGAATGTCGTCGTTTCAAGTATGCTTTACCCCACATTTGTCGGCGGATGGAATCTTTCACACCCCTGTCCGAATCTAACATAATAGGTTTACAGAAAAATGCACTTTCAGGGAGAAAATTAAAATTGCTCGCTTCCCAAAAAATTTAAATTAAATACCCCAAGCCGATAACACCTCCGCCGTTTAAAGTTATTTTCGGTACTTAATCATGTTTCAGTAATAAAAAAAAAGTGCAAACATTGCCCATCATATATGTACGTACAAGTGACGATGGCAAGCAATTCGTTTAGCAAGCAACGTTGCAAGCATCAATTGCAGTCTGCAGGAATCTGAGCAATGTATGAGCAATTCGTGAATGTGTGCTACAAATACGTCTTTTGGTATGTCTGGTAGTTATAAAGTGTTTCACCCAAGCCATTTGGGACAGTAGTTTGGTTTGATTGTGGACATGGTACTAAAACGAACCCCGGGCAAACACAATATTCCTGGATGCTTCTCAGATCTATATATCCGGTGGTCACATCCTTCACTGACAGTTGGAATCTCAAATGGAATTCGTCTCACCCGGGGTGTCTTCGAGGCGACTAATGACAACGACGACGATGACGACGTGGTCATGCAACGAAGTCAAGTCAATAAATTCTCAAATTCTCAAGAGTCATGTGTTCAAATGCCTCCGGATGATTCCTTTTTCTGTGGAATTCCTAAATTTCAATTGAATGAAAGATATCGATGAGGAAAAGACAGTGCTTTGCCAATGTAAAAGAGTATTGAGCATTGACATGCAATCATTTGGAGAGTGGGTATGAACTAAGTGAATTTCAATGGAGAAATAATCAGTGAAGAAAACATTGACGTGACTGACGTGCTCGGGTTTAATTTAATTAATTCAAATAATGTTTACTGAATGGTAGTGAAATGGTAAGGGTAGTATAGACATTATTGCTTTTGTAGTCCATCTAGAAAAGCAGAGACACAACAAGGCGAACACATTTTATAGCCCGGAGTATCGCTTCCCGAGCTAACTTAAATTTCATAAATTTCGATCTGATGTACTTGCCTTCAATTTGTTCGATTTCATCAAATATCTAAGGCCGGATTTGTGTACTAACCTGAAAGAGTAAAGAAAAATACATTTTACTAATTTGTAACTTATATAGTATCACAGTAGTCATGTACGAGTAAATGAAATGAACAATATAAAGAGAGCTGAAGACCCTAATCCAATCTCAGCAAGACATTTGACTCCCGATCCCTAAAGAGGTTGAAAAATCTTCCACCCTAAGGCTATTCCATTTATGGATTTATTAATATCCCCAAGGGTTAGAAAAAAGTAAAATATTTTGGACTAAATGATGAGAAAGCAATCGAATTGCCTAATGTGAGCCCTTTTTTCCTTGAAATAAAACGATTCGGCATTCGATTTCATTTTGTTCATCTTTTAGTCCCGGACCATACAAATGTAAAAAACAAATTAATAAAACAAAATTTCTCAATCTGTCGCAAAAGAAGCATTGAAAAAAAAAAACACAGTAAAGATTTCTTACATTTGTCTTAAGTCTATGATTTTGCATTACTTTTGATCATGCTCAGAGAACGTTGAGTATTTCTTAAACTTGTAGTATCTTAACTTAAAAATATCTCTTACCGAAGAATAAGTTAAGGATTTTTTTGTATGCAAAATAAACTCTAATTTATCTTATCTTTATCTTTGTTTAAGATTATTGAAAAAGTTGATACATAATGGCTGAATACGCTCAGCGTGTGAGTCTCTAAGCATCACATCAAATAATACAATGAAATTAAAAATGGATAGCCCCAAATGGTTACCGAAAAATGATGGATGAAAAATGAGATGGCTCCGGTACGGTCCACAGAGGTAAAAATAGTGAGAAACGAAAAATCAAACGGTGCATTTTCGGTCAGGATGCGGTCCGACCAGTAAATTGAAAATGGATAACAGTGCAGTCCGGCTGGTGAGTAGAAAATAGAATGACCCGGTAAGGTCCGGATGATAAGTAGAGAATGTAATGATTGAGATGGGATCTGGAAATACGGTGGTCCCGGTGCCGTCCCTAATAAATAAATAACTGGCGCAACAGTCCAATCTGTACTATGGCCTCGAGATGAGTAAGCATAATCTCATTTTTTAGATCGTGGCAGTGTTTTTTCTGCAGAGTTGTGTGATCAGCACACGCTCAACCGAGTTATTTACCCCATAAATGGTAACTCACTTAACAGCTGAGTTGGCTCATAGTCCTACACGTAAATCCCCCTCTTTATCAAAGACTACTGCATTCAGTAGGAATCGAAGTGGGGCCAGTGCATAGAAGGGGAACGTGCTAACCGTTGCGCCATCCGAACTACGACTGCTACCCAAATCTCTAGCGCCAGATTAATTTTAAGTGAATGCTTTAAAGCATATTTACGTTTTGATGTTTTAGTATCTGCGTAAAAATAAACTTAACTTTTCCTGAAGCACTGAAAATATCACTAATCTAATAAAATAAAAAATAATGAAAGTTAACGACAAGGAAATAAATTTCCAACTCATTTAATCATCGCTTAATCAATAAATGTAATTACCTTTCTTCGCCGAAGGGCAAAAAGGTTCTTTTCTCGTTTCACGCCATCAGTCTTTATAATAATATTAAAACAACGAACGACACAAGAACGAGTATAAGTGCAGAATATTTCAATTTAAATCTGTTTGAAAGGAGTGGACGAAACAGTCACAAATTACGGAATGTTTAGACAATTCAGGTTCTTTTCAATTTCACTGAAATATTAGCATATTTTCCAATAGTCGAAAACAAGATTTTCCTAATGAATTGCTCGTAGATAGTACTTTTAAATGAGCCCATTCAATGAATGTCCGAAGAAAAACGAGGGCATTTATCAGAAGTGGAAAATTTCGCTATTCACAAAATTGGTACTTACTTGAAGAGTCAGCAAATTGAGAAGAGAGCGAGACAGAAAAAAAACATACGTTAAATTGAAGTCCTAGAATTTTGGCAGATGTTCAACAATTTCAGGAAAGTTGCAATAATAATTATTGCTGTGAAGGTACTGTTGGAATTCGGATTTCACAGACACACATCCTTCTTGCATTGAAGGGGTTTGGCAGCTCTTAGCCGTTGTAAAAACGGGTCGCTCCGGTGCGTAGAACCGGCTGGCGCAGGAACGATTGTCGTTACCGCCTCATGGTGGTGTATGGAGTCCTGATAGATAGATGTTGAAAAGCGTGGGTGAGAGGACTTCCTACGGAACACCCTGTCTAATCCTCCTTAGTTTTCATTTCTCGTCCCGGAACTCCGTGAATAATTGACGACCAGCCCAATAGTTAGCGATCCATTTTGAACAGTAGCAACGAGTAGCCTAGTGGCAACAGGTGAAAGTAGAGAAATAGGGCGATATGATTCACCAGCTGTTGCTCTCTTCCCAGATTTTAGTGTGAGGGCGACCGGTAGCGCAGTCTCATGTTTGACTACGCGTTTCGGGTTCGAATCCCGTCCACGACAACGTTCGTGGCCATGGATGTGCAGGAGGTGCATGCTGGCAACTGCATTCTCTGAAACCAATTTATGCCAACGAAACCCTCGCAGTCTTCCATATGTCCGAAACGACTAGCGGCGAGAGTGAAAAATTGATAGTGGTCGTTAGGTACTCTATGCCTAGCACGTCCAGATTCTTTAGTATCCACATCGAGATGCCAACCGGTCCTAAAGGATTTTGAGCCTTTTGCTTTTTTGATGGTTGCCATAACTTGATCGAGAATAAATTAAAGTGTGGTCAATAGTAAGGTTGTCGATCCTACGACGTATTATGCGCTTGAGTTTGTCAGGAGGAAGATGATCGACAAACTGCTTGTTATAATTGGGTGGGGTCACGAACGGTTTTATTTTCAAATTCGACGTCAACATTCCCCTTGTTATTCGATGGATTGGTGTTGTTGTTGTTGACCAGAGCTTGGAAACACCGGATTTAAGGTTGCAGCTGCTAAGATGGGCACTCCATTCTGACCGTTTGTGTTCCGCTATCTGCATGTTGATCTGGATGTTCCGGTCTCTAATTCTTGGTTCGCTGGAGTCGTGGCTGCGAATGCGATCTGTCTTGTCGGCCAATCTGGCTGCTGATGTGGGGAAGTTAGACCTAAGCATTGGAATTCGTCAGCCGCTTTGATCAGTACTCGCCTGAAGGTTCATTCAGTAACACGCACTTTTGAAGGTGTCGGAAGGGCAGCAAAAGCTGCAATAGTGTGGCTTCTGTCCCAGTCAGTTTTATTAAAGTTCATGAAAGTAGACTGGAAGGCCTGTCGAGGCTGATGATGATCGGCAAATGGTCGGAAGACAGCGTGAGGACGGGTCCCCAATGAGTGTTGTTAATAAGGCCGGTACTAGCAATCGATATGTCTGGAGAGCTGGAACATGTACCGGCAATACGGATGGGAGCATCATCATTTTAAGGACAGAACTCGGATGGATCAATTAGTTCCGCTAGAGAGATTCCTCTGATGAGCGTTGAAATCTCCAAGCACTAGACGGTGTTAGCCAGTGAGTAACGAACTAATGTTGTCCTGATAGCATGAGGGACAGCTGGACACCGGTGGAATGTAGATGTTTGGGATTTCAATATCTACATTACCAGATTGTACGGCTATTGCTTGCAGCTCAAAGATATCGTCATCGGCCGCAGATAAAGCTAGTTCGCGGTATTGCACAGACTGACGTATTATGAGTGCGAGTTCGCCGCCGGTGTTGGTCACACGGTTCCTGCGAACAATGTTACAGCTGCCATGGCAATTGAGAGATGAGTTGGAGTTGCGTTTGGTCTCTTAAATGGCACCAATCATAATCCGATGTCTGTCCATAAATGCTTCGGCAATCTTTTGATGTAGTCCACTGCAGTTGAATTGAACTAGCGAGAGGATATTATAGTTTGCAACTACTGGTGCCGGAGTTAGGTTGTGCTGCATCGATACTGCTTGATGAGTGATGTTGTTCACCGGAGTTGTTGGGCACAACTACGCGCCCATCGTCGTAATCGCACCAGTACCTGGAACTGCTTAATTGGGCAGGTTTGACAACTGTTGTCCATTATTTCTACACCGCGCAGCTGTTAACGATGAATTCCACTGCCTATGATAAGTCAGTTCCGACCAGCTATGTATGTATTTTATATGGCACCATTCGTTGCATCAATTGCATCTTATAGAGGTGGAGTTTGGATGCAAGGTCTTGTTACATACGCAAAACGCAGCAGATTCATACATCCGTTGGACCAGGGTCGTTCTCAATGCCGGCACAAATGAGGAGTATTAAGAGCAGCTGCGCCGTTGAATGTTGCTCCCAGTAGACATGACAAGACTATGCTGGCATACATCTATATGTATGTATATACCTACACACACATGTAGTTTCCTTCTGGCATTGAAGGAGGTATGGCAACTCTTGGCCATTGGTATGGTAGAGTACCAAGGGATCGTTCCGGTACGTAGAGCCGGCAGCCGCAGGAACGGTTTTCGAGGTCGCTCCCGACACTTTCTAAGCTCAAGTTTAGCCTCATCATCGTGGGGTTGAATACGCGGGGAACAAATTATGTGTCTTAAGTAATCGACTGTCAAGTTGTGAGCGAAACGAACAACGCTTCTTCTTTCTTGCCCTTTCATACCACTCTGCGGCTTCGCGTTGCTCTGCCTGTGGTATTGGCACTTCGCCCATTCTGGCGGTATAATCTCAGCTTTCTTCTGCAGGCAGCACGGTCTTGGATCGTATCATCGCCAAGATTAACGCGTTGTTGTTGCTTTTTCATCTGATCGATCCAAGTGTGTTTCCGTCTGCCTCGGTGTTTGGGTCCAGCAAATGGAACATTCGTTGATAGTGCCTTCATGACAGGGTTCTCAGACGGACACCTTAGAACGTGGCAATACCAATCCATACGACGATCTTCGAGCTTTTGAGTGATCGGTTGCTCAACGAACAAGCTGCCTCGGATGTAGGTACTTTTGATATGATCCTTTTTGGTCACACCGGCTGACATCCGTAGCATTTTCATCTCGGTTGCAGTCATTTCGCTTTCATTTGTCTTGTACATAGTCCAGCATTCAGACGCATACATGAGTGCGGGACGTACGACCGTTTTGTACAACTTGCCCTTAAGCTTTCGTGGCATTTTCTTGTCGCAGAAAACTCCAGAGTTTTCTCGCCACTTCATCCAACCGACACTGATGCGATGTTTGATGTCGTCATCGCAGGTAGCTTCTTATTGTTTACCATCGAGCCCAGGTATTTGAACCTTGTACAGGACTTCAACTGCTCTCCTTTAATGTAGATATCTGGTATCGGTCTCTCTAGATCTGAGAAAGGACAGCAAAGATACTCAGTCTTTGATATGCTAATCCTCAGTCCATGATCCTCCAGTATCTTACACCACTTATTCAGTGCAGCCTGCAAAGCAACGATGTCTTTGCTACCCAGGACAATGTCATCGGCGAAGAGAAGGGATATTTCCAGGCCGTCAGAGATGAGTGTTAATAAATAGAACATGATGATGCGAAACGAACAACGCTAAAGAATACTAAATGAGAGAGCGAGCTCTCTCAGCTAGTGTACAAGATAATGATGACTGGCCTTCCTCATCTATACATTCACATGTCCATACCGATGTTTGTATAAGACATGTCCTCATTCCGACAAGTACAGTTCACGTACCATAAACTTGACTCAGTAACCTCATTACTTTCGCCCTCGATATATAAAACTATGTGGGTGAGTGATTCCCCCACATTCAGGTAGGAAGCAAAATCTGCATTTATGTTTGTGGTATTTTTCATTTTAATATCTATCTGCAGAGAGGGTAGGCATTCATTTCCAAGTAATGCTTTCACACTCAAAGCACTAAGGAATTGACAGTATGCTACAGGGAGCATCTTTATAATCAAGTCTATGACACAGTTGCCACTGTGAGATAGTCGAAGGATAATAATATTTTACATACTCGAAAATCGATCTTCAAGATGATTTACATTTGATGCACGGCGATGCTACATTTAGGTAAAGTCTAGAATGCATTCTCATTCTCTCGTCACCATTATTCGTCCTGTTGCCATACATCGAGATTTTCAGCCACCATCAGTGTATCCATCGCGGGACACCCCAACTGACTCGTATGATGTCCTCCTTCCTGTGAATCTGCAACGGACAGAGTTTGTTGAACCTAAATGGGACACATAAACCAGAAATTCTAGGCCAGCAAAGGAGATACTCGTACACACCAAACACTGCTTCCATTCCCGATATGTACAAGTGTGTGGGCATAAGCTATAAACTGTCTTAGAAAGATTCTTAGCAAAATTCTAGATTATGTAGTTGTGTCGTGTGCTGTTATACTGTGTCACAATCACAATGCTGCAGATGCTATTTAGCAAGTTGTTGTCAGTAAACATTGCCGACACAACATCAGGCCAGCTTGATTTGACGTTGTGTTGTTGTTCGATGGCCCCTCGTACTATGTAAACATAGCTATAGTGCGGATTCACATATGGTGTTCGGATTCGTCTCTCTCATATGTTTCCTTATCGTTTCTTCATAGCACGTTGGGTAAAAACTTCTGGCATGTCAATACCAAGAGTACATAAATATAATGCTGGGCTTGTTCAGTTGACTATCGGAATGTGTTATCTGGATACATGTAATGTGGTGTAATACTTACGTACAGTTTTACCAAGGAGCTATCACTATAGACAAACTATGATCTATGATGTAACGAGTTTAGTGGAGTACATACCATGTTATGTGTTGAGGTACTGCACTCTACTGATGATAGGGAGTTTAAATTTAGCATTTAATAAATCTGAACAAGCTGCCGCTGCTATCATGGAGCATTTGTGAATTTTTATGTATAGTTTTATGATAAACGATAAACTCATTATATCCCACACTACATGCTGCCGAAAATTGTATCAGTTATGTATATATTTTAAGGAAAGTAACAGCTTCTACCACAATTAGAGCATTCGTAGGCTTCAGATATGATGCCTTTCACTGTACATTTTCAAATCGATACGATGTCCTCCACTCACAATAAATTGAATCAGTAACATACAATACACCAAAAGCTAATTTCGATTAACAGCTAAATCTATTAATTAATTATTATTAATAAGGAATTATAAGCACCTAGAAATAGCAGATATACGTAGCTGCTAATTACACGATTAAATTTATATATGTACGTCACTCCTTGGCATATCCGTGTTGTGGGAGACTCAATTTGGAAAGCAGCACCAAAAACTATTTGAGACACCAAATACAGACCGAGGGGGGGGTCGAATTAAACGCGTTTGGCCTAAATCTCTATCTAATACTAAAAATACAAAGAAAAAAACGAACCGTGAGTGTGAGTGATGTCTACAATTGGAATCGACCTGCGAGGCACAGCTCAATAAGTCAAATGCTAGATAGTTGCGATTTCGATCCGAAAGCGGTAGCCTGTCTGAGTGCCAGAGCTTTGTATCTGCGCCCTAGAAAGTTGTCAAGACGAGATCCCATTAGTGCAGTGTAACGAAGAAGAAATAAAAACGAATGAAAATCTATGTGTTCGAGTAAGCTAGTCCCGTTATTGACCCAGAAACCGTTAGACCGTCTGAGTGTCAGTGGCCTTGATTCTGCATCCTTGAAAACGTTCCCATTAGTGCAAATGTCGAAATCCCATGAAATTTAAGTTTTACAAAGAGAAGCCCCTCATTTTTGTTCTCTTTTGTCGGCCATGGGAGCCTCAAGGTCGGTTAGGCTAATTTCAGTGAGTGAAGAAGACCGGGCTCCACCGGCAGCTAGGTCCCGGACCCGGAGCATAAAGATGGCACCTGCGCTGGCTGATGCCCCACTTTCTTTTTTTTTCTCTTTCCAAATCTTATCCCCATGTTGTTTTGTCTTTCCCTTTCCTTTTCTTTTGGCACGAGATCCCTTTAATATGTCATGGACAGGAGCAGTGAGCGGTAAATATCCCGCCAAAATATCCGAACCTGAGCTACCCAGCAAGACATTTGTCTCCGATACCCAGTGGAATCGAAAAGTCTTCGATCCATAGAGAATACCTATGGAGGAGCAATCCGCATATACTCAACACTAAACTACTTGAAGCAATTCCAGTCGTAAAAAGTAAACAGAGAGACACACGCCCTCCACTGCGCAACACCCGCGCAGTCTATATAAAAGCACAGGAAGCACGCAAGATGTCATCCCCTCTCCTACTTTTCCAGTTGGAACAATAACATTCCAGTCTGTCTCTCTGCCGCGGAACACCCGCTCGATCCATATAGAGCAAAAGAGATGCCAAATTTCCATCCCCCTTCCTACTTCCTCACTTGTGCCGAATTACTTCGTTTCTCTCGCTCTTTTTCATTTCCTCTTATACTCTCTCTTCAAAGCTTCGATCCTATAGCGGTTCCATTCATCGGTTTGTCTCCAAAGCTTGAAAAAAAAAAATCAAATGTCATCGCTTTGTCTCTGATGTGAAAGGAATCGACATGCCTTCGATCATACATCGATTCTTGTAATCAATTTGCCTGAAATTTGAATTCATTTTAAAGTATCTTTGGCGACACGTATTGTTATATCATCAAATACCGAATATGTTTGTTTTTGTTTTATTTTCTATAAGTCTGGTATACAGTCCGCCGTTAAATGAAAAGTGCCGTGAAATCCATAAAAAAACATTTTAAACCGGTTCAAAATGAATTTTTCCGTGAAAAGTTTCGCGTGAATTTTACACGAGATTTCACGACACTTTTTATCTGGACAAACTGTACACCACGCTTAAATGGATTCCACACATTGCCTACATTGTCGGTCCTAATCCGATCTCAGTGTCGACTCTACATTGACTACAGTCATCGAATCTACATCGACTACAGTCATCGATTTTCGATCGATTCCTGTCCTCATTTTCGGTATCGAAAAAGCGGCTAAGCCCATACAAATGTCTCCGACGTCTCATCGATATAGTTATCGATTCCTTAGTAGACAGTTTTCAATCTAAGATCGATCAAGTTTCGATTCTTGTCTGACTGGGTATCGTGCCATCGTTTAGCTCACTGAGGAACCATTTCTGAAAGCTGTCAACTTTAACAGCTGTCACTACCGGACTTGCACAGTCGCATGAGCTCCGTCCCCATTGACACCTTCGGGTGTCGGGTCCATCTTCCATTACAAACGAGGATCACCAAAAGTAAGCAAAAATTATCTCAAACTTCCGCTTGGAACTTGTTCTCGACCCACTTCCGTCGGTTGGTGGGTATAAAGTGGTGGCCGAAGCATGACTTGCCACAGCCTAATTAGCGGAGAAGCCACACCTCGTGAAAATCTGTTGTTTGATATTGATTGGAACTTCACTGGTTGCTAGAATGCCTAGATCTAACTTGAGGAGTTCAGGAAATAAAGCTCCTCCCCGATCCGCTCCCCGGACACATCCACTCGGTTGTCAAGAATGACCTGGTCCAATGCACGATGTCTGGTCCTCGTTCTAGCAAGGCCCGAGCATTCGTAAAGGAAGTGGGTGATGGTTTCTTTCTCATCTTTTCCGGATTATAGGGGATACCTAACCTGATTCCGTGATCCCCGATATGTCAATATCCCGTGATTATCGCGGCGTGAGCCTGGCGACATCTGTACACGCTAAGCTCAGGTGTTTTGCTTCTATCATAGGAGGGCCATATCTTCCTTGATACGGCGCAGGTTATCCGACTCCGTCATTTTTAATCTGCATCAAAACACTTTTCTCGGACTAACCGTGTTCTTCGCTGTGTAAGTAGTAATAGGCAAGAACATCTCCCGACTTTTTGTTAGTAGGCTGCTTAATGGGAGCAGGAGGTGCATGGTAGCAACGTGCTTCCATCGTCCGGAACTGGTTTATTCCAACAAAACGTTAGCTGACATTTCGATGGCATAAACCACATGGAATAGTTACGCGCTATACCCCACTAGAGGTTAGGGCAAATGAATAGCAGTTGGTAACACTCTCCTACCCCGCCCACACTACCGATAGCCGAGGAATAGATATCAAGCGCGCGTCGTCACACTCTGTCACTCGCTGAGAAGGTTTTAACACTTAGGTGTCCGGCATGGTCTGAACGACCGAAACCTCTGCCTCCGTCCTCACTCAAGGTCTCCCCAAAAGCAACAATTGTTGCATGTAGATAATAAACATCGTATCGAAACGAGCTAAGCCGAACCTGATTTATTGACTATGTACTTTAGTCTCAATTTCGTCACAATACCAATCCGCTGATGATTCCAAAAATGAAAAAAAAAAGATTATCTACCTGGAATTTTCCCGCCACCATAATTCAAATCTAAAACATACTTAGTTGTTTACAATCAAATCGATTGTTACTCTATAAAACGAACGTGTATCTCACTGGACTGAAAATGTGTGTCAATAAAGAGCTGATAACGCAAACAATAAAAGTCGCAAGCGAAAAAGCAACAAAACTATAATTATTAAATATTTGGATTATGGGCAGTAAATAAATACGCGAAAGCTGATATTTTGTTTACTACAAACTAACATGGTGACTTTGTTCTGTTTATATTCATACTCGTATATGGGCATAAAGTGTGTCATTAGCGTTTTGTAGTGTGTATCTACAGCACACTAAACGCGTACAGGCATGCATTTAAGTGGATCCAGTGTTTTGAAAATGATATGAATGATAATCGTTTTGGCGTTTATTGTTCATCACATTCTCCGTATACGGTTTCATTAATTTTGCGGAAATTCCAGCGGAATGGATTTTATTTGACCCCCATTATGATTGTCGTCGAGAGGTGGGCAATTTGATTATGCTGGATAGTGGTGTACTATAGGCTTGATTTTAATAAATGGTTTCATACTAAAAAATTGATTATTTGTTATTCTGATCGCTGTCACAAACAGGATGATAATTTTCCAGAAAATTTCATAGAGGATGTTGTGTGGTGGGTGTTATTGATGTGACAATTACTGGTAGATGACTCCGCCGAAGCCTGTGTTGTGAAAGGAAGAGGGAATTATAGCTGTAGTCTGAATGGCTGAGTTACACCTAAGCGGCTCAGACGATTAGGGTGGCATGAATCACGTAGTCAGACCTGCAACATAGTTGTGTGAACTCTGACAGCCACGTTATGAACCACCTGAAGCAGCTATTACCAAGGCCTCCACAGGGTTGATTGAACGACAAACCATCCTTGTAAAAACTACTCCACGTCAAAAAATCTGAAAAAAAAAACCCTCGGATGGGATGGATCAACAGCAACAACGCAAACGTTTAACAAATTATTCTTTCGGATGCTGGAATGAACGCTCCCTGAACAAACCGGGAGCCGGGAAGGCCCCCCTACAACAGGTCCAGAAATACCAACTGAGCATCACCGCAGTCCACGAAACCAATTGGCTAGGCAGCGAGATTAACGACAAGAAATCGCACACAATTTTCAAAAGCGGTAAACTATCTGGACACAAGGAGTTTGAGATTGCAGTGAAAACAAACACCTCAAATCACTCTCTCTCTCTCTCTCAATTGCCCTAACCCCTTGTGGGGCATAGTGCGTCAACTATTCCATGTGGTCCAGTTGACGTTTCGACAGCATAAACTGGTTTCGGAGAATGTAGTTGCCAGCATGCACCTCCTGCACATCCATGGCCACGAACGTCGTCGTGGACGGGATTCGAACCCGAAACGCCGGTAGCCAAATTTGAGACTGATGCCTCAACACACTGCGCTACCGGTCTCCTCAAACTTTGACTTCAAACCCATCAATGAAAGGTTGTGTGAGATCCGAATTAAGACTCGAATTTTCAACCTCTGGCTCATGAAGTGAAGGAAGAACCAGTGAAGCATGAGTTTTACAACCACCTGGAGGTCAACACCGGGCCTACTTTTTTCGACCTAGGTCCAGCACCCAGATCTAGATCTGGTAAGTACGATTTGAAAAATATCTAGGTCGCCAGGTAGGTCTGGGTAGATACGCAGGCTTTGAAAGAATAGAAGATCAGTGCCGGGTAGGTATTGTAAGACCAAGGTTAGTTATTTTCCGGTTGTCGATAAATTCAAAATTTCGAAAAATATGGGATTCAGATTACTCTTGTACGACCATGAAGAAAATATTCATTCCAAAAAATGTCCGACAGCACCATGCATCTGTTTGCCTAATGTACTTTCAAATTCTATCTTGATTATACATTAACCTTTATTTTATCCTGAAAGAAACCCAAACGAGCGTAATACAAAATGTTTTTCGAAATAAAGATTAGCCGTATTCGTATGCAGTAAGAAGCCTCTCTGGGGTCTTTTTCGACAAAGAAAAGGTCAAATGGGCCGTGGAGTCCTTTGAACCTTACAAAGCACCTGGCGCCGATGGCATATTTCCTGCTCTTCTGCAATGCAGCATTAGTTTCATTATCAATCCATTGATTGCCCTGTTCAGAGCTAGCTACACCTTCAGCTACATACCGCGTTTATGGAGAGCGATCAACGTGGTGTTCATTCCAAAAAACGGAAACAAGCCGGAAGAGCTACCTAAATCTTACAGACCGATAAGCCTTTCATCGTTTCTTTTAAAAACTATGGAGAGGTTTAAACTTCTGTTGTCGGTAGTTTTCCCGTTGAAACTTATTTTCATTAAAATTTTGGATCTGCATATTCGACAGAAAATGGAATGCACGTCACCCCTGCATCGTACCCAGTTCGCCTACGTAAAAGGTAAGTCGACAGTGGTTGCCTTACACAATCTCGTAGGAACGATTGAAAAAAACCCTCAATGACAAGGAAATTGCCTTGTGCGCCTTCATTGACATCGAGGGAGCTTTCGACAATACTGGCTACAGCTGCATATCTAGAGCACTTGAGCTCAGAGATATACCCACAGCCACTATTATGTGGATCGATGCCATGCTTCGCGGGCGCGAGATCTACTCAACGTTGAGTGGCACCTTCTCCTGTGTTAATGCTGTTAAAGGTTGTCCTCAGGGAGGAGTTCTTTCCCCACTTCTATGGCCACTAGTCGTAGACGAGTTACTAGCTAGGCTATGTGAGTATGGTTATCATGCTATTGGATATGCCGATGATATAACTATTATAATCAGAGGAAAGTTTGAAACGACCGTCACTGAGGTGATGGGTGCTGCACTTGACTTAGTCCTTCGTTGGTGCTCTGAAGGTGGCCTGAGTGTTAACCCTCAAAAGACCGTCTTGGTCCCATTCACACGGAGGAGAATTCTTAACTTAAGCTCGGTCAGTCTAGGCAGGACGGTACTTCAGTTCTCCACTGAAGTCAAGTGTCTGGGCATTACGTTGGACTGGAGGCTCAACTGGAGCAATCACGTCGAGACTGTCATTAATAAGGCCACTCGAATCATGTGGGCTTGCAGATCGCTCTTTGGTAAAACCTGGGGCCTCACCCCTAAAATGACTAAGTGGCTATATTTGATGCTGGTACGACCAGTCGTGACATATGCTGCGCTAGTATGGTGGCCCAAAACGCAGCAGCGTTGCACCATACAGTTGTGTACCAAACTACAACGTCTTGCATGCCTTGGTATGGCAGGATCCATCCGTACATGTCCGACATCGGCCATTGAGGCGATTGTTGGTCTTACTCCGCTGCATATTTTTATACAGGAATCTGCGGCTCTATGCGCTCTTCAAGTGCGTTTAACTTATGATGCTCATGTGTACAATCAGGGCCACATGAGCATCCTGGAGCGGATTCCGGGTTTGCAGATCTGTTCGAGATCAGATTACATGACTACGGAATTTTGCTTCGATAGAAAATTCTCGGTCTCAATTCCATGTCGCTCGGAATGGGATAGTGCCAACCTCTGTCCTGACCCTAGCTGTACCATGTGGTTTACGGATGGGTCAAAGACTGATCAGGGAGTTGGTGCTGGGGTCTTTGGACCGAGCACCAGGATTTCAATCGCCATGGGCGTCTGGCCCAGCATATTTCAAGCAGAGATCCATGCCATTGAGACCTGCGCCAGAGAAATTCTGCACAAGAAACTTAATGGCGCAAACATTGCTATCTGCACGGACAGCCAGGCAGCTATTAAGGCTCTTTCTTCATCCAAATTTTCTTCAAAATTAATGAAAGAGTGTTTTGATACCCTTCAGTGTCTCGGGTAACCCTATGTTGGGTACCAGGCCATCAGGGCATTCAAGGTAACGAAGCTGCGGATGAACTCGCTAGGCAGAGCTCATCTGTGGAATTTATCGGGCCTGATCCGTACTGTGGTCTGAGCTGGGCTACAACCAGACAGCTGGTTAAGCAATGGTCCGCAAATGAAAGGTTGCGTCACTGGAATGATCTCGCTGGTCTTCGTCAGTCGAAAGATCTTATAAACCCATACGGTATCAAAGAAACTAGCCGCCTGGGCAGAGCGGACCTGAGGTTAATCGTTGGTTACCTCACGGGACACCACTGGGTAAGATATCACCTCAACAAAATGGGTCTGGCTACTGAAACGGAATGCAGACTTTGCCTGGAGGACACTGAGTCAACCAAACACCTTCTCTGCGTATGCCCGGCGGTTGCTCGTTCGAGGTTCTTGTTTCTTGGAGATTCCATCGTGAGCTCCGCGGTCGTTAAGAGCGCTCCTACAAAGGACCTACTGGCCTTCATCAGGCTGATTGAGAGTCTTTTGGATTAGTTTAAGGTTATAAGGCACAATAGATCTCATGGTCGCAGTGCCCACCTTTGGGTACCTTAGCCTGTCCTTATTTATTATTATTATTATTATGCAGTATAAACCTTGTCGTAAGCTCAATATGATTTCCGCACGGACGCAATCATAAAGAAACCTGGAAATCTCCAGATACAGGCACCGTCAACCAAACTAACCGCGTGCTCATATGAAAGAGATGGGCTCCAAGTGTGGTGGATGTGTGATCATGCCGGCGTGTAGAAGCAGCTTCTTAGTGCCGACTGAGATCGGTCGAATTGGAAGCGATATTTTCTCTGTACGAATACTGTAATACTGTGAAAGGATGCATGGTAAAGAGTTACATGATCTCGAAATTGGCCCTCATCTCATAGACTGCACGGAATGGGGTAAAATGGCTATCCAACAATCCAGGATATTAGTCGCTATGGGTGCCTGATCCAGCGATTTTCCAGCCATGCCATTGAGGTCTGTGCATGAATGAATCGCAAAGAGACTTCGCAGCGCAGTGCTATCTGAACAGATATCCAGGCAGCCAAAAAAGCAGGTCGTAAATAATAAAAGTCTTGTGAAACCGTCCTGGCAATCAACAACTGAATCTTTCAGACTACAGTGGCATTGAGTTAAACGAGGCTATGAATGAACTTGATAGACCAGGCTCATTCTCAATCTCGTGTCGGAACCTTACCGTCGTATATGTCTGACTTCATACATAGAACATTTTGTAAGCAAATGGTCTGAAGGGAAACAACAGTACTGTTTGTTAATTGCCTTGACCTCTCCAGTGACATAGGCACGTTAACATGCTAGCTATGCCTTGTTGACGTTCCGATAGCATATTTTCGGATGGTGCAGTTGCTAACATACACCTTCTACTCGAGCCGTCTTTTACTGACAAGCTTGGAACGCTGTGGGAGTTCTAGTAGTACCCACAGGTAGTTTTTGACACGTCTCATATACGAGTATTCATATGATGGACTGATGATCCATACTGTGCGTTTGTGCGTTAGTCCGAGCACTTCCCGTGGCGTGATCTTAACCAAACTCGGTATGTAGATTCCTTGTGTGACCATGATCTCGGAATGGTGGCAGCAAATTTGGCCAACGACTGGACTTACGGTAGGTTCGGCTGTGTTCAAACCAAAATTGCTCACATAAGCCTTTTAAAAAATCACTCTTCCAGACTTTTCCCGTGGTCCGATTTCAACAAAACTTGACAAGTAGCTTCTCTGGGTTAATATAAATAACACAGTCATATTTTCATCCTGCTGCAGGAATACGTCAGAATAAAAGGACCTTCTTGACATTAAAGTTATATTTAGACATACAAGATGGATATCATGTGACACGGTTTGTTGAGGCGAATACACAAGACTACTGTTAAAGTCATTTTGAATTCTTTGGTAAGGAAAAAGGACATTCTGGTGAATTAGCGTTGATAGAATTTTGAGTCATTTGGTAAGGAAAAAGGACGTTCCTGACAATGAATGGTTATATGGTACCATATAACTGGGGGTGTTGAGGCGAATGCACTAAGGCATTTCGAGTCCTTTGGTGACGAAAAAGAACATACTTGGCAGTGAAGTGATATGATGGGTATCATATGACTGGGAGTCATGGGGCGACTGCAGTAGATTACCGTTGATGGTATTTTAAGTCTTTTGGTCAGGAAAGGAAAGGACAGTCTTGCATTCACCTGAATGTGCCGATAAAGAAAACATTTTTCAAAAGAAATCGCAGACAAATTAAAAGTAAATGGATCAAAGTTAAAATGTATTTGCACAGGACGGGCATAAAGTGCTGATTAACATCACCACTCTTTTTATGTCACTATTAACGCGCCGGGAATTAAGTTCCTGCTTCTCTAGATTGCGACCGAGACCTCATGGCTACTGAGCGCGTCTACGGCAGTACTACTAGGGAACATTTCTGGCCAGGAAAGTGACAAGCAAAGGAGCCTCTTAGATCCTTCAACTATGGAGCCATACTATGAGCTTCCCAGATTAATTTTTTGTTGTTATTTATCTTGCCAAAACCACAAATCTGCCATTCAAAGTGCTCTCTAAATGTCAATTTGTCGTCGACCCAGTAGCAATGTCCTCCTACACCGCCCCTCCAAATTACAAATTCTATTTAAAAAAAGATTATATTATTCCAAACAGACTCTCGCTCCAGGATTTTTAAATTTAATCCTAGCTGAATATTTGATCTACGACGTCCTATCATACACACATAAACGCATGTATGTAGTATGTATTATATCTATACGTTGCGGGCAGTACACTTTGCAACATTTTACATTCTACGTGCCCAACATGCCAACGAGAATTCATAGTTTTTATTACTAAAGTGTCATGGGTGCGTATGCGTACAACGCTAATTTATTCTAAGTGAATCGCTAGTTGTATCGTAACGATATGCACAAAGTTATTTGATATTCCGGTCACAAAGAGTCTACCCGCACATTAGTATTTATAGAAATCTCTCTCTGAAATTCAAATTTCACATGAGTCCTGGTGGCAGCTCTGTTTTCGTTGTCAATATAAAGAACAGAACAAAAAATAATCATGCTGCAGAAAAATGTTGCGAATGCAAAGTCGAATAACGTGTGATGATTGTCGTTTTTTTTTAATTTTATCAAATACATGTATCTACTATGTGCAGATGAGTAGATTGCATTGCGAATAAATCGCGGGATCAGTGGCGGATGCCCGTGATTTCAATTACATCCAGTCAATTTTTCAAATTCAGTCAAATTCAAAAAGCGACGGTGAGCTCAAACGTTTTAGCATACGAATATGTATTAAAGAATTTTGTGCTTTTGCTTTATAGCCTACACTCACTAGACACTGTCCTCTGCCTCTGGGTGCGCAAAATCCTAACACGGTTCTGCGTCACACCGCCAAAACCTGCTGACGGTATTGAAACACGGTCCTACATTTGAACCTTATAGAACCAAGAAGCTGGTTCATGCTATGCTCCGAGCCCAAGGAACGACCGTTTTAGTTAGGTGTTCCCGGAGCGATTACTGCGTTCATCGCTCAGCGATCATCGTTAAGCTTTTTTTAAGCTACTCGTTGCTAACGTAAGAGTTCAGATATGGGTTGTTCGATCGTCTTAGATTTTTCAGAGTGTCAACATATGGCTGTTGAATACCCATTGTAAGTGGTAAATTTTATGAAAAGTTTCAACATGTCGATATGTTTGAAGGTCATACGGGAACAAGGATGTGCCACCGCGTGAGAAATTCGAACACAGGGAAAAATAGGACTGTTTGCCATTACGGCAGATAGTTGCATCAAGTGTGAAACACTTAGGATACATGTGTTCCGGATATTAAGATATGTGGGCAAGAAACCACGCATGGTAGCTGAGAATGACTAGCGAATATTCAGTGTCAGTCAGTCTCAAGACGATCGTAGTGGAGCTGTGGAGTGTGGTAACTTGTGCGATGCCACTTAGTTTGTGAATTTGGAATTCTTTGATTTTGACAAGGTCATTAGATCACTGAGCTTTGGTGGCGTTTTTTATATATTCCTGGAAAGGAGGATAGGCGGTACTGGTGCGCGTTGGTAAGCAATCCGGGGCAGTTTGAGATCTGTCGTTTCAGTGTGCAGGTTTCAATGAATCGCAATATCGAGTCCTAGCTAGGTCCTCAAGTTGCACTCCTGGTGTGCTGTAGTGGGCGATTCGAGGGCAGTTGGAGAACTGTCGTTTCCGTGTGTAGGCTTCCTCAAATCGCAGTACCGAGCTCAGGAAGATAGATTGTTCAAGTCCTCAAGTCGCGGTGCTGGTGTACAGTGGTAGGCAATCCGGGGGCAGTTGGACGACTGTCATTTCCGTGCACAGGCTACACCAAATCGCCCAACCAGTCATGACAACAATTGAATCAAATATCAAGTTTTGGCTGCATCAATTGAGAACGGATGCACTGTGAGCAGGATGAGCCCAATCAGACAAATTTTAGCCAACTGAGAAAGTAGAGGGACGTATAATCAAAATTAACGAGCCTCCCACGTGTTCAGTTGTACTAAAAAACACAAAGCTAACAAGTTATTTTAGTGTCTTTCCAGAGACACTCAACAGCAGCTGAACGTGAACGTGAACAAGTCACCGATAAAATTTGGCGCCTCAGATATCGAATTCATGCCCATATTTCAGCGAGCGATTGCAATCAGAGCCGCCTTGAACAGTCGCTCCCTGGAACGGCAAATATAATCGCAGTTGCTACCGTACATGTTGCGAAGGTCCTGCTTAGATTATTGGCTATACATTTTCCCCAAGTTGACAAGAAGAAGGATATTTTAGATGGAAACTATTGCTGAGTATTGCACATATTGTATGTAAATAAATGTTCTCCATCTTGGGCCGTGGTGTCCCATTAGTGTTCGAAGGTATCGGTCTTAGGGGCTACCTTCTGTCTGGGTGCCTAGGTGATCATTCGAACGATCGTCGCTTTGACAGCTGAGCGATGATCGTGGAGCGATTATAGCGATGATCGTGGAGCGATTATAGCAATAATCGCTGCAAACTACACGTATCTTGACATATCGGCGTTTAAGCATTACTCTCGGGTTATCATCGCTAAGCTGTCAAAGTGACGATCGTTCGAAAGATCACCTAGGCATCCAGACAGAAGGCAGCCCCTAAGACCGATACCTTCGAACACTATTGGGACACCACGGCCTAGGATGGAGAACGTTTATTTACATACAATATCCCCCGCCGAGAGCCATCTAGAGAAGAAGATACCAACTTTGTTGATTATTAAAAGTAAAGTATTCCCCTTTTTGTTCCGATTCGGAGCATGGGTATGAAACGCTTCATTTTCGAGATCGCTTTTACTGGAAAATATTAACTGGTGGGTGATATGGGTCAGTATAAGGCACGTCCCGCCTTAACACTATTTACAATATTTCTATCAAATCAATGTACTCATTCGCAGATGAGTCGACTGAAAGCCCGACAAGAACAACAACTATTGGAATATGTTCGTGGCAGGAAGCGAACCTGTGACCTCTCGCTTGGTAAATCGACGCTCTAGCCATAGAGCTACCACAACCGTTTGTTGGCAATTCCCAAGTAAAAAAAGCCATAGTATTACTTAAGGCCGTCAAAGACGGTCCGGAATTCCTCTTCAGAAAAATGTATCAGGCCTGATCTTAAGGTATTCCGGACAGTGTATGTCGAAATTGGCCGGTTCAGTCAGCCGGGTGCAAAATCAAACGGAAAACATTCCTCTGCGGAAAAACTGATCAGGCGTGGCCTTGAGGGATTCCAGATCGTTTATATAGAAATTGGCCGGTTCAGGCGGCCTCCAGCCGGCCTGTTCAATCTTTAGCCACAAGCTTCAATTCTGACAAGTTTATATTAAAAAACTGTGCTCTTTTTGTAACCACACTTTGGACCAACATTTACGAACATTTCTTTCTTTTCCATTTTTCATGCACTTACATACGTGCTACTATGAAACCGACTAGAGCCAACACTTCGTATGTATCTCCCATTTTCAAGTAAACCTCACCTTTCAGTATTCTGAATCTCTGACGAAAAGACCGATTATCAATTGTGCATCCGGCCCCCTGCAGGCCGCATGAACCGTCCGTCCGTCCGGAAGGCCGGGACTGACCAGGTTTCCCGGAGAGAAATCCCGAATCGTCTATGACGGGCAATGCGCACCACACCAACGCGAGCAATGGAGGCATTGCTGGGACTGCCGCCGTTGGACTTATTTATAAAGAAAACGGCGGCGCTTTCGGCAATACGCATGGAAAGGGATGCCATGTGGCATCGCTTTGGAACTAGCAGCGGTCATAAGAGCATCCTAGACATTATTCATGATGAGGTCAGGGAGACTCTAATGCCGGTAGAAGGCATGAGTAGACGTAGGGTAGTTGAAAGACTACACAAGACTCACATTGCAGATGGAAACATACATAATGAGTGTATGTACAATGACATCAGCATTTTTACTGATGGCTCTTTAATGGACGGTAAAGCGGGGGCGGGGGTTTGCTCTGAAGAGCTAAACCTAGCATGTGCGCTTAGTCTAGGAGAGTATGTGTCCGTATACCAGGCAGAGATGCTTGGCTTGTTGCATGCGTTGGACCACTTGCTTGAAGGTCAGGTGCGGGGGAAGAAAATTCTTATTGCACTGGACAACCAATCGGTGATCAGACGCATGCAGCAGACGAACATAGACTCTAAACTGGTACTAGAGTGTGTCCGGAAGCTCAACACGTGTGCCTCAGAAAATGAGGTTACGCTGATGTGGGTAAAAGGACACATAGGTACAACAGGAAATGAGGCGGCGGATGCCCTAGCAAAACAGGGATCTGCGGCAACTTTCATTGGCCCAGAACCCAGAGTTGCTCTGGGGAACGGCATGATTGGAGCGAAGGTTGGGAAGTGGATGGACTGCATGCATCAACAAAGATGGCAGGAGCTAGTCACTTGCAAACAAGCTCGGAATGCAATGACCAGCCCTTTAGGCAGGGAAGCGAGAAAGGTACTTAGTTATAAACGGAGTACCCTAAGCTGGATAACTGCCTTGGTCACAGGGCATGGTAATTTTAAGGCTCATCTGGCCAAGATGAAAATCGGGGAAGATGACGTTTGCAGGCTATGCCTGGAGGAGGCCGAGACGGCAGCACACATTGTGTGCGAATGTCCAGCACTGCCTAGCACGAGGTTGAGGATCACAGACAGGCACACGATAAGTGTAGAAGCCATGAGTGAACTCAGCTTCAAACAAATGCTAGCAATAACACGGGACTCAGTGATGAAGAAAGAGGTCGACAATTATCAGTCGACATCTGGAAGTCACTGATGACCGAGAGGGGGCGAAAAGGGACCCAAACGTTAGTGGTCTGCTTCGGCTATCCCCCAGAGTATATAATAATAATGACGGGCTTTACGATAATCTTCTGATTATATAAAAAAATAAATATCATTAATCCCAAATCAATCATTATACAATTTAATTCCAGTCTGGTATTCTCATAAACACCATTATAAATCACAATGAATCCTCCCGCCCGAATCAATCCTGCCACCTTTCTTTTTCGCATTAATTTTACGATTTTGCTACTTCTGCCTATTATTCGCCATTCCCTCAATTGCTGTAATTATTTTTAGATTCACCATACGCTCAGCTAAGTGTATCTACTCGTATGTATCTACCTACACCTACTCGTACACTGATAGCAATTTCAATGGCACTGACAGTAGATTAAATGCCGGGAAAATTGCCTGGGCGCGCTCTGTTGTTTCTAATGGAAAATGTCGAAATGTTCAAAGAAAACATGCCGCGCCGCCGCTCTGACTCGATTACAAACAGGCAAAGCTTACATTTGTTACAAACGTACCACCCGGAATAGTATGGTGGATAGATCAAAGTAAGAATTTATCTTTTTTATTTATATCAAAATGAATATAGGAGGGGCGGGGAAATTGATAATCCCACACACATATCAGGGGGCCGATAATCGTTGATAAATTGGCGGTGTGTGAAAATAATGTGAATGCCGGAATTTTTCGCCCAGATGAATATTTTTAAATAGAACGCCAACCAGCTCGAACTTGACCCGAAAAAAATCGATCAATGTGAATAATCAAGATGCCAAGAGATCGCCAGCGAATCGAATTGATAACATTCGATTAATAGCAAAGTGTTTTTTTGAGTATGTACAGTGCTGTGCAAAAAAGTGGCGATTCCGCTTTGTTTTATGAACTTAGGCAATGATTTGAAATAAATTAAATCAAATATATTATGGGAGAAAATAGTCGTGAACAACTGTTTGTTGCACAGCAATGTATACAAGTATAAATACATATGAACATGTGATGTTTGTTTTGATCGCACTAGGAGTGCCGCTGATTAAGACGATATTATCGTAAATATTGAGTCTTACTTTGAATGTTTTGATGAAATGTGAAGGACAAACAAATAGAGGCGATTCGAACAGTTCGTGCCCAGCTTCACGGCAGTCATTCCTTAATCGATACTAATTAGTGCAGTTGTACAGTAACGATTTAGATTATCAAAACATCGGTGTTTAAGGTGTGTTCTGCTAGGCACTCAATCGTTGCACATTGTTCGCGATTAGCGATTAACCCATAGAGCACGGACCACTAGTTGAGAGTATCTTTTTCGTCTTCGCCTGCGGTCGACGCAGAGTTTTATGGTTTAAGGGGTGACTCACTCAATCGCTAACGCAATCCCGAAATAAGCAGGAGCACTGCAAGCTTCTTATTTCAAAATGGAATAAGCAACGTATTCAAATCTTTTGAATTATATTCCAAACAGTATTCAAATGATCGATCATGCCCACAATCAATTTGTTTATCGGCGAAAAAAAAACCTTCATCATGACCTCGGTAATATTCCAAACCGTTTCTTTTCTCGTCATCCCATTTACGTGGAAATCGAATTCCTTAGTCAGACTTTCCGTCAGCCAGAGGAAGAGAAAACAAAAATATATAGAAATCGAATGTGATTTGAATTGGAAAATTTATTCTGTGAATTTTCAGAATATTTTAAGAATTCTGGTAGGACCGCGACTCCACGCCACCAACTCGATTCCAATTTTGAGCTGAAAAAAGTGCAGTTGAGTAATGTAAGGGAGGTTTCTAAACTTCCCGAAATGCCGATGTCCTCAGTGAGGCACCACATGGCAATTATAAAATGCAAAGTTGTTTCGTTGTACTGCGATTTCACGGTTGAATTGAATACCCTGCCCACATTTTTCATCGTACGAGCCTAATTCGAATTTTAACGTGGCATTTCTTAGGCAAATTAAGGAGTGGAGTTGATGCTTTTCCTTTTAGAGGGGCGCGCCACAAACGCGTGCAAACGTTTTTAAGAAAAAAATCGTTTTTATTTTCTGATTTGGCAGTGTAATGAGAAGCTATTGGATTTAAGGACATTTTTGGCAAAGAATATCAACGAATGTTTTTAGTATTGAAACAACAACGCACCAACCTGCCTCGGTGGGTTTCATTGATTTTGTAATGTTATATATATGTATAGGTAGTTATATGCTAACGAAACGTCAACTAACCTACTTAGTAGTTGACGCGCTATGCCCCAGCAGGTGTTAGGGTAAACTGGGGAAAAACGTAAACAAATTGTCTGCAAGAGATATTTTTTTCTATATTCTGCAGGGGAAATTTGATCGTAACTTATCTGTGTATTAGGCTAGATTGGAATGAGGGTTGCCGCTAGCGCAGCCCGTTAGGCTTCTGATTTGGGCCTATCTACCATCCTCCGCTATCTAATTAGAGCTGACAGGTAGCCACTCCGCTAAACTGTATCAACTGACTCAACAGGATGGCACTAGCTGCCTCTGCTAAGTGGATGTTCACACTGCGTGCGATGCCGAGCCGAGCCGGGTCGAGCGATGCAATGCGATTGCAAGCTTTTAAAGCAAGAAAATGGAAAGTCTTCAATTTTAAATGGAATCACGCTTTGAGTGTACACACTGCGCGCGATGCAATGATGAGCCGAGCGATGGCCCGATGTTTTCACAAACTTCTTTGCTTTTTCGTGCGAGTACCGGCTGCTGATTTTTTGCGATGGAATTTAATGGGCTTTGCGATGGAGTTTATGGGCTTTGCGATGCTTTGCGATGTAAAGCTTTTTGGAGCCAGTATGGTGCAAGTACGAGCTGTAAAGTAATATTTGATGTAAGATCACACTGAAAAAAATGCATGTATGTCTGCTTTTATACTCTAGACTTTTAGGCGCAGCAGTGTGGCAGTGTATACATGGAAATTATGAGGGTCATCTCCTGATTCGATTTAGCCATATCTGTCTGTCTGTCCGTTTGCACGATAACTTTCGATAGAATGAAGTTAGAAACTTGAAATTTTGGTCAAATGTTTGTAGCATGATCTAGTTGGTTGGTATTGAATATGGGGAAGATCCGACCGAAGGAACCCCTACAGATGAAATTTCAAATGAGCGATAACTTTCGATAGAATGAAGCTAGCGACTTGAAATTTGGTTCAAATATTTGGATTTAGATTTAGTTGGTTGGTACGAGTATTGGAAATGGCCAAGCTCCGTCCCAAGCAACCCCTACGTCCCCTACAAATGAAACTTCAAATGAGCGATAACTTTCGATACAATGATGCTAGCGACTTGCAAAATGCGACAAATATTTATAGTGTGGGTTGGTTAGTTGATTTTGAGAATGGGCATGACCCTATTGAATGAACGGCAACCTTCGCTATAAACGTTAGTTCAAATGTAAATATCCAAAATTCGAATGGATGAACGATGAAACTTTTCATTGGATCCAGCCCAGCTCAAACTGATAGCTATAGCATTTTGCCGCCGCGATAGCTATCTGGGAAGACGTTGGTTTCTGCTCCTATCTGCGTCACTTCACGCGTCCGCATATCAATTTTTAATAAGCCGGCCCACATACATTCGAACCCGGAACACGGACACGGTCACAATGTCTGATTTGTATGATGTTTCTTAAACCATTCGCTTGAGGATCACTTTCAAGTGCCAATTAATTAATTGTTAATCGTTGATCGTGACTACTACAATTGACAATTAATTTTGAAAAAAAAAAATTGGTTGGGAGGGAGCTCTCAGCTCGGACGGGGGTTTGAAAGGGGGGTGAAATGCTGTTAAAAATGCGATATTCCTTATATTTTAGAAGTTATGGCCAAAAAACAGTTTATTTAAAACTAAAAATGACATAAATTGTAAATTCAGGTTCGCTATTATGTGGCCCGGCTTATATAATACACAGTGACGCTGTGTCCTATCGCATCATGTGAATTGAAATGCAGATAGGTATCAAAGAGGGAGGAGCTTAAGTGACGAGGCGTCCGGCGTCATTTGGACGTCCATGTGTGCCGGCTCTTACACGAATTCAAATGCAATCTCGCCGCTCCACAAACCGCGGCGGTGGCCGCAACGGCGAGTCGAGCGATTTATACATGCATCGTCCTAAAGCCGCCGCGGCTGCCGCCTTTTGCGTTTATACACAGCGGTGCGCCGCTGCTCAATCCGCTTGTGGAACCTCTCGTCTGAGGTCGCGGAAGAGATGATGAAATTCACTAACACTGGGCCTTTCTTCATTAATGGGATGCACCCAATGGCGACGCCCTTCCATTTTTAGAGCACTGTTTTCAAACAGAAATAAATTTACTGGGTCAAGCACAAACGACATGATGTCGAACAGATTCTATTCCTTGAACTAAATTGGTCTCTACTCTCCATCATTGCGTGCAGTGAACATCCCGGATCATCTTTGCATCGCAAGCCATCGCTCGGATCATCTTTGCATCGCAAGCCATCGTTCGGCTCGGCATCGCACGGCGTGCAATGTGAACACCCACCGCATCGCATCGCTCGACCCGGCTCGGCTCGGCATCGCACGCAGTGTGAACATCCACTAACTCTCGGAAATAATAAGCGCCTATGATGTTGAGGCCCTTTTGAGGCGTAGCGCGTCAACTGTTCCAGTTGGCCCGGTTGACGTTTCGTCGGCATTAACTGGTTTCGGAGAATGCATAGTTGCCAGCATGCACCTCCTGCACATCCATGGCCACGAACGTCGTCGTGGACGGGATTCGAACCCGAAACGCCGGTAGTCAAACTTGAGACTGATGCCTCTCAACACACTGCGCTACCGGTCGCCCAAATGACATTTTATTTGTGGCGTTGTTTCTTTTTTGCAGCTATTCATCCATGATGACGTCAACCAGATGACTGGTGCACCGTATCAAGAAAGATATGGCCCTCCTATGACAGAAGGAGAACATCGGAGCTTATGACCAAATCGCGCAGAAATGTCGCCAGGCTCACGACAGTCATCACGGGGCATTGGCCTATAGGGGATCATGCAGTCAGGCTCGGTATCCCCTACAACACGCATTGACGAAGTTGCGGTAATGAAGATGAGAAAGAAACTCACTCACTCACATCCTATGCGAATGCCCAGACCTTGCTAGGACCAGATATCGTACATAGGGCAAGGCCTTTCTTGACAACCTGGGGGATGCGTCGGGGGTGAGGATTGGGGAGTAGGCACGAGCACCACCTGTATTTTCCGACTATTAGCCAGTAACAAATTTTCACGGGGTTTGTGGCTTCAAAACGGCGCTTTTTGCGCTAATTGGGCTGTGGTAAGGTTTGTTTCAACCACCATTTATACCAACCAACCAAATCACACTGACCCCACATTGGGCGCCGATTTTTTTTTTTTTTAGGATTTTTCGACTAGTTAGTTCATCAACTAGATAGAACCGTACTGACCCTATATTGGGCGCCAAATATTATCAAGATACTTATTTTCTAATGGAAATGCGTTCTGGAATTTTCTAAAAAAAATGTATAGTATGGCGAGCCTTAGCCCTTTGGGCTACTTTCTAGACAAATTATACTAACCCTTACAGGGATAACATCGCTTATGGATTGTGTTTCGGAGAGAATCCAATTATCAATCAATCAATTCCGGTTTTATCTGACTTGAAGTTGTTCCCTTGTTCAAACTCATCGACATTTTTTTAGCTTCAGTCATCAAGAATATCAAACAAACTTCCTGATGAATTAGTTGATGATATTAATCAAGAATATCATCAGCTACTCGGTTTCGATGAGTGCTTTGAAAATAAAGTAACTTATTGTTATATGGTTTATATTTACTTACAGTAGAGGGTTGATTTTCACTGAACAGATGAAGGGTTCAAATCCAGCCCCGAGCGGATATTGAAAAAAATGTAGTGCCGATGACATATCCCCTCCCTGCGCAAAAAGCTATCTACGCCAGTATCTTGTTGTAGGGATTTTTCTATCGTCCCGAAAACTTTGTTTAGCGCCGTTTCCACTGATCTGCCCGAAATACTCAGAGTCCCCCGATATCTATCGAGTTTTGAATGTGTGAAGCCACCAGTCTTTCAAAGAAGTCCTTCACATTGTAGTGATTCAACCTAACCGATTTCGGAATGAAGACCACTCGTCTCGTGCTTTACTCCATTGTTTGGGTATTGTCCTAAAGCGTATGCAAGTGCTAAAAATGCGCTGCAGTATGGTAATGATGGCCCAGTCCGCTCTTTAGAGCTTAGTTAAAGAAAATTACAATATCAACCCCTGTAGCTTTGAAAGGTTTTAATGTGCGTATCGCCTACTCAATTTTTGCCTCGTCTGTTACTTCCTTTATCAGCTGTATCGACGTCGCCTGAACTATGATCGGCTGGTCATCCCAGCATGCCTGGTTAGCCGATTCCGGAAAGTGAGTCCCTCGTTTAGGTCCTATGCCCAGTCCCCATTTTCCCTTCGTAGGAAGGATGGCAAGGATGGAGTTGTTGTTAGAATTTTCTTGAATGTGGCAGCCTCGGCACGTAATGTGCGTATCGCCTACTCAATTTTTGCCTCGTCTGTTACTTCCTTTATCAGCTGTTTCGACGTCGTCTGAACTATGATCGGTTGATCATCCCAGCATGCCTGGTTAGCCGATTCCGGAAAGTGAGTCCCTCGTTTAGGTCCTATGTCCAGTCCCCATTTTCCCTTCGTAGGAAGGATGGCAAGCATGGAGTTGTTGTTAGGATTTTCTTGAATGTGGCAGCCTCGGTGCGTAATGTGCGTATCGCCTACTCAATTTTTGCCTCGTCTATTACTTCCTTTATCAGCTGTATCGACGTCGCCTGAACTATGATCGGCTGGTCATCCCAGCATGCCTGGTTAGCCGATTCCGGAAAGTGAGTCCCTTGTTTAGGTCCTCTGCCCAGTCCCCATTTTCCCTTCGTAGGAAGGATGGCAAGCATGGAGTTGTTGTTAGGATTTTCTTGAATGTGGCAGTCTCGGCGCTTCCCTCAATGTTCTCACAGAATTCTCTCCAAGCGTCACATTTGCCTCGTCTTTTCTTCTTTGTAAAGAGAGATAACTCCAGTTTGTATCGGTCCCACTCCTCCGCCTTACCGGGCCGCTTTGAGTTGTTAAATGCGTATTGCGTCTGGATTCCGTAAGTTCGTCATTCCACCAAAGGGCGGCGTTTTCCCTTGCGGGGTTTCCGGGCATACGTAAAAGACGTATCTGCTACAAGGATTTTTGTTAGTTGATTCACCTGTTCGCTGACTTGTCCTGGAGTCGTGAGGTCCAGGTCGTTCAATGCAGGTGTCTCTTTGTCGAATAAACCTCCCATTGTTCTTGAGTTCCGAAAACGCTTAGTAAAGCCCGAGAGTTCCCGATATCCCAGCACAAACACGACGGCAGGTCTGAAACTCGCCAACTTCGGATCTTCCCCTTTATATTACAACTATTAATCTCATTCAATTTCAAATGACTGACTAGACGCTAAATCATGCTTTCCCCGATAGACTGTAAATACGAGTAATCTATGAAGCCTTTTGCTTCTTTTTTTTTCAATATCGATATTGGTTCTAAAATCTGAGATTTTTCACGTCAGCGCGCAAATAGCAGGAAACAAAACCTGTCCATAGTTTAGTGCTGATAACCAACAACGTGTTGTTTCCAAGTCATTGAACGTGATGTTCGGGTGTGTTATCGGCGATACTAGATGCTGGCATGCTACATCTACTACAACACTAATGACAATCTATCATAACGCCAGCCCAGCAACAGCCAACAGTTCTACTGTTTCGTGTATCTTAGTACTGTACACCCTATCTCAGTGCTATGTATAGAATAGTATTGTAGCATAGTACCAAGCTCGACTGAACTACTCGTTTGTAGAGTTGCAAGGGTGAAAGCCCTGTTCCTACCTATTGTATGTTATCCGGATGAAACATGAATATCGCAATCTATCTATCAACTTTACTGAAAGGTTTGCTTTCTATTTACCACATCAAATCGTGACTACAATCTGTCCTGCGTCCGTACGCTTCACCGCGGCATGGCAGTGCTTCGTGGGTAATGGCAAACGGGACGATGAATGGCAAACATGACTGGTAATTCTATGGGAAAAAAGGTAAGTACGCTTATGTGTTCTAGTCTATGATAAATTCTTTTTTTTAGATACCTACATTTTTTTGTCGATTGCCCAGTGTAGTGAATACAATGATATCAACTTGACTACGCGGAAAACCAACTATGTATGGGAAAAGATTGATTGGTGTCAGTTCGAGACACAGAGAGGAGGCACTACAGAAATGTGTTTCGGAATTTTACAGGGAAAATGTATAGTTGGCTACTAGCAACACAAATTATACTAACACTTGCAGAGAAAGCCTCGCTTATGTATCAGTGACGTAGCTCGGATTTTGTTTCGGAGATACCAGAAATGTACATATTAGGTCCGTTTCCCCCCCCCCCCCCCTTATCCAGTGTAGTTACGGTTCATTTGCGCCATGCTTTCGTTTCATCCATAACTGTTGCTCTTGCCATTTTCTTAGAGACTCGTGCTCCTTTCCATGGTTGTACGTCCTTCCAAGCGAGACTGCGAGGACGACCAAGAGCTCGTTAGGAGGGATCGGTATATGCGGACGTCGCGCAACTACTGGGCTTCCAAGATTGGAGGACGCGGACAAGTGACCGAAATAAATGGAGGACAAGGATCCAGGCGGCCAAGGGCCCCACGTCGGGCTGCCGCGCCACGATGATGATGATATTCCCTCTTCCTCAGTACAAAAGCTACTAAATACTCGTACAACGGCAATCAGGTAACGTTATATTTACAATACATCTCAAATTTCCTACGCTTAGGAGCAGGTAGTCGAGAACCATAAACTCAATTTAATTCATAACACATCGGTTTATGGGACGTTACTACCTGATTTTTTAAACTATCTATGTACCTATCTTATTTCTCCCTCTATTTGATTTCTCCGAGCCTAGTGATTTCGTACAGACAGAAGCACTTTTCAGGACTTGCATCTTAGCAGTTATCTGTATGCAAGACGACCACAAATATGTGAGAATTCGATTAGTATAAGCCGCGAGGGTGTAACTACACTTGAAAACTCGACCGCGGAGGATGGTGTGAAACAATTTATAAACTGACAAGTTTTCAAGTTTTGGGAGATGTTGTGTTGGAGGATTTTGGTTTAGGGATTTCAATTTGAGGATTTTATGTATGAGAATATCGAATCTAACTCTATGTTGAATACACCAATTATATTCTGATAGTGAAAATAAAATCTTGCTTAACGTTCCAGCGGCTGTTTCGAGAGAAACCGAGTTGATTGATTTGCCCTCTATAGTTTCAGCTACTGTGCCAAGTTTCTCGTCTCGAAGAATCGATCTTTAGACATAATACAAGAAAAAATGCAAATTTTCTCCAAGTTTCAACACAAGAAACAAAAAATAGTATTTGACGACTGTACACCACTACACACAGAATCATTACTCGTAAAGAAATGGTCACTACTTTCTAATTTGTAGCTACGACGCAAATTTATTGTTTTTTTGTCTATTTTTCATTAAACAAAATTTACATCCTTCAACTAAACAAATTAGCAGCTATGCTTCACTTTGTGCACAATAATATTTACAGACCATCCACAGAATATTATTCTGAAATATTCCGTTTCAAGAGTCTTATCTTACGGTGATATTAGTCGCATTTCTTTTGTATTCCAGAACAGAACAACATAGCACGCATTACGCAAATGTTATTTCCCCGATAATTCTTGTTGGACAGCTTGTGCAAAAAAGTTGTTCTGTTAGCGACTTTTCGGGAGCGATACGGAACGTCGACTTTTGAAGTCTCGATTACCAAAGTCGAGATTTTTTTTTTATGGAAAAAATATTTCCAAAATCTTGACTTGAGAAAATCTCGACTACAAAATATCTCGACTGATGAAAATATCGACAGAAAAAATGTCGATCGTCTCGACTAATTTAAAATGAATTCAATGGTCAGGCGTAAAAGTCCATCTCAAAACTGACAATGTCAATTTACTTAATTCCCCTTTTGAAAAAGAAGTAAGGTCAAGTGACATTATGTCGCTTTTGCCTGCTTTAGTAGTGCCGTGTCCCATTGAGGTAAGTTTCCGTTTCAGTAAAATAGACTAATTCGAAATTTTTAGGTCTATTTCACGAGGCAATACTGAGGGTAGCGACCGGTAGCGCAGTGTGTTGAGGCATCAGTCTCATGTTTGGCTACCGGCGTTTCGGGTTCGAATCCCGTCCACGACGACGTTCGTGGCCATGGATGTGCAGGAGGTGCATGCTGGCAACTGCATTCTCCGAAACCAGTTTATGCCGACGAAACGTCAACTGGGCCACATGGAACAGTTGACGCGCTATACCCCACAAGGGATTACGGCAATTGAGAGATACTGAGGGTTACAATCCCTTAAATGCGAACGGAGCCAACACAAGCGATTGGTAATTCACAAGTCTCTTGTGTGTGCGTGTGCCTGGAAGATTTAAGAGAAAAGTATGAACAAATCGAAATCAAAATGTAACTGTACAATGAATCAAAAAATTATATTTTCAAAGTCGGCAGCCGACTTTCATTTGCATTTTTGGTATTTTAAAATCGAGATTTTGACAAGTCGAGATTTTCACCTCAGTGGCGTAGATAGCTTTTAGCCGAGGGAGGGGATATGTTATCCGCACTACAATTTTCAATTACTGCTCGGGGCTGAATTTGAAGCCTTCAGTGAAAATGAACTCTCTACACAAAGATCAGGCACACCTGTCTTGTCCCGTAATTTTTCAATATATCTTCGAAGCACTCATCGAAAAAACAAATAGAATGCCATCATCAAAATCGTCAGGAAGTTTGTGATGATATTCTTGAAGACTGAAAAACGACTGTGCGGTTGAAGAGGGTGTCATTATCTGGGGCACTATATTTTTAAAATTAAATGTTAATATACCTTAAGGTAAGGTCGTACAAAGCAATGTTTGTGGTTATTGTGCTTTGTCTCGTGACTAATGGTACCACGTTAGAGCAAATTTACAGCAGAAAACAAAAATAATGGAAAAATCATGAAAAAAATCGGCGCCCAATGTGGGGTCGGGCTGATCTTACCTGGTTTATTGACTAGAACAAATCTCACCGAACTCATGTTGGATGTCAGTGAACTATATAATGTCAATATACTATAAAATCACATCGACCCCACATAGGGCGCAGAACATTTTCAACTTATTTTTAGCCATTTTTTGATTATTTTAATTTTCTTCTGTAAATGTTCACTGACGTAGGATCCAAAGTTTTTTTTCCATGTTAAAAGGTTTCGGTTTTTGTGCCTTGTGACTAACGATACAACGTGCCTATTCGATTGGCCATTTCGATTTTGGCCGCCAAATATTTTCAGGCTTTTTCGACTATTTTTAGGCTATTTTTATTTTCTACTGTAAAAAATCACTAACTTAGGATCGAAGCCTTGTGGTAATTTAAAGGAGGCTTATGATAAGTCTAAAAAGATTTCGCTTTTACCGCGCCCAGTCAATTGCACTTTTCATTGACACACGTCCCCCACATTTGGTACTGTACATTTTTACTGACGTAGGATAAAAAAAATCTGAAGTAGCCATGCACCAGTTATCTGCATGAATGGCTGCAAAAAAAACAAAGCCATAAAGGAAAATATCATGAAATAAAGTAGCTTTCATGTGTCGGACTTATGACGGATGACTAATTACTTTAGATAGATAGATAAATTCAGGCTACTAACCCTGTTGGTGGGCACTGCGACCATGGTAATCTATTGTTGCGTAGCCCTTATTTATTATTCTAGCAAAAAAACCTTCCACCACTCGTACGAAGGCCAGTATGTCTCTTGCAAGGCTAACCCTGATAACGGAAGGGCCCATGGCGATCCGCCCGAGAAACGCATACCCAGCTCGCGCAATCGCGGGACATTCGAACAAAATGTGACATATGACCTCAACGTCATCCAAACTCTCGTCAGTTAAACCCAACATGTTTAGATGATATCTCACCCAATGGTGACCCGAGTGATAACCCACTAGTAGCCTCAGGTCGGCTGCGGGATATATCTCCTCTCCATACATGAAGGGTCTCATAAACTCCTTAAGGTACGTTCTATGAAATTGATGGTCCGATGGAAGTTCGGTTGTGGTTCTGCGCGATCATGTGTGGTGACCTTTAGATTGGCGCAGCTCTGGAAGATTTTCCCAAAAGAGGTGTCGTATCCTTTCGGACCAAATCTTGATAATAGTCCCGGCTGGAGCTAAGCCTAGACCACAATAGGGTTCCGGTCCGAGAAAATTTGATGATGAGCTCTGCCTGGAAAGTTCATCCGCTATTACAATACATTTCCCCTCAATGTAACAGTGACCTGGCACCCAATACAGAATGATTTGGTCGTCGGTCGCCAGACACTGGAGGTGTTCACGACACTCCTTCACTAATCTAGAAGAGATATTATGCGAAGAGAGAACCTTAATGGCCGCCTGTCTATCTCAGCTTATAGCAATGAGTGCGCCCCGAGGTCTCATCTCTAAGATTACCCTGGCGCAAACCTCAATGACATGGATCTCGGTTTGAAAAACGCTGGGCCAGGTACACAGGAGCGACTGAAATCCTGGTGTAGGGTCCAAAAATGCCAGCACCTACTCACTGTTCAGCCTTAGACATATTGGTGTACCACATGATACAGCTAGGGTCTGGGTGGGGGCTGCCATTTTACCCATTCCGTTCCGTGATTAATTACTTTACTTCTAGCTAACTTTTTGAATTTAAGTTTTAAATGAGTTTGAGATTTAAGTTTATAATCAAATCATACATAACATATTAGCGATAGTACCTATAAGAAGGGGGGGGGATTGATCCCCTTAATCACCCCCCTATCTACGCCACTGTTTCACCTGTCGAAGTTATGATACAGTCGAAATATTTACAGTCGATATTTCGAAATCGTGATTATGTTAGTAGATATTTTAGAAGCCGAGGATAATTAAGGTTTTTTAAAGGCTCACTAACCCAAGACATCCCCTGAACTAAGAAAATATGTATGTACTCCATTTTCCCTTAATTCTCCTTTCGCTTTTCTGTTCTGTACCGTTTCTTTGCTGCTTATTCTGTTCTATACTGTTCTGGTAGACAGAAGAAACGCTGCCATTGTGTTGTGCTCTAAGATACAGCACGATCTTTCGTTTCATCTAATGTTTGTGTGTTATCTTTAACATTTATATTTATATATATTTGCACACTCAATGTATTTTTCTCAAGTTTAAGCAAAGAGCTGAAGAAGCTGCAAGACAGCTAATGGATCCGGAAGAAGAGATACACGTCGTGTTTGGTCTAGTATAGTAGATGGATGATGTCTCTTCAAAAATGTATATAGGTAAGTACAAGTACGAGTAGTATTGTTTGCCTTTGATATTTTCATTTCGTAAATTCAAATACTAGCCGTATCTATATTCAACAAGGAACGAATAGGGTAATTTAATTATTGTACTTATGACGTCGCACTGTCACGTCTTACAACCGTCTTCAATTGTCTATGACTGTGAAAATCGCATGACCCTTCTTTTTTTGCTGACAGTATTACGGTTTCATGATTTAAGTTCTGATATTCTTGAGGGCACAACATTCTACACAAAAAAAAAAAATGAAGGAGTTAGTTCCTCTGCATAAATTTACAGGGATATTGATTTTTATCTTCACGAAAAAAAGTGAGTCAATGGCATTTTTATACTCATATGATAATGTCAGTGTCAATTTCAGGATAGTTGAATATGTGCATATTTTGGCATAAATTTATGCATATATGTATGTGTACTCATATACCTACATATTATGCACTTATGATATTCGTTATTCTGGGTCACGGATATAAAGAAATGTGCGACTGTATTAGAGAACACCCCATTTCTCGACTACGCTAATGCTGGTCATGATTGCCTGACATTTGGTAGCGGCGCCTTTGGGTATTGGGTCGATTTTACACGTGTCATCTCGATGTCCTTGCGATTTGCAATTCGAATGTCTCAGACAAGACACCCAGACGGTTCCCACAGTGCACGTACCATGGACAGAGCGGGACTTGAACCCGCGAAGTCAATGAGACAACAAACTGATGCCTCAACGCACTGAGCTACGAGTAGCACTTTTTTTAGGAAACAGTATTTTCATTCACGGCATAAATAGCCGTTTTCGTTTCACGCGGGCTCAGATCCATTCCCATACAAAACAACTGATCGGTCTTTAATCCAGGTCTCATATGGGATCTCACCAAATCAAACTTGAAAATGAATTGCTCAGCAATTCGCCCCCTTTTCTTTCTGTATGTGCCGTCAGTGTCGTTCTCGTTCGATTCATTCCCGATCTGAAACTATGGGTGGAACGGAAACGGCTAATAGAAATTTTACAAACAAGCGTCAAAATGAGTATCGACTTTTATGGCACCGATAGCGCCAACAAAACACGCGAATTTTTGTTCATTTGAATAATGATTCATTTTTGGCCGCTCGCACACAAATTTAGGTGTTTATCGAAATGTTAATAAAAGATTTCTGGGTTATGGAAAGTATTTTATATTACTGTTTATTTGCCAGAAATAACCCAATAAGAACCAGGAAACATTGTAACGTAGCAACTTTGAAGAAATTTGCATATGAATGTAATTCGATTGGAGAAATCATCATACATGTATGTACTCGTATGTACGAGCTTGTGGAGTTAGCTCATAAATATTTCACGATAAACAGTCCGCAAAAAGATAAAAGAACACTACATATTGGATTTGTGAGTAGGTAAGGTTATTTCCTTATTCAATAGTAAAGGCTCTATTTATTTGAAACACATTTTATTTTCAAAAAACCAAAAAAGTTTTTTTGTTTCGTGTTTTCTAGTGGTTATCTCGAAAACTATTTGAAACACGAAAAAGATGATTATCAGATTCTTAGGAGTCTCCTAGTGAACTTCCATTTTGCCTTAGAATGTTTTACGCTGCGGTTAACCGTTTTCAAAATATTCGAAAAAAAAAACTAAGTCCGAAGCGTATATACCCTAGACTTTTGCAGACCTAGTGGTGATACCAAAAGTTCCAATTGGAAACGACCATATGCATTAAGAGTGAGTTTCCTATATGGTCAGTTTGTAAGGGAAGTTCGCGATCATTCAGAAGGATCTTGACCATTCTCAAAATCAACATTGCATTGTGGGTCCCAATCATCGGACTTTCATACCCATGGGGAAGTTTGCCACTGTCTTCCAGGCGGAGGTACACGCCATCGAGGCATGTGCTGAGTTATGCCTGAAGATCGGCTATGAGAACAAGAACGTGGCTACATTCTCTGACAGCCAGGCGGCCATCAAAGCGCTGTCAAAAAGCACAGTAACATCCAGGATCGTATATATTGTAGTTGCCTAAAAGCACTACATAAAGTTGGCTCTCGGAACAGAGTAACTCTATTTTAGGCCCCGGGTATGGCTGGTATCAGTGGCAATGAACAGGCTGACGAAATGGCCAGAACAGCTTCGGCCACTCCCTTCTGCGGACCGGAACCCTTTTGCGGCATTCCAACCTGTACAATCATGAATCTCATCAGGGATTGGGAACGCAATGAGGCTACCGCCTATTGGGATAATCAACCAGGGTTGAGGCGGGCAAAGCTTTTGATCTCGGGCTACTCGCGTAACAGATCGACTGAATTGCTAAAGTTAAACCGGAACAAGGTTAGAACCATCTGTGGTCTCCTGACTGGATACTCAAGCCTGAGAGACCACTTGCGAACTATGGGGATTGTTCTTGACTCGAGCTGTCGCTTTTGCGGCGAAGACGACGAAACTTCGACCCATATTTTATGCGATTGCGACGCCTTAGCCCGGCGACGTAGACACTGCTTCGGAGTAGCCTACCCGGAGGCTGATATCGCCTCGGCTTCTATAATCCTCCTGAGCAAACTTATTAGCTGAACATAAACGAAAACTTAACTAATAGGAACACCAGACAAGCGTACAAACTAGTAAATACAATTAAGAACGGCTACCAACCCAGGACTAGCCTTTGTAAGGACAAGGATGGAAACATCATCAGCGACACCGATGGTGTTAACAAACGATGGGCCTCTTATTTTGAAGAGCTTCTAAACCGACCATCTAACATCCCCACACAGGAAGCTCTCGATGATATTGTTGATCTAGGCCCACCCATTCAACCCCCGACAGTAGAGGAAGTTGATCTCGCGTTGCGGTCACTAAAACGAAATAAAGCGCCGGGCGCTGACGAGATCCCAGCTGAACTGCTAAGATTCGGTGGAACGAGTCTAGTTGATGCCATACATCAATTACTCCTGCGAGTATGGGAGAACGAGAAGATCCCAGACGATTGGCGCAGAAGCATCATCTGTCCAATCCATAAAAAGGGAGATAAATTGCGGTGTGAGAATTACAGGGGCATCTCACTAGTTTGTACGTCCTATAAAATTTTGACGAAAATTCTGGAAAATAGAATAAAACCGTACGCAGAACGAGTCATTGGCGAATATCAAAGCGGTTTCAGACCTGGTCGCTCCACAACCGATCAGCTCTTCTCAGTCAAACTGATACTCCAGAGGTGCTGGGAATACAACGTAAACGTATACCAAATCTTTGTCGACTTCAAGCAGGCATACGACAGTATCGATCGTGGAGTACTGTACAACATCATGCTGCAATTTGGTATACCAGCAAAATTAGTGCGACTGACAAAGATGACGATGACCAACTCCGTCTCACAAGTCAGAATCCAGAATAGACTTACTGATCTATTTGAAACACGCACTGGTTTGAAACAGGGCGATGGACTGGCACCGACGCTCTTCAACCTAGCACTGGAATACGTTATTCGGGCCATGAATATGGACAACAGCAAGACGCTGCTCATCAAGTCGACACAATTAGCAGCGTACGCCGACGACATCAACATCATGTCCCGAAGATTGGCTGACGCAGAAGAACTTCTGCATACGCTCGATACCGCTGCAAAGGAAGTTGGATTACGTATTAACGAGGGTAAAACTAAAATAATGATGCAATCGGTGACAAGGACACCTGCACAACCGAGCATCAACGTGGGGGACCTCAACATCGAGTTCGTGAACAACTTCATCTACCTGTCAAGGGACGCCAACGAAACTGACGAAATCAAGCGACGGATACAGTTAGCTAATAAGACTTTTTTCTCGGTTCTCCCCATAATGAAATCGAAACATGTGCACAGAAACACGAAGCTCCGCGGGTACAAAACCATTATACGACCAGTGCTATGCTATGGCTGCGAAGCATGGACCCTAACTCAAGCCTCCGAAAACATGCTAGACACTTTCGAACGTAAGGTTCTACGGCGAATTTTCGGGGCTGTTTGCGATCGAGATGGATGGCGCATCCGGTACAACCATGAGTTGTATGAAATGCACGATGAGCTGCAAGTCTCGAAAATCGTCAAACTACAACGACTTCAATGGGCAGGGCATGTAAAATACAAAGAATGGACGATGATCGCATGCCTAAGAGAGTAATGAATGCAGAACGAGTCGACGGAGCGAGACTGCGAGGACGACCGAGATCTCGTTGGGAGAGCTCAGTAGGTGTGGACGCCGCGCAGCTGCTGGGCTCCCAAAATTGGAGGACGCGGTCACGTGACCGAGATAATTGGAGGACAATGATCCAGGCGGCCAAGGCCCGACGTCGGGCTGTCGCGACACGATGATGATTATGAAACTTATTAGCTCGATCAAACTTGATCGACAGGTCTAGGCCTGTTACCAGACCCAGGGCTTTAGCACAAAGGGCCATTCAGCCTCTGTGCTCTGAACCCTTAGGGGTTCTACGCCCACCCTTCAATCTAATCTAATCTAACTAACCCCCATTGCAAAAATTGTCGAAATTTTCAAGTCGCTAGCTTCATTCTATCGAAAGTTATCGTTTATTTTAAGTTTCACCTGTAGGGGAGGTAGGGGTTCCTTGGGTCTGATCTGGCCCATCTTTAATGCCAACTAACTAAATCTCGCTTCAAAATCTTGCTACAAGATAAAATAATTCTTATAAAACTCTCATAAGGCTCTTGTAGTATTCTAACAGAGTTATAGTAAATTATAAGAGTAGAACTCTTCTTATAACTCTGGGAGCGTCTTGGAACATTAAAGTTGCGTAATTTATATGGGTTTGGAATAACGAAATCCCTTAGACCATTGACTATTTGGGCGACCGGTAGCTCAGTGCGTAGAGGCGTTAGTCTCATGTCTGAATACGGTTGTTACGGGTTCAAGTCCTGTTCACGGCATTCGTGGCCATGGCTGCTTTTGGTGTCTTCCCCCTGTGATACTACTCAATTACCCTAACCCCTCGTGGGGCATAGCGCGTCAACTGTTCCATGTGGCCCAGATGACGTTTCCACGGCATAAATTGGTTTCGGAGAATGCAGTTGCCAGCATGCACCTCCTGCACATCCATGGCCACGAACGTCGTCGTGGACGGGACTCGAACCCGAAACGCCGGTAGTCAAACATGAGACTGATGCCTTAACATATTGCGCTACCGGTCCCCCTGTGATGCGGGGCGTATATGGGATAGATGACACATATAGAATAGTTGACTAGGGGTTAGAGCAAAAGCAAATGAGTAGTAGTAGTATGCTGGTCGTCAGCTGTTTAATCCGCGTTCTCGTCCTGATTTATGTATGGATTATGTACTACATTTGGGACCCCATACTTTGTCAAGATGTAACTTGTAATTTTCCGCAGGAAATGATGAAAACCAAACCAAGCCAAGACAACCGTCTGAATTGGATTATTGATGAGTCCGAAATAATCATTTTTACGGTAATCAACAATTCTAATCCAAATCTAAATATGTAACATGCTCGTGTGTGCATAATCTAAACCACATAGAAGCGTTACCTATTTGAAATTCTGATAGAAAAGAGTCATCGACCGTACTTGAACAAAGTTTACTTGTTATTCGACATTGGGTGGGTTCAGGTCCCACAACGTTTTAAACGCAATTGCAAACATTTCAACTGATTTTTCTTGTGGACGCTCCGTTTCAGTTTGCGTTTGATCAACCAGACATCAAGGAAATTAACCAGATATTTTTCCTGGTTGATTTCCGGTCAATGGGAGGTAAGGGGTATTAGCGTATTTGACAGTTGTTAGTTGATGTATTGCGTGTGACTGTCAGATGGTGTGGATTTTCGTTTTCGGTTTCTTGATTTTTACATGGCGTCTTGTGTTGTTGTGTTTACACCGGAGCAACCCAAATTTGTAGCGATTTTGCAGTGTTTTTAATTTTTCCTGAAACCGTCGCGAATTTAATTGAAGTTTTGTTTGAAATTCAATAGCGAATCGGCTGTCAGCTGTTTAATACATGACAACTGCAAAACAAGTCGTTCGGGTGAAGAGTTTATGGTTGGCTGGAGGGAAAATCCTTACCGCAATTACAACATTGCGGTACGTGAACGCAGGCATTGTCAGGATTATCAGGAATCAGTACAGCTCACATCATTGACTGCCAAGTTCAACGTTGTTGCGTTAATTGTTAAATAAAACAGTACAAATAAAAGGCACGTTACTTCGAAAAACTGCAGACCACACACGTAAATAAAACATGTGAAATGTACGCTGTTGATCTTTTCGGAAATGTTTATATTTCATCTTTTTCGCTGTTTACAATAACCATTCAATTTGTCGCAGATGTTTCACGACTATGTACGAATATATGTATCCATACATTTTTCTCTACAAAAATAAAAAAGGCAATCGTCAAGCTTTTTGAGAAAACACCCTCCGGTCTAGACATTTTTTTTTGCATATACATAGAAGTAAACATGTTCGATGGGTGTTAATTTCACCGCAATGTTTTTGTTTTCATAATTTAATTTCTCTTGTTTTGCGATAAAATGTTTACATCTCCATATCTATGATCTATGTATGTACATATGTCCTCGTATTATTTAACATATTCATATCTCGTGGATATTTGCTCTTTGCTGGATATTTTAAAAACCGCAGTTGGGATTATGTTACTCTATGGAAAGCGTTTTATTTTTCGATTTTCTTTCGAGTTTTATGGAAATTACTGCGGTTGTAAGATATGCCATTTTGGTGGTTTGGAGATCTCACAGTAATTGTAGTAGGCGGTTGGGCGAATTTTGTAAATTGCCATAGTTTTGTGTTACCCGTCTGACTTGGAAAAAGTTTCACATTGGACTCATTCACCACCAGACCAATCGTTGGAGCGGCTACGGAGCGACTTCTCCCCTCCATAACACATGTAATGAACCATATTCTATTCTGGTTGTGCTGCTTCCACCGGCAGATCAAAGGCAGCACCTGCCAATATCGTCTTTATGAAATAGACATAATACATACTTGACATTTACTAACTAACCTTTTGCCATTTGACTATGTGCGGACTTTCCCCCCTGAACACTTGAGGAACTCGATTCATCCAAGACGCAGAGAACTGTCACTCTCCGACATATGTACTATACGTATGGCCGACTTACGAAAATGCCAAAATTTATGAAAAATATTCTAACTATGTACCTTGTTTAGCAGATTTTTGGGGACGGAACGCGAAATTAGATACTCGTATGTGTATCTTATACGACTTTCACAGTCGTATGTAGGAGGCGGAGATTCGCCGTCGGTTTCACAAAAATCGGCCGCTTCCGTCTGGAACGTGTAACGGACGGTTTGGTGGGCATCCGAAGATACCCGTGGGGACGGAGCCTAAGATAGCATAGTGACCGTGAAGGTCGGGCCATGCCATTGGCGAAGAAAAAGACCCCTCACCGAGCTAAGCAGTGGCCTATGCTTGCTGTAGCTCAGTTCGGGAGATGTGGGCGGGGTTTTCGCCGCTCGTTGCCCCTGTCCTTTACGTATTAACAAAAAATCATAGGCCTGGGGAAGACAACACAAACAGGGGAGGTAAAAATGGGGAATAACAAAAAATAGTCGATAAGGATGGAATGGTTGGCGGACGGATCAGACGCCCACGCGGTCGAATCTGGGTCCGGGTGTAATGGGACCCTCGGCCTCTGGTTTCGTACCACCAACAGATCACTACTCATCAGATGCTGCTTCGATCTGCCGGTGGGAGCAGCACTACCAGACCATAATATGGTTCGTTACAGGTGGTTCATTACAAACGATACGCATAGTTTTGGTTGGACCCCGAAAACGGAAGTGAGCTGTGAGAAGTTCCCAGATAATTCTAACCCTGCTTCTGCTCAAGTTGAGCAAGTCAAGAGTACGGCTACGGAATTATACCGCGATAAACAATTTAGATTGTCTCAGACCGGGGAGAGTTTCTCCCGGTCCCACCTCCCAATTTGCTTCTTGACAATTCAGATTGCTAGACCACGAAAAGTATTTAGGCCAGCGTAGTGGGCAGTAGTGCGTTCTAGTTGTGCCTGTAGCCCGGCATAGTCGTATCCCGGGGCCAACATTTTTTATTGTGTTGGAATGGAGGGAGTTGCAGGATTTGTTTCAATGGTTCCCTACATTATACAGTTGGCAGGAAGGGATATGCTTAACGCATAACTCCCTGACCAGATGGCATACTAAACGTACTATAACTTAGCGGCCAGCTGTTTTCTTATGGATTAGGTCTAACTTGTGTATTACAGGCTCTAAGCCTTGCTAGTATAATTTTCTTCTTTGCTTCGATATGACTGTGCAATGGCAGTAGATCAAGAAGGGCCGCAGTAGGAAAGGGACCCCGTTATAGCGTGGGATGCAAGCCTTTGTATTTGAGAGTGTCGCTACCAGCGAAGAGGATGGTCGCTCTTTTCCACCAAACATCTGCTCTATATTCAATAATTAGCCGATCAATCGCTTTTTTGATCCAGAGCACAATACGGGCTTGACGCTCCAAGTTATGCCTGCACGCACACTGCCTACAAATCCACAAAGCCTTTCCGGATGTTACCGTAAGATGATCCCGTCAGAGTACCTTGCTGTCAACTGTAACTCCCAATTATTATATCTCTCCTAAATATATGTTTGGCAAGAATTTTGTGAACCAGATTCCTTCAAGGGACATGTGGGAAACTGGGGTATTCACTCACCCAGACTCCATCGTTTTATATGCTGACGGATCCAAAACGGAAGCTGGAGTGGGATCCGCTATCTTTTCGGAGACGTTGAAGATTCGTTTATCTTTCCGCATACACGATCATTGCAGCGTGCTGCAGGCAGAGATTGTGGCGATTTCAGAAGCGATCGCCTGGCTGGGATGTAATGTCACAATTGGTAGGAAACTCACTATTTACACTGACAGTCAGGCTGCAATTCGTTCGTTTGAATCGGCTCTGTCGACATCGCAGACGGTTACAAACTGTCGATCGCTTCTTGATGAGTTGGGACGTTACTTTGAAATCACAATGTGCTGGATTCCAAGTCACAGCGCTTATGCTGGTAATTGTGTGGCCGATGAGCTTGCTCGGGCTGGAACGACTGGGGCAATTGAGGATGGTCGTTGGGACATCGGAGTGCCTTTCACAATCTGTAAGCAAATTATCAACTCTAACGCGAAACATAAAGCGAGCGCTAGATGGATTGAGGACGGTGCGTGTCAAACCATGAAGAGGTTATGGCCCACAGCGGACCCCGGCAATATTATCACTGAATAGGAAGCACATTGGTGTGGTGGTGAATATTATCACTGGGCACTGTCCCATTGGGGAGCACGCAAGGAGACTTCGCTTACCCTACAATGACTTCTGCAGAACCTGCGAGGATGCTGACGAGGAGGAGACTACCCTTCATTTTCTATGCACCTGTCCTGCGTTGGCTGCAAGGAGGCGGGTCTTTCTGGGGAACTCTTTCTTCCTTCACTTGGAAGAGCTAAGGGGCATAAGCCCGATCAGACTTTATCGGTTCATTGCCAGCTCTGGCTGGTTAAATGGATAGTAATTTCAACGGGATAGGTGTTTATCCTGGTAGGTATCACAACGGCCCTTTGGTGGCCTATGTGTGCTGCGTCATCCGCGGCAGCCTTTTAACCTAACCTAACTCCCAACTTGACGTTGTCTGCCACTTTGACTGTTACTGTTGAGTAACACAGAGTAGAACATTTCACCGCCCTGAGTTTTTTTTTCATAAATGGGACAATAACGCCCTTCGCCGGGCTGACCCGATGTCCACTAGTGTCACACCATCCTTGAACTACGCGTAACACTCTACGTGATGGGTAGAACTTCTTCAAATTTACGCCTGACGATAATGAGGTCGTCCGCGTATCCTGGTATTGAAAGACCCAACGAGGATAATCTCCACATGATAGTGTCTACAACTATGTATCAGAGCAGGGGATAGTACACCTCCCTGATAGCAACTTCGAGTGACGTTTGCTGTGAGAGTCGTATCTTTAACTTCAGTGATTGATGACCCTGCTGGAAGAAAGCATTCGTTTCGCTCAGACTGCGATGAGAGTGACACCTTTTGCTTGGGGAGTGCCGGTGAATCAAAAGAGGTGTTGTCGAAAGCCGCTTCGATGTCACCGACAAGGTTGTCTAGCGAGTGTTGAGTCAATTTGCCGGCTTCATATACAAATTGTCTACAGTGAAGCGGATTACTCGCAAGTACAGTTTTCATTGGTTTTAACATTAATTATGTAAGGTCTGCTTCCAATTTTTGGAATAACTCTGATTTCGTTGACGTTGGTCGGGATCATGAATGAATAAAACGGCATGGATCTCAAATTCTAACAGTTGGTAGTACTTACTAAAATAAGAAGAACACAACGTCAAAGTGATGGGAGTTGTCAATTACCCAGAACGAGCGAAGCGTTCAGCCGCAAGTTAAATCCTATTGAAATGAATGAAATGCGTTCTGTGCACGTATCTTGTTTACGACATAATTTTTCAAACATTCAATTCACAGTTTAATACGTATACAGCACACGCATCTCTTTTAAATCCCATGACACCTTTGGAAATCAATTAACGTTCGAGGGCGACAACTTTGTGGATGTAATGGCACGGCCCAGCAGCACAGATCCAACGAGATCCAAAAACAGACCGGATCAAAGACCGGTCTGCAAATTTGTATGAAAATCCAACGAGACCTGGCGAAACGAATGCGCCTAATATTGCTATGCATATTAGAACGAACCTCGACTTACGTAAATTCCCTTGGAACGAAAGTCGGGGAGTGACTGTACTTGGCTGCGACGCAAACTCGCACCACACTGTATGGTGCAGTTTCGACACGAACGAACGAGGGAAGTTACTTTTCGAGTATATAATCGAATCTATAAAAACAAACAGTAGGTACTTGGTATTACTCTTGTTTCTGGGGATATTCGGCAGCCAAGGCCGATCAAAGGCTTACGCGAAGCAGGCGGCCGGCTAGGGCGTCGACTCGGAAAGGCCGCCGCAGAGGGCGCCAAGAGCAAAGCCAAGTTTGAGAGTGATTTTTGTCAATATATAAGAGTGACTTATCGACGATAGTACCAAGCAAAACCGCCCGAACGAAAGTGTCGATTGAAAAGTCACTCTCACAACCGCACCGCCCTTGTCCAAGTGGAATCGTTATTGGTGAAAATTTGGCCCGAAAACTTTGGAACATCCTATGTGTATATATATTCAGGGTATCTACCGAAAATCTAAATATAAAATCAAAAATCAGAGTTTTATCTGAGAGTTGTATCTAGCCAGACTTTCTCCAGAGAAAATTACCCAAGTGTTTGTAATAAAGAATATTTTCTTCAAATGATTATACAAAGAATTACTCAAATATTGTCTTTTAGCGTGCAAACAAAAGCAATAACGTAAATACAGCAAGCAAGATGATGTACTATAGGGGTTGTTTGTTCGGATTAAATTATCCTGTACAGCAACGAGTGAATTTATGAAAAAACGTGTTCAGTGAATGAATTTGAAAAGCTAAATTCAAACAATTTCCATTGTGAAAAACTATTCTTATTAAAACCAAATGGAGCGATACTATAAAGAGTAGCAAGTAGCAACGAGAAAGTGGAAGCCGTAGAGCTGACATATAATCAGCTGGCACCTGCAGATAAACGGTGAATAATACTAGAATTTAATTTAAATTCAAGCAATGTAGGGGCTTCAATTTATGGTGATTAATGAGCCTTTTTGTCTCTCAGAAAATAAAACATGCGGGAAGAGACACTTGCTGAAGAGGTTCGTCGTTAACATTTCGAACTATAGTATAGGTCGAATATTTAGGACAGAAGAATTATTCACCACCCACACAATATGTTCATACTATGAATTTGCAGCCTTCATTAGAGTGTAATAAACTTTTTTCGTAAAATTGAAGGACATACGATGACGACAATGCGTTCTTGTCAATGCTTTTAATGAAAATAACATTTTTTTATCCTCCTGGTTGTTTGATAACCAAGGGACCGATAAGCAACAAATGGCTGAAACAGTAAGGTCACTCAATAAAAATGTTAATCGTTGTTCAATTATTTCTCATTTTTGTTTGGGTTAATTGCCTTGACCTCTCCCGGAGCATGGGATGGGCGTGTCAACATCTCTTGAATTTCTATGCCTTGTTGACGTTTCGATAGCATATCTACTTTACGGATGTGCAGTTGCTAGCATGCATCTCCTATCCGCGTCGTATTTATGCTGGCAAGCTCGGAGCGCAATGGGAGTTCTATTAACTAGTACCCACAGGCAGTTTTTGTTCGTACCAAGGATCGAACCTCCGTTCTTTAGATCGTAGAGCGGTGACCGTACGAACACGGCCACCGAGCGCGTCAATTTTATATTTTAGTAACTATTTATTGTGCCACTAACCAACTTTATATCTAGAGACCTAGTTCGTGAAGAAAGAAGGTGGAGTTAGCTTCGGACTATATTCCACCGTTTGAAGTTCAGCAAAGTCAACGAGTATTTTTGCAGACATGTGATTGGTTCGGTGAAAACGACAGACGTAAACGTCTGATTGATTATCTTATGCGTAAACAAGTATTCGTACTGAATAAGAAAGACAGGGCAGGTCAAAGGCTAAGGCAAAGCAGGCGGACGGCTGGGCGCCGAAAAGGACGCCAAGAGGAAAGCTAAGTTTGAGAGTGCATTTTGTCAATTTAGAGGTGAATTTAATATAATTCCATTCAGTTGTAATATTCATTTCAAATTAACGCGCCCGAACGTTTCAGTTTCGAATTTTGCACTTCATTACCCAGTGAGAGTGACTTATCGGTATCGACAATAATTTGTATCGAGCGAAACTGCTTGGACAAAAGTGGCTCACTCTCACAAAAGCCTTTGCCCAAGTGCCCGCCACCAATATCATCGATATTCATCATCGCAGCGCTACAACCCGACGTCGGGCTTTGGCCACCTGAATCATTGTCCTCCAATTATCTCGGTCAAGTGACAGCGTCCTAAAATTTTGGAAGCCCAGCAGTTGCTCGACATCAGCATCTACTGAGCCTCCCCAACAAGCTCTAGGTCTTCCTCGTAGCCTTACTTCGTTGATGAGTCCTTTCAATATTTTCTTTGGCATACGGTTATCGTCTATTCGTTATACATTCCCTGCCCATTGAAGACGTTGTAGTTTGACCATTCTCGAAACTTCCAACTCATCGTACAGTTCGTACAGCTCATGGTTGTATCGGATGCACCAGTTCGGTCGCAAACTGCTCCGAAAATTCGCCGAAGGACCTTTTGTGCAAATGCGTTTATCATGTTTTCGGAGGCTTCAGTTAGGGTTCAGGTTGCGCAGCCATAGCCAAGCACAGGTCGAAGGATGGTTTTGTATATACGGAGCTCTGTATTTCTGTGCACATGCTTCGATTTCATCATTGGGATGACCGAGAAAAAAGTCTTATTAGCTAGCTGTATCCTTGAGTTGATTTTGTCAGTTTTGTTGACGTGATAGGAATTTGGTGCTGTGGCCTTTGCACCGAGCACCAGGATCTCAACTGCCATGGATGTATCGCCCAACGCCTTTCAAGACGAGATCCATGCCACTGAGGCCTGCGTCAGTTATATTCTAGCACAGATTGCTATTTGCACAGTCAAGAATTTGCTTTGAGATCCACCAATGCCACCAAGGAGCTACTCTTAATTGTATGCCGCCAAGTCATCTGTGTATTGATGGTAACGAGGCTGCGAATGAATTCGCAAGGAAGGGCGCATCCTCACAATTCCCCGGGCCGGCTGAGATGGATCGCAGCCAAGACAATGATCAAAGTGGTATCTGAATGGTCTGCAAACGAAAGACTGCAATTCAAGGAATTAATTTATTTCCTCGGTCTAAAAGACGCTAGCCGCATGGGTAGAGTGAGACTAATTGTGGGGTCATTTCCGGACACAACTGGATAAGATATCACCTAAACAAAATGGGTCTATCGAACGAAATGGAGTGTCGGTCTTGCTTCACACCTTCTCTATTATAATAGTTTCAGCATGTTACTTTTCAAGAGGCAGAGAAAACTGTATCTCTCTGACCTAACGAACTCATCCGATTTATCAGCGCGAGAAAGCTTGATCACGATATACCGATGACTTTGTGGAGTAACGACTAACCTTTTCATGCGAAAATGTTGCACTTATCTCTACCACGCAAAAGTAACAGGTTGAACTTGCACACAGCACATACCCACGACTCTCTACACGACCCTTGAACCTCCCTTCTTGCTCAAAAGGCCGATTCTCAAGCGAAATAAATTGCAAAGTAATTGTTTTCGCACGAAAACTGCTCATAATGATATGGAGGCCTTTTTCTTCGGATTAAATATGTAAGTACTGAGAGAGCGAAAAATTTTCGTGCGAACGAAACTTTTGACAGTTTTTGTATGAGATTTCGACCGACTTGCCGACCTTAGTACTATGCTTGAAACGGAAATTCACTCTGGGTATTTCCGGAGTGGATTTCCGCTTTTAGACTGGGAAATTCTTGCACTTATCTCTCCCACGAAAAATTTACAGTGGAAACTTGCACAGCACATATCTGCGACGGACTTCACATTCGAAAGAGAGCGATTACCACTGTCATGACTGGTTTTCATGCTTAATAGAATGTGAAGCAATTGTTTTCGGGTGGAAATTGCTCACAACGGTGTGGAGTGTAGCAAAAATGTTTCGTGCGAGCGAATTTTTTTGACAGTTTTTGTATTAGATTTTGTTAGTATGATCCCCTCTCGTAATCAGTGGATTGATGGATAATGAGTTTCCATTGACGGGCTCTGTAGGCATCTATACGGATGGCTCAAAGCCTGACGACGGAATGGGAGTAGGCATTTACTCCGATCAACTTAACCTAAGCTTATCGTTCCGTCTTCCTAACTCTAACCGGACTGCGGCAGCACGTCGGGACATTTAATGATATCACAATCTATACAAATAGCCAAGCCGCAATAAAAACTCTGGAATGAACCCTGTTAACATCTAAGATAATAACTGAATGCCGTTCGACCCTCGTTGAGGCAGGGTTTTTTTTAATATTGTCTTGTGCTGGATTCCAGAGCATAGTGATTTCGGTGGCAACTTCCACGCTGATGAGCTTGCTAAGCAGGGGCTATTAATTCATGTAGGCAATACTTTAAGTCTGAGGCTGTCAATAAGGCGAATGCTAGGTGGTTGCTATGCAACTAGATCGATGTGGTCTCGCCTAAACCCTGTTCGTCCCAACTAACATGGTTGAAAAGGCAGAATATCAGTCCTGTAGTGGAAGTGATTACTTATTGGGGAGCATGTTAGGAAGCTTCGCCTTCCTTTTAATGATTTCTGCAGAAGCAGTGGAGACGTCGATGAGGAGGAGAGTTGTTTCCATCTCCTCTGCTCTTGTCCGGCCTTGGTAAGTAAGAGGAGATCGACTCTTGGCTCCTTTTTTTTCCTCAGAACTGGAGGATCTGGCGAATGCCAATATAGACCGCCTCCTCCGTTTTATCACCAACTCAGGCTGGTTCAATAGTTAGTTAGGGTTATGGGGGTTAATATAGAGCCCTGTGGTATCACAATGGACCAGCTCTTATGATCTAAGTGTACTGTGCTGATTACCTACCCCGTATGAGATTTCGCACGAAACACTGATCCTAGAACCTAGCTTTAGGCAGTACGAGCATACAACCCAAAGTAGATTTTCCCTTCAGGCAGTGCGAATTCACGGAAATCCATTGTGGGGAAATGTCAGAGAGGATTTCCGCATTAGGCAGTACCAAAATGGTCCATATAGAACTATTGCCCTAAATCTCTTGAACTTTTCTCTCAAAATTTTGCGAACTACTACCCCAAATTCAAACATCGTTCATAATGAACAAAGTGTTTACTCAATTGCCCTAACCCCTTGTGGGGCATAGCGCGTCAACTGTTCCATGTGGCCCAGTTGACATTTCGTTGGCATAAATTGGTTTCAGAGAATGCAGTTGGCAGCATGCACCTCCTGCACATCCATGGCCATGAATGTCGTCGTGGACGGGATTCGAACCCGAAACGCCGGTAGTCAAACATGAGACTGATGCCTCAACACACTGCGCTACCAGTCGCCCAAAGTGTTTGGGGCGATAGTTCATTTTCCTTTCGAGGAGTTCATTCATAGACCCCACTCACTTCATTTAAGTGGCATAGCATAAAGGGTCAAACACTAGCAAAAAAATGGGTTTGTTTATTCGCAACCACTTTGTTTGTAGAGTCCATCCACACACAAAGCAACCTTCAACAGGGGTTGGTCAACAAATTTTCGACTCGCATCTCTTATCAAAGATCCTGCACTTCTGTTTCACCGTCGTCGTCGGTCCTCTCATCGACTTTTCCGCCTACCAACAGCCTACCTGTTGTATTTCAGTTTGATTTATTTTATTTATGACCTGGACCTTTTTATCTTGTTCGTTTACTGTAGCGCCTCATTCGCTCACCAGTTGATATCACCTGCATTCGTTACCCAGATCCCAGACCCATGCTGTCGATAGCCACTTGTCATCAATGCCATCCATAACAACATCCCAATAATCTCGAACCACCGAAAAACCATTCTGCGTGACACATTCTTGCCGGCAGGCGGTGTGAAAGAGGCTCTAGATACTTACATGGCAGTTATATAGATAGTGGGCCTCGGTGTCTGACAATTGTGGAACGTAAACAAAACAGGTTCTATATTTGGCGCCAGAATTTATAGACGGTGTGGGATTTTCTTTGCGTTTGCATGTTGCGGACGGGGAAGAATATCCCCGACCCGTTGAACGTACTAAAGACACGATGCTTACCTTAACAGGATTTATGACACCGCACCACACTATACCAAGGGATCGACATAGATTTCGGTTTGTTTTTGTTGCCGTCCTCGTTGAGATTTCCGAATGAAAGAAGTCACAAGAGAGAACGAATGGACAATATTAAGAGCTCTTCACGGGAATTATTCACCATTGCTTCATGATGACTAAAATAACTATAATGTGGTGGTTTTGTATTGCAGAGCGGTGCGACGCGGCGGCGGGGTGTTCATTTTTTCAGGGCTGAATTTAAATAAAGATTCATTGGGGCTTTTTTCCGACTATATCCTGAAACAATTCTATTGTTCTCATTCATCATTTATTCAGTGAAACGGCCACCATTTACAGGGACATGTTGAGAATATTTAAGCTCTACCGAATGGGGAACGGTTCAATTTGAATCATTTTGGGGATAGAAACTGGAGGCGGCTCTTGGTCGAATAAATCGGATGAGAGTATTGAAAGTCGTCCACGACCTATGGGTAATATAATTCCCTAAACCGTTTGCGAATTTAGTAGAGCTTTGTGGTCAATAATTTATGAAATAGTTGGAATTTGATTGTAATAGGACTCAGATGGGAGAGCTCGAGACAGTTTTGTGAATGTTAATACATTTCGGAAGCAGTGAATGTGTCCACGAGATTCGAATACGCTTACATAGTTATTTTCGGTTGTGTCCTGTATGCGTTTTTGACAGTGCGAGAGTCCGTATGTGCATTCCAGTCATGTTAGGTGGGCGTTTATTGCCAATAATGTTGGAATTTGTCCATTAAACGTTTGGCCGTCGGTGTTACACAACAATTGTATCTGTTTTCACTTTGATCATTTGAAGGTGTCCTAATTTTGCGTAATGATTGTAGGAGTAGCTATATTGCCGTATGGTCGAATAGAAATTTCAGCAGCTGGTTCAGTGTTTTGAGACCGAAGAGAGTTACTCATAATGCGACGGAAAGTGCTGAGACAAGCTACAGTCGTCTACCAACAACGTCATCCATAGTATCCATTGTAACCTGGCGCTTGGATATACACAGCTGTAGTACGTCCTATACTACTGTACGGAATAAGTGTATGGTGGACGGCACTCCGAGTAGCGGCCTATTGCAACCTACTGAGTAAGATACAAAGGCTAGCGGCGCTGGTCATAACGGGGGCTTTCATAACAACTCCGTCAGCCGGACTAGACATGGTGCTCGGCTTGCTCCCCCTGGACATTTACGGCGAACAGCTGGCGGCTAACACGGCTTTACACCTTCGCGAAACTGGCCAGTGGCGCACGTTGAGTGGCTGGAGACTGACTATACTTGTGCGAAATACATTTTCGGTCGGAACCACACCAGCTTGATTCCGTCAAGGGATCTATGGTGTGTTAACACGCTTATGACCACCGACTCCATTGTCATCTACACGGATGGCTCTAGGACCGACGACGGTGTCGGTGCTGGCATCTATTCGGAAGGATTGGGAATTAACTTGTCATTCTGTCTTCCCGACTTCTGCAGCGTCCTACAGGCGGAGGTTTCTGCAATCCTGGAAGCTCTGAACTGGCTGGGAAATCATGTTGTGACCACGAGGGACGTCACTATTTACACGGATAGTCAGGCTGCAATTCGATCACTTGAATCCGTCCTGACTACATCGAAAACCATCGCGAACTGTCATTTAACCCTCAGAGTGATGGGTGGTTATTTCAACATAACGCTCTGTTGGAATCCGAGCCATTGTGGCCTCGCAGGTAACTGCGTGGCGGATGAGCTGGCTCGGGTGGGGACAACCGGAATTCTTGACGGGGACCGCGCTAACATCAAAATGCCAGCCTCATCGTGCAAACTTGCTATCAAAGCCACTGCGGTTGAGAGGGCGAACATGAGATGGTTAAACGGCGTTACGTGCCAAACAACGAAGTCGATTTGGCCGAAACTTGTCCCTAGCCGCTCCGCCACACTGCTTTCACTGAACAGAAATCACATTGGCAGAGTTGTGGGGGTTATTACGGGGCACTGTCCTATAGGAGAGCTTGCCTAGAGGCTTCGCATTCCTCACAATGACTACTGCAGGAGCTGTGATGACGTGGATGAGGAGGAGAGCGTTCTCCATCTCCTCTGTCACTGTCCGGCCCTGGCTGAGAGGCGGAGGAGGTTCCTGGGTTCCCGCTTTTTTTGGGAACTGGAGGACCTTAAAGAAACGAGTGCAATACAGTTCAATCGTTACATTGCCAGCACAGGCTGGTTTTAATGCCTTGGTTTTTTCATTAGGTGGATCTAGTGGTATCACAACGGACCCAGTGGCGGTCTATGCGTGCTGTGCGTTAGCATGGCAGCCCCTTTACCTAACCTAACCTGGCGCTTTCGTACTCTGACTACTAACCAGCAAAACTCCCCAACAAGTCGGACATTCGGAGGAGTCATCCAGTACGAATCTGTGCAGATACTTTCTATATCATGGCCCTGTGAGGAATTGTTACAGGTAATGGTTCACTTCATCGGGTTTGCTGCGATTAATACCTGTACATATATCTCAGTTGCAAGGTGGAGTTAAATACTGTCTCACAATCAAGTCCACACAGTACCTCACCGTGATGCCATTGGAAACTTCGTTCTATGGCCGACCTGTGTTGGGTCGACTCTTAGCAAACTGCGTTGTTTGGTGAACGGCGAGCCTTGGTCAGAAGCTCTTTCATTCATCCCGTCTAGTCAATTCGGGTTCGTTAAAAATTTTGGCGATGGCATACGGATGGTAAATGCGTCCAATGTGTACCCATCAAGGGAAGGTGACCAATGAATTAAATGCTAATTGCCTTGACCCCGTCCGGGGGCATGGGCGCGTCAACATTTCTTGCATTTCTATGCGTTGTTGACGCTTCGATAGCATATCTACTTTTCGGACGTGCAATTAATTGGTAGCATGCATGCTGGCCGGAGGTCATTTCTAACGACGACCTCCTGTTCATTACTGGCCAGGACAGGATAGGCACTTCTATAAAAAGGCGAAAGTGGCAATGGATAGGTCACACGCTCCGAAAGGGGCCGGAAAACATTGCTAAACAGGCCCTCGATTGGAACCCACAGGGAACCGATGCAAGTCGCCGCGTTGGACGGCCTAGAAACACCTGGAGAAGGTCAGTTGAGGTCGAGGGTAAGTCATTAGGCAAATCGTGGAGACAGTTGAAGGCGATGGCGGCGAACAGGACGAGGTGGAAACTCGGCGTGGTTAATGCCCTATGCCCCACAAGGGGTTGACAGGATCCAGAGAGATGCATCTCCTACCTGCGCCGTTTTTATACAAGCAGTTTTTGTTCGCGTCGAGGATCGAGCCACCATTCTCTAGATCGTAAAGCAGTGACCGAACGAACACGGCCACCGAGCGCATCAATGACTTACGGTTCAACATTCGCTACCAATCGACCTCTAGTTTGAATTCAGACTTTTGACGACAGATCGAGTGTAGGCGTCAGTTCCTCTTCCCCCGTCCCCTTCTCCTGCGAAGCCAGTGGACACGTAACGGATGATCTTGATGAGACCTCCTCAGATTACCTTAGTCGAACTGACGCAGAGACTTTGATGTCGAACGCGGACGTAAACATAAGATGGTGAAATCCGGACTTTCTCTGTTAAGCCGGGGTTTTCCTCTAGTAATTTTTTTTAGCGAGAAATGTTCATAACAGACATAATAGTTACTAATTTTGTTAGTATGCCATTCTGTAATCGCAAGCAGTCTAATTAGGAATTATTTTGACTTATTTGTAGGAATATGTGATATACCATGCATTTCCGGAAGATTTATGAAGTTGTAACGGACGGTTTGGTGGGCATCCGAAGATGCCCGTGGGGACGGAGCCTTAGGTAGTTTACTCAATTGCCCTAACCCCTTGTGGGGCATAGCGCGTCAACTGTTCCTTCTGGCCCAGCTGACGTTTCGTTGGCATAAATTGGTTTCAGAGAATGCAGTTGCCAGCATGCACCTCCTGCACATCCATGGCCACGAATGTTGTCGTGGACGGGATACGAACCCGAAACGCCGGTAGTCAAACATGAGACTGATGCCTCAACACACTGCGCTACCGGTCGCCCCAAGGTAGGTAGGTAGGTAGTTTAATTGACCGTGAAGGTCGGGCCGTGCCATCTGGCGAAGAAAAAGATCCCTCAACGAGCTAAGCAGCGGCCTATGTATGCTTGCTGTAGCTCAGTTCGGGAGATGTGGGCGGGGTTTTCGCCGCTAGTTGCCCCTGTCCTTTACGTATTAACAAAAATTCATAGGCCTGGGGAAGACAACATAAACAGGGGAGGTAAAAATGGGGATTAAAAAAAATAGTCGATAAGGATGGAATGGTTGGCGGACGGATCAGACGCCCACGCGGTCGCACCTGGGTCCGGGTGTAATGGGACCTTCGGCCTCTGGTTTCGTACCACCAACAGATCACTACTCATCAGGTGCTGCCTCGATCTGTCGGTTCTTCGTACCGGAACGACCCGTTTTCCGACGGCCAAGAGCTGTCAAACCTTTTGATGTAAGAAGAACTGCAGTATTCGAAGCATCGCTACCACAACAACAAAAGTTTCTACTGCTTCCATATAAGGACATGTAATGTTAAAAATAAATGAGGCAACATGGACAGAGCATGCATCCATACCTTCCAAGGCAGCAGTGAATCATTAAAATTGGATGTCTCCGATTCCCACTGGGTAGTTATTCATCAGGATCGAATTCCTTCCGCCCAGGAACAGATTTAACACATCCACTCAACTTCCTACAGACTATACGAACACTCGGGTGTCGACAACCAAGGGACCGTAAACACAGCAGGGTTAATTTTAATGCTTCACTGATCAGTCGTGTACACTACACCAAAGATTCAACACAAACACTAGTGAATAATAAGTCATCCGTACAATAAGGCATCGAGCCCATAATGGCCCAAACCATACAAATTAGGGAAGCAGCATTGGCGGCCGCAAAGACACCAGACCAAACCCTCGCTGTTCAAAGCAAAAAGGAATCCGTGTCTGGCACGTTTCGGGTTGGCTCCCTTAAAAATTCGACTCGAGTCCACTTACCTGCAACAATGAATTTTGTGTGTCGCGCCCAGTCAATTGAAAGTTTCGTGTGGGTCTATTTACGTGCCGGCGAGATGCTGGATGGATGTTCCTGTGGGCCGGAGCCACTCTCCACACGACTCCTTCTGTTCCCAGTCTAAATATAGACAATGCACGATAGTGAAAACTAATGGGCCCTTTGCGGACGCAGCCACTTTGCACTTAACTCGCGCGACACCACCTCAGAGCTCAGACACGAGCAACAGCAGGCTGCCGAGTATTCCGACTTTAACGGACAAAACACAACACACGACCAAGCACTGCACTTCACAACTATTGCACTGGAATCGCGCTCGCACCGTTTCGCCAATCTATCATACGCGAAGGACAACAAAAATTCGCACGTGCGCAAACTTGGGGCCCGACGACGAGAGGCTCTCGTGTGTGTTTATCGCTCGTTGCTCTGTTTCAGAATGAAGAAGAACTCATTGGACGATGGACGGACAGCAGGGGCGACACTCTCGGGATCGTAACAGTGACCCGCAGGCGGAAGCCGAATCTCTTCGCTGTGGGGCCTGCCTGACACAAAGTGGACGAGGACAACCGTGTTCAGAACTAGGACGTTCTCCGCGGCGGCAGACACTTGACCTCCTCACTTGACAGAAGCTCCTCCGGTGGGCAGGTATCTATCACACACAGCAGGCTAGCGCCTCAGCACAGCACACAATTCTTTCCGCCGTTCTGCTGACAGCAGTCGCTCGGATGGAGATGAGATGATGGCTGATGGGAAACCCGGTCAAGAGGCAAGCTGGGTCGTTGGGGCCGCGGCACGGATGGGGAGGAATGCGCGACGCCAATTCGTGGTCGCAAATGTGCAAATAGGAAAAAGGACGACCACGGACCGGGGGCAGCAATCGATCTCACGCACGAGGAGCTCTGGCGTGAGGGGACGACGTCGAACGCGAGTGCAAACAACTCACATCCAAGAGGTGGCGGCTACTGCCTACTCGGGGAATGGGCAAAAGTTCTCACGCCGAACACACGCTGGAGGCACACCTTTTGACATACGTGCAATAATTACAATCACGCAATTCGGGCAGCCACACGAGTAAACACACGCGAGGGCAATTTCGTAACACTAGCACACCTTTGGGACATTAATCGCCCCGCAACGAATCGAATTAGATCTTCTTCGCAATATTCTTCCCTCGACTCTAACGGTACCGCACTGCTAGAATTTTGCACTCTGGGAAATTCTTGTACAGTGACTACAGGAAACGGTTTTTTATCGCGCGCCCCTCCACGCGGTCCACTCCACTAGACGCCAAACTGCTACGATAATCTCCCACTCCCAGTCTTTTCAATTCTTTTGAATAAATCAAACGGGAACGACCTCCAATCAAAGAATTTCGAACGCTTCGTCAAGCCAACAACAAGTGACGGGTCGCGGCAGCCACTTTTGCACACTCGAATGGAAAACTCGCAGCCCAGAACAGACACAACACGAAGACGACCAAACTCACCGACAATCTCCAAGTGACTGATTTCCCGATTTCCAATGCTCGTCGCTCCGGCGAACAAATCCAGAGGAAAACTGGTTTTCCGTTGCACTGTGTGCGTGGGCATGTGTCAAATAGGGGAGAAGTGTGCGTAAAGTCGCTGCAGGTGGCGTGTACAGATGCAAGTGTTTATCAAATCAGATGAGCGGGTGTGAGTGGAATGTTTACAAAAGTGTTGACAGGCGCGGCGAAATGGAAATGTCAAGCGGAAGTTTGACAGCGCAGGAGGCTCGTTCATGGGTGGGTGTACATTTGAACATTTGGATTTAGAGATATTCGGGATTTTTGGGTACCTCAGCTCTTTATCCTAAAATATGAAATGAAGAATAACCATTTTAATGCTACCGATGTCTTCTCTTGAGTGTGGGATAATTGAATGTTGTATAAATAAATATATGCTGAAATGGCAATGCTATTTTGGTCAGCTGTTAATTGCATTAACTGCTGATTTGTGTAAACAAACGTCAGTGAACCCGGACGATGGTCCTTTGTTGATTTTCTACTTGTGTTTATCAATTCTCTTCTCGCGAACTGTGCAATCAAGAGAACCGCCTTGGCAATAGCCTTCATCGCTTGGAGTATGGATTATAGTTTGGATAAGAAGTTGCAAGGTGTGTACCCTATACTTGACACAATAACAGTGTTCTGGACATCCTGTATCCGTCGACATTCCAATGCAAATTATTAACATGTGTAGAGATGAACATATCTGTAGAGTTGCTGCACCCTCTTGTTGATGAAGTGTGAGACACAGAGACCTCCTACTGAGTGGAAGCAAGGCTTGGTAATCAAAGTTCCAAAAATGGGGCAGCCCTTCAGATTGCAATAATTGGAGAGATATTTGCGTGCTTACTGCCGTTGCCAAAATAATAGCTAAAATTGTCCTGGAAAGACTCGAGGATCATTTAAAAGGCACGATTGATGAAGAGCAGGCCGACGTTCGATCTGGATTCTCATGTGTCGATCACATCAACACTTTGCAATGCGTTGAGTACGATTAACCGCTTCAGTTGCTTTTCATTGATTTTGGGAAGGCTTTCGACAGTGTGAACTGGGAATCTATATGGGCGGCTTTGCGCGGGAGAGGCAGCCATGAGAAGTGTGTGGCTATAATCAAGGCGACCCACCATCCAAATGCCGCGTTCTTCATAAAGGTATGGTATCGGGGGACTTTGAAGTTCGAAGGTGAGTTCGGTAGAGTTACATCCTCTCACCAATTCCTCATAGTGACTGACGAAGTTTTGCATGCGGCCCTATCCGCACCACACAGGAATTAGATGGATCTTAACATCTTATCTGCAACATCTTGACTACGCTGACGACATATACCTGTAGAAAATAAGTAAATAACTGGCGCAGCAGTCCAATCTGGACCATGGCCTCGAGATTAGTTAGCATCACCTCATTTTCTAAATCGTGACGGTCTTGTGCAGAGGTGTGTGATCAACAGCACGCTCAACCGAGTTATTTACCCCATAAATGGGTACTCATTTAACAGCTGAGGTGGCTCATAGTCCGAAACGTAAATCCTCTTTTTTATCGAAACTACTGCATTCAGCAGGATCGAACCGGATCCCAGTGCATAGACGGCAAACGTGCTATCCGTTGCGCCATCCGGACTCCGTACATATACCTCTCTCACATAATCATGGGTCTGAGCCGAGATCTCGAGAGGGTGGCGAGCACGGTTTAACTAAAGATTAACACCAACAAGACACCAACGATCTATCTAGCCGTTGCGAGGAAGAAGAAATCTAATTCGTCCTATTGCCATCAGTATCAATGGACAACTTGTGGAGAAGGTGGGAAAATTCGTCTACCTATTATCCAAATTGTGGCACGAAGCAGGATATTGCTCGTCGTATCAACCAGGCTAAATGCGCATTCGGCATTCTTTCCAAATCCCACAAAGTAGTTATCTCTATGTTAAGACTAAGCTGGGTAGGTTGTGGTAGTGGTGGTAGTAGCGATGCTTCGAAGACTGCAGTTCTTCTTGCATCGAGGGGGTTTGGCAGCTCTTGACCGTTGAAAGACGGATCGTTCTGGTACGAAGAACCGGCTGCTGCAGGAACGTGGGCATGTTCTCGCTCCCTGGTGCTGTATGGAAGCAGCACATGGAAAATTTCTCTAAGTGTTTCCTGCAAGTTGCAAATTTTCGTCAGCTCCAAATCTTCGTCGAATTTGATGAAAAATTAATAGCTGAGTTGTTGTTGTTATGGTAGCGACACGCTGATATCTGATGAGGGTGTGTGTCCAGTGTAGAAACGCAGCTGCCTCAATAGGATTATCCCATAGCGCAGTAGGTGTTACGCGCAGGTGCAGGAAAGTTAAAGATGTGCTCAACATCGGGTGGAATGAGGCCACAGGCTGGACAGGAGTTCTGTATGTTCAGTGTGTATGTTCCTGCGGCAGCCGGTGCTACGCACCGAAGCGACCCGTGTTACTTGGAACAATCTTGTCACACGGCCAAGAAATGCCACAACCCCTTCGATGCAAGAAGGAAGATCTGTGTGTGTGTATCAATAGCTGAGTCGGTGTGGGCGGCGTACGGATCAATAGACGAATGAATACGCATACGGTAATTTATTGCGGAAGGGTGATAACTGCATTGCTGTTGTCACGCCATGAAATGGTACCCCATTCTCAATAATGGCCATTCAAGGTGGCGTCATAGAAACTCATGTTCTGTGGCCGACGAGTGTGCGTTACGTTGTCCTATTGCCCAGAACAGATAACGATGGCGTGCAAAGACTAGAGGCTAAGGCAAATTAGTAATTAGTAGCCAGGTGCCCTTGAATATACTCACTTTTCAGTCTGTGTGTCCTCCGCGGGATGTGGCTTCCGCCAGACGCTGCCTTCAGTCCTCTTGGTTTAAACATCGGGTTCTCCAGTTCCTGAATTCGAGCAGCTTGTTGCTGTTGTTATTAACGAAGTCGCCATCAACGCCAGCAGTCAGGAAGCGTTGCTACAAAATAAAAAAAAAAACGATTTACCACAAAACCCTCCTTTCGAAGGCGTCGATCTGCTTCTCCTTTTCCTCCACAACTGAAATGGGAAACGGACATCTAGACTTGATGAATCCGAAGTTCCTCTGCACACATTCAGCAGTCACAGCATGGCTCCCATGACAGCCGGTTTTACGCACCAGAGCGACCCGTTCATCAGCAACGGCCAAGGGCTGCAAAACCCCCTCGGCAGGCATTGCTACAACAATAGCAACGTTCCTGCGGCAGCCGGTTCTACGCACCAGAGCAACCCGTTTCACAACGGCCAAGAGCTGTCAAAACCCTATAATGCAATTTGCTACAACAACAAGAAGCAATCACAGCATTGGTACAGAGCAGCAAGAGCCAGTCAGTACGGGGAAAACAGGATTCAGAATCAATATCTTGATCTTCAGGTGTGTGTTCGATTGTGACATCGATAATAGCCTCCGGTAACAGAGTCATTTGCTCAGTAGCTCGAGAGGCAGTGTTTGCATCTGCTGAGCAGAACTCCAGCTTAACACCCGCCGCTACATGGCTATATAAAGGTTTTCCGGACTCTTCGCTAGTCCTGGATTTTTTGGCCAGGTTAAGTTGCAAAGATTGCTCTTTAGAGCGTCCGCGATTCACTGGCGTTTTAAGCTCTGAACGTTGAAGAGCTGTCTCCCGGGCCTTTTCCCTAGATTGGCCCTCAACCTTAGCCTTCCTATATTTGCGCCTTTGTGCTGTCGTTAATTTAATATAGCCGCTGTTTGGGTTCAGACCCATACGGCCGACCCTTTTACCTACGACTGTCAACCCGAATTTCTCCGAGAGCCATCGGTATCAGAGTCCAATTCAGAACGCGCGAGCTCGGAGTCATCCGGACTAAAGAAGTCCAAGGACGACTCAGAAGGACTGTATCGATTAGCGGTCAGTCCATCGACAGTCTCAGCAGCAGGGCTGGAGGCTCCGCCGAGCAATGAGCTGGCAGGCAGCTCAGAGGAAACGGTATGGATGCGCTTGGAGCCGCATTGCAGTCTAATAATTTCTTTTTGTTGTCGTATTCGTATATCAGGCAATATATTAATTGCTTCATTCTGAGGCTGTTGTTGCTCTTATATTTTGAGCCGTAAAATTGGTGCTCACCATGCAAAAACAGCAAATAGGCGAGCGACATCACTTCACTTCGCATTCAACAGCCCAAATTGAGATGGGCGAATCCCTAAAAGTCAACATACACCCTAGTTGATTCTAATTTGGAGCATCCTTTTTTTTAATCCTAATACTCCTAATACATACTTCTCTCTTCCTTTCAGGTTTCAAACAGATTGCACAAGAAAAACTTCAGGCAACATTATGCTCTATTCCCAGCCAGAAGGACCTGATCATAGAGCCGCATCTCATTAAACCCCTCGAAAGAGTTTGCGTAGCCTCGTGGCTCAAGTGAGTTTCCGCTTTTTGCATTGAATTATACCGGACAATTTCTCATCAACCACTCTTACAGATCGAAAGGCGTTAAGAAAATATACAAACTGAGTCAACAGCCTGTGCCGAAAAATGAAAACACCCAAGTGTACTTCATAAGTGCCAATATATCGACTTTAAATGCCGTCTTGAAACAAATCCACGGACATGAGAGCGGATCAAATGTCTCCGCAGCACTGGGCCTTAAAAGCTATCACATTATCGTTGTTCCATTTGTGCCTCAAAGTTTTCACGTTATTCTCGAGGAAGAAGGACTCTACGGACTGGTGACGTTACATCGCTTCTCCTGGGACTTTATTCATTTGGATGAAGGCGTGCTGAGCCTTGAAATTCCCCACGTATTTGCAGAAGTTTTCATTCGAAAGGACACATCCATACTGACTTCAATAGCGCACAGTCTGCGACTGTTCAACTTAGTTATAGGCAAACCCGACCTTATATTAAGCTACGGCGAGAATTCCGAGAAAATATTGAACATGATCGATCGCTTGGACAAATCGGGTGACGAATCGAGACATTCGGACTTTAGCGCAATGCTTATCATTGATCGTGATAAAGACTATCCGTCGTGCCTTCTAACGCCGGCAATATATTCGGGTCTATTGCTGGAAGTGTTCAAGTTCCAAACCGGCGAGCTGCACATTCAGCCCGACTCGAATCGAATTTCATCCGGAAAAATTCCGGTACTGCAACTTTCATCCACCAACGCCAGGATGCCTGCTGTACCACCAACGATGCTTCGAATGAACGGATCGTATGACGAAATCTATGGCGAAAATCGCTACAAGCATTTTGCCGAGGCGAGTAATCTGGTTCGATCGCAAGCAAAAGCCCTGGGCGTGGAAGTGCAAAATCTGAATAAGATGAAATTGAATGAAATGCAGGATTATGTTTCGAAAAAGCTACCGAAAATCACCGAAATGAAAAACAAGATAACGAAACATTTGAATATTTGCGAACAGGTGATACATGCCATGGCGGAGAATTTCCAAAAGCAACAGTCGCTGGAAGACGATATTTTGAGCAATGCGAATCGGAAGCGCGTTTTGACACGGATCGATGAAATTCTAACAATCGACGGACACAAGTTCAACACTATTCGCATAATGTGTCTGGTACACATTGCCATGTGCTTGTCGTCCGACGAGTTGTCCGCGTTCATTCGAAACTACTGCAACGCGTTCGGACACAAATACTTGTACGTGTTTCATTATCTCGCCAAGGCACATCTATTGCCCGACTTGGATGCAATTAGCAAATCAAAATTGATTGCCAACCTACAGATTCCGATGTTTCAACAAACCGAATTTCAAATCAACGCCAATCGGCTGAAATTGCTGCCCACACAAACGCCGGATAAATCCGCTCAACAGAACAGTACGTCCAAAGCGTGTCCCAGCTACGTTTTCAACGGTCTTTATATTCCTTTGGTGGCACAGTTGGTTGCGTTCGTGCTTAGAGCTCAAAATTTTGATGATTTTTGCACGAAATTGGGCATGTTCGAGGGTGTGCTTGTGCGAACAAATGATCACGCTGAAGCGCGGGACGTAAAACAAACCCAGCAGGCAGTCAAACGCAAGGAAATCGTTGATAAGCTTCCGCTACAGCATCGTACAATTTTCGTGTTTGTTGTAGGCGGTATTACGTATGCGGAAATTTCAGCGTGTAATTTAGTTAGTAAGATTACCGGATCGAAAATTGTTTTGGCATCGAATTGTCTTTGTTCCGGGACGGACATTATAGAGTCGACGTTTTGATATTGTCGGCAAAATTGTAGTCGCTATTGACGAAAGACACGAGATGTAAGAATAATGTTTTAATAAACGGGTGATTAATATTTGCAGCTAAGGAGGAGTTTGAGTATTTCGGAAATGCCTCCTGCTTCGAAAAAACGCCAGTCATCCTCTGTCAAACTTCTAACCGTTCACAATCCAGCTGTGTGTGTGTGTTACAGAGGATTGTGGAGACCGCAACTTAAGGTGTGCGTGACCGCTAAATTTGGTTCATTACAAGGGTTGAAACGGACGCCTGCGTTGATGAGGCCAGCACTAGTTATTGAAATGTCTGGAGAGTTGGAACATGATTCAGTTAATCGGGCGGGAGTGTCTCCGTTTAAAGGATAGAAACCCGATACATAGTTGCTCCGCTACAGCAATTCCTCGAGAATCGTTGTCGAGGCTTGAATGCCACAACTCATGGTGAGCGTTGAAATCACCTAGTGTGAGGCGGCATTGGTCGGTTATACGAATGGGCTGATGTTTGTTTTAAATGCGGAGGGACAACTGGAAACAAAAGTAACATAAATGTTAAATATATAAATTTTTACGTTTCCTGATTGGACAATCGCCTGCATCTCAAGGACATTGTCATTGGGTGGGTTCAGGAGCTACCCAAAATCACACACTACTCGCGAGCAGTTCTGCAACCGCTCGGTTATGCAGTCTGTGCCTGCTGAACTCCACCCTCGTTGTCACACGGTTTATTTGAAAGCTAAAAGAGAAAAAAGAAGAAGAGCGCGAGCGGTGAGCAGAAAAATTTCTCGCTCGATGATCATTTGATCATGTTCAACAGAAGTTGCTCGGTAACTTCTGAGCCCACCCATTGAAGGTAGGAGATATTGTAATGAACCATATTCTGGTCTGGTAGTGCTGCTCCCACCGGCAGATCGAAGCAGCACCTGATGAGTAGTGATCTGTTGGTGGTACGAAACCAAAGGCGTGGGTCCCATTACACCCGGACCCAGGTGCGACCGCGTGGGCTTCTGATACGCTCGCCAACCATTCCATCCTTATCGACTAGTTTTTTTATTTCCCATTTTTACCTCCCCTGTTTGTGTTGTCTTCCCCAGACCTATGAATTTTTGTTAATACGTAAAGGACAGGGGCAACGAGCGGCGAAAACCCCGCCCACATCTCCCGAACTGAGCTACAGCAAGCATAGGCCACTGCTTAGCTCGTTGAGGGGCCTTTTTCTTTGCCAGATAGCAAGGTCCGACCTTCACGGTCACTTTGCTACCTAGGCTCCGTCCCCACGGGCATCTTCGGATGCCCACCAAACCGTCCGTTACACAGATTTATATAATCTGGCTGGTGGTCGCGCCGAGAGTACTGGATTTAATTTTAGTTTCCCAATCGACGCTTGTACCTCCTCTCTGTGTAGTGTAGCAATACCAGTTTTGTAGGTGGTGTCGTCAAAAGGTTCCCGCTTGAATCGTTGAACCTCCCTTTCGAGGTCTCTTGGGTTGCAACGGATGTGACGTCAGATCATCATCTTCTCAGGTACTGCTTCGCTAGGAGGTAATTATGGCGTCTTAGAGGCAGGGTCTCTTGATGTAGGTGGTCTTTTGATGACATCAGCAGGCAACCTGTCACTGTACGTAGAGCAGCTTTTGACAGGACTGGATGTTGTTCCACTGCGTGGCAGTCAAGTTACGAGGTTAGATGGGAGCTGCGTAATTGGCCACAGATCTACCGAGGTTACCAGTAGGGTCTCCTTATCCTTACTCCAGGAACTTCCAGCGAGAGATTTGAGAACGTTGCGTCCTTTTTCGTACCTGCTCCTCTTTCATCCGTTCTCTTGGATGTTGCATATTGTGCGAGTTACGGCCTCCCAATTGGGTTCAGGACTAATCATGTGCTCCACTATGTTCTGTGGATCAATGTCACTGCCAAGTACAATCTTCAATGCTTCGCGCTTTCCAGTAAATCTTGGACATTGATAGTTCCGGGCTCTCCGCTATTGCTGGGCACCTCGGACGGTCGGGTGAATCGTCCAGCTTGAATTTGTGTAGGCACTTCCTATATCCACCATGTCCTGTTAGAAACTGGATTAGATAGTGATTTACCTCTCTGTGCTTGCGGTTGAGCCACAGTTCGATTTTCGGGATGAGTATGTGTGTCCAGCTTAACTTTGGGGTTTCATCCCACCGCTGTTGCCATTTCTTTAGAGAGTAATATGAAGAATTAAGTTAAGATGAAGAATTTTCATATTCCTACAATCCGACAACTTGTAGAGGCAATCTGAGACTCAAATGTGCACTTTATCCTATTGCGTAGAATCCATTAAGCGATAATGCATTCGCCAATGTTTATGCAATCTCTGTGGATGTAGATATGTACGGAGTGCATATGTATGTCATCAGGGTCCGCGAATCTTGCAGCTGGTGTTGGAAAATTAGGCCAAATTTTGGGAATTAAACCTGCCGGAATAAATTTCGTCAAGACTCGTCTGAAATTTTTCTCAGCCACGCACACATCTGAAGGTGTCGGTAGGGCGGTTAGAGCCGCATTAGTGAAATTCCCCAAAGCGGACCCAATCAAGTTTGTTTTGGTTTAGGAAAGTAGGGCGGCGGTCTGACAGTTGAGTAGTGGTTGGCTGATCAAGTCTGATGATAATAGGAAGATGATCGGACGAAAGGTTGTAATAGACGGTTTTGGGGGCAGTGACGAAGAAATATGCTCCTCAATGAGCTAAGCAGCGGCCTATGCTTGATGTGGCTCAGTTCGGGAGACGTAGGCAGGGTTTCCGCCACTCGTTACCCCTGTCCTTTACGTATTACTATAAATCAGAGGCCGGGGGAAGACAACATAAGCAAATGGGCAGAAACAAATGGAGAGTAAAAAAAATGCGTGAAAAAGAGGAAATGATTGTCGAGCGGCTCAGGTGCCCTCGTGCCCCCAATTCGCATAAAAAAACTGGATCGTAGGTATGTAACACACACACTTCTTCCTTCTCGCATTGTAGGGGTTTGCCAGATTTTGGCTGCTGCTGTGCGTAGAGCCAGCTGCCGCAGGGACGATGAAAACTGATCGAAACAAATGTTGTAGGTAAGCCCTTTGTTAAGGAGAAGAGTAGAAAGGGACAAAATTCACCAACCAAATTGGTTCGAGACACTGTCTACGGAAAACACGTCCGAGAACCTCAGATCTGGTTTCACGATCTGTGTATTTCGCCATTCATATACCCATCACACTTTTCGCTTTTGACCCTCCAACAGTGAAAGAATCTACAAGCTAATCAACTACAAATAACTTTATTTACTCCCATAAATTATGTACAATACTTTACACTGCCTAGAAAAGTCGTAGCATCTGCCATCTTACGTAAGCAATCCCCCGATCGAGCTCTCCATTCAGTTCTGCCCATCACAAATAGCACAGTTCTATTCTGTTCCATATTTTCCCGTCATTCCCGGCACTCTATACAACAACTCGCCATCATCGTCGTAGTAGCAATCACTCAACCTGTACGTACATCCTTTCCGCCAAAGATGTTTGGGAATATGTATTCGCTCACGAATGGCATTGCTGACACCGATCATATCTCGACCCTGAATCTCCACTTCATCCGCTTTGAACTTATCCACATGAGAGCTATCATCCGCATCTTTGCCAAATTCTAAAATTCCCGTTCCATGAGGATTTTCCAACTGATGCATGGCAACATCATTTCTGTCCCGTTGAATTTCCCTATTGCTTCGCATCAAGTCCTGAAAACGCATTGGTTTCTTATTATCAACCTTGTCGATCAAATACGTCTCATCTTCCGTTCCTTTTTGATGTGGTGCGGCCAAAGGCTGCTGACCGGCTGACTTATTCGATGACTTCTCTTTCTGCTCTTTCGAAATAAACGGATTGTACGGATTGTTCGGATTCGCAGGAGCTGCAAGCTTCTTTGCTAAAACCTCGATTTGAGGCTGCGGCAATTTCTTAAATTTCATTCCATCCGTGATTATGCTTAGAAATTCTGTCCGACTGGGCTTGGGCAATTCAGGCTTAGGTCTAACAGTTGCTTTCAAATTCTTCAAATCCTCCGGCGTCCTATTGGCGAATTTGCTTAAATGCTCTTCCAAGTCCCGATCGAGTTCCGTGAATTTGCCGTCCCTGAACATTTGCCAATTTTTCAGCACGCTGCGATCATGTCGCTCAATTCGTTTGGCATCCGTTGCAATCCACTTTCCTCTAATGATTTCAGCGATAATTTCCGGAGTTGCGGGAAAACTTTCCGAAAGCCTTTCCGCGTCCCATTCTTGGGAGTCGCGAGCATGCAGCAATCTGATTTGCTCCTTCTCGGCATATGTAAGGAAATTGGGGCTTTTCATTTTGAAGTATTTATGGCCAACGATGTGGTGGCGTATTTTTTCGCGTTGCTGTTGCATTTCGCGTTCATGTTGCCGGTGCGATTTGTGAACGTGCATAAAGTCGGATTCAATGTCGCCGAAACCCTCCGGGTCCTGTAATATTTCGTCGATATTTTTTAATTCTTTCGCGATTTTGTTGAGACCCGGCATTCCTGTTCGCCGGGTGTAGTGACGTATTGAAAACCAGCTGCGTATCATGTTGCAGCTGAAAGAAAAATGAAGCAAAAAAAAATCGTATTTTCAATTAGTTTGAGGTATGGTTGGTTGGTTGAAGTGGCTGTTACCCACAGAAGAAAACCCAATGTCCCAGATATGGGATATATCTATAAAAAACGCACTGTCTAAAGCTGAATGCCGCGCCCAGACGACAATTTCATAAAAAAAATTGTAAATTTAAATTGGCGAAATATACATGGAACGCAGTGTCATCCTACAATGCACGAAAACTCAATGCCCTTCTCATCAGAACCCGTCAACAATGACGAGGACCGACTCTATTCAAGCTAGTGCCACCGTCCATCAACCACCGTTTTGTACGAGGAAGTGGAGGTCTGGTTCGCGAGGGTCGAAGTCATGTTCGTCACCAACCGCGTCACGGCTGACGCTTAAAAATTCGCGATTCTTGTCAGCAATTTCCAGCTAATATCCCGCCAACCGAAGCAGCCTACGACGCGCTCAAGGATAAAAATAAACAACCGCCTTCGGCGAATGCACGCAAAAAATCCGAAAGAAGCTAGTGAATTTAAAAGTCGGCGATCACAAGCCGTTCGAGCTCCTCGCAGATATGAGGACTATCGCAAGCAACATTTTAAGCCTGACCCGGCACCTTCATCGGTTTTCGAGCCATCCGTGAACCAGTTGATAGTATATGGTGGAAGATTGGCATATTTATCCTGCCAGTGCTCTTTATTCCATATGACGGCGGTGAACCGTTCATGATAGTTCCTTCCTTCCAACTAAACTGTACTAGATTTAGCATCGCATGATACAAGGCTGGCGATTGCCATTTTAGCTTTTGCTTTTAAATGAATGTGTATAGGATGCAGGTCGAGTAGTGCCTCAAAAGCGCTAGTTGGTCAACATGGTCTGGCCAGCAGTGGTACGTGGTTTTTTCCACCAGACTAGTGCACCATATTCTAATATACGTGTTGGCATAAACCACTATCGGACGATGCACGTTTCCAGCATGAACCTCCTGCTCCCATTCCATTTAGTAATTCTTTATCTGTATTTAATAAGCAAAAATTCCTCTTCCATAGTCCTCCGCGTGGGCGCCCCCTGGAACGGCAGTGGTCACTGACCATTGCCAACCAACGTCAAGCCGCCAGTGATGGCGGTGCGATGATTTGGTTGAGGTACCCCTGTGGTGTGGGGTGTGAAAAAAAATACCACGGCCTTTCCCTTTGAGGGCCTGTCGTTAAAACCGACAATCAAAGGACAGGATGTGTATGCCAGCAACTTGCACTATCCGAAATCTTTATATGCTAACGAAACGTCAACTATGCCTCGGATAAGGACTGACTCAACGGTTACGACTTTTGGCTATCGTACAATGACAAAGATTGGATTCTGGAATGTGCGTACTCTCCTGGACAATGGATCCGAAGGTCCCCAGAACGCACGATTTCTTCAATTAGAGAGTGAATTTCTGTGGTACAAATTAAATATCTTAGGAGTTAGTGAGATAAGATGGTGGAACAGCGGAGAATTCATCTCTCCAAGGGGCAGCACTGTAATGTTGTACTCCGGTAAAGCTACCGGTAGTCGCCGTGAGTCAGGTGTGGGGCTCCTTTTAACCAGAGCCGCGCGAAACTGTCTCTTATCCTGGGAACCGGTCTCTGACAGGGTCTTGACCGCCAGGTTCCGGACCAAAATGAGGAACATCTCAATAATACAATGTTATGCCCCTACTGAACCCGACAATGTCTTGGCAAAAGACTCCTTCTACGAAGAACTAAACGCCGTTCAGAGCAGAACACCTAAAGGTGACATTGTAATGGTTATGGGTGATTTGAATGCGAAAGTTGGCGCTGATAACTATGGGCTCAGACATGTGATGGGGAGACACGGTCTTGGTGATCGTAATGACAACGGTGAAAGATTTCTAGAGTTCTGCAACTTTCACAGTCTCTTCATCGGTGGTACTATGTTTGAGCATAAGGACCACCACAAAATCAGTTGGTCCTCTGTTGATCGGCGCAGAACACAAAATCAGATCGACCATTTTGCCATTAGTAAAAGATTCAAGAGTTGCCTCCTGGACGTGCGAAACAAGAAGGGTGCCGATATTGGGATGGGAAGAGACCATTATCTTATGATCGCTAATGTTCGATTGCGTATTGCAGCCGTGCGCCGCCCCAGAGACGAAAGATCCAGGCCCCGCAAATTCAACACCGCTCGACTAAAAAATCCAGCTGTCTTACAACAATATAATGACCATCTTGCGCAAAAAGCGACTGAGATAACTAGTCACCCAGATAGTGACATAAACGAAAACTGGGATGCCATAAAAAATGCGTACATTGATAGCGAAAATACCATCCTTGGCCCAAACCCGGATTGCCGGAATAAGCCCTGGATGTCCGACGCTTCATGGCAGCGGATTGTTGAAAGAAAGGAGCTGAAAGTTCGTTTGGCTGCAGCATCAGACGACAATCGAAGCAGCATCGAACTCCTTTACCGTCAGAAAGCTCGAGAAGTTCAGCGTAGTGTGCGACGCGATAAAAGAGTTTATGCCAATTCTCTTTTAGCGTCAGCAGAAGAAGCCGCTAGAAGTAACAACTTAAACGCCGTATACGGTGTCATCAAGGAGTTTACAGGTTGTCTTAACTCCTGCCAACATCCGGTGAAAGATAGTGATGGAAAGCTACTTATCTTGGAAGAAGATCAAATGAGGCGGTGGAAAGAACACTTCGCCGCGGTCTTGAACCGTGTAACCTCTGGTGAAGTTCCCCCTCATATAGATAATTTAGCTAACCATCAAAATGTGCGTATATGGTCCACTGCCCCGACTAAAGAGGAAATAGTCACTGCAATTATTGCACTAAAACGAGGAAAGGCCGCCGGACTTGACGGCATCCCTGCCGAACTTTATCAAGCAGCGCCAAGCGTAACTGCCGATTTGCTGCATCCACTTGTTGATAAAGCGTGGAATACAGAGACCTTTCCCACTGAGTGGAAGGAAGGTTTGATCATCAAACTTCCAAAGAGGGGTAGCCTCACAGACTGTAATAATTGGAGAGGCATTTGTGTGCTTCCTGCCGTTGCCAAGATAATAGCCAAAATCGTCCTGGAAAGACTAAAGGCCCACTTAGAAAGCACAATTGATGAAGAGCAGGCTGGCTTTCGATCCGGATTCTCCTGTGTCGATCACATTAACACCTTGCGAATCATCATCGAGCAATGCGCTGAATACGATTCTCCGCTTCACTTGCTTTTCATCGATTTCGAAAAGGCTTTCGATAGTGTGAACCGGGATTCTATCTGGGCGGCCTTGCGCAGGAGAGGCATCCCTGAGAAGCTTGTGGCTATTATTAAGGCAACCTATGACGGCGCGAAATGTCGCGTTCTGCATAAAAGTAAGGTGTCGGGGGACTTTGAGATTCGCAGTGGAGTTCGGCAGGGGTGCATCCTCTCACCGATCCTATTCCTCATAGTGATCGGCGATGTGTTGCATGCAGCCCTATCCGGACTCGACAGAGGAATTCAATGGACTTTGACATCTTATCTACAACATCTTGACTACGCTGACGACATATGCCTACTCTCCCACAAAATCATGGATCTGTCCGCAATGGCGTTAGATCTCGAGAGGGAGGCAAGCAAGGTTGGGCTAAAGATTAATACCAACAAGACCAAGGTTCTTAGCCCGCCGTTGCGAAAAAGAAATCGGACACCTATTGCCATCAATATTAATGGGCAGCCTGTGGAGAAGGTGGACAACTTCGTCTACCTGGGTAGCATTGTTGCCGAAAATGTTGGCTATATAGCTTCTGAGATCAGTTGCACAAGAGTTATTGTGTATGACGTGCTGTGGGATAGGCTGCCTCATGACGTGGTATTTTGCATCTACATCAACACTTGCATAATTTGATGTGTAGGGAAGTCCTTCTCGTTTTCTCACAAGGTATGGGTGTACCCAAAACCTTCTCGTTACTACTTTTCTCTTCCTGAGATAGTTATACATCATAATGGTTCTTCACTCGATGAACTGTCTTCCGAAGACAACATTCCACGCACGTTATCCATGACGACACTGAACGAACTGGAGATTTTGATTGCTGATGAGTAGCCCCGTGTGTGGAGTCAAGTCACAATTGAGTTACCAACTGGTTCAGTTCCTTTTCAGTAGCTGCGTGTGTATGCGGCCTTAGGGTGGCGCGAGCGATAAATGACAAAAAATCGAGTGAAAAGTGATTTTGTTCACCCCGGGCCCCGGAAACTAAAAATATCCCGCCAAACTGAACATGCCATTTGACAAATGAGAGACGGTATGCCGTTTCTAAAACACAATCACAATGTGCTGCTCAGCAACTGTGAAGCGTTGACTCAGCGATTTTTTTTTTAGGAACGCAGCCATTGACAACCCACTGAATTAGCCCACTTCTTGTTTTCATATTTATTTATGAGCCCCAATCCTGTTCTTTTTTACATCTTTAGATTAGATTAGATTATAGATGGGTCGTGGCCAATAAAAGAGCCACAAGCACTGCGACTATACGTCTATTGTGCTATACCCGAATCCTGGAGAGCAGGACTAAATCTGCGAATCCAATCCGCTCATCTCGATAAATCGACTGAAATGGCCGAGCTTGATCGAGGCCACGTCCTCGGCCATAGGATAGGCAATGCCGAAGCAAACAGTTCGACGGCAAGCTAGAGCCTCACATTCACAGAGGATGTGTTCTGGGGTTTCGTTGTCGGCCTCACAGAAACGACAGCTTGCATCCGAAACGATGCGCATCGTTTTGAGGTGACCTCGAAGACGGGAGTGACCTGTGAGAAGTCCACATATAATTTTGACCCTGTTTCTGCTCAGGCTGAGTAGATCAAGGGACCGGTTATGAGAGTAGCCAGCAATGAACAATTTTGATTGTCTCATGCCTGGGAGAGCTTCCCCCAGAGAGGCAGCTCTCTCTCGCTCCCATTCCCTAATCCGCTGCCTGACAAGACAGATAGGTATACCGCAGAAAGGGTTTGGACCAATGTAGAGGGCCTCAGATGCCTGTCTGGCAAGCTCGTCTGCTTGTTCATTACCAACAATATGGAGTGCCCAGGAACCCAGTAGATAGTGAGGTTGTTGGAGGCCCCGACGATGTTAAGGATATCTTGACAAGACTTAACCAGCATTGAGTGAACCGATGGACTAGTCAGTGCCATTATAGCCGCCTGGCTATCGGTAAAGATTCCTATGTTCTTGTTAGTGTAGCTTATGGCCTGGTACAGTCGTGCACAGACCTCAATGGCATACACTTCCGCCTGGAAGACAGTGGGGAAATTTCCCATGGGGATGAAAATTCTGTGTCCTGGGCCGACAATGCCCGCACCTGATCCTTTATCCGTTTTGGACCCGTCCGTGAGCTGAAGGACTCCGCCCACTGCTCTCTATTCCAGACAATTGACCGGAAGCAATGCTCAAAGCATAGCTCCCTAGTCTGGTGATCAGATGGCATGTTGAGCGTATTGTGACTTAGCAGCCAGCTACTTTGCTCCGGATTCAGTCGGATTTGTACATTGCAGGCTTTTAGCCTTGCTATTGCAAGTTTTGTCTCTGCTTCAATGTGAATATGCAGTGGCGGAAGGTCAAGCAAAGCCTCAAGCGCCGCAGTAGGACAGAAGCGGATGGTTCCCGTTATTATGTGGCATGCAAAACTTTGTATTTTGGTGAGAGTATCCTTACCAACTGAGGTGGTCGCTCTTTTCTACCAAACGACTGCTCCATAATCAACAATTGGCCGAACAATAGCTTTGTAAATTCAGAGGACAATGTGGGGCTTGGTGCCCCACGTCCTGCCTGCATACTGCCGGCAGATCCACAAGGCTTTCGTGGCCTTTTCTGACGTTCTGAGTAGCTTGCTATCAAGTGTGACTTCCAGATATTTGACGTAATTTGCCATTTGTACTGGAGAGTTGTACAAAGTGGAGCATTTCATTGCCCTAAGCTTTCTTTTCTTCGTGAATGGAATAATAACGGTCTTCGACGGGCTGACCCTAAGTCCGTTAGTATCACACCATTCCTGGACTACACGCAAAGCTTTCTGGATGATGTCGGGTAAAACTTCTTCAAATTCACCCCTGACACTAATAATCAGGTCGTCCGCGTATCCTTGTGTTGAGAATCCAAGTGCGGATAATCCTCGCATGACATTTGCTGTGAGAGAGGTATCTCCAACTTCAGTGATAACCCTTCTGGAAGAGAGCATGCGTTTCACCCAGACTGCCGTAGTACTGTCAGCACCTTTTGCTATGAGAGCGCTGTCAATGGAATCGAAGGAGGTGTTGTCAAAGGCACCTTCGATATCAAGAAACGCGCATAGATCCGTTTCTTCCGCTGTCAAAGCCGATTCGATTTCATCAACAAGGTTGTGGAGAGCGCATTCAGTGGATTTGCCGGCTTGATAGGCAAATTGTCTAGGGTGAAGGGGGTTACTCACGAGGAGCGAGCTCCTGATATGAGCATCAATGATCTTTTCCATTGCCTTTAGCATAAAAGAAGTCAGGCTGATTGGTCTGTAGGATTTAGGGTCATCCTGACCTCCAGGTTTTGGGAATGCAGCCCAAAGCAAAACTGCACCTAAAGATGTTTAGGAGGAATGGTACAAGTGACTGTTGCCCTTGTTGCAGAAGGGCTGGAAATATTCCGTCAGTGCTAGGCGATTTGTAGGGCTCGAATGTTCCAATTGCCCACTGAACTTTTTCGCATACAAAGATTTTATTTGCAGCTGACCAGTTACACCGGTTAGCCCTGAGGGGCATAAAGTGATTGTCTAGATTGCTGCTATTTTCATGTTCGCTGATACACCCGGCGAAATGCGTCTCAAGGATCAGCTTTCCTGTGCTTCCAGAGTCTTCTGTGGTACTTCCATCTCCTCTTTCGAGTGTGCTTACTTTTTACATCTTTGCTTAATATCCAGATATTGGACCCACTGATTTCTTTGGGGGCACACAGTATAAGCGCATTCCATGTACTGAATGTTCTTAGGTTACGCCATTCGGACTATGGAAAATACAGTAGAGACCCCGCGCGCGGCTTTTAAAGCTAGAATCCGAAGAAAAAAGCGCTATTCAAGCCAGTGTCAGGTCAACCAACCATTGTCCCTACAAAATCCTCTTAACTCACCCGACTGCTACACCAATCCAGCTAGCTGCACCAAAACAATCTTCCGCAACACGTCAAATTCCTCGTGCAATAACAAACACACTGCACAACCATCATGGGCAACATTCAACCATGGCAATCCACTGGAAGCCACCACCACTCAACTTTTCCTTCCAAGCCGGCTTTCGACCGTTCGACCAAATGTGCCGCTAATTTCGACCAATCCGCTCTGCCGACTCGACGCGCCATCTTTTCGTGTATCGATTCTTCGACCGAGTTCTGACGGTGTGACCGGGTTTCGTACGTGCTCTTTGCAAAAAAACAAAAATAGCAACATAAAGAACGCCACAACACGTCCTGCAATTGTGAAAAATCGGAAGATAGGAACGAGTAGTGTTTAGTGCGCGGATTTGTGACGAGCAGCAGGTGAGGAACGAGTCGTAATCGTCAAATGAAATTTTGTGCCATCGAAGCCGCCATGTTCGCGCAACATTTCAAAGCCGGCGAACGGAGAAAAAAAAAGCGCGGCTCCACCGATGGCGGCATGCAAATGTCACGCGGGCTAATTTGTTGTGTTGTGGTTTTGATTGCAGGTTGCATACCAGAGGAAGCTGAGCACGTCACCGGAGATGGAATACGACGAGAGCCAGAACAACGGCAATGGCGGCGATGATTCGCAAAACGCACCTAGTAGCGGAGGAGGTGGTGGTGGCGGCGGCCCCAACAACAATCCCGGCGGCAACCGTGAACGCGACCGGGATCGGCGTGGTCGGGGCGAGCGTGGAACTCGCTTTTCGGACGCCAACGAAGGTGGTGGCGGCGGTGGCGATCGGAGCCGGGAACGGCGCAATTGTCGAATTTATGTGTCCAACATTCCCTACGACTATCGCTGGCAGGACCTGAAGGATCTGTTCCGACGGGTGGTGGGCAGTGTCGAGTACGTGGAACTGTTCCAGGACGAGTTCGGCAAGGCGCGCGGTTGCGGCATTGTCGAGTTCAAGGATCCCGAGAATGTGCAAAAGGCTCTGGAGAAGATGAATCGCTACGAGATTAACGGCCGCGAGATTGTCGTGAAGGAGGACCATGGCGAGAATCGCGATCAGTTTGGAAGGATTGTGCGTGACGGGATGGTGAACCGACCAGGAGGAGGCGGTGGTGGTGGTGGTGGCGGAGGAGGAGGAGGTGGCGGCGGCGGTGGCGATCGTGGATTCCGTCGCGATCGGGACGACGACAGAATGTTAGTATAGAGTTCTTAAGTCTTATGCTGAGCAGGTTTGCTTCTATGTACCAGTTTCGAAAGGATGGGAAAGTTGGTTCGTTTAGGGCGGATTCGATTCAGTCGTCAGAATTTGGCGGTTCAGGCTTCCGTGCATGGATTGCACGCGAGAGTTTCTGCAATGATGAGGTGTTCACTTCTTCGCTTTTTGTTTCCATGAAGAGAGCTCCAGGGGCGTATGGTTCATTCTCCGGTCTGACACCGCCGATTGATTTGCTTATCTCACAGTGGGCCATTCGTGAGGATTCAATTTTTGATTCTGTAGTCAGTCATTCTCTTTGTATCTTTCTGATGTTCAGAGTCGTCTCCAAGGATTCCGTTCGTGGACTCCAGATGTACTCGTATTATTGAAACGTGCTTCCTCTTCAGAGAAAAAAAGTTTTGCTCGTGACGAAAGGCGCAAGTTGGGTCTCGTAGAAGCTTCGGTTGCAGCTCCGATTTGGGGTGTTTCTTTCTGTCGATTCTGTTCTGCTCGAAGGACAAGGACTTCTTGCACTTGATTTTGATTATGTACCTTGGCCCCTCGCCCGCTTCTAAAAACTTCCCAACTCTTCTCGTACCTTGCGCCAATTTTACCAACTTTACATCAAAATAATGTCCTTTTTACAAAACGAAACGATTGTTGTTGGGTTTTTTGGTTTTTGTTTATGATTTTTTCTTCGTTCGTTCTTTCTCTTTAGATCTGGTCGTCAGATGGGTGGTGGTGGAATGGGTGGCAGCGTTGGTGGCGGCATGATGATGGGCCCCAATGATTTCGATATACCGTATAATACCTATGGTCTTAGTACCTCGTTCTTGGAGAGTCTCGGCATTAATGGACCTTTGCATAATAAAGTTTTTGTTGCCAATGTGAGTATTTTGCATCTTCTAATCAATTCGTAATCTTTTATCTTGCGTATACAAAACATTTAGTTTAAACACACAACAACAAAGAAAATAGTCAATTTCTATTTGTGCGTATGAATTCGTAGCGTAATTGTGTATTTTTGGGCTATGTGCGATTTTGTTTTATTGGTTGATTTCGTTGTAAACAATATATTTAAGAAGAGAGGACCAGGGGCTCGGATTCAGTGATGTGTTGTATCGGGGGCACGTGAAACGGTTCGGACTAGGTCAGTAATGGCACAATTCGCGCTAGATATTTTATAACTTTGTTTGCTGTTGTAGTATCAAGAAAGAAAAAACTGGGGAAGAAAGTTGAGCTTCGAGCGTGCTGAATTTTGAACTTCCCAGTCCACTTAAATTACACGGGGGAACAGCATTTTGTTTATTTCGATTTGATATTCATTTCTAGCTAATTTTTGGTCGTAGAATCCGGAAATGCTAACCGTTTTTCTCCTATACGTCCAGTTTTTGAGATACAGGGGGCTCAAATTTTGGCCCCCATACAAACCTTCCCTTCATTGAAATCAAAACAAACGAAACTCGTTACAATTTTTTTATTTATAAATTTTGATTTTACATCTTAACAATATTACCTAAGAACTAAAAAAAAAATTATGTGAAAAAATTTTCGTTTGTAGCTTTTCCTGGAGTGTTCAATTTCAGGACAGTCCCGTTTTATGCTCCAACAATAGTCCGCCATCATATTCGCATCCCATCTGCCTTGATATCGAGTTTCCATGATTTTTAAATCTTGATGAAATCGCTCTACCTGCTCATCACTCACAGCTCCAAGATTTTCCGGAAATTCATCTAGATGACTGTGTAAAAAGTGGACTTTGATGCTCATATTGCAGCCAAGCCTTTGAAAACTGTCCAATAGTTGCTCGACTACTATCGCATAATTCGATGCACGTATATTGCCTAGAAAGTTGTTCACTATATTCTTAAATGCCAGCCATGCTGTCTTTTCATTTTCTTCCATTGATTCAATAAAATTTGTATCTCTAAGAAGCTGTCGAATTTGTGGACCGTCAAATACACCAGCCTTTATTTTTTCGTATGATAGCGCAGGAAGTGCCGACAGAATATACTTAAAACAATTGCATTCTGTTGGTAAGGCTTTCACAAATTGTTTCATCAGGCCTAGTTTTATATGCAACGGCGGGAAAATGATTTTTTGTCGATCCACAAGCGGTTCATGAACAATATTCGGATCACCAGCCTTCAGATCAGATCTCGGGGGCCAATTCCTTTGTGTCCAGGGTTTATCACGAGCTCTGCTATCCCACATACACAAAAAGCACGGATATTTTGTATATCCACGTTGCTGACCGAGAAGGAAGCAAACCATCTTGAGGTCTACACATATGATCCATTTATGCTGGTTATAATAAATTATGTTCATTACCGTTTTAATGTCGTTGTATTCCTCGCGTAAACAAACGGAGTGACCTATTGGAACGGAACCAAATACGTTTCCATTGTTAAGCAGAACACATTTCAGGCTTCTTTTGGAACTGTCGATAAACAATCGCCAATCTGCCGGTATGTAGGAATTAATTCCCAGCTCTTTCATCAATCCCGAGATATTGTGGCAATAGACAAATGCTTTTTCAGTTCGGAGGTACTGCAGAAAAGAGGCCTCCCTGGAACGATAGAAGGATAGGAATTGTTTGTGACACTTGGTTTCATTCTGCACACCAACTTAGTGTGCGTCTGTGTGTTGGTGTGCAGAATGAAACCAAGTGTCACAAACAATTCCAATTTAAATTGAAAATGATTCGCACTTGTACATTTGCAAGAACATTAATACATAAAGTAAAATTGCCAGGGAACAAATATCTCCACTTCTCACCCTCTCTCCACCCCTCTAGTGAGTTAATATAAGTGCTTCACACCATCTAGACCTCCACGGTCGAGTTTTCAAGTAAAATCACGCCTTCACGGCCTATACAAACAGAATTCTCACACTTTCGTGGTCGTCTTGCACATGGATAGCTGCAAAGATGCAAGACCTGATGAGTGCTACTATCCATACGAAACCACTAAGCTCGGAGAAATTAATTCAGAGGGAATTTGAGAATAAAAAATAGTTGGTCCCGTTGCGGGGCGCGAACCGCAGAGACCGTGTTTCGAGTAGCAAAAAATGCCCGGTGCGTTACCGAGCTAAGCTACAGACGCACACTAAGTTGGTGTGCAGAATGAAACCAAGTGTCACAAACAATTCCAATTTAAATTGAAAATGATTCGCACTTGTACATTTGCAAGAACATTAATACATAAAGATAGAAGGATACTTTGGCTTCTGGTGATGTTTTTCCTGTAGCCTAGACGCTAACAGTTCTGAAGCTTTTTTAGAAAGCCCCAGATCGCGCACTAGATCGTTCAGCTCGTTCTGTTTAAATCCTTTAGGTTGGTTCCTAGCGCTGAGTTCGGAGAGTGATGATGTCGACGGACTTAAAACCATATTTACGTCCACGTCCAAAGAAGGCGAAGGAGATACTTGATATACTGGCACTGGAACTTCAGGAGAATGAGCAACTGGTCTTTTCGCCGATTCTAAATTGGGATACTGTATCTTATTTTTGTTTTTGTGTGTGTACCCTGTTGTTTTAGTACAACAAAAGTAACAATCACTTGTGTGGTTTGAGGGCTCTTGCCATATCATTGGCACACCAAATGGCAACTGAAGTCGTTCTGCTTTCGTCCAGGACCTCAAATGTGTGACACAGCACCTGCACACTTTATGAGGGACCCACCATTTATCCTGATTGCAAATTGGAGTTTTGAAGTAGGCAAGATATGCCTGGTGAACAAAGGGGCCTATTTTTGTCGTCTGACTTAGAAATGTATAACTGCCACATATATAGCAAAATGAGTCCGGAGCGTTGAGACACTTTCGACGAGGGATAGTAGAGGCTTCCATTACACAAGTTAAGAGCACAATCATAGAGTAATATACTGGAACAGAGGCTTTTAAATACGTTTTTTTACATAAAAGAGCCTTAAAAATGGCCGAAGAACTTCACAACTTTTAACAAACAATCCAGGTAGCGAGAAATTACTTTTTTTTATTGCTTTTAATTTTATTGTATACAGGTACTAGAAGGTCCTGCACAAGGATGCAGCCCCGTAGCTTTTAAAAAAAGTTGTTTTTTAAGGGGGCCTTTTGTAATTTTCCGTAAAATTAAAAAACAAACGATATCTCGAAAACCTGACGTATAGGGGAAAAACGGACTGCATTTTTGGAATCAGTGAGGCCGTTTTACTATAAATTAGGTGAAAATTCAAAAAAAACAGAAAAAAGTGTCAAAATTGTTCTCCCGTGTTATTGTTGTTTACGTTTTTTTAAGTATTTTGATGCTGGCTATTATATGATTAAAAAAAGTGATAAGTACATATTAGCAGATGCGACTATGTTTAGACCGTGGTGAGAATTGAAGTATTAACTGTGGTGTATAAGCTCTTGGTGTGTTTAGACCTTTTAGCTTCACTGGGCCGCATTGGCAGGAATTGAATTCTACTGGGCCACATAAGCACTAAAGATAATTGCCGAGCAAAAAAAAAAAAAGAAAAACAAACCTTAACGTTAGTGATGTGTAACACAGTGAGGAGTCGTACTTTTTGAACGAATCAACAGGATGAGCGAAAGATTCGGCACAACGACATAGCTTCCGAGTCGTTCAATATAAGAATGACACACTGTAAAATGAATACCCAAACTAGATCCCGCATAAATACAACGCATAGAAAATCCACGATCATTCAAAATTTCTGTTTACATACATATACCTAGTCTAGCCATAAATATTGTTACAAGGTTTGGCAACCCTGCAGAAAGGAACCGTTATATTGCATTTCTTAAAAATTGAGCTAATCGCTATAGTACGCTTGTGCTTGATGCATTTGTCATCATTTGAGTTTAATTTTTAGTGTAGTGCACATGGATTGGGGTGACAAAGAAAATAGAATTGCTGTGATTAAAGTAGGAATGCAACCAAGTGATATTTTTAAGACTCTGCATACCCTTGGTATAAGCCGAATGTTTGTATATCGGGCTATTGAAAGATTTAATGATACGTCTGGAGTAAGTGACCGTGAAAGAAGTGGCCGTCCGCGAACTACTCGAACACCTCAAGCGGTTAAAGCCGTGCGCGAGAGAATTCGCCGTAATCCTCTTCGGAAACAAAAAATTTTATCGCGTGAGATGAAAATACCCCAAAGAACAATTTCACGTATCATCAAAAGTGACTTGGGGTTGGGTGCTTATCGTAGATCTACCGGGCATTTACTAACAGATTCGTTAAAAAAAATAGAGTGGAAAAATCAAAACGATTACTTTGCCGGTACGCAAACCAAGAACACCGTAAAATTTTGTTTACGGACGAAAAAATTTTTACTGTCAAAGAAACATTTAACGATAGGGTTTATGCTCGCAGTGCCAGAGAAGCTTCTCAAGTTGCCCAAAAGGTTCAAAGAGGTCATCATCCAGCCTCAGTAATGGTTTGGTGGGGTGTTAGCTACAACGGCCACCCCGTTGCATTTTTGTGAGAAGGGCGTCAAAACGTCTGCCAAAATTTATCAAGAAAGTGTCCTTGATAGTGTAGTGAAACCTCTCAACACGTCATTATTCAAAAATCAGCCTTGGAGTTTCCAGCAAGATTCTGCACCAGGTCATAAGGCGAAGTCAACCCAAAAATGGCTTGAAGAAAATGTTCCAGATTTTATTAAAGCTGAAGATTGGCCTTCCTCTAGCCCAGACCTGAATCCGCTGGATTACGAATTATGGTCTGTCTTAGAGCAAATGACGTGCTCTAAAAGACATTCTAATATCGAATCCTTAAAGAAGTCTCTTACACATGCAGTCGCCAACTTTCCGATTGAAGTCGTGCGTGCTTCCATAGATAAGTGGCCAGCTCGATTAAAGGCTTGTGTAAAGGCAAAAGGCAATCACTTCGAATAACTTGTTGCAATTTCCGTTGTTGACAATGCATTTAATAAATAAACAATGATCTCTTAACATATAACACCTCTTTTATTGAACAGTGCTTCAAAAAGTTTGTAACAGTATTTATGGCTAGACTAGGTATGTATGACATTTATACTCATTCACACGCCATCTTAATATCTATCTGAAACTAAAAGCACTATCATGTATCTACCAAACCAATCCCATCTAAATTCATTCATAATCATCTCTATGCAATATGCAATGCACGCATTGAGTACACTCAAATGTACACACAACAATGTTGTTGTTGTAGTAGCGACGCGCTGATATCCGATGAATGTGTGTGTCATAAAGCTTGGTTGTCCATGTTTTCTTCAATGTCCAGGTGTAGAAACGCAGCTGCTTCAATAGGATTATCCCATAGCGCAGTAGGTGTTAGGCGCGTGGGAGCTGCAGGACAGCTAAAAATGTGCTCAACATCGTGTGGAGTGAGGCCACAGGCTGGACAGGAGTTCTGTATTTCATTATCAATGCGGGATAGGTACGAGTTCAGACGTGAGCACCAGCCAGAACGAAGTTGGGTGAGTATAGTCCTGGTTGCTCTAGGAAGTCGAAGTTCGTCTGAAGATATAGCAGGTGGTTGCGCATTTAGTACCCTGTTTGGTGTCATGTCCGCGATCGAGGATAGCACTTCTTCACTATGCAGTGTTGTGATGGCCGATCTGTAGCTAGTGTTATCGAAGGGGACTCTTTTAAACCTTTGGATCTCCCGCTCGTGATCCCTCATATTACGTCTTACATGACGTGGCGGTGGGCTTCTGTCCATAAGGTTAGAGTTGCGATGGTCACTCCGATAACAGCCAACCAGATACTGCTTCGTTAGAAGTGTGTTGTGGCTTCTTAGGGGCATCATTTTGGTCCCCTAGTGAAGGTGGTCCTGCGACGACATCAGTAGGCAGCCTGTGACAGTTCTGAGAGCTGCATTTTGGCAGGTCTGGACGTTCCTCCACTGAGTGTCACATAAGTTTTCCGACCAGATGGGAGCCGCATAATTGGCCACAGATCTACCGATAGACTTGTAGGTCGTTAGTAGGGTCTCCTTGTCTTTCCCCCAGGAACTGCCAGCAAGAGCTTTGAGGACTTTGTTCCTACCTCTCATCTTGTCACAAATGGTTGACGCATGTGCGCATGCTGTCAAGGATGACACCGAGGATTTTAGGGTGGTTAAAGGTCTAGACACAGTGTCCGTACCAGGGCAGCGCCGTAGTCGCCCGTATACTGGCGATCTACGGTAAGCGAATTGTACCATATAAAACAGTCTGCTGGTCCACACTACACACACGGACAACAGACCGTCACCTGCACGTCACGGGGCGGACCGTGCCCGTTTAGTTTGGTTTAATTTTTCTCGCTCACGGTTCGGTACGGAAAGAAATTGGATACACACATAACCGAACACGGAGCAGCCGCCGCCGGCTGGGTTGTTGTGTAGCCATCATACGGCGAAGAAAATGTACAATGTTGAATAGATAGACACACGTTTGCATTGTATGCAATTTAAGTCGCTAGGAAGAATCGCGGGAATCGGAGACACATGGGAAACACACGATTGGTCTCGATATGGGTACTGTGTGGTTTCGCTTGCAATGTACGGTCATGTGCCCGATATACGGGCGACTACGGCGCTGCCCTGGTACGGGCACTGTGTGTCTAGACCTTAATGGTGGGGATAGTTTGACCGTCAACTACAATATCCAGTTGTTGCCTCACTTCTTTGGTCCATGTGGTAAACAGTGTAGCGGTAGACTTCGGCGCAGACAGAGTGAGATTTTTGCTGATGAAGAAGGTGTCAAGTTCGTCGAGATACCCATTTATCTGTTCGCACATTTGAGTGATATCGTTGCCGGTTGCTAAAATCGTGCAGTCATCAGCATAACTGACAATTTCGAGTCCGTCAGTTGCCGTAGGGAGTCCTGACATGTAAAGGTTAAACAGGTTGGGAGATAAGACTCCTCCTTGGGGGACACTCTGTTTAATTCGTCTTAGTTTAGATTTTCCGGATCTAAATTCTGTGTAGGACTGTCTGCCGGCAAGATAGTTGGCGATCCACTTTACAATATGCGACGGAAGCGATGTACCGCATATGTCTGACAGTAGAAACGAGTGGCTGACAGTGTCAAATGCTTTTGACAAGTCTAATGCCATCAGAATAGTTCGTTGACAAGGACGTGCTTGGTTGAGGCCATTGAGTATTTTCGATGTAATGACGTCCAAAGCCGTCGTGGTGCTGTGCATCTTTCTAAAGCCATGTTGGTGGTTGGCCGTCTGAGTATGAGTCGCAATTATGGGGTGGAGCAGCGCTTCTAAGGTCTTGGCTACAGGAGACAAAAGTGAGATGGGACGGTATGATTCGCGCAGTGTTGTTTTTTTTCCCGGTTTTAGAATAGGGATCACTCTTCCTTTCTTCCAATATTCGGGGATGATTGACGATGAGATGGAGAGATTGATCGTGGCCGTTATGTATTCAATTGCTCTTGTGTCAAGATGTTTGAGCACGACCATCGATATACCGTCGGGTCCAAGGGCTTTGGAACTCTTCGCTCTTTTTATTGCTGCTGCAACTTCCTGAGATGTAAATTGAAGTTGTTGGTCAGCTGGACGGTTACGAATGCTCCTAGTAATAATGCGCTTAAGTCTACCAGGAGGTTGGATGTTCAATAAACTGTTTGTTAAAGTTGTTGGCGTGGAATTTGTTGGGTCGTTAACCGTAATGTTGCCAAATTGAATAGCAACATGCCCTTTGTGTTTGGTTGGGTTTGTAAGGGCCCTAACCGTTGACCAGAGCTTATTGACACCCGTTGTCAAGTTGCAATTGTCGAGGTGGGAGTTCCATTTTTTTCTGCTGTGATCTGCTTTCTCTTCAAAGATGTCAAAGTTTAACTCCTTGATCCTTGGAATGTCCGGGCTAATGCTACGTATGCGGTCTCTATTATCTGCCAATCTAGCTGCTGAAGTCGGGAAATTTGGTCGAATTTTGGGTATCCGACCTGCTGGGATGAACTTCATAATCGGTTCCTGCAGTATGTGCCTTACATTTCGTTCGGCCGTGCGCACGTCAGTTGGAGTTGGTAAAGCAGCGAAGGCCGTGGTGGTGTAGGACTTGAAGCCATCCCAATCCGCTTTATTGTGGTTGATGAACGTGCGATGATCAGTTACCTGAGTACTTGATGGTTTGCCCAATTTTATTAGGATTGGCAGATGATCCGAGGATAGCGTCAGGACTGGTTCCCATTGAGCATCATTAATAAGTTCTTCCAAAGAAGGGTTGCCTCACAGACTGTAATAATTGGAGAGGCATTTGTGTGCTTCCTGCCGTTGCCAAGATAATAGCTAAAATCGTCCTGGAAAGACTAAAGGCCCACTTAGAAAGCACAATTGATGAAGAGCAGGCTGGCTTTCGATCCGGATTCTCCTGTGTCGATCACATTAACACCTTGCGAATCATCATCGAGCAATGCGCTGAATACGATTCTCCGCTTCACTTGCTTTTCATCGATTTCGAAAAGGCTTTCGATAGTGTGAACCGGGATTCTATTTGGGCGGCCTTGCGCAGGAGAGGCATCCCTGAGAAGCTTGTGGCTATTATTAAGGCAACCTATGACGGCGCGAAATGTCGCGTTCTGCATAAAGGTAAGGTGTCGGGGGACTTTGAGATTCGCAGTGGAGTTCGGCAGGGGTGCATCCTCTCACCGATCCTATTCCTCATTGTGATCAGCGATGTGTTGCATGCAGCCCTATCCGTACTCGACAGAGGAATTCAATGGACTTTGACATCTTATCTACAACATCTTGACTACGCTGACGACATATGCCTACTCTCCCACAAAATCATGGATCTGTCCGCAATGGCGTTAGATCTCGAGAGGGAGGCAAGCAAGGTTGGGCTAAAGATTAATACCAACAAGACCAAGGTGCTTAGCCCTCCGTTGCGAAAAAGAAATCCGACACCTATTGCCATCAATATTAATGGGCAGCCTGTGGAGAAGGTAGACAACTTCGTCTACCTGGGTAGCATTGTTGCCGAAAATGGTGGTACGGAGCAGGACATCGCTCGTCGTATCAACCAGGCTAAACGCGCATACGGCATGCTGTCCAAAACCTGGCAGAGCAGTTATCTCAGCATCAAGACCAAGCTGGGCCTGTTTCGCTCCCTGGTACTATCAGTGCTTTTGTATGGGAGCAGTACATGGAAAGTTTCCGTAGGAGTTACCAGAAAGCTGCAAGTTTTCGTCAACTCATGTCTTCGTCGAATTTTAAGAATTTTCTGGCCCGAAACAGTATCAAATGAAGAGCTAAGTCGGCGTACGGGTCAGATGCCAATCGACGAATTGATACGCCGGCGAAAATGGCAGTGGAGAGGTCACACATTGCGGAAGAGTGATAACTGCATTGCTATGCATGCCATGAAATGGAACCCCATTTCCAACCAAGGCCGACCAAGAGGGGGTCCTCGAATCACATGGCGTCGATCTGTGGCAAAGGAGTGTCAGGTACTGGGTAAGTCTTTTGGGGAGTTGCGCCCCATTGCCCAGAACAGAGTACGATGGCGCGCAGGAGTAGTTGACGCGCTATGCCCCGCTAGGGGTTAAGGCAAAGTAGTATTAATAAGTTCAGCGCTGGCAATTGAGATATCGGGCGAGCTGGAACATGTTCCAGCAATACGAGTAGGCGTATCGTCGTTGAGTGGACAGAAGTCTGATACGTCAACCCCTCTGGCATCGTTGTCGAGGTTAGAGTGCCATAGTTCGTGATGGGCGTTGAAGTCACCAAGTAGGAGACGATATTGGCCAGCTATCAGTGGTGTGATATTGACATTGTATCTCGAGGGACAACTGGATACAGGTGGGATGTAAACGTTGTAGATTTCAATATCGATGTTACGCGACTGAATGGCAATGGCCTGTGCCTCCAAGATGTTGTCGGTGACTGTGACGTCGATTTCACGATATGGTACTGATTGATGAATCAGAAATGCTATTCCACCTCCAGCATTTGATACTCTATCCTTCCTGCGGCAGCCGGTTCTACGCACCGGAGCGACCCGTGTTACCTGGAACAACCTCGTCACACGGCCAAGAGCTGCCACAACCCCTTCGATGCAAGAAGGAAGATCTATGTGTGTGTCACACAACTTGACTACACACAATCAATGCGATCCTGACTGCAAGTAAATCAAAAATCATTTGCTTACGTCGCACCACACATACAAGTTTCCCCAAATACGTAAAACAAGCCCAACATCCTAAAACAAAAGTAATCGTCTTGTATATCACCTCAAGTTCAACTTTAGATGAAAACGATACCAAACCACCAACCAGAAAATTTCCTCTGTTCTGTATACTGTGGGACGCAATGAGTTGTTCGCAATGTGAGTTTTGAGTTTTTAACACAAACAGCACACTAACACTTCTATATTTCACTCACTCTGCGCTGTGAGACATGCTGGGCTGTGGTGGTAACACGTAACACAAACATTGATTATTTGTGTAATTCAGTACAGACTCAAATTCAAATGTTTCACTCACGAAGTGCATACTCCGATTACTCAAATTCTCTGCCAAATGAGGAAATGGGCATGGAGCTTTTAGAACAAAGTGGAATGATTTGACTGACTCCGAATATAGGGTCAAAAAAGAGATAAAAAAAACTGGGGTCGCCCATCCCAGACTGGCAGCCCCGTTTTCATGGGAAATGGTGGTCCGATCTGGCTGGCTCGAACTAAAGGGTATTGGGGGGTCGCTAACTCCGAATCTGGGGTCAAAAAAGAGAAAAAAAACTGGGGTCGCCCATCCCAGACTGGCCACCCCGTTTTCATGGGAAATAGTGGTCCGATCGGGCTGGCTCGAACTAAAGGGTATTGGGGGGTCGCCAACTTCGAATCTGTGGTCAAGAAAGAGAAAAAAAAATTGGGGTCGCCCATTTACGACTTTATTGAATATGTTATTAACGCATGACTCTTTTTGAACGACTCATTGGAAAGAGTCAGAGCTTATGTGCTGGCACAGTGAAAAGAGTCATTATGCCCATCACTACTTAACATACGAGTATCGACAGATTTATTTATGTAATTTCTACTTTACTATGTAATGACTTTTTTTTTATTGTAAAGTAGAAAGAAAGACGTACGTTGCGCACCAAAACAAGTGGCGCACACAGAAGCCAACAAGAATTGCAAGGGTGCAGTTTTTAATAATAGTAAAAGAAGAGTGAGAAAAGAAGCTAACATTTGGATGGGTAAATTCCCCATATAACGGTAAATTTGAGTCAATTTGACTAGAAGCGGCCAAAATACGAAGATTGAAAATGTTATTTTCAATGAAAAAAAAAGCGTCTATAACGGTTTAATCTGTCAATTTTTTTTAATGTTTGCTACCGTTTAGTTACCCAAGGACCTTCCGCAAGACATACGAGGGCGGTCCGATAAGCACTTAGCCTACGAAAATTTTGGAAAAGTGGCGATTTATTTCTCAACAGAGTCTCCTTTTAGCTCGATGCACTTGACCCAGCGATGCTCCCAACTTCTTTAATCCGTCTGAAAAATACGTTTTCTCGCGGTCTGCAAAGTAGGCCTCCGTGGCGGCGATGACCTCCTCATTCTACCCAAATTTCTGGCGGGCGAGTGACTTTTTCAAGTTTGGAAACAAAAAGAAGTCGCACGGGGCCAAGTCTGGAGAATACGGTGGATGGGGTAACAGTTCGTAGCCCAATTCGACCAATTTAGCTGTGGCGACGGCGGAGGTGTGAGCCAGTGCGTTGTCATGGTTGAAGAGCACTTTTTTCTTCGCCAAATCGGGCCGTTTTTTTCTGTAATTCGGCATAGTAGAGCCCTGTGACCGTTTTGCCCTTCTCCGGGTAGTCGATGTACGAGTAGACCACACCTTGTGAATCCCAGAAAACGATGGCCATCACCTTTCCACTGTTTCGATTGTTCCTTGGGTCTTTGGCGTGTACCAGTGAGTCCATGTTTCGTCGACGGTCACGATACGACGCAGAAACTCCTTCGGATTGCGCTTAAATAGCGTCAACCACTGCTCTAAAGTGGTCTCACGGTTACGCTTGTTGTCCGGAGTGAGCAAACGCGGCACCCATTGCGCCGACAGCTTTCTCATGCCCAAAATTTCATGCAGGATTTGACCCACGCGGTCTTTTGAGATGCCCACTGTCTCAGGTATCTCGCGCACCTTCAATCCACGGTCTGCCAATACGAGATCGTGGATTTTTGTCACGTTATCCTCCGTGGTAGCTGTTTTCGTGGCACCTGGGCGTGGCTCATCAAGAACCGACGTGCGACCACGTTGAAACTCGTTAAACCAATTTTTGACGGTCGCCATCGTACACAGCATCCAAGCGCTCTTTGATTTCGCTGCGCGTTTTCCCTTCCAAAAACAATAATCGAATTACCGACCGATATTGCTCTTTTCTATTTTTCTAAAATCCGCGGACACGCCCGCTTCCACACGCGGTCAAAACAATACTACGAGTCCGATTCGGCTGACAGCAGCCGTCTGCGAGAATGTACTACACGATAGTAAATTTTTCTTGCGATAGTGGCGCCATCGGGCGGTGAGGCTAAGTACTTATCGGACCGCCCTCGTAAGCATTACATTAAATTTTGCGTTTTGACATGGATATGTCTTATAGCTGGGGGTCATCCTAAAAATCTGTCCGTAGCACGAAATGTCTGCTGTGCTACTCGGGAGTCAGAAGAGGAAACAAGCCCATTGAAAATTTTTCCGAGTTCTATGAATGTAGTGGCCGATTGGTTTACAGAGTATTTCCAACCAGGCTCTTAGAATTGTCAAGCCAGTCTAGTTTAATTTAAATGGACTTGAAAATTTGAACAATTTCGATCAGTTCGATATTTCCAAACGAACTTGCAACATCTGTGCAAAGACAAGTAACTGTACAATTGGATATCTGAAAACTGAAAATTTGTGTGAAAAACACACCAAACTATCAGCATGCACGACCAGCACAACAAAATGCGTCTCCTCGGTCAGTCATCAAAGGGAACTTCACGAAAATCGAAAAACATCACGTCATGGACTGACTAAACTACCAGGCACTCATAACGCAATTCAACATCATTCAACTGCCATCCCCTCGTGATTCAAATCTGCTCACAACATCAGCCATCTCCATCCAGAGAACCTGTCTCCCTCACTCGTGCACAGCGCTATGAATTCTCCTTCACACCAATTTTTTTGTTTTCATCAATTACGTCACTAACCTGACTCAATAAGAAAATCGTTGGGGTAGGTCGGGAAATAGCTTCAACTTCACACACACACACTCGTATGCACTCAATGGAGAGACGGTTGAGTGGAAGTTTAATGGACGGGTGTTGCTTCGTTATCGGCGACAGTGCGAAGGAGATGCTTGCTCCACGGACCGTGGACGACACTTCCGCGGCGAATCCCCTTCTTGTGATGGCCCCCTCCCATCCAGCCGACTGAAATAAGTGTCACCAACGTGTTGCGACGTCCATATGAGTGGCGCACTCGTCTCATACGATCCGGATCGGATGCTGCTCCACACATGGCGTTTCTGGAAGACGACATGCGGAAGCGGACGTCGACGGACCACTTTCATTTTGACATGGATATGTCTTATAGCTGAGGGTCATCCTAAAAATTATGACGAGTATCTACACTGCCACCAGATACATCGGTACATGGATATGTCTTATGCCTACCGAAAGCGTGGGACGTGTTTTGTCGAATGATTTCATCCAGTATAATTATATTGGGATCTTTATAAAACCTACGTCGATATCTTCAACACAACAGGTTTCACGCAGTCGGTACCCAAAGACGTATCCATGTTCCGATGTATCTGCATGCCATGTAGCCCAGATGGAACAGTTGACGCGCTATGCCCCACAAGGGGTTAGGGCAATTGAGAGAATATTTGCTTCATGATTGTATGTTAATAATGTGGATCCTTCCATTTCTTGCAATTTCGATTTGAAATCTGCTTTCAGCAACCCAAAGCGCAGAGCGATCGTAGCGAGCGAAGCTCACACAAGCGACTGTCTCGCTGCCAAGCCAATTTTGTTTCCTGGACTACAGTAATGCTCATATTGTACTTTTCGACCTGTTCAAGGAGGGCCTTGTCGGCCCCCGGTTTGTTCAGGGAGCGTACATTCCAGGATCCGAAAGAATAATCCTTTTGTCGTTTGCGTGGTCGTCGTTGTTGATCCGTCCAATCCGAGGTTTTTGTTCCAGGTTTCTTGACGTGGAGTGGTGTTTAAGGGACAAGTTGTCCGCACATCGCTTAACCCCATTCAGGGGATGGCCTCGGAAGATAGCTGCTTCAAATGGTTTAAAAAACGTGCTGGAGTTCACAGGTCCAACTACGCAAGTCATTCCATCCTACTAAACCTTGAGACGCTTAGGTGTTGGTCAGCCTTTCAGGCTACAGCTATCTGCCTTTTTCCAGGACATATATAACGAATGGACTATGAATGCATGCCATGCCTAAGAAAATATTCAATGGAAGGAAGACCGAGTGCTCATTGGAAAGACTCAGTAGTTGAAGACGTCGAACAACTGCTGAGCGTCCAAAATTGGAGGACGCGGTCACTTGATCGAGAATATTGGAGGACGATGATCCAGGGCCCGACGGTGGGCTGTTGCGCCACGACGATGATGAAAAATGACTTCCAATCCACGATTATCGTCTGTAAGGACAAATAGGAAAACACCATTAGCGGCACTGACGATGTGTTAATTGCCTTGACCCCTCCAGGGACATGGGCGCGTCAACATCTCTTGCAGTTCTATGCATTGTTGACGTTTCGGTAGCATATCTACTTTTCGGACGTGCTGTTGCTAGCATGTACCTCCAACTTTGTCGTTTTTATACTGACAAGCTCGGAGCGCAGTGGGAGTGCTATTAGTACCTACAGGCAGTTTTTTATTCGCGCCGAGGATCGAACCGCCATTCTCCAGGTCGTAGAGCAGCCCTATTACGGTTTGGTGGGCATCTGTCCGTGGGGACGCAGCCTACGATTGCATGGTGATCGTGAAGGTAGGGCAGTGCCATCTGGTGACCCCTCAACGAGCTAAGCAGCGGCCTAGGCTTGCTTTAGTTCAGTTCGGGAGACGTGGACGGGGTTTTCGCCGCTTGTTGCCCCCTGTCCTTTACGTATGACTAATATTCATAAGTCTCGAGAAGACAACACAAAAAAATGGACAAAAAAAGTATGAAAGGCGATAGGGAGGTCTCCATATTTGTTTGTGTTGTCTTTTCCAGTCCTATGAATTTTAGTAATACGTAAAGGAAAGCGGCAAGGAACGGCAAAAACCCCGTCCACATCTGCCTGAACTACAGCAACCATAGGCCGTTGCTTAGCTCGTTGAAGGGCCTATTTGTTCGCGAGATGACACTACAACCTTAGGCTCCGTCCCCACGGGCAGCTGCTGATGCCCGCTAAACAGTCCATTACAGTTCTTATTTCTACAACCGAAGTCCCCAAACTTAAGCAAGCATAGGACAGAATAGTGCAATTTGGTATTCATATGAAACTAGTACGACTAACAAGTTTCAAGTATCTTTTTTGAGTCTTTTATCACTAATATCACAAATATAGGTAGTCCGGATGGCGCAACGGTTAGCACGTTCGCCTTCAACGCACTGGGCCCCGGTTCGATTCCGGGGATTTACGTGTCGGACTATGAGCCCACTCAGCTGTTAAATGAGTACCCATTATGGGGTAAATAACTCGGTTGAGCGTGTTGCTGATCACTTACCTCTGCACAAAAACCGTCACGATCTAGAAAATGAGATGATGCTAACTCATCTCGAGGCCGTGGTTCAAATTGGACTGTTGCGCCAGTTATTTATTTATAACAAATATAACGGGTTACCGATTTAATCTCTCAGATCAGGATCCAAAGCAGGCTGACTGACACTTGGTGGACTAAAGCAAGATGATGTGCTGGACTCCTATGCTTTCCAATTTAGCACTAGAATACGCCAATATAGTCGTATGTCATTGACCCCAGAGGGACACTACTTTTTGGTACTTATTTTAAAAAAAATTACGAACATACGGTAATGTTAAAAACAGTGCGAAACTGAGCACAACACTTAACATCATCCTCACCCTTTATAGTTATTTACAACTGGGTAGGCTTAAGTGCATGCGAGATTCGAAAAATATGCGCAACGTTGAGAAAACTTATTGTCTCGCCAACTTTCCTTGAACATGCACTGCCTAGTCGTCTAGCGTCCTCGATGTCTAACCCCTTCCTGAGGCCGAGCATTTGCGCGTAGGAAATCGGCCAGAGTTCCGGTCTCCACCACGTCTTTGCAAGTCTAGCAGTGCTCGTTGAAGGGGATGCCCAACCTGGGGGCCGGCGCGGTATGTTCCTATTGCTGATCACTGCCTCATCTTAACCGACGTAAACCTAGCGACTTCTAGACGACTAAGTGGATGTTCACACTGCGTGCGATGCCGAGCCGAGCCGGGTCGAGCGATGCAATGCGATTGCAAGCTTTTAAAGCAAGAAAATGGAAAGTCTTCAATTTTAAATGGAATCACGCTTTGAGTGTACACACTGCGCGCGATGCAATGATGAGCCGAGCGATGGCCCGATGTTTTCACAAACTTCTTTGCTTTTTCGTGCGAGTACCGGCTGCTGATTTTTGGCGATGGAATTTAATGGGCTTTGCGATGGAGTTTATGGGCTTTGCGATGCTTTGCGATGTGAAGCTTTTTGAAGCCAGTATGGTGCAAGTACGAGCTGTAAAGTAGTATTTGATGTAAGATCACACTATGCCCTAGACTTTTAGGCGCGGCGGTGTGGCAGTGTATACATGGAAATTATGAGGGTCATCTCCTGATTCGATTTAGCCATATCTGTCTGTCTGTCTGTCCGTTTGCACGATAACTTTCGATAGAATGAAGTTAGAAACTTGAAATTTTGGTCAAATGTTTGTAGCATGATCTAGTTGGTTGGTATTGAATATGGGCAAGATCCGACCGAAGGAACCCCTACAGATGAAATTTCAAATGAGCGATAACTTTCAATACAATGATGCTAGCGACTTGCAAAATGCGACAAATATTTATAGTGTGGGTTGGTAAGTTGATTTTGAGAATGGGCAAGATCCTATTGAATGAATGGCAACCTTTACTGTAAACGTTAGTTCAAATGTAAATATCCAAAATTCGAATGGATGAACGATGAAACTTTTCATTGGATCCACGCCCACAGCTCAAACTGACCATATGGCAAATTCACTTTTAATGCATATGGCCGTTGCCAGTTGTAAGTTTTGGTATCACAACTAGGTCTGTACAAGTCTAGGGTATATACGCTTTGGACTCCGGTTTTGATTCTGTATGGCTCAAATGAAAGGTTATTATCACCGTAATAAGGTCGCGTTTAGAAGGCGTGGTTTCACAAGCGGTTTGAATTCAAATGCAATCTCGCCGCTCCACAAACCGCGGCGGTGGCCGCAACGGCGAGTCGAGCGGTTTATACATTCATCGTCCTAAAGCCGCCGCGGCTGCCGATTTTTGCGTTTATACACAGCGGTGCGCCGCTGCTCAATCCGCTTGTGAAACCTCTCGTCTGAGGTCACGGAAAAGATGATGAAATTCACCAACACTGGGCCTTTCTTCATTAATGGGGTGCACCCAATGGCGACGCTCTTCCATTTTTAGAGCACTGTTTTGAAACAGAAATAAATTTACTGGGTCAAGCATACAAACGACATGATGTCGAACAGATTCTATTCCTTGAACTAAATTGGTCTCTACTCTCCATCATTGCGTGCAGTGAACATCCCGGATCATCTTTGCATCGCAAGCCATCGCTCGGATCATCTTTGCATCGCAAGCCATCGTTCGGCTCGGCATCGCACGGCGTGCAATGTGAACACCCACCGCATCGCATCGCTCGACCCGGCTCGGCTCGGCTCGGCATCGCACGCAGTGTGAACATCCACTTATGCTCAAGAGTTTTCTTCTTGGATTCTAGGATGACCATAGTCTCCGAGAAGTATCGGCCGACCGACCGCCGACCTGGAGAATTGTGTTTTCTGGTAACAGTTCGGTCCTTTTTGTTTTATTTGCGGACATGGAATTCAATCGTTGCCATTTCGGGGATTATAGAATTGTTTTCGGATTTGTTATAGATTCAAGGTTGACATGCACGTGCCTTCCGAAAAGTGTCGTAAATATTAAATCTACCACATACGAATTCATACAATCTTTTGGTTATCTTATACTACTAATCTTTACCCTCTCTATTTACAGTTGGACTACAAAGTTGACACTAAAAAGTTGAAGCAAGTGTTCAAGCTTGCCGGCAAAGTGCAAAGTGTCGATCTATCCCTAGACAAGGAGGGTAACAGTCGTGGATTTGCCGTCGTCGAATACGATCATCCCGTGGAAGCCGTCCAGGCCATTTCAATGTTTGATCGACAACTGCTTTTCGAGCGTCGCATGACCGTGCGTTTGGATCGGATTCCGGACAAAGGCGAGAGCATCAAATTGCCCGAAGGTCTCGGCGGTATTGGTATCGGTCTGGGACCAAACGGCGAACCACTACGCGATGTGGCTCGCAATTTGCCTAATATGGGTGGCGGTAACAGTTCTCAAAATGCCCCACTCGGTGGCGGGTCAGGTGGAATGGGAGCTGGCAACATGAATACCGGAGCGGCAGCGCTAAATCTTGCCAATACATTGGACAACTTGTTGAATCAAAATAATGCTCCCGTGCCGGTGGCGCCGCCATTGAACGGACCGACCGCCGCCAATTTGTTAAGCCAGTCGGGTGTGTTGAGTAGCAGCAACTTGACCGCCTTGAGTAATGCACTTGCCTCCAATCCGCTATTGTCGAGCAGTCTTTCAAATTTGGGCTTGAATTTGGGCGGCGGTGTCGGTAGTAATGTTAGCGCACCGCCACCGGACACAAGCAATGTTGCTCCTGTGGTGAACAATTACAATACGGGAGGCGCTTTCAATAGCGGCTACTCGAGTGGATACAACACAGGAGGCGGACGACAAGATTTCGATCCATCCGTGCGCAGCTACAACACTCAACCGCAACAGAATTCAGGCGATTACGGTTCGGGCATGTCCATGTTCGGCTCGCAGAATCAATCGATGGGTGGCGGTAATTTAGGTGGCGGGCAAATGGGCAGTAATCAAATGGGTATGAATCAAATGGGCGGTAATCAAATGGGCGGGAGTGGACGCAAGTCAGATACCATTATAATTAAAAATGTAAGTACAGGTGATCGGGGGGTGGGATGTCTTGGATTGCGTGACTCAATTTCGATATACTTTTTTTTCACGACAGATTCCATTGAGCTGCACATGGCAGACGTTGCGCGACAAATTCCGCGATATCGGAGAAGTGAAATTTGCAGAAATCCGCGGTAATGATGTTGGTGTTGTACGCTTCTTCAAAGAAAAAGACGCCGAACTGGCAATAAGTATGAGTGCTCTTCACCGTCAATTGAGATCTGTATAAATTTAACACAATTTTTCACCTTTTATTTCAGAATTAATGGATGGATCTCGAATGGAAGGGCGTGTTGTTAGCGTGAACTTCTTTTAATTGGACAGCAGCATGTACGAGTAATACTGATTTGTACTTTTTTTTAATTCATGAAACGAAAATGAAAACCCGAAACATCAAATGTCGCCAAACAATGGATTTTTAAAACGACACATTTTGTCGTACATTGCGAAGTAACTTCCTAAAAATGAAATAATAAGAAAACATTCATAGAAATAGTTGTAATATTGATACTGACAATGTTTTACAAATAAAAGAACCTGTACGCTACGAATTAGTTAAGTCACTTTCATGGAACGGTGTGTACAACCACGTAGTTCGCAGAATTTTATCGGAAAAGCACTTTTAGTTTCCATTATTTCTGCATACTTTTTTTTCTATATTTTTCGATGAAACAATCTTTTAATGTGAAGGAATAATGAAGTAAGTGCATATATTTAATTGTAAATGATAGCAGTGGTTTTTTTTTAAAGTACATTATTGTGTATAAAACTATTCTGGCGATTTTTCCGTTGTATTTCGAATTAGCTAAACACAGAAGCGGACACAAACTTGTTTTGATCTTCTATTGACAAATTGTAGTGTTGTAATTGCATTCATGTTCAATTTATTAAACATAGAAAATTTTTATGAAGTGTCTAAAATCGGTGTCTACGTATACTGAGCATACATACATCTGAAAACATGCTAACAAAAACCTTTTCCTCGGAGATTCTAGAGTAAGATGTTTTGTGTTTAAAAATATTATACAAAATAATATAATCCACTAGTATTAAAAGTTGTGTTTTTGTTGTTATTGCGGGAAGAGGAGAAAAATTCTGTGGTGCGAGATTTGAAAACATGGTAATCGGTAGGTCAAGCAAACACTTGACCGCATACTGAACGATGAACAGGCTGGTTTTCGCGAGGGCTTTTCATGTAGCGACCACATCAACACCCTCCGAATTATTATTGAACAATCCGCGGAGTGTAGATCCCCATTAAATCTCATGTTCATCGATTTCAAGAAGGCGTTTGACAGCGTTGACCGAGAATACATCTGGAAGGCTTTACATAGGGAGAGGTATACCAGATAAAATCATATCCATCATCAAGGAGTCCTATAGCGGAGTCCAATGTCACGTCTTACACAAGGGTAAGCTTTCAGATCCCTTCGAGGTATATAGCGGAGAGAGACAAGGCTGCAATTTGGCACCTATATTGTTTTTGATTGCCATTAACGACGTACTCTGCAGTGTGCTTCGTGAACACCAGAGCAAAGGTATCAGATGGAACCTGTTTGAATACCTTCAACACCTGGATTACGCTGACGATATTTGTCTTCTCTCAAATATATCGGATCATCTAGTTCAAATGACGGATGCCCTGCACCGCGAAAGTGGCAATGCGGGGCTTAAAATCGATGCTGCCAAAACTAAGTACTTGAGCTTGGATCCAGGAAGACGGCGAAATTTGTGTTTCGGGGCAGACGGTGGAAAAAGTGGACAATTTTTGCTACCTCGGAAGCGTAGTTACAGCAGATGGTGGAGCGGATGCTGATGTAGTCTCGCATGAATAAGGCTCGGGCAGCTTTTTTTCAGTTTGACTCCTTTCTGGCAAAACAACAACATCTCCAGACGTACCAAACTCAGGATATTCGAAACCAATATAAAATCTGTGCTTCTTTATGGCTGTTCAACTTGGAAGGTGACCAGGGCGATAACAACTAGATTGCAGACTTTCGTGAACCAGTGTCTACGGCGCATCCTGCACATACGCTGGCCGGAGGTCATTTCTAACGACGACCTCCTGTTCATTACTGGCCAGGACAGGATAGGCACCTCTATAAAAAGGCGAAAGTTGCAATGGATAGGCCACACACTCCGAAAGGGGCCGGAAAACATTGCTAAACAGGCCCTCGATTGGAACCCACAGGGAACCGATGCAAGTCGCCGCCTTGGACGACCTAGAAACACCTGGAGAAGATCAGTTGAGGTCGAGGGTAAGTCATTAGGCAAATCGTGGAGAGAGTTGAAGGCGATGGCGGCGAACAGGACGAGGTGGAAAGTCGGCGTGGTTAATGCCCTATGCCCCACAAGGGGTTGTCAGGATCCAGAGAGATGAAAATTGATCGGCCGATCGATCGCTGCGTGTATGGCACGTTTAACTTGTGTGGTTTGCGCTTGTTAGACGAGCTCCACACAAATTGTTGATACCATCAGAATAAAGCCATAGAACGCTCGCTCTGCTATGCGTAAGGCTCTAAAAAGGAGAGTACGCTCGCGCGGCCATTTTGTTAACATCGAATGGAGATTGGCTACGTTTAGACCGTGGTAAGAATCGTAGCACTAACTGTGGTGTATTCGAGTTAGTACAAGTTCTTGGTGTGTTTAGACCGACGGGTGTACCCAGTATTACCGATGTTAGCTGTGGTTTTGCTGTCTTTTCGGTCATTTCGGGATTGCTCATAATCCAGTCGAATTGATAACTTTGAGCCAGACGTTCGGATTCATGTCCACAGCAGAAAACGCAAACGTTAGTGGATGTTCACACTGCGTGCGATGCCGAGCCGAGCCGGGTCGAGCGATGCGATGTGGTGGGTGTTCACATTGCACGCCGTGCGATGCCGAGCCGAACGATGGCTTGCGATGCAAAGATGATCCGAGCGATGGCTTGCGATGCAAAGATGATCCGGAATGTTCACTGCACGCAATGATGGAGAGTAGAGACCGATTTAGTTCAAGGAATAGAATCTGTTCGACATCATATCGTTTGTGCTTGACCCAGTAAATTTATTTCTGTTTGAAAACAGTGCTCTAAAAATGGAAGGGCGTCGCCATTGGGTGCATCCCATTAATGAAGAAAGGCCCAGTGTTGGTGAATTTCATCATCTCTTCCGCGACCTCAGACGAGAGGTTTCACAAGTGGATTGAGCAGCGGCGCACCGCTGTGTATAAACGCAAAAATCGGCAGCCGCGGCGGCTATAGGACGATGAATGTATAAACCGCTCGACTCGCCATTGCGGCCACCGCCGCGGTTTGTGGAGCGGCGAGATTGCATTTGAATTCAGTGTAAGAACCGGTACACATGGACGCCCAAATGACGCCGGACGCCTCGTCACTTAAGCTCCTCCCTCTTTGATACCTATCTGCATTTCAATTCACATGATGCGATAGGATACAGCGTCACTCTGTATTATATAAGCCGGGCCACATAATAGCGAACCTGAATTTACAATTTATGTTATTTTTAGTTTTAAATAAACTGTTTTTTGGCCATAACTTCTAAAATATAAGGAATATCGCATTTTTAACACCATTTTCACCCCCCTTACAAATCCCCGTCAAAGCTGAGAGCTCCCTCCCCACCATTTTTTTTTCAAAATTAATTGTCAATTGTAGTAGTCACGATCAACGATTAACAATTAATTAATTGGCACTTAAAAGTGATCCTCAAGCGAATGGTTTAAGAAACATCATACAAATCAGACATTGTGACCGTGTCCGTGTTCGAATGTATGTGGGCCGGCTTATTGAAAATTGATATGCGGACGCGTGAAATGACGCAGATAGGAGCAGAAACCAGCGTCATCCCAGATAGCTATCGCGGCGCCGATAGCTATCGGATAGCTATCTGCGGCCATGTGCATCGCTTCATTGCCCGTAATGTATTTCTTCCTAACCGATTGAAAGTGACGCAGCGTCAGGCTTCATTTTTTTTTCCATGTGGACGTCCATGTGCACCGGCACTAAATATGTAAACCGCCGCTTCTGCTCTGTCTCTATACGCAGTGGTGTCCGCTGCTCAAACCGCTTGTGATACCACGCCTTCTAAACGCGACCTTATTACGGTGGTAATAACCTTTCATTTGAGCCATACTGAATCAAAACCGGAGTCCGAAGCGTATATACCCTAGACTTGTACAGACCCAGTTGTGATACCAAAACTTCCAACTGGCAACGGCCATTGCATTAAAAGTGAATTTTCCATATGGTCAGTTTGAGCTGTGGGCGTGGATCCAATGAAAAGTTTCATCGTTCATCCATTCGAATTTTGGATATTTACATTTGAACTAACGTTTATAGCGAAGGTTGCCGTTCATTCATCAGGGTCATGCCCATTCTCAAAATCAACTAACCAACCCACACTATAAATATTTGTCGCATTTTGCAAGTCGCTAGCATCATTGTTTAGAAAGTTATCGCTCATTTGAAGTTTCATTTGTAGGGGACGTAGGGGTTGCTTGGGACGGAGCTTGGCCATTTCCAATACCAACCAACTAAATCTAAATCCAAATATTTGAACCAAATTTCAAGTCGCTAGCTTCATTCTATCGAAAGTTATCGCTCATTTGAAATTTCATCTGTAGGGGTTCCTTCGGTCGGATCTTGCCCATTTTCAATACCAACCAACTAGATCATGCTACAAACATTTGACCAATTTCAAGTTTCTAACTTCATTCTATCGAAAGTTATCGTGCAAACGGACAGACAGACAGACAGATATGGCTAAATCGAATTAGGAGATGACCCTCATAATTTCCATGTATACACTGCCACACCGCCGCGCCTAAAAGTCTAGGGTATAAAAGCAGACATACATGCATTTTTTTCAGTGTGATCTTACATCAAATATTACTTTACATCTCGTACTTGCACCATACTGGCTCCAAAAAGCTTCACATCGCAAAGCATCGCAAAGCCCATAAACTCCATCGCAAGGCCCATTAAATTCCATCGCAAAAAATCAGCAACCGGTACTCGCACGAAAAAGCAAAGAAGTTTGTGAAAACATCGGGCCATCGCTCGGCTCGTCATTGCATCGCGCGCAGTGTGTATACTCAAAGCGTGATTCCATTTAAAATTGCAGACTTTCCATTTTCTTGCTTTAAAAGCTTGTAATCGCATTGCATCGCTCGACCCGGCTCGGCTCGGCATCGCACGCAGTGTGAACATCCACTTACACGCGATGACAGCTGCAGTCAGCTCAGTACCGCACAGCAAGTGGAGTTAAAGTTAGTCGTGGTACTAACTGATCCGGTACGTTTAGACCGTGGCGAGTTTCTTCGTATTAATTAATCCTGCAAGTAGTTCGCACGGTCTAAACGTACTCAATTGACTACAAGCAGACAGCACTAATGTTGACAGCTGGGAACTATCATGTGTACACGCCTGCCACTCTCCATTCGTCGTCAACAAAATGGCGTCGACTGTACCTTCCTTTGAAGAGAGAGTATAAGAGGAAGTGAAAAAGAGCGAGAGAAACGACGCAATTCGGCACAAGTGAGGAAGTAGGAAGGGGGATGAAAATTTGACATCTCTTTTGCTCTATATAGACCGGGCGGGTGTTCCGCGGCAGAGAGACAGACTGGAATGTTATTGTTCCGATTGGAAAAGTAGGAGAGGGGATGACATCTTACGTGCATCCTGTGCTTTTATATAGACTGCGCGGGTGTTGCGCAGTGGAGGGCGTGTGTCTCTCTCTCTACTTTTTACGACTGGAATTGCTTCAAGTAGTTTAGTGTTGAGTAATGCGGATTGCTCCTCCATAGTTATTCACTGTGGTACCTTCCTATTTAGTGCTCTACCTTGGGTACAACAGCGGCAACCCCGTTTGGTATTTGGCAAATTTATTGGATGGGATTTTGGATAAAGCTTATTGCGACCAAGATACCGGCATCCGTGAAGCTCGGCGAGCGGCACAAAGAATCGAACTGCTACAATCCGACTGACAGTTTCAGTCAGTCCAGGTCATGGACGTCATCTGTAACAACATGAATATTATTTTTTATCAACTACACTTAACATTTATTTAGATGGCTAAATATACATGTGTTATTACAATGGCGTTCGGACCTCGGCAGAAACTTGTAATGAACCACCTGTAACGAACCATATTATGGTCTGGTAGTGCTGCTTCCACCGGCAGATCTATGGCAGCACCTGATGAGTAAGGATCTGTCGGTGGTACGAAACCAGAGGCCGAGGGTCCCATTACACCTGGACCCCAATACGAGCGTGAGGGCAAGCAAGCCATCTGCCAACCATTCCATCCTTTTATCGCCTCACTTTTTTTTTATTCCCCATTTTTACTTCCCTTGTTTGTGTTGTCACCCCCAGGCCTATGAATTTTTGTTAATACGTAAAGGACAGGGGCAACGAGCGACATAAACCCCGTCCACGTCTCCCGAACTGAGCTACAGCAAGCATAGGCCGCTGCTTAGCTCGTTGAGGAGCCTTTTTCTTCGCCAGATGGCACAGCCCGACCTTCACGGTCAATTAAGCTACCTTAGGCTCCGTCCCCACGGGCATCTTCGGATGCCCACCAAACCGTCCGTTACAAACTGTCAGTCAGATTGTAGCCGTACCATTCTTCGTGCCACTCGCCACGCGACCTAAATGTTGGTCGCCACAAGCCTAGTTGGAATATGCAATAAATTTGGAATATTCCGATTTCGGGAACGGAAATGCTTTCCATTTCCGTCCCAGACTTGATCGAGCATACATAGTCCCCTAACAAATACAATTAGAAAACCATATCATCTAAATTCCCGGTATTCAATTCGCTTCGTCGTTCTGTCTTAAAACAAATCTAAAATGCGCAATACTATCCCCTACACGAACAAATAATTAATAATGCACAATATATTTCGAAACTAGCACAATATCAGCTCCATATTTACGCAATGTAGCCCCTAGACACTCAATAACAGTTTGCGCAAGCGAAAGTATGGAGCATAGGTATGCGGGCCGTTTAAGACGTTATCATGTGAAAAAAACGGGAAGCTATTCGACAAACCATAATAAAAACAAACAATTTACATATTTAAAACTTTTTATTTGAATTCATTTCTTGGCGATATCCATTCGTTTTTCTATCATTGTGTTTTTCAGTTTTCATCGAAGTGAATTGATGCAAATATATGTATACTCAATTTCACATTAAATTAACAGCATTTCTTATAAATTAAAACGGTATTCTAAGAGAAAGAAAATAGGTGTATATATATAGATAATTATATGCAACTTAAAGATTCTCACTCTAACTTAAACACATATAGCATACTCGTAATACAAAAAGATCATTTGAGTTTTTTTTTTTGTTATCTCTCCGCTTTTCCATAAACTATGAATCAACGCGAAAAAACATGAAAAAGAACAACATACTGTAAAGTGTATATTTCATTTATGTATCATGTTGATGTTCATCAGTTTAAATAAAAAAAAAACACTTATTTTATAAAAATAAAGCAAGAAGGAGAGAAATGAGAGTTCCGGACTACCATTAGACAAAAAACGCCTCCAGCAATTACAATTTTCCCCTTCTCCAAGGAACGAAGAACATGACCCAGCTGCTCTCCATATTGGTAGCTGGACCTTTCTCTTACTATTTTACTAAATACATGTTTTATCATGAGAAAATTTGTCTGGTTTTTTTCCTCTTGATAAATTTATGCGATTTGATCGAAAAGAACTAAGAAAACAAATTCATAGCATTTCGTATCATTTTTGAACGTGCGCAGTTTTTTTTCTGTTTCTTCTAGTTTCGGTCGTTGATCGCTTCTTATTGATATATACCATAGATCGTGTGAAACAATAAGAGAAAAATGAAACGTAATAAATCCACAATTGTAATTCATGCAAACGATGTGTCTTTATAATATTTAACATATAAAATGTCTGCTTAATTCATCGATTTACTTTGAACGAACATTGCAATATTTTTGTTTAAGCTAATGTGCTGCTAGTGGTGGTTAAATTGGACTGGCCTCAAACGCAAAATGTTCACTACGGGCTAAGTGAAATCATAAAATCATTCAAAATTCGAGATAGAGACTCGAAAATATTGTATTTTGTATCTAGACACGTAAAACAATGCTAATTTGTTGTGGCCTATTGAAAAATCTAAACACAGTAAATTTGAAATATAGTCAATAGTTCACTATACTGGCTTCCCCGAAAAAAAATCGTCCTTGCCGTGTAAGCTATAGAGACAAGGATCTATTCTGCGGGGAATATTACATTTTTCAGTCGGCTACAATTTGAGTTGTTTGGTGTTTTATTGATTAATTATGATTCGAGTGTGGATTTTTTCTGTTGTTGTTACTTTTCAATTCATTATTCTGAGCTTCAGGGTGATAATATAATGATGGTATATATTTGTCCTGCAAAATGATATCGGGATTCGTTCCTAGAGCTTAATGCGATTCGATGATATCATATAAATTGCAGGGCACACGATCCATATAGGGAATTCGATGCTTCTTTACAACGCGCGCAGCTAAACAACTCAGTCTCGTATATTTCAGTGGATTGACAATTTCATGAATTCGTTGATTTTGCAGGAGAGTTTCGAAAGTGTCACCGTCCGCATTTCGTGTGTCCTGAAAATATAAAAATGAAAATTGTGATTTAATATTTTGATAAGCAGTACATACGACGGCGGTTCAAATATGATCGAGACAAACGCTGTAGATGGCGCGCCTGTATGTTTTGAAGGTCGCGGCTTGAGTATGTGATAGCTGGGTCCCTTACGAATAGTGTGGCATAGTTTTCGTCGCGAATGCACGTTTCACGCGCGTGCTACGACCATGAGTGAACATCAAGTGCCGACCGCCGTTGCGCAACGTATTGTCATTCGTTTTTTGGTGTGGGAAGGCGTTAAAAACACGGAAATTCTTCGGCGTTTGCGAAATCAGTTCGGTAGTGAGTGCCTGAGTAGGTCTACTGTGTTTAAATGGGCCAAAGCGTTCAAAGATGGCCGCGAAACCGTCGAGAATGAGCCGCATGATCGTCGACCGCGAACCAGCCAACCACCAGACAACATTCGCCGCGTAGAACAACTCATTTTGGAGGACCGTAGGATGAATGTTCGAAACATTTCGGCTGGAGTCGGCATTAGTATTGGTAGTGTAGAGTCTATCATCCACGAACACCTGGGTTCCCAAACTGTTGAAACTTCGCGCGCCCTCATACCGCGCGTCTCACGCCCGATGCAATATCAGAATTGGGGTGGGAGGTACTAGAACACCCCCCTACAGTCTGGATTTATCACCCTGCGATTACCACATGTTTGGACCATAGAAAGAAGCCCTCGGAGGTCAAAGATTCAACACCGACGACGAGGTAGAGGAGTTCGTGCGCACATGGCTGTCCAAGTTGCCCAAGGAATTCTTCGATACCGGCATCAAACAACTTCCGGAGAGGTGGCAAAAATGTGTAACTAGTGAGGGGAATTACCTAGAAAAACTGTAAATTTTTGTAAATATTTTCGATAATAAATAAATGTGTCGAATGAATGTCCAACACCAACAGTAGTTTTTGCCAGATGACGTGTGCTTGCATACTGGCTCAGTCTCGGAGAGATGAGGGGGAGGGGGGGTGTCTCTAAAAACTCTGGCACTACTGCACTAGTACGTATACATTAAAAACACACGTCCGGCCCTTAACACGGAGACCAAGTACCACACGAAGTATAAATTTCTACAAATACCTAAACGCAGATGAAGTACCTACTGCGCCACTTTTCAAAAACTCCCAAAATTAGGAATCACGGATGGAGTGTGATTCGGTCGCTTTACATCCCTACCTAAACCCATAGTTAAAGTGTGCGACTATTATTTTTTTTCTCTAACACCCTGTGCGATACGAAATACCTGCTTAACTTTAAGGAGAGGGTCCCCATAAAGAGGAAATGAAGGTCGACAAGTTTTTTTTGAACTGGTATATGCAAGTGGGGTATCATAAGAAAGGTAACACAGAGTGCGAGGGTAAGGTGAAAAGTTCTCGGCCTGACAGTGAAAGACTGTGATTTTCAGTTAAAAAATGATTTTATTTTTCTACGTAATCTCCCTTGACTCCAACACACTTGGTCCAGCATTTCTGCAATATCAGTATTCCTCCCCCTGGAAGTGAGAGTCTGGAAGATTGTGAAAATATTCATCTACGGCCCCCTCAACTTCTTCATTGGATGCGAAGCGCTTCCCAGAAACAAATTTCTTCAAGTTTGGGGACAGATGGAAGTCAGAGGGTGTCAAATTAGGATCAGAGGGGATGGTCGATGGTGATCGTACCCCAAATTCCGCAGTTTTCCCATCGCCAACGCACACTTGTGTACAGGTGCGTTATCCTGGTGAAAGACGATTTTTTTCATCTTCAAGTCAGGCCTCTTCTCGCGATTTTTGGCATCCACAGCTGGTCAAGAAGTTTGGGAGTAATATTACCACCTATTTTTGTTCTGCATTTTTCAAGCTAATCAACTAACAGGATCCCTTTCACATCCCAAAACACGCTGGCCATGACCTTTCCGCCAGATGCGATCGGCTTTCTTTGGCGCTGAACCACCGGCTTCCACCCACACTGTTGCGACTGCTGTTTCGTTTCTGGCGTGTAGTGGTGGACCAAAGTCTCATCCATGGTGACAAATCACCGCACAAAATCGTTTGCGCATTTGCATTCAGCAAATGCGGCATCCATCTTGCGCAGAACTTTCGCATCTCTAATTCTTTTTGCAAGATGTTTCGCACCCTTTCTTCCAATATCCCCACAGCCCCAGCAATATCACTCACTTTCATTCGCCTTTCATCTAACACGATATCATGCACTTTTTCAATGGTTTCCGGTGTGGTTGCGGTTTTTAGCCGTCCTTCACGTGGGTCGTCTTCGAGGGACGTGCGACCGCATTTAAATTCAGCTGCCTATTTTTTAACGGTTGACATCGAAGGAGCAGAAGCCCCGTAAACTTTTATTAACTTCGGATGAATTTCCTTAAGGGTTAATCCATCCAAAACGAAGAATTTTATTACCGCAGGATATTCAAGTTTCTCCATTTTAACGAAAAAACACGTAAGACGTCTACTCCAAAAATTTGTGTTAACAAACTAGTTGGGAGAACAAGTTTAAACTTGTCATACGAACTAATGATACGTGCACCCAGGCAGGAAACATAAATTTTTGCTGATTGTAAGGGCTGTGTTAGGCCACCTTAAACTCGTACATTCCATTTTTCATATTCTTGAAATTTGAACTAAGAGGCAAAGAGGGAGAGGGGAAAATATGGGATCAAAATTCGTTTTACCCCCTTGAATTTCGAGACCGTTACACTTGGAGTTATGAAAACTTACAAGAAGGTGGCATTCCAAAACATAACATAGGAAAGGGAAAAGAATGAAACTCTGATATCTTCTCAAAAATGGTTAACAATAGCATATGTCTAGTAGTGTATAGTTAGTACACCCCTGCATCGCTTAAGCACATCCGAGAGCAAAATTATTGATAAATAACTGGCACAACAGTCTCCAATTTGAACCATGGCCTCGAGATGAGGTAGCATCATCTCATTTTACAAAATAAAAACGCTTGCAGTATAAGGAAAAACCTAGCTTTCTTTTTACTCCTATAATCAACTCCAACAACAATGGACACAAATTTCAATTCAAAAAACATTAGCCCGTGGTAGCCGGAGCTGGAGACCCCGTGATTCGGTTATATTTGACAAACGGGCTCGTCAACAGTGTCGATTACACCACGGCGTCGAAGTTCGTGGAAACGGCAATGGGTTACCACCAATTTTTCCACGCTAGAAAGTAGATTTCGCTTATAACAAGAGAGAGAGAGATTTGCTACACTGCGCGATAGATATTTTTATGCATATCACATCAGTCCTTCGGAGGCATGCTACCAACTGCACCATTCGAAATCTATATGCTATTGAAACGTCAACAGGGCGGCATAATAATGTATGAGATGTTGACGCGCCCGTGCCCCTGGAGGCGTCAAGGTAATTAATATAATATACAGTCCTTCGGTCAATTTTGACTTTATGTCGACCACAGAATCTCATTGGTTGGGTTTTATGAATTTGCGTTTAGAGGGCAAGGGTTCATGTTATCTGGACCCGGAGTGTGTCGTGCATGGGCCGATCGACGGTCATTGCCAACAGTTTAGACTAGATTTTCTGGGGCTGTGGGACCCAGTTTCATCCTTTGTCGTTTTGTCCACCCCCAAGGCACATGATACATACATATATGTTATCTATGTGATGCCTGGGACAACGAGCGGCAAACGGCAAAAACGCCGCCCACATCTCCCGAAACTGAGCTGGAATAAGCATGTGCGCCTCTCAGCTCGTCGTGGAGCATTCGCTTCTATCGCCGCCGGAACCTGATATATTCAATCTTTCGGAGAATCGGTTGAAAAACTGATAGCAAAGGATCCCATATTTTTGTCGAAGTTCCTCATGATTACATTGCAACCAACCCCATCTATAAATCAATAACGTGCTCCTTATTCAACACGAGGCATTACATCAAACCCGCCATCGGACTGGACGAGTATCGAATGATAATTCGAGCCCTCACATTCACATGCGACTGGTTACCATAAAATCCAGGAGCGACCAAACGTGGTGGGCGTATACTACAGCGCCACTGTTCAGAAAGTTTACCAACTAGCTGGGAGAGTTCCTGAATTTCATCACAGTGATAATGATTTGAATAACAACATTTGTATGGTTACTACAACAAATAAAAAAACAATCATAACTTACCAAATGCGCACCGTGCTCAAGCAGTGTTTGTGCCAGCATTTTATTGCACGGTCGTGCCAATGCCGCTAAATGTAATGGTGTATTGCCCGCCTCATCCTTGGTATTTGGATCAGCACCAACCATCAATAGTGCTTTAGCCAATTGTGCCGATGGAAATTGACATTCCGGATAACGACCAACTAATGCTGCCTCACGATAGCATGCTAAGTGTAATGGCGTCCTTCCCGATCGGAATACAAGTTTAAGGCTAATCAGTTTAAAAATGGCGCAGAGAATACGATGCTTAATTAATTTACTACAGTCTTTATCATCGACTAGACGTGCTAAAAGGCAGGCGAGATGCAATGCACTGACAACCACTCGACTTAAGGCGTTTTGATCTTGCTCACTTTCGGGTAGAGATTCAAACATCGCTTTGCCTGAAATGTGAAAAAAAAAATTAATTTTTAGTCCTTGTCTTTGAGATTTAGTGTTTTATAAAAAAGTATTTACCGAATTCCACTTCTTGAACCGCTTTTCCGAATATCAGGAGCATATCATCTGTTTCGATTGGTGGTACAACGCGACCGCGTGTCACTGGACGGCCCGCCTGGCCTGACATAAAACTAAACAGTTCGGCGAAGGAGAGTAGCGACGATTGGGTCATTGGACTGAGCGGCTCAAGAATACTTTGTTGCATTGTGAGGGCGTACGTCCAGAGTTCTATGCAACGATCGAAACGGCCAGCGTCCGCATAGTGTGCACCTCTGTGTGAAAATTTGAAAACAGAGCCATTGAGTAAAACTAAAATCGACGTAACAGCTCAATATAATTAATGTACCTATATCGAATGTAGTAGCTTGTGTCTGGGTGTGCTGGTCCAAGTATCCTTTCTCGTATCACCAGTGCTTGCATTCTCATCTCATCGGGATCCATTGCCAGATCGTCGAGTGCATCGATATCATTAAATTCTACAGCATAATCATAGGCAGCTATCGGTTCGTTGATAATCTTTGGTATTTTCGGGTCTTGCCCGTAACGCTCCTCCATTGCACGTCGCCACAATGACAGTGCACTCAACATATCACGTTTCTTATCTACATAGGTTGCAGCTAATAATTCTAAGGCGGCTATTCTATCGGCACGTTTCACCGTTACTAATGTTATTAAATGTTCTACAATTGGTAGGTGTCCTGTCACGCTAGCCGCCAGCAACGGTGTCATGCCGTATGCATCCACATCCATTGTCGCGCCATGTTCAAGGAGCAATTTCAAAATTTCTAGTGAGCCCGATTCGGCACAATCGTGTAATGCTGTATTGCCCTTTATGCTACGTCGATTCACGTTGGCTCTAAGCTGTAGTAAGTATTCGGCAATTCGATAGTGTCCCTTATAACAGGCTATCATTAGGCATGTGTGACCGTGTCTATTTGCTACTTCAAAGTCTGAAAGAGAGAGAGAGAGAGAAGAATCTTTAAAATCAGTTAAAACGGGAGGGTCTTAGGAAATACTTTCAGTTTATTTTAACTCATATACATATTTTCAACTGCATAACTATAATTTAGCAAAACTTAGAGTCCCTTTTGTACCCCGGCATAATAAACAACTTCCCGAGGCTATCATCTACATGCGACAGGTGAATAGTAGCCTCCCAACCGTCCAGGAAGCCTAAAGTCAAACCATTCGAGATGGATGAACGCTAAGACGTCACTGGACAAATTGTTATCCGATAAGATTCTGATGTTGTCGGCCGGAAGTACTGCGACCAGTCGGTTCTTTTACCATACCGCTCATTTATTTTATGCAATTTGGAATTATATAGGTATAATGAAAAGATACATGACCTCTCAATGAACTGATACATGAGTATTTTTGACGAGCCAAGCACCATGGCTAAGTGGTAACATACGGATGAAGCTACTTTCCTTGTTAAGCCTAGCGTTCGCGGCTACAACTTGTCATATACCTCGCATGAGCCTAGCCATGGTGAATGTAGTACCCTGTATTATGTAATACAATATTGAACCTCCCCGTCCCTAAGGAGGTGACCATTATAGGGTTTGTAGTCGTTGTGTTCGCAAAAAAAAATTGGACTATGCGGAAATGTACGCTAGTGAGTCGTTTTGGTCGCTAAAGATCCGGACTATGGATGAATGTACGCTAGTGAGGCAATTACAACTATCAAGCTGTGGTTGGAGTAGTTTGGACTGGAGCTGGCTGAGCAGAAAGTCGAGTGCTTTCCTCATTAGTAATCGCAGAAAGAGGAATTCTCTGAATGTCAGCAAGCCAATGTCACAAGCCCGCCATTAGGTACCTGAGGGTGATGATTGACGCAAAGCTGACATTCAAAGAGTATCTCAAGTATGTGTGTGAGAAAGCGATAAATGCTTCTGTGGCTTTAGAAAGGATGACGCCCAATATAGAGCAGGGTGGTCCTGTACGCGTCACCAGTACGGAGCGGTGCTCTTCGTCACGCATGCAATATCCGGAAACTCAAATCGATATATCACTAAGACTGTGCAGTGCATACCAAACAAAATCAGATGCGGCGGCCTATGTGGTGACTGCAATGATCCCAATAGACATTCTGACAGATGAAATGTTCCGAGTTTTTATAAGTAGACGACTAGATCCCTGGGAAGTACCGGACGTAAGGAGGAACAAAGCTGGGTGCGAATCCTTGATGAAATGGCAACACCGTTGGGAGGAAGCATCGAAAGACCGTTGGTCGCATACACTTATTCCTCAAATTTACATGTGGATGTCCGAAAACATGCAAGGTAAATCACTACCTGATCCAGTTCCTAATGGGACATGGTTGATATCAACAATATCTACACCGATTTATGCTGCATGACTCCCCAGACTGTCCAAGATGTGCCTGAAGTACCTGAGGGTCCGGAACATGTACGGTTCCCATGTCCGAGATTTTCAGGAAATCGCGAGAAACTAGTCGGAATTGGGTATTGGCACTAGTCTCCAGATTTTGGTGGAGTACATGCTAAAATCTGCACCAAACTGGAATACAGTGAGTTGCACCGAAGTGACAGCTGATTATCCAGAGTCACACCTGCGACGTAATACCGACAGGTGGTCTCATAACAAAACTGAAAAGAAGAAGGTGTTTCTGGGTTAAGTCGATGAAAATCCGACATAGGCCATGATGCGAAAGACGTATTGTCGCGTTCGGTGGCAGTGATCGTTCGGCCACCGCTCTACAATACTAATCTAGAGCTCGGAGATCAAATCTCGGCGCGATCAAAAACTGCCTGTGAGTTCTGATAGAACTCTTACAGTGCTCCGGGCTTGTCAGTATAAAGACGGATAGGAGGTGCATGCTAGCAACTGCACATCCGAAAATTAGATATGCTATTGAAACGTCAACAAGGCATAGAAATGCTAGAGATGTTGACGCACCCATGCCTCTGTAGGGGTCAAGGCAATTAGAGGGTTCTTCCAACAGCCAAAACGAAAATATTAATCAATAACGAAAACACCCAAAACCGGTTGTAAAGTACTTCCCGCGGACGTAAAAGCTCAAAGCTTTCTAGCAAGCTTTAGACAATTTTCATTTTCAATAGCCGTGTTAAACACAAGCGGACAGAGTTGAAGAATTAATCGAACGGCCTGGATCAACGGGCTCAGCATAGAAAAGTATAGGAGGCGAATTTCCAAGAAAAACTTCACGTTCAACCAATTCACTTTCAACTCTAATCCCGATGAGATCCCATAAGAGACCTGGATCAAAGGCCGGTCAGTAGTTTCGCATGAAAATTAATCTGATTCAAACGAATTTTGTTGAAAGACTACACAATGTTCAGCGCCCCCATAAGATGTTATCGCGTCAAAACACACGAACCGAATAACATCCAGGGAATTTAGAGAAGTATCATCGTATTCTGTTGTCAGTGCCACACCATATGTAAAGCTGACTAGATAGTCACGCCCGCCGTAGACGATCCAGAATTGCTCTCCTGAAAAACTGATCAGGCGTAGCCTTCCGGATTTCCCTGAATATCACCACGGACAATCCGAAATTCCTCAACGCCAGGCATGATCAGTCTTTTCGAAGAGGAATTCCAGAAGGTCTGTGGTAAAAGCCAGGCTTGATCAAATTGTGTATCCGGCCGCCTGAGGGCCGCCTGAACCAGCCAAATTTCGACATACACCATCCGCAATTCCTCAATGCCAGGCCTGACCAGTTTTTCCTGAAAGGAATTAATCCAGCAATGGAATGTTCCTTGTCGGACTAAATCCTTATTTACCAGGCCAACAAAGTTGTAGCCATCGTTGAAGATGTGTCTATCAGTAACACTATAAGGAATTATCCAAGAGAAAAGTATTCTCTCTCTCTCTCTCTCAATTGCCCTAACCCCTTGTGGGGCATAGCGCGTCAACGGTTCCATGTGGCCCAGTTGACATTTCGACGGCATTGGTTTCAGAGAATGCAGTTGTCAGCATGCACTTCCTGCTCATCCATGGCCACGAACGTCGTCGTGGACAGGATTCGAACCCGAAACGCCGGTAGTCAAACATGAGACTGATGCCTCGACACACTGCGCTACCGATCGCCCCCAAGGGGGAGGGTGGTCGAGCAAATCGTACCCCAAATCCCGCAGTTTTCCCATCGCCAACGCACACTTGTGTACAGGTGCATTGTCCTGGTGAAAGATGATTTTTTCTTCTTCAAGCCAGGCCTCTTCTCGCGAATTTTGGCATCCAGCTGGTCAAGAAGTTTTGAGTAATATTCACCTGTTATTGTTCGGCCTTTTTCAGGGTAATCAATTAACAGGATTCCTTTCGCAACCCAAAAAAGTATTCAACTCGACAATCTTCTAGTCTTATTAATTAAATTCCACTGGAAAAATTGCCTATTGTTGATTTGTATGGTATGACAACCAATATTTGCGCATCGATCTCCCACTTTTTCGGGCGACTTTGCCTCCAAATCACCTCCAACAGCTGCGTATCAACTATCATTATCATTGGCGTATCTTCCATAACATGTCATAAAGGTTGTCACACCTAAATACAAGGTCACTTCCACCTTCCAACCACCTCAAACTTGAAAAGTCAGACGCTTTAATATTTTTCTTTATCATACAACAATATTGTTGATATACGAGTACATATCTACAAGTTATAGATATATACTTTTACAATATGTGCATTAAACAATCTTATCAACCTTTCAATATATTGTTTAATTTACGCGGAAACCAATTTAGCGACATTCTCACAAATTGTGCAATCTTTCCGATGCAATAAAACTCGAATCTGGTAAAAAGTAAATTGCGCTGAATTTTATTTGAAAGAATTTGTACGCGGTTAATTATTGTTAATTAGTTAATTAATCAATTTGTATGTTTTTGGTAATGTACACAATCAAAAACATACAAAATAATTTGCATAAATGGTTTTTAGTCGATGTTAAAGCATTGTTTTGAGCCCATTCTTATTTAAATGAAGTTTAAATTGCAGTTTCTAAAATGATTGCCTTACATCAATAAGCTAATGGAGTTTTTACACGGTAGACCCCAACTACTCGCGTCATACCACGCTGGACCACCTACATATCAGACCAGCCATTAGACCACGCATCACACCAGCTAACCACTTATTGGCGGCTCTGTGTGGTATAAAGTAGCGTTTACACTTGCCAGTAGACCGTGCAAGTACGTACATTTTACAGGCATTGCATTGCAAGTGCCTTGCAAGTAACTTGCAAGCTGTCACTTGCATATGTGTAAACACCCGTGGCTGTAAACTGCCAGGCCAGGAAACCCGCACGGTGCCTTGCAAGTAGCTGGCCTCCCGGGCCAATTGATTTCCTACTGGCATTCCAGTAGAGACTTGCGAACATATGTTTCTTGTCATTCGTAAATTTGCTGACAAGTCTACTGGCATGCCTGTGCACGGGAAAATGTAAACGCTACTTAATGCGTAGTTCCATCAATGGTTTGAAGCCTAACTTACCCAAGACACAGCCTCTGGATCAAGGAAATACAGCATTTTCCCCTAAATTTCCCTTTCGTTATTCTGCTCTGTACGTTTTTTTACTGGTCATTTTTGTTCTGTACTTTCGATAATAGATGAAGATATTCCTCCGGCAGTGGTCGCTGACCATTGCCAAGTCAAGCGCCACCAAGGTGCGATAATTTGGTTGAAGTTAAAATTAGGTGGGTTTTTTTCGTACAGAGCAGAGCAGGTTAAGCGACGAAAAAAAAACCATCCAGAGTAATTTAACGAAGTAGGTTTTTGTCTTTGCTAAGGGAGTGTGTCTTGGTTTAGTTAGAATTCAAATGTCAACTAGAATTTCAAGAGAAAACTCTTTGAAGAGAGAGTATATGAGGAAGTGAAAAAGAGCGAGAGAAACAAAGCAATTCGGCACAAGTGAGGAAGTAGAAAGGGGGATGGAAATTTGACATCTCTTTTGCTCTATATGGACCGGGCGGGTGTTCCGCGGCAGAGAGACAGACTGGAATGTTATTGTTCCAACTGGAAAAGTAGGAGAGGGGATGACATCTTACGTGCTTCCTGTGCTTTTATATAGACTGCGCGGGTGTTGCGCAGTGGAGGGCGTAAGTCTCTCTCTTTACTTTTTACGACTGGAATTGCTTCAAATAGTTTAGTGTTGAGTATATGCGGATTGCTCCTCCATAGGTATTCTCTATGAGAAAACTTAAATCCTTAGTACATATATGTACAATCGGACAAATTTCCTTTAGGCAGCAAAATTATTTTGTATGTTTACTATTCCAAATAATTACACAAAACGGACAATTTACTGAGAGGAAATGAACTTTATGTGCTTCCCAAACTGTAAACTGTTCTAAAATTTCGACGCCTGCTCCGCCTGCATTTCAAATGTGGAACTATTTAACGGAGTAGAAATCCTGCACTAACGTTCTATCGAGAGCGACTCAGATCAAATTGTTAGTGTAATTGTGTGGTCTTAGCTGGCTCTGCTCTACATGGATCTTGAAAAAAAAAAAACGCGCCTAGTATAGTTGCGCCTGGTTGGCCGATTTACATCAAAGCGTCTGTAACGGACGATTTGGTGGGCATCCGAAGATGCCCGTGGGGACGGAGCCTAAGGTAGCATATTACCGTGAAGGTCGGGCTGTGCCATCTGGCGAAGAAATAGGCCCTCAACGAGCTAAGCAACGGCCTATGCTTGCTGTAGCTCAGTTCGGGAAATGTGGGCGGGGTTTTCGCCGCTCGTTGCCCCTGTCCTTTACGTATTAACAAAAATTCATAGGCCTGGGGAAGACAACAAAAACAGGGGAGGTAAAAATGGGGAATAAAAAAAAATAGTCGATAAGGATGGAATGGTTGGCGGACGAATCAGACGCCCACGCGGTCGCACCTGGGTCCGGGTGTAATGGGACCCTCGGCCTCTGGTTTCGTACCACCAACAGATCACCACTCATCAGGTGCTGCTTCGATCTGCCGGTGGGAGCAGCACTACCAGGATATGGTCCATTGCAGGTGGTTCATTACACGTCTCAGGTAAAAGTAGGGTTGCACCAAGTAGTCAGACTTGCAACATAGTTGTCTGAACTCTCGCGGGTCAAGAACTTCCTGAAGCAGCTATCACCAAGGCGGCCCCTGAGTAGACCGTTTTTGTTGGCCGACAATCCGTCATCGTAAAAACCACTCCATTTCAAGAAATCTGCCAAATATCAAGCAATAAACTAGACCGGCCAATTTAAATTTTGTTTGTACAAAATATGACCCAAATACCGCAGGCACGTAAATGATAATATTCTAAAGAAAATTAGGGTCGTCAATTGTGAAAGTCGATTACAAAACGTGTAATATTGTAGTTTAGAGGGCTACTAGCGGCTTCAATGCAAAAAAAAAAACAAGTAAAGCAATATTTACCATATCTTCAAAGGGCTAAAAAACAGCTTTTGTATTTTAAAAATCCGTGCCCCTCTGAAAGGCCGGGCCCGGGAGAATTACCCCCTCCTCTCGTCAGGCCTGGTACCACTACTATGATGATGAAGCCTAACTCCAACATTTCAAAGATTAACATTAATTCCGTTAAATCCAAATATGATAACAGGAATCGAATTACATAATTACAAAATCCCGAATAGTGTCGTCATTGGGAATAAATTTATAAACACACCAGACGACACGAAGCGAAAAAAAAACTTTTTTTCATTCGGCTGAAAAATATTTTATCAACTAAATAAAATTCATTAAAATTACACTAATTACTTTCGACGGCCACCCCTTCTGACAAAAAAAAAATAAAACAATTAAGTTGTAAAAAAAAACAAGCCAAATTCAACAAAAATCTTAATAAATACGAAAATCATCTTATCGATTTTTTTTCACAACAAACTCGTCCAAGCTTTTTTTTTGCGATTTAGGCTATTGATAAATATTATTTTAATGTTATTTTGACCTCGAAATGGCATAATGTTCGTTCAAGATAACCGAGCGACTGAGTCATTCACAATATGAATATTTTTATTATGCACGCAAAATCTAACCTACTAAATATTCTATGCTCCAAAAAGATAATCATATTATATTGGGAACACAATAATGCGGAAAAAAGCTGAGAGACTTAAATCTCATCGAAAATTAGTAAACAAATGGACAAATTTATGTTTTTTGTTAATTTTATCAGCAATACAGCTAATAATAAAATTTTGCACCAAATTGATAATATGTAATTCACTCCAGAAAGAATTATTCGGACAATGAAATTTTCGACGTCATCGACTTGTTGTGAGAATTTCCAAATAATTCAGTTTAGTTTATTTTGCAACTAAATATTATGGCGCCTCTTCATATTGGACGGTGTTGAGCCAACCTGTTAGCCACGAATTTGGCCCAATGTTTGGCTATCGATGATAAATAAATAAAATAAAAAATCCGCGATGATCAGAAGGAAGCGAATCCTTCATTAAATTGATTTTTCGAGGGGGGGGGGGGCTACACCCATGATGACCGCTCCGAGCAAAACTTTTACCTTTAGAGTTGCAATAGTCACCACATTAAACATAGTACCAACGTCACCTTTTCGCGCAAAATCCCATATAAGAACTGTCAAACATCTTCCTGTCATGAAAAATATTCACAACCTCTCCACACCATTCTGAGCAATTTCCATGCGAAAATAATTCTTTGCATTTTATTTCGCGTGAAAACCGGTCATCGCTCTCTTTTGAGTGAGAAGGGGAAGTACAAGCGTCGTGTAGAGTGCCACGGGGATATGAGCTGTGGCAAGTTTCCACCGTTCATTTTTCATGGGAGAGGTAAATACAAAATTTTCACACGAAAAGGTTACTACCAGCCTCTATATAGAACTTCGCAGCGGCTTCGCCAAAGCTAATGTGTATTTATTACAAATTCAACACATGTTTTATGTACCCTTAGAGCATGATACCTACAATAAGGGATGGCGGGTTTTCTTTACGGACTGTAATTAGTTTATAGAGTTGATATGTGCAATCACAAAACGGCAATACTGCCGGAAATAGCTTTCAACGAATTATAAAAAAAAAATTAAAAAAAAAAACAGTCCAAACGGAGTCCAAAGCGTATATACCCTGGACTTGTACAGACCTAAAGTACCAATTGACAACGATCATATGCATTAAAAGTGACTTTCATATATGGTCAATTTGAACTGTTTGTGATCCAATGAGAAGTTTCAACGTTCATCCAATCGGATTTTGCATATGTATATTTGAGGTAACGTTTATAGGGGAGGTTGGCGTTCATTCATTAGGATCTTTCCCATTCTCAAAATTAACTAAACAACCCATACTACAAATATTTGCCGATTTTTCAAGTGGCTAGCATCATTGTATCGAAAGTTATCGCTTATTTAAGTATCATTTGTAAGGGAAGTAGGGGTTGCTTTGGTCGGATTTTGCGTATTATACAGAGTGGCACAGAGGAACCGAACGTTTTTCAGAAGTGAAGTTCACGTGGGTTCGCTGCAGTCCAATAACAGGGCTTCGTCGCTCATCAAGACCACCACATTCTCATTTTCTTGAAAAAGGGCAAGCATTCGCTGAACAAAATTCATTCTCAGTTGAAAATCATGCTGCAACAGTGCATTGATGAAAACGGATACCATCTCTCGGATGTAATTTTGACATGGATATGTCTTATAGCTGGGGGTCATCCTAAAAATCTGTCCGTCACACGAAATGTCTGTTTTTCTACTCGGGGTTCAGAAGAGGAAACAAGTCCATTGAAAATTTTTCTATTCTGGTTGTGCATGTCGTTTGAGTGAAGTGGTCATTGTGCATGGCTGTTGCTTGTGGATCCGCGCGGGCGGCGCGCTAGCGGGGATCTTGTGTGTACATGTTGAGATGTTGATTTGATAGCGATAAAGGTTGACGTTGTGGACGGCAAGAATGAATGTAGTGGCCGATTTAAAATAGCACCCATTGTACTATCTGAATCACTAGGATCCCAGAAAAAGTAGCAAGTAGTCAGTTCGACTAACACTTGAACATGCGCAGACGCAATTTGAGAGAGTGTACATAGTTCCCGCCCCCCGAAGATGAGCGAGAGCGAATGAAGTTAATTCGAGCCAAATCGGGTGATCCAGCGACTGTTGTTGTGCATTTGCAATGGCGGCGATTTGAGGTCTGACTGGTTCACAATGTGGGCCCCCACCACACGTGCAATAAACATATAGAACAAAATGGCGGATTTATACTACGTGCTATAAACATAGAACAAAATCTCCACATACGGTACGATGTATTAGCAGCATAAATGTTGACTTTCAATAGGGCGTGTCTATCTGTCTCATGTGGTTGGATGTTCAATCTCATTATAACGGGTGTATCCGGTTCATATGGGGACGTTAGCTTTCAATGGGGTATGTCTCTCTGTCTCTTAAAGGGGGTTTTAAGTTTGATTTGGGGCGGGTTTATCGGGAATCGGTTCTTGGAAGACAGGTTATTGGCTTTTGGTGGGAAATGATACAAAGTATCTACACTGCTTGCAGATACATCGAAACATGGATATGTCTTTGGCTACCGACTGCGTGTAACCTGTTGTGTTGAAGATATCGACGTAAGTTTTATAAAGATCCCAGTATAGTTATACTGGATGAAATCATTCGACAAAACACATCCCACGCATTCGGTAGGCATAAGACATATCCATGTTTCGATGTATCTGCATGCAGTGTAGATACTTTGTATCATTTTTTACAGATGAGTCTTCTTAAATGCTTACTTGTTAGTGTTTTCATGGCAATACTATGTATTTTGACATGGATATGTCTTATAGCTGGGGGTCATCCTAAAAATCTGTCCGTCACACGAAATGTCTGTTTTTCTACTCGGAAGAGGAAACAAGCCCATTGAAAATTTTTCCGAGTTCTATGAATGTAGTGGCCGGATCCTCAGTCAATCCGAGTCAGTCATCAAAGGGAACTCACGAACATCGAAAAACTTCGCATCATGAACTGACTAAACAACCAGGCACCCATAAAACAAGTCAACATCATTCAACTGCCATCCCCTCGTGATTCAAATCTGCTCACAACACCAGCCACATCCAGACAACCTGTCTCCCTCACTCGTGCACAGCGCTATGGCTCCTCCTTCACAGCAATCTTTTTGTTTTCATCAATTAGTCACTAACCTGACTCAGTAAGAAAATCGTTGGGGTAGGTCGGGAAATAGCTTCAACTTCACACACACACACACATACTCGTATGCAAGCAATGGAGAGACGGTTGAGTCGAAGAAGTTCAATGGATGGGCGTTGCTTCGTCATCGGCGACAGTGCGAAAGAGATGCTTGCCCCACGGACCTTGGACTACACTTACGCGGCGGATCCACCCCTTTCTTGTGATGGCCAATCCCATCCAGCCGACTGAAATCAGTGTCACCAAGGTCACCAACGTGTTTTTCCCGTGGATGTAAGGAACTTACGACCGTACTTGTATCGCGCATACCGCGTACTATCACGATCGATGATAATATCAACTAACAGTGCACAATTCTGATTTAGTGAGGAGAATAGTGCAGATAATGCAGTTTGTGCAGCGCGGATAACGTAAACGTTAATGCAATAAAATTGTGTTGTCGCGCTTACCGTCTTTAGACTTAGACGAGTACTATCTAAGTATCTAATAGTGTGTTAGCTAGACCGCGGCTTGACGCGATCGATCGCGGATTGACGTACTAACGAAGCACAGGCGCATATAAATATGTAGAGTATGATCGCTTGATCCACACACGGGGCAACGGTTGGGTTAATTTGTATTCTCCTGTATACTATTCGGGACGGTATGTCTTGAAAATGATACAAAGTATCTACACTGCATGCAGATATGTACATCGGTACATCTTATGCCTACCGAAAGCGTGGGACGTGTTTTGTCGAATGAATTCATCCAGTATAACTATACTGGGATCTTTATAAAACTTACGTCGATATCTTCAACACAACAGGTTCCACGCAGTTGGTAGCCAAAGACATATCCATGTTCCGATGTATTGCATGCAGTGTAGATACTTTGTATTTTTTTAACATGAATTTTCGAATTTTTGTGATTTTCTGAAAAACGTCCGGTTCCTCTGTGCCACCCTGTACATATATTATATCCTACTACAAACATTTGACCAAAATTTCGAGTCGCTAGCTTCATTCTATCGAAAGTTATCGCTTATTTGAAGTTTCATTTGTAGGGTAGGTATGAGTTGCCTGGGTCGGATCTAACCCTACACCGACAAACTAGATCCTACTAACATTTGACCAAAATTTCAAAGTCTCTAGTTTCATTCTATCGAAAGTTGTCGTGCGAAAGGACAAATAGACACGACGGACGGACGGAAAGACAGACAGACATGACTAAATCGAATCAGCAGGTGACCCTGATCATTTATGTATATACGAGTACATTGCTATACCTACGGGGCCTCCTTTAAAGTGTTACATATTTTCGTCGTGACAAAAACAATATACCCTGTACTTTATAAAGTCTAGGGTATAAAAAGTCGATGAGTTTAACAACAAATAGATTATATAACCTTCTTTCGCGCCAATTTTATTACATTCACATTAGTAAATTCGGGCAATGATTTCAGTACTAGCACCAAACGTTGTAGACTCGTAAACGCACCTCGTGTAAAAACAATGACGCGTGCATTATTTCCGCGTGAGCAATTTACATTTCGACACCCATTTCTGACGTTTCGTCCACGTAAACCCGAACAACGTGCAAACACTAGTCGCGTTTACGCTCAACGGGTGAAAAATACGCGGACGTGTATATGCGTCGCGTGTATCAGAAGCTTAATAGCTTAGCTTACGTAAACGCATCGCATGTTACAAATCCACAATACCCGTCCCGTGTAAACAGCAAACGAATACACGACAGCTCGTACTCGACGTACGTGCAATCGCATTTACGCGGGGCGGGTGAAAATTACGCGATCACGTATATGTGTCCCGTGTATCAGAAGCTTAAGGCAGGCTCTACTAGTATGATTACTGTCCGCGGCGTTTTTTACTACGTAGAGCGAAAGTTAGACCTTAAAAGTTCCAATTTACAAGTTGAATTCGTCGTTGGATATCAAGAGTTTTGTAGTCATTCTCCTGTTTGCTTCTAGGTATAGGAAATTGTCTACCCTTTTACTTTAAGGAGAAATCACTATTTAGTATTAAAGGATTCTCGTAGCGCCACAATATTTACATATAAGGTAGATATTTAAAACAACATAGGGGCGATTTCACAAAGTCTGGTGAAATTTTATCCTTTTGATAAACGCTAACCGCCACCTATCTTCCAGTTAAAAATTTATCGGAACGATAATTCCAAACAGCTGATGCAGGCTGCTGACATTTTGACAGCTAGAACTCAGCCACTTTGAGGGTTTCATACGCTTAGGTTTAGGCCTTCGATAGACGGGATGCGTCGCGGTTAGCTAACCGGTAATTTAACCAGACATTGAGAAAATGGCCCATAAAAACAATAAAATTTTCTAAGCTTACCTGCTCCACTCTTAATTAAATATTTCACAATTTCAAAATGTCCATCGAAGCAGGCGGCTCGCAATGGTGTCGAATTTGTTCGTGTCGTACTATTCACATTGGCTTTGCGCTTAACTAATAATTTCACTATTCCTAAATGTCCGGCGGCCGCGGCACACCACAGTGGCGGTGCATCCTCTATCGTTTCACCGTCAAACGTCACTGATCCAACTTGTTCAACATCTGCATTGCATCGTGACAATAAAAAATCAACAATGTCATAATGGCCATGTCGACATGCTATCACTAATGGCGTGGCACCGCCCGTTTTTGCTGATACTATCATACATAATTCGGCTTGTGAACGTCCATAAAGGCATGACTGCAAAATTGAAAAGAGAAGAGAGAAAATTTAGTGATATATTTAATTAAATTTTTTTTACCAATATAAAAAATAAAGTGTTCTTGGAGCTTTAAATTGGTACCAAATGGTTTGAGTAATTGATAATTTTATTATATAAATTCATAGTGATGAACCAATTAAAAATGAAGGTATAGTGTAGGCACTCCTCGCAAAGGTGAAACTGCTGCTGGATTCTCCCTGCCCGAGCCTACGAAGAGCTTTCAGGGGGGTTTTTCAATATTGTCTTGTGCTGGATTCCAGGGTATAGTGGCTTTGGTAAAAACTTCCACGCTGATGAGCTCGCTAGGCAGGGGACAATGGGCGTGATTCAGCAGCAGCATGCTAACATTTGTACTATTAATTCATGTAGGCTATACTTTAAGTCTGAGGCTATTAATAAGGCGAATGCTAAGTGGTTGAGTGGTATTACATGTCATGCAACCAGATCCATGTGGCCTCGTCTAAACCCTGTTCGCTCATCCCAACTCATAGCGTTGAAAAGATAGAATATCAGTTCTGTTGTGGGAGTAATTACTGGCCACTGCGTTATTGGGGAGCATGCTAGGAGGCTTCGCCTTCCTTTTAATGATTTCTGCAGAAGCTGTGAAGACGTCGATGAGGAGGAGAGTTGTTTCCATCTCCTCTGTTCTTGTCCGGCCCTGGCAAGTAAGAGGGAATCAACTCTTGGCTCCTTTTTTTTCTCAGAACTGGAGGATCTGGTGGATGTCAATATAGACCGCCTCCTCCGTTTTATCACCAGCTCAGGTTGGTTCAAAAATTAGTTGGGGTGATGGGTGTCAATATAGGACCCTGTGGTATCACAATGGACCAGCTTATGGTCTAAGTGTGCTGTGCTTGTCATGGCAGCCAGATTACCTGACCTAACCTCCACCCGGTAACTAAAAATCAAACCATCGAATCATTGAATCTTTTACGGCGAGCTATGGAACAATTCGGGGGTATTGAAGCTAAGTACAAGTATGTGTATCAAATACAAAATAAATTTTTGCAATTTTTTTCATTAAATTTAAAGCATACAACCATTGATAATTTTTTTCAATACGAATACATAAGGCGTGTTTTTTTTTGTACTGCGGTGTAGGTTGATTGGGGGTTATCCGGGTTAACTTACACACTTTTTTTTTACATTTTTGCAATTCATTAGAAGGCATTTTCGGCAGGCTGTGCTCAGGCGGAATTGATATTCCATGATTGCACATATCCAATCTGTGTACTAATTACAGTCCGGGAAGAGAACGTGATGACGGTTGTAAACACGCGGTCGTCTCTCGGAGTAAAAAGCAATAAAATGCTTTAATAATAGTTAATAGTGATGTGTAGCACAGTAACGAGTCGCTCTTTTTGAACGACTCAACAGGATGAGCGAAAGATTCGGCACAACGACACAGCCTTCGAGTCGTTCAATTTAAAAATGACACACTGTAAAATTAATTCCCAAACTAGCCCATCGCATAAATACTACCCAACGCATAACCAATCCACGCTCATTTCTCATTACATATAATGTATTTTACTACAATACATTCATTCACTCACATCCCATCCCATTATCTATCTAAAACTAAAACCACCGTTCACACGACCACGATTCAGTTTATCCCATAAATCATTCTGTCTCAAGCAGTTACACCACTACTTTTTATACCCTAGTTTTAAATAAACTGTTTTGTGGCCATAACTTCTAAAATTTAAGGAATTTCGCATTTTTGTCACCATTTTGACCCCCTTAAGAACCCCCATGCGGTCTGAGGGGCATCCAAATAGTGGGGATGGATGCTCCTCAGCCCGGATGGGGTTTCTTAAGGGGGGAGGGGGGGGGGGTCAAAATGGTGTCAAAAATGCGAAATTCCTTATATTTTAGAAGTTATGGCCACAAAACATGTAGCATTCATCCCCACTATTTGGATGCTCCTCAGCCCTCTCCCTCCCTATCCCCTCCTCCCCTCTTTATCTAAGATTCGTTCAAAAAGAGCGATACAAAATCGTATCGCACAAAACGATTCGTTCAAAAAGAGCGATACGAAATCGTATCGCACAAAAAGATTCGTTCAAAAAGAACGACACAAAATTGACTCGCACAAAAAGATTCGTTCAAAAAGAGTCAAAAGAGCCCGCCCCAGACTGGGAGGGCTGGCCCGAACTAAAGAGTATTGGGGGGTCGCTAACTCCGAATCTGGGGTCAAAAAAGAGAAAAAAAAATTGGGGTTACTCATCCCAGAGTGGCAGCCCCGTTTTCATGGGAAATAGTGGTCCGATCGGGCTGGCCCGAACTAAAGAGTATTGGGGGGTCGCTAACTCCGAATCTGGGGTCAAAAAAGAGAAAAAAAACTTGGTGTCGCCCATCTACGACTTTTATTGAATATGTTATTAACCAAGTTTCAGACTCTTTGCATGACTCTTTCTGAACGACTCATTGGAAAGAGTCATAGCTTATGTGCAGGCACAGTGAAAAGAGTCATTATGCCCATCACTAAGTTAAGATAATCGAAGATATCTTTTTCGGCGCATTGAAATGTTTGCGTAAATCCAGCTCCAAATCGAAAATCAGTTTTTTCTCCGGGTGGGTGTATCAAATCGCCATAACATTCGATTTTTCTTTTTTATTCTCTCAGTCAACAACACAAATAGGCCAGTTTCAAAATAAAAACTTGAGATATTAACCTTGTATCGGATTTTGCAATGACGAAGAAAAGACACACGTACCATCCAAAACAAATTGAAGTCGTATAAAATTCTATTACACGTAAATTGGATGCCGTTTAATAAATTATAACAATTAAATTTGCATTTTAAACGCATAAAAATCTTGTTGGCTTCATTTGTCTTTTTAGAATGGATTGTGAATTTTAAAAAAATTCTACGGATAACTATTATATGAATATCTGGTCTAAAACGTTCTTTTCATCAATTAAAATTATTTTTTTTATGAGTTTCTGTACAATTTAATTATTCTGAAACAACAAAGAGAAAACTTATCAAAATTTATTGGTTTGTCTGGGAACGAATTCCACTAATAAAAAACCTAATAAATGCAAAAGAAAATTAAATGCCAATATTAATCGCATGACTATACAAATAGTCAATGTAAATAATCCACCAATGTGCTTTATTTTTGGAATTTGTGAATGGACTTTGCACATTGATGACTGAATTCGCTATATCAAAATTGGGTAAATTTAAGTCATTTTTAAAAGGTTATTCACTGCAGAGGCGATGATGATGGTGAGTTATTCTGAAGGAAGGTTATTTGTTCTGTTCAGATTAGTTATTGTTCAAATTAATTTGCAATATGAATAATCATTGCCAAAGATGGAGAAAAGACAGGAACTGACCAAGCTTTGAACAAATTTACACATATTAATGTAGCCTTGTCTTTGGATGTCTAGAGGCCGTTGTGTTTTGAAAATGGGTTAATAAAACTAATGTGGGGTTGCACCAAAATGTACCTGCATTTTCAAACTGAGGAAAAAATCAGAATACCCAACAATTCTCAGCTTTCACATTGAAATGTTTTTGCGCGCATGCAGCCACGTTCAAGTGCAACTCGATATTTAGCAGGAAATTAATTACAAACCGCATATTAAGTTACCTTCAATTTGTTTTGACACAAGCAACTTTGATAATAAATTACAGAGAGCAACCACTACTTGCCCTGTGAACATACTCGTATGTCAAGAGAATTTCTAGCGCATGTTTGCTAATGTGAAGTGATAGTAGCATTTTCCGTACTACACTATTTAAAATAATATTTATGCATCCAGAACGAATAGCGACTGTTGCTATATTCATTTTATAGCCAAACTAATTAAGAGATCAAATTTGAAATCCATATCTAGCTCGCACATTTTAATGTGCGGTTAAAACGACAATCATTGCAGAGTTGATGACAAGTCTTACTTGCGTTCCATGCAATCAATTTGCCACGACTTATCTAGCGAATTTAAAATGTGACATTACTCGTAAAGTATAATCCACGATTATCTATCTTGTATCTAATTGAAGTAATTATGCAGTAAAAATCAATTAAAAAGACGACAATCACATTTATATTTGCTGGCTGGCAGTCTATAACAATTCTTGTATGTTTATACGAGTACACGACATAGGAAGGTGCAATTTAAATTTTGTACACTAGTTTTTGTTTTTCATATACCTTCCTTCCTGAAACTATACTATATCAAGTTTGATACACTCATAAATCATTTATCAACTCCATGGTAGGTAAATCATTTTAATGTTAATTAAGTGAATCATTTCACAGTATCTGAAATTTGTTCAGACAGTTGCTGTCTAAATTTCTCCTTATCACTGCATAATAAATTGTAAAATGCCAGCAACAATGCATCGATTTACGGAATGGTTAAATGGAGTAACCGCCATGCCTCTCAGCCTACAGTGAGCTTTCCAACCAATTAAACAAGGATAAAAGTGTATCGCTTAATATAGAGCGTATTCCACGCCAATGGTGCGAGTCATATTTCAACGAAAAATTACTAGCGGTCCACTTCACTTAACTCGATTCATAAGATTTCAACCTGGCTACAAGTTCAAGTATCAGTAATTTTTCGTTGGAGAATAATTCGCAACCTTGGCGTGAAAAGCGGTCCACTCCACTTAAATCGATTCACAAGACTTTAACCTGAATACAAGTTTCAAGTGACAGTAATTTTTCGTCGGAATATAATTCGCACCCTTAGCGTAGAATAATAAAGCGAATCCAACTTAATTCAGATGAGTGCAATGCTAGTGGATGCTCGTGCTACTTCCCCGATGGATCGAGGTAGCACCTGATGAATATGATACATCGTGTGTACGAATGTGGTGCCAAGGGTGAGACGCCGTTTATGCCGAATCAACTGGTGGTAGAGGCGTAGAGGGATCGACTTATCCCATGATTAAAGAAGTTGACGAAATGCGGAGCCAGCGAATAAAAAAGAGAGAGAACTCGTGATGTCACAGTTTCAATATTTCATATGTGCGTGTTGCGTTTAGTATGAAATGTTTTTTTTTAATTAAAAATTGCATTCAAATCTACATTGGGCCTTCAGAGCATGTGGATGGTCGCTGTCTACATGACATATTGAAATACCATCGCATATCCCTTTTCCACTCTCTTGAAAGAATTTCTCAGCTGCAGTTTTATTCTGATTTTGAAAGCTGAAAGCCTCAAACCTTCAGAATATGGGAAAGGACACTGTCTACATGACATTGAAAAACCACCACATTCCCTCAAAAGAAATATGCAGTCTTACTCCGATCTTTATAAATTGTTGAACATAGGGCATTCAAAAGAAAGGGGTTTCCTATTCCTTGTATATGCATCTAAAATTTCGAGAGCCCCGATCCCCTTTCACACCCCATAAGCCCACACTGTGGAACATGAACATGGCACAAGTGTCCTCCGAATGGCTCAACACACACACACTTCAAACAAATCTGAAGAAAAAGGTTCACTTGTACCATGTTCGTGTTCGACAGTGCGTGGCCAAGGTAAAAGGAAATCTACAGGGCAAGGTAAAAGGAAATGTAACGGTAACGCGGTATCTACAGGTAAAGGTAAAGTTATACTCCGACCTATGTGAAATTTTGAACATTGAACCTTCAGAATAAGGTCACTTCAAATTTGGAAAAACCACCCCAAACCGCCTTTCCCAACCCCTTAAAACAAGTCGACAATTTTACCAGATTTTTTTTTGAAGTCCGGATGGCGCAACGGTTAGCACGTTCGCCTTCTACGCACTGGGCCCCGGTTTGATTCCTACTGAATGCGGTAATTTTCGATAAAAAAGGGGATTTACGTGTCGGACTATGAGCCCACTCAGCTGTTAAATGAGTACCCTCAAGTTCCTTGCAAATTGGCTGTTAAAAATGTGGCATATGATAGGGCTAGAACCAGGTGCTACAATGGCGAAAGGTATGAAACTAAAGACTCGCTGCTCTCGGCGCGAACAAAAACTGCCTGTGGGTACTAATAGAACTCCCACAGTGCTCCGCGCTTGTCAGTATAAAGACGGCACCGCCGAGCATGTACCTCCTATGCTAGCAACTGCACTTCCGAAAAGTATATATGCTATCGAAATGTCAACAAGGCATAGAAATGCTACAGATGTTAACGCGCCCATGCCCCTGGAGGGGTCAAGGCAATTAACAAGACTGCTAATGCTGAACAGAATGAATAGAATAGAAAGCATCTAAAAACTGTAGTGGGGGTTACCACTGGGCATAACCAAAATGAGGAACATGGTAGTTCGACTGTTGCCTCATCTGAGGAATCCTACATTTGTTGCTCAGCGTCAAGTGACAATGTATCTATCCATCCTTTCACAAGAGAAGATTATGTGGGTGATCTCTAGCTTCGAATCTTTTAAATCTGCTGGACACGACGGTATTATTCCGGCGAACTTGCAGCAATGTTCGGATATTTTAGATGCTTGGATAGAGGGAATATTAAAGGCCTGTCTGGAGTTGGTCTATGTTCCTTTGCATCTGGATGGAGGTTCGGGTTGTGTTTATCCCGAAAGCGGGTAGAAGTTCGCATGCGCGCCCAAACGAACTCAGACCCATTAGTATATTTTCAACACTGCTCAAACTGCTAGTGAAACTAATTGATGTCCATCTGCGAAACACCATTCCGTTACACTATTTACCTACCCCCAAGGGGCATATTGTCTCCACTTCTCTGGAATACATTTTTATACCCTAGACTTTTAGTATTTATACCCTAGACTTTTAGTATAGGGTATATTGTTTTTGTCACGACGAAAATATGTAACACCTTAAAGGAGGCTCCGGAGGTATAGCATTGTATATATATATAAATGATCAGGATCACCTCCTGATTCGATTTAGCCATGTCTGTCTGTCTGTCTGTCTGTCCGTTCGCACGATAACTTTCGATATAATGAAGCTAGAGACTTGAAATTTTGGTCAAATGTTGGAAGTATAATCTACTTGGTTGGTATTGAAAATGGGCATGATCAGGCCAAGAAAACGCCTACCTCCCCTATATATGTAAAATAATTAAATGTATCTATAACTCCCGATTAAATAAACATAAAAAGCTCTTGCTTTGGCAGATTGCTCATGAGGATAATCTTCTACTCCCCTAAAAAAATAAAATCGATCAGCTGAAAACTTACGGTAATTTTCTTACAAAGAGCCCCGTACTACCCTACTTTTCGGGTTTTTTGTCTATAACTCTTGAGCCAATTGACGTAGACACCTAATTTTTGGCATGTAACCCTGGAGTAGGAAGATGCTTAAGTTCTAGTAAGTTGGGCATAATCAGATCAAGGGAACGCCTACCTCCCCTACAAATTTCAAAAAACTAAATATTCTTTTAATTACGATAACTTTCGATAAAATGATACCAGCGAGTTGAAAATTTGACAAAATGTTGTTAGTAGGATCTACTTGGTTGGTATTGAAAGTGGGTAAGATCCGACCCAATCAACCCCTATCTCCCCTACAAGTGAAACTTCAAATAAGCGATAACTTCCGAAAGAGTGAAGCTAGAGGCTTGAAATTTTGTTTAAATGTTTGAAGCATGATCTTATTTGTAGGTGGCGGTAATGAGCAAGATCCGACCCAAGGAACCCCTACCTCCTCTACAAGTGAGACTTCAAATAAGCAATAAGTTTCGATAGAATGAAGCTAGCGACTTGAAAAATTCGACAAATATTTGTAGAATGGGTTAGTTAATTGATTTTGATAATGGTGGTGGTGGTGGTTGATGGTCGTTACCAATTGGTACTTTTGGTATCACCACTAGGTCTGTATAAGTCTAGGGTATATACGCTTCGGACTCCGGGCCGAAGCGAAGCTTCGGCCTGGTTGGATCTGGAGAAGATACGCCGACGACATTGCCACCGCCGTTAAGGGTAAGTTTCCTCATACACTCAGCAGTGTGCTGAAGCATGTCCTATCCTTTCCAACGGAGTGGGCAAAATGGTGCCGTGCTAGAGCTAACCTGGATAAGACGGAGCCCCGGTTCTTCACTAGAAGGAACACGATCCCTCCAATCGAACTCCCTACCCTGGAGTGCAATAAAATGATTTTCACTGATAAAGCTAAATTTTTCAGTCTCATCTTGAACAGGAAGCTGAGGTAGAAGCTTAATATTCAAGAACGGGTAAAAAAAAAGTTACTGTCGCACTTTACTCTTGTCGGAAGATCATAGGCAAAATCTAGGCCTGCAGCTGAAGGCGGCATATTGGATATATAGAGCTTTCGTATGTCGTATATTATTGTACGGAATTAGTGTGTGGTTGACAGCACTCAGAGTAGCGGCCTAGTGTAGTCTCCTGGAGAAGGTACAAAGTTTAGCTGCATTGGCAATGACAGGGGGTTTTAAAACCACTCCGTCAGCCGGAAAACTGGCGGAAAACACGGCATTACGCCTTCGTGAGACGGGCCAGTAGCGTGCGCTGAGTGTGGGACCATCTACCATCCATACTGGACAACCTGGCATTCGATAGGGAGACGGACTAGACTTCACCAAAATATTATTTTGACAGAAGCTTCAATAGTATGATTCCGTCGAGAAGTAAATGGACGGGGGATATGCCCTTAACTATCGAATCCATTGGCATCTATACACATGGCTCTAGGACCGACGACGGGGTTGAAGTAGGTATATTCAAGGATGGACTGGGGATTAACCTATAATTTCTTCGTCTTCCCAACTTTTGCAGTGTCCAGCAGGCCGAGGCTTCGACGATCTCGAAAGTTTTGTCCTGGCTACTTACTTACTACTAGGCTAGGCAGTCATGTAATCCTGTCCACGACGACGTTCATGGCCATGGACGTTTGTGTTGTCTTCGACAATCGAAAAATGTCGCTCAGCTCCCGCAGAGATGGGTGACTTCTTCAATATTATCCTCTGTTGGATTCCGAGCCATGGTGGTTTTACGGGTAACTACAAGATGGATGAGCTGGCTCGGGAGGGTACAACTGGTGCGGTTGATGAATTCCGCAAGGTCGCTGCTCTAGATGGCTCTGCGGCAACACATGCTAAACAACAAGGATGATTTGGTCGAAAATTGATCCCAGCTGAACAGTAAGCTCATTGGCAGGGTAATAAAGGTTATCCCAGGGCACTGCCCAATCGGGGAGCTCGCCTGGAGGCTCCGTTCTTCTAATCACCACTTTTGCAGGAGTTGTAGAGATGTGGATGAGGAAGAGAGTGTTCTCCATCTTCTCTGTTCAGCCTTGGTTCGCAGGAAAAGGAAATTTCTGGATTCTCGGGTCTTGTACTAAGTGGATGACCATAGGAATATGACCGCCACACGGCTCAATAATTACATCGCCAGCACAGGCTGTTTTGATACGATTCCAGTGAAGGTAATCTTGGTGGTACCACAACGGACCCAATGGTGGTCTAAGTGTGCTGTAATAGATAACGGCAGCCCCTATACCTAACCTAACCTATGCTAGGAGACTTCGGCATCCACATAATGATTGCAGAAGTTGTGATCACGAGGATGTGGAGGAAAATACGTCTCATCTTTTTGTCCTGTCCTGCTCTGGCGACGTTCTTTGTTCCTACTTTTTAATTGTTCTGGACGATCTAAAGGAGGTCAAAGTTGGTCGGCTTCATCGTTCATTGCGAGCTCTGGCTGATTTTTTTTAAAACTTTTGGATTTACTCGATTTATATATTTTTTACGTAAACTCGTTTTTCGATCAATACAGATTGGTTGGTTAGAGTGGCTGTTACAATCCCAACAGGGAAAGGAAACACAATTAGCGTTAGGTACGCCGTTTTGATGCCACATGCCTCATAAGAGGAATAAACCGTTGATATCAAGAACGTTCTGAGGTATTCGTCCTCAGATCCATCCTGTGGAGTTAACAAAACGTATTATCTCCCCGATACTCTTCGAGGAGATGTCGGATATATATTGGAAGAAAGCGCTTGCCAGTTCTTGATGTCTGATTCTCGCAAGAGCCGGGCATTTGCACAAGAAATGGATCAGAGTTTCCTCCTCATTCCTGCAGCTGCGGCAGAACATGTTGTAAGGTATACGGATACCCAATCTGGCCGCGTGCATTCCCACCGGCCAGTGCCCCGTCGTAATCGCTGTGACTTTTGCGACATCCGAATGGGCTCTCTTCAGAAGGGCATTTACGTGCATCATATGATGGCCATAATTTCTTAGACGTGCCACACGTTGTCAGTGCGTCCCATCTTCCACTAGCCTGTGTCATGAAGTGTGTATGAATCTCATTTTTAACGGCACTAAACGGCGGGTGGACAATCACCGCGTAGGACTCGTGTAGTGCAGAGCCCTGTCTCGCCAGTTGATCGGCCCTCTCGTTCCCCTCTATGTTCCTATGTCCTGGAACCCATAGAAGAGAAACTCAGAGGTCCGCCAGTCCAGCCAGTTCACTGCGGCATTGTTTTACTATTTTCGATGAAATTGTTATTGATTCCAGAGCCTTAATCGCGGCCTGTCTGAGAAGATGGCAACACTCCTAGTGGTTCCTGTGCTGTGCCTCAACATCCTACACGCTTCCCTTATTGCCAGCACTTCAGCTTGAAATACGCTTGCATAGTCTGGGAGGCGAAAAGACATTGATGCACAGAGATCCTCAGAAAAGACCCCCGCACCGACTCCACAATTCATTTTAGAGCCATCAGTGAATATTTTGCAATCGTATCTTCCGGTCACCTCTCCCTCACTCCATTCCGTTCTCGTTGGAAACCTTGTTACAAGGTGCTTTTCAAAGTCTACTTCGGTGACGATATAGTCTGTTGGCAACATGTCTCGAACACCGACAGGTAGAGACTCTAGTATATTACAATACAGATTAAACCATCAAAAATTCAACCTTAGGAAATACAGGGGGTACTTAAAAGGTTCGAACAACGCAGGTAACAACCACAAAATATCACTTATTTCATTTCGTACTCGCTGCTATTACTTACTGGGAATCAGATAAAAAAAAAACAGAAATGGGGTGTACTGTACACATGGCTATCTCACCAAATGTGGGTCTCTTTTATCCTTTTTGGAACTCACTCAATATTTTTTTATTCAAACTCGTTTTTTACTCCCTGACCATAAAAGATTAAACGATCACTAATTCAGCCTTAGCAGAATCATTCGTACTTCGAGCAAAAATTTAGATTAATTGACTGAATTAGGTGCTATGATCAAATGTTCTTTTTTTTCTTCGTGTGTTATGGAAATGAATGATCGCTCTTTGTTGCCTCATCCTTCAATAACACTATGAAAATATGTGGCCATGAAATGTCAAAGATTCTAGATGAAAAGAAAAATGTACAATTTGAAAATCTGAAAACATATTGCGTCAGTAAGATTCAATCAAATCAATACATTTTAGAAGAGATAAATATTCTTAATATTCGTCTGTATTTTGACGCAATCGCTTATGCAAATCGAAAGACGTAGATGGTCCAAAATCTTAAAGTATGCTTGCAAAATGTTGACGCAAAAATTGAACAATAAAACGCATCTCGTCATTTGTCGATCTTTTTTTTAAGCAACTAATTAAGCATTTACAAACATTTGTTAAGACAAATGGTCGCTATAATATTTCAATTCCAATCACATAATGCATCGTAAAATGCGTTCCGCTTTGTTTCGTCTCAAATAAAAATGAAATGCAATTTGCAATATTATTTTCTTATGTTCTCCCATCTCTTCGTGCAATTATGACAATATTGAATCAAAATGCAGTTTACATATTTTCATAATGTAATTATGTCTAATTATTATATAATTAATCCGACCGGAATATTCATATTTTTTTAGTTAATTTCATCATGTGTCTGTCTGGTGAATAATTTTAATTTATATTGTATTCATTTTCGTGCGTAAGTGCAACAAGGTGATATCGTAATGGATGATACATGTTAGACGAAGCAGAAAGGATGTTTTGACATATTCTATAGGTTAATGACACATCCGTTTAATGATTTACTATAAATATATTGTATTGCGAAATCTATTCAAGAAATTATTTATTTATTTCATAAGATGAACCTTATCTGATTCTTAAGGTCTAGATAGAGATTCTCATGAGAATGGTATCATGAGACTGATTTCGTTCTCGAGAATCATCTAAATAGCAATGAGAATTAATTCTTATGAAAATATTCCGTTCACATGTATTCCCATGGGAATTATTCTCATCATCGTGTAAATAGATAACGTTGGAAAATTCTCATGACTGAAGTTTATTCTCCCAGCTGCGTTCGTAAGAACAATCATTCTCACGAACCGTCTTTTATAGAAGTTTATGTTAATTTTGCTGGAAAAAAATTAAGTAGGGCACTTTTGTTTTTTTTTTTCTAATCCGTAGCAATCGAAAACTGATTTGCAAAAAAAAAATCATTCTAAAGGGTCCAAAGAGGATTAAAAAAAAGGAGGTCAAAGTTTATTTCATCGACTATAGGCATGTTGAGTGTTATATTAAAGGGGATAATTAGTACTTGCCATTTCTGGCATTTTTTTCCCCGACTCAAAGTAGCTACGACGGATTGAGGGGCGAAATAGGAAAAAAAACCTTGCATGGAATATCGTTCAATATTAAATGATTGATATTAATTGGGAACACAGAATGAAAACACTTCTTTTTTTTAATTACGGCTAATCTTGCCGGAAGAAACTATTAGGGGGTTGTTGTAATAGCAACGACTACTGCAGTTGAGGATGTTTGCCAGCACTTGGCCGTTGCTGATGAACGGGTCACTCCGGTGCATAGGACCGGCTTTCGTGGAAGCGACTATTAGGGCGTCGTTTGGGTCGCTGACTGCGAATCTTAAGTCATACTACAAAAAAAAAACGGGATTCCCGTCTTAGGTAAAGTCAACAAACTAGTTGTTCTTCTAGTACCAAGTTTCTTGGGTCTTAAGTCATAATTAAAAAAAAAAAAATCCCATGAAAACAGGGTTGCCATTCCGGGGTGGGTAGCCCCAGCATTTTGACATGGATATGTCTTATAGCTGGGGGTCATCCTAAAAATCTGTCCGTCACACGAAATATCTGTTTTTCTACTCGGGGATCAGAAGAGGAAACAAGCCCATTGAACATTTTTCCGAGTTCTATGAATGTAGTGGCCGATCCTCAGTCAATCCGAGTCAGTCATCAAAGGGAACTCACGAAAATCGAAAAACTTCGCATCATGAACTGACTAAACAACCAGGCACCCATAAAACAAGTCAACATCATTCAACTGCCATCCCCTCGTGATTCAAATCTGCTCACAACACCAGCCACATCCAGACAACCTGTCTCCCTCACTCGTGCACAGCGCTATGGCTCCTCCTTCACAGCAATCTTTTTGTTTTCATCAATTAGTCACTAACCTGACTCAGTAAGAAAATCGTTGGGGTAGGTCGGGAAATAGCATCAACTTCACACACATACACACACACTCGTATGCAGGCAATGGAGAGACGGTTGAGTCGAAGAAGTTCAATGGATGGGCGTTGCTTCGTCATCGGCGACAGTGCGAAAGAGATGCTTGCTCCACGGACCTTGGACTACACTTCCGCGGCGGATCCACCCCTTTCTTGTGATGGCCAATCCCATCCAGCCGACTGAAATCAGTGTCACCAAGGTCACCAATGTGTTTTTCCCGTGGATGTAAGGAACTTACGACCGTACTTGTATCGCGCATACCGCGTACTATCACGATCGATGATATATCAACTAACAGTGCACAATTCTGATTTAGTGAGGAGAATAGTGCAGATGATGCAGTTTGTGCAGCGCGGATAACGTAAACGTTAATGCAATAAAATTGTGTTGTCGCGCTTACCGTCTTTAAACTTAGACGAGTACTATCTAAGTATCTAATAGTAAGTGTGTTTAGCTAGACCGCGGCTTGACGCGATCGATCTCGGATTGACGTACTAACGAAGCACAGGCGCATATAAATATGTAGAGTGTATGATCGCTTGATCCACACACGGGGCAACGGTTGGGTTAATTTGTATTCTCCTGTACACTATGCGGGACGGTATGTCTTGAAAATGATACAAAGTATCTACACTGCATGCAGATACATCGGTACATCTTATGCCTACCGAAAGCGTGGGACGTGTTTTGTCGAATGAATTCATCCAGTATAACTATACTGGGATCTTTATAAAACTTACGTCGATATCTTCAACACAACAGGTTCCACGCAGTCGGTAGCCAAAGACATATCCATGTTCCGATGTATCTGCATGCAGTGTAGATACTTTGTATCATTATTTTTCTTTATTGACTTCACAATCAGCGACCCGAAATTACCTTGTAATTCGAATCAGCCCGATCGGACGAGTATTTCCCCATAAAAACAGGGTTGTCATTCTGGAATGGCAACTCCATTTTTTTTCTTTTTTGACTTCAGATTCGGAATCAGCGACTCAAAGTTACCTTGTAGTTCGAACCAGCCCGATCGGATGAGTATTTCCCATTGAAAACAATTCGAATGACCATATCCTATTACTCAATTGCTCTAACCCCTTGTGGGTTATAGCGCGTCAACTGTTCCATGTGGCCCAGTTGACGTTTCGTTGGCATAAATTGGTTTCAGAGAATGCAGTTGCCAGCATACACCTCCTGCATATCCATGGCCACGAACGTTGTCGCGGACGGGACTCGAACCCGAAACGCCGGTAGTCGAACATGAGACTGATGCCTCAACACACTGCGCTACCGGTCGCCCCCCAAACATCAAAATCATAGCGCGGCGACATTCTCACATGAGAACATCAATATGAGAATTTCTAAACACGTATGAGAATGAATGAGTATTTTCTCATCAAATTCTCATGAGAATAGCCATGCGTGTAAATAGGTATGAGAACTGTTCTCAAGGATGACGCAATCCAAAAAGCATTCTAATGAGAATGTATATCTAAGTCTAGACTTTTATAGCTCTAGTTCTGTTCGGAAAACTATTTAAATACAAAACGAACCAGGATAATTTTATCATTTTTTGGAATTTTAGGAATCATCCAAGAGCCAGGAGCTTAGTGTGTTGAAGCGTCTCAGTCCGATGTAGTCCCCCTATCGACCGTAGGTATCAGTCCAACACTAGCGAAAAAATAATAATTAATATGAAAAAAAAAAACTTCTCCCATATGTGGCTCCTTACTGTCATAGCTTTGCAATAGCACTAAAAATAAGTCCCGAATAGCCTTTAGGCGGCTATTACACTATAAAAGTTCTTTTACAAATATCTTTGACTCACGATATTTTAAAAGAACTTTTATGAATGATATTAGCCGCCTAAGGGGGAAGGTGTGCAAGCATGTAAGAAAAGCACTTGAAACAAGCAACGTTCACGTCGCAAATCTTTTCTTAGGCGGCTATTACACTAGAAAAGTTCTTCGAAAATATCTTTTACAAACGATATTTTTAAAAGAACTTTTATAGTGTAATAGCCGCCTTAGTCCAGTAGAATTGGCGCCTGAAAGAGTTGATACTTTAAACTTCGTCCAAACAACGTCAAACCGGCGGCGGCTATCTCGAATGTTGTCTTGAGTTTGGTTGTAGATGGCCCACTCGAGTTTATTAGTGTGAAGCTAGACTTGTTAGTACCAGACCAGTTTGGGGTCATCAAAAATACGCACACAAGTGAGTAGGGGCACCCCTCAAGGAGATGTCCTGTCCCCCTTCTTTGGAAGTTGGGTGGTTAACAAGTTGCTTCTGGATTTGGAGGAGGTGGGCTGCGAGGTCATTGCTTATGCGGATGATATTGTCATAGCTTTAACCTTCGTCTAGACAACGTCGAACCGGCGGCGGCTATCTCGAATGTTGTCTTGAGTTTGGTTGTAAATGGCCCACTCGAGTTTATTAGTGTGAAGCTAGACTTGTTAGTACCAGACCAGTTTGGGGTCATCAAAAATACGCACACAAGTGAGTAGGGGCACCCCTCAAGGAGATGTCCTGTCCCCCTTCTTTGGAAGTTGGGTGGTTAACAAGTTGCTTCTGGATTTGGAGGAGGTGGGCTGCGAGGTCATTGCTTATGCGGATGATATTGTCATAGCTATCTCTGGAAAGATATTATGCAAAATGCCCAAAGTCTCAGTGGGCTAGGCACGTGGGTACAAGAAAAATGTACAAATTTAAAATCTAAAAACATATTGCGTCAAGAATAGAATTCAATCAAATCAACGCATTTAAAAAGACATAAATATTTTTTATTATTCGTCTGTATTTTGACGCTTATGCAAATCGAAAGACGTAGATGGCCCCAAATGTTTTAGTTTCCCGCAAAATGTTGGAGCAAAAATTGAACAATAAAATGCATCTCGTCATCTGTCGATCTTTTTTTTTAAAGAACTATTAAAGCATTTACAAACATTTGTTAAGACAAATAGTCGTTACAATATTTCAATTCTAATCGCGTAATGCATCGTCAAATGCGTTCCGCTTTGTTTCGTCTCATATGAAAATAAATTACAATGTTGCCATCTTATCTTCTCCATCTATCTTCTCGTGCAATCATCACAATACTGTATTAAAATGCATTTTACATATCCACTATATTTATACCCTAGACTTTTAGTATAGGGTATATTGTTTTTGTCACGACGGAAATATGTAACACCTTAAAGGAGGCTCCGGAGGTATAGCAATGTATATATATAAATGATCAGGGTCACCTCCTGATTCGATTTAGCCATGTCTGTCTGTCTGTCTGTCTGTCCGTTCGCACGATAACTTTCGATAGAATGAAGCTAGAGTCTTGAAATTTTGGTCAAATGTTGGAAGTATGATCTAGTTGGTTGGTATTGAAAATGGGCATGATCAGGCCAAGAGAACGCCTACCTCCCCTACATATGTAAAATACTTAAATGTATCCATAACTCCCCATTAAATAAACATGAAAAGCTCTAGCTTTGGCAGATTGCTCGTGAGGGTGATCTTATACTCTCTTGGAAAAATAAAATCGATCAGTTGAAAACTAACGGTAATTTTCTTACAAAGAGCCCCGTACTACCCTACTTTTCTGGTTTTTTGTCCATAACTCTTGAACAAATTGACGTAGACATCTGATTTTTGGTATGTAATCCTGAGGTGAGAAGTTGCTTAAGTTTTAGTAAGTTGGGCATAATCAGATCAAAGGAACGCCTACCTCCCCTACAAAATTTAAAAAATTAAATATTACTTTAATTACGATAACTTTCGATAGAATAACACTAGCGAGTTGAAAATTTGGCAGAACGTTGGTAGTAACATCGTGTTAGTTGGTATTGAAAATGGGCAAGATCCGACCTAAGGAACCCCTACCTCCCCTACAAATGAAACTTCAAATAAGCGATAACTTTTGAGAGAATGAAGCCAGCGACTTGAAATTTTGGTCTAATGTTTGAAGTGAGATTGAGTTAGTTGACATTAACGACGGGTTAGATCAGACCTAAGGAACCCCTACCTCCCCTAGAATTAAAATTTTAAATAAGCGAGAACTTACGACAAAATAAAGCTAGCGACTTGAAATTTTGGTCAAATATTTGTAGTGGGATCCAGTTGGCTAATACTGAAAATACGTAAAATCTGACCAATGAAACCCCTGCTTCCCCTACAAATGAAACTTCAAATAAGCGATAACTTTCGATAGAGTAAAGCTAGACACCTGACATCTTTTTATACCCTAGTTTTTAATGTTTGTAGGGTGATCTAATTGGTTGGTGGCTATGATGGGCAAGATCCGATCCAAGGAACTTCTACCACCCCTGCAAGTGAGGCTTCAAATAAGCAATAACTTTCGATAGAATGAAGCTAGCGACTTGAAAAATTCGACAAATATTTGCAGAATGGGTTAGTTTATTGATTTTTAGAATGGCCAAGAACCTCATGAATGTATGTCAACCTCCCCTATAAACTGGCCATATAGGAAACTCACTTTTAATGCATATGGTCGTTGCCAATTGGTACTTTTGGTATCACCACTAGGTCTGTACAAGTCTAGGGTATATACGTTTCGGACTCCGGGCCGAAGCGAAGCTTCGGCCTGGTTTTATGATATAATTATGCGGATATTCACCTTAAAGTCTAATTCGCCCGGAATATTCATATTTTTAGTTAATTTCATTATGTGTCTGTCTGCCTGCTTGGTGAGCATTTTTTTTTTAATTATTATATTTCAAATTCGCACTGTTTTAATTTTCGTGAGTAAGCGCAACAAGTGGCAATGTATGGTACAAGTTAGCCAGAAGGAGAAAGGATATTTTAACATACGAGTATATAAATATAGTAATTGCGAAATCTATTGAAGAAATTATTTTTTACTTTCATACGACGAACCTTATCTCATTCTTAAGCAAATTTCTTGATAAGAGTTTACATTCGAATCAAATCAAACTCAGTAGCGGGCAAGACATGTACAACGAATGGACGAAGATCGCATGACAAAGAGAGTAATGAACGCAAAACGAGTCGACGGAGTGAGACTGCCTGGACGATCGAGAGCTCATTGGGAGAGCTAAGGACATGCGGACGCCGAGCAGCTTCAGGGCTTCCAAAATTGGCGGTCACGTGACCGAGATAATTGGAGGACAACGATCCAGGCGACCAAGGCCCGACGTCGGGCTGCCGCGCCACGATGATGATGACGATGACCAAACTATATTGACAACACAAAAGTGTTGATTAACGACAAATGTTCGCACTGAACTCAACTCTAAAGCCTCATCCAGTCATCACAACGGTTGCCTTGTGATCACAACTCTTTTGTTTCAATCCATCGAACCTTGCACCCAGTCTCACAGAAAACTAGTTCCGATTTTCCATGCACAATCCAAATAAAAATGTAAATTACATACACTAAACAAAGACGGCACACAGCACGAGCTTTGTACCGCGACAACTATACAGAAATGGACAAAGAATTTTTACCACAGTAAATTTATATATATATTTCACCGCCTGCATAAATAAACAAAGTCATTTATTCGTATTGTTGACGTTTAATGCTAACAACATAGGTGATCCCAATATGGTAAGGTAGCATCTGAAATCTGATCATTCCATAAAAGGGCCGTGATAGCCGTTGTCCAATTGGATCTTTGCAGATCAGTGAAATACTCGTGGTTTAGAAATGGGCACCTCTCAGTTCATGGCAAAATGGTCGATTAATTGAAGTCGAGCTGTGCAAAATCAATGATCTCGAACTCGAATCATAGTTAATGTATAGGTACGTAACGTACCCCAGCCCAGATCCAGAGTCTGTCAATCTATAGTGACTCCGCTCACTACATTGATCTTATTAAAATTCAATTTTAATCATAAATAAGATACATACGAGTATATATGTATATGTATACCAATTTAGGGATGCGATCCGGAATGACAATTGATTTATTGAATACTGCCCAGAGTTTTTCGCGTCTTTCTCGACAAAAAGGCGAAATCACATTTCGTTCAAAGCTACAAAAAGATATGAACATGTCAGGTGAACCAGTTTACAATGATCTTGCATCTTTACATGTAAACTTGACCTTGTGTGTTGAGCATGGACGGTGGGTTGACAAAAATAGACATTTTTAATACATATTAAATATTTCTACGGTGCTTGTTTTTCCGCAGATGCAGTATTAAGGTGAATTTATGGTATGGGCTAGTATACTAGGCGTCATAATTTATTGTCAGTAGTTTATTATGCCTGTTTTTACACGCTAGACCAACTACCCCCGTTAGACCACGCATTAGACCGTACTATAGACTCCGTATTGGACCGTCCATTAGACCACGCATTAGACCGTCCATTAGACCACGCATTAGACCGTCCATTAGACCACGCATTAGACCGTCCATTAGACCACGCATTAGACCGTCCATTAGACCACGCATTCGACCGTCCATTAGACCACGCATTAGACCGTCCATTAGACTACGAATTAGACCACGAATTAGACCACGAATTAGACCACGAATTAGACCACGAATTAGACCGTCCATTAGACCGCGCATTAAACCTCCCATTAGACCACGTATCAGAGCAGCTTTGATTTTGAAAATGATAAATCATTATAATCAAGTAGCTGCTCTGATACGTCTAACAGGCGGTCTAATAGACGGTCTAATGCGCGGTTTAATGGACGGTCTACTGCGCGATCTAATGGACGGTCTAATGCGCGGTCTAATAGACAGTCTAATGCGCGGTCTAATACGTGCAAAAACAGCAAAAGAATTCGCCTATTTTTTTTAGAAAACAAAGGTAAGCCATCTAACAATTTCTATTGTTTGCTTTGGACAAACTGAATTTGACCACTAACACCACTTTCTGCATTTTGAAAAACCAATGAATGTTTAACAAAAACTGTTGGCAAAGACCTTAGGTTTTTCTTTTTGCAATTTGGGAGTTTTGAATTGTGAACATGTTTCAAATGTCAGTGACCATAAACAGATGAGGTACATCACATAATATCTATAAAAAGGTATGGCATAAAATATATAATTCGTACGAGTATGTGTATTCTTTCGAAGATTACGACAGTACCAATAAATATAAAGCTAAATAAATGTGTATATATTTACATAAATACGTCTAGTGACTAAAGGCCGTTCTGTACAAACAGAAAAATGTAACACAAATATTGATCAGCAGCAAACACTTGTGGGTCATAATTGTTTTCAGTCCTTCAAATTTCAAAGACTTTTGGGAAGATAAAAATGTCTATCAAGATTTTATTTTCTTTAAATAACACAAGTGGATCTTTTTTAAATTTACTATACATTCGAGTTAGAAAGTATCTGCTGACAGTCATTAGCATTTAGCATAATTTTAGATCGTTTTCACTAGCTGTCCTCTTGAATTCAAAAAGAGTAGTTATTGCCTTTGCTGAGTGGCTTCAAGATGATTTCTATTATCTTGAAGAAGGCACTGTACTGTACAGTCACTCCCCGACATACGTATGGCTGACTTACGAAAATCCACACTTACGTAAATAGAAAATAGAAAATATTCTAACCACAGTCGGACCTCGATAACTCGAACCTCCATAACTCGAAAGCGAGACAACGGTTTTTTGTAGACAGAACGCGAAAATAGATATATGTATAGCTTATACAACCGTGAAGTAAAAAAGCTAATTATGTTAAATACAGTCTGTTCCACAGTAAAGGAGGCGGTGTTTTGATAGTAGAATTGGAAATATTCCATTTTTTTCTTTGCAGGATCATACCATCGGTCGACTACGACGCAGTTACTGATTTACAGTGTTGTTCGAAACCTCGAAGTGAGCAGTCGTTTATCTAAATGAGTTCTACGTACGCGAAGCTGAGGCAGTCTTTTTGTACACGCATGCAAAAGGACCGAAATTATCACATTCCACGACAGCTAAAGTTATTAAAAAGCCAAAGAAGTCTACCAAACACGACAAAGTGATAGTGCAAATGTTCAGGAGTCATTCCACTCTGCGCCTGCGCGAAGACAATGTAAAACTCGCCAGGAAGGGAATTTGGAAATTTATGTCAGCCTCAACACGATAAGACGACGTTTACATTAAACCAAGCTGCTACATCGTTCTACGAGCTCGAAACCTCTTCTCAGCGCAACCCACAAAAAAAAAACCTGAACTGGGCGGAAGAAAACAAGGATCGCGATTGGTCGAAAACTATTTTCTCGGATGAAGCAACTTTTTGGGCGTGGGTTCCAGTGAAACGTGCCTTGTTGGGAAGCAGTACCGACTTCGTTCAGCGCACCGTCAAATATCCCGTAACAGTAAATGATTGAGGGTGCTTCTCAGAGCGGGGATTTGGTTGCTTGCGAATTTTCACGCAGAATTTGAATGCAGTGAAAATGCTTGAAATTTACAAACGAAGCCTTATGAAGTCGGCCGAGAAAATGTTTCAACCTGATGACAGAAATTGGGTCCTTCAAGAACACAACGACCCGAAGCATCGAAGCCACTTCTGCCGCGCCTGGATGGAGAAAGCAAAACCGCCCGGACAAAAGTGGCTCTCTCACAACCACTTTTCTCCAAGCGGCGGCGTCGATATAAGTATGAAGCAAAACCGCTTAAAAAAATGAAATGAAAAAAAATTATATGAAAATCTGTTTTAAAAATTGTGAAGGAAGATGGGGGTGGTGCCAAAACTGCCTTGCCTGTGCCTTAAGTTAGACTTTGATCGGCCATAAGTAGGGATATCCTGCAAGGAGGACTCCTCTCCTTCTCCTTCTATTGGAGGACGCGGTCACTTGACCGAGATAATTGGAGGACGATGATCCAGGCGGCCAGTGCCCGACGTCGGACTGTTGCACCCAAATTCCACAAAAAAAAAAAAAAAAAAAAAAAACTGAACCACAATTTTCTTTAGGAAAACTAGCTGTTTGTCCTTCGCCAAAACTTCCTTGCCTGTGCTTTACGTTAGACTTTGATCGGTCCTGAGTAGGGATATCCTGCAAAGAGGAGCCCTCTCCTTCTTTTTCCACTGAAAGACGCAGTCACTTGACCGAGATAATTGGAAGACGATGATCCAGGCGGCCAGGGCCCGACGTCGGGTAGTTGCACGGGGATGATGATGAGCTCAAATTCCACAAAAAAAATTGGTGGCAAGCCTCAGATTTGTAATCAGCACAAAAAATATAAACGAAAAAAAAATCAAAACTACACCACAATTTCCTTTAGGAAAACTACCTGATGACTAAGGTATTGTGTATGTGTTCAGTCCGTTTAGGAATGTCCGGGCAACTCCAACAGAGTGACTTAGCACAAAACTCTGCTATGCTAAGATCTGCCTCGAAAGTATATGAAATCGGGGAATCTTCGTTATCGAGTTCAGTAACTTGTGGTTTCGACAGATGGTGAGAATGCTACGAGGGACGCCTAGGAGCCATCCACTCGTTGTGAGTTCAATTTGTCGCACGTAACTCCGTAATTCTCTCAACGTGTTGATGCGGTTGAGAATTAAGTGCGAGCACATGCTTCCTCGTAAATCCCCTAACACTATTCTTACCAACTCTCTATCAGACAGCGGATCACGCATTCGATCATTGAAATCGTCATAGCACTGCCCTCTGCTCTGGTTTTTGTCGACGATTTCGCATCTGCTCTATGTGGTTTTCGTCCTCGTAACTGTCAGCAAAGTGTTCCAGATGAGCGTCTCTCAATGTCGACCAAGTGCAGTGGTTCCGCGAACTGGCAGCAAAGCGGCGAAACCAAACGGTTGCCTGACCCTCAAACAACAATTGGGCATACAAGCAAATTTGCTCTAAATTTCCGTCAAGAGTGCGGTCCGTAAACCACTCCACTTGAGGGATGGATTCGTCAATCGGAGCCCTTTTAAAATTTAAAACCCCAATGTGACATAATGCGGTGAACGTCCGCTGGGCGTAAGGAATTAGATTGGTTTCGCCGCTCCTCCGGCGATGTGCATGCTATTATAGCAACTGTACGTCCGAAAAGTAGATATGCTATCGAAACGTCAAGAAGGCATATATCCGTAAACTCAACAGATGTTGACGCAATAATTCCCATTCGCCCCCATAGGGCGTCACTAACTAACGTTTTGTTGGCATAAACCAGTTTCGGACGATGCATGTTGCAAGAATGCCGCCTACCTGCGACAAATGGGAAGATGTTGTGGCTTATTATTACGCCCCGTGCCAAAGGGGAAAGACAATACAAATCTTCACTGTCACGAACGCCGTGGTCAGTGCCTGAGCTACCGGTCGCCCATGGCATTGCATCGGTAAGATTCGCGGCTGCCCAACAAGTGTTAAGCTCGCCGCGCCTTATTGCTTCAGAGTTGCGGAATGCGATTGCTGTTGAATATCCGTAAGAGGCATTGGTACTGGCTGAGAATGTAAGCCGACGCTATTATTTGAACCTCGGCGTAGATGCCTGTAAAATGACTCTGACTTTCTCCTGGCGTCGCATAGAGTTGTTCCAATCGTTCGCACGAAGAGGGTTAAGCAAATCGCGTTGCCTGGTGCCCTAACGACATACCCGTGTTAGTTATAGGAATGATGATCGCTTTTCTACGTTTGGTCTGTTAGGGACTTGGCACGTTTCGGATTCCGCGATCGGGCAGACGCACGATTTTTTTTTTTTTTTTTTTGTAATATGGACGAAGGAGAAAGTGACGCCTTCCTTCATCATGCCTATACTACTGGTCTGTGAATTGGGCACGTAGAGTGAATAGACGAACATCGAGAAACAAGAAAACCTTTCATGGATGATATCAGAGATAGAAGACCACGTGGTAGACCAACAGCGCTGGAAATAGCGATGCCAATACCGAGAATTGCAGAGTTTACAGGCGACAGCTGGCAAAATCTCAATCCCGCAGAGGACACGAAGGCTGTAAAGCAAGTTCTATGAACACCCTTCGAGTTAAACACAGATAAAATAATCAGTTTAATACAACTTCCATTTCGACAAACTCAAAAGCAGTTTCCTATTTTAATTTATTAACAAGAAAGCAACGGGCTAACTACAATACAATTACTTAATTACTTTGGCTTAAAAAATAGCTGTTTCCTCACAGCAACCTAAATTAGATACCTATAACTTTAACCCAGATGAGCGTGCAAAAAGCCGAAACCAATTTAATTAGATTTCGAAAATCGAAAAAAAAACTATTTCAGGGTTCGGAGTGTTTGGATTTCGAAACATTGAATAATTAATTTTAGAGGTCATTCTATACTGGCATAGTGAATGCGTTGTTAAGATATTAATTTGTAGTCATAATGATGTGCAACCAATCCACTATGGTTTTTTTCTGCTGCATGTTAAAAGTTCAACGGCTTTTGTATTTTAATTGTGCATTGACAATGAAACTGGTTATCATTCACAGGTCAGATTATATGCACAGTTGATTGTTGAAAAAATAAATACAAAAAACTTGTCTCGCATGTATCACAATCAACTTGGCGTAGTTTCATGAAGGGAGGTCTTTCATCGAATTAATCATTCATCATGGGGACCTTAAGTTACGTTAGGTTGAAAGGTTGTCGTGACTGACGCAGATCATGTACTACGCCCACGTCTCCCGAACTGAGCTACAGCAAGCATAGGCCGCTGCTTAGCTCGTTGAGGGGCCTTTTACTTCGCCAGATGGCACGGTCCGACCGTCACGGTCATTATGCTATCTTAGGCTACGTCCCCACGGGCATCATCGGATGCTCACCAAACCGTCCATTACAATGTTGACGCGCCCATGCACCTGGAGGGGTCGAGGCAATGAACAAGAGATTTTATAGTCACTTAGCTATCCTTAGCGGTATCACCTAATCACGTTAAAGTTTCGTTTATCGCCATGACCTCTGCCTGAAAACACTTCAGTGATCCGAGAGGTGATCCCAGGAATGCCAAGCGATTCCGAATGCACGGGAGTCCATAGCACCTTAATACACATTAGCAACGACAAATCGCTAGCAGCGACTTCAAGCGACTGTCAATCGCGTCGCGCGACGCTATTCGTTCGGGGATAAACGCAGCCTAAGTCGACAAATGTTTGTCCAGCTGACTGGGACAGAGCGTTCGTTCTGAAGAACCTAAGGATTTAAGATACCCCTCGTGGTGCGAATACTTCAAAGGTAAGTCGCCTTGAGATAGATAGAGACGACAACACTTCAGTAATGACAACTGCCTATAAAGTTTCATTGTGTGAGTAACATGCTTGTTAGTTGGCATTACCCCTTTGTGTATGCATATGGGAACCAACACATATGCAACAACTAGTCACTCGCGTTAATTTGTATGAAGTAGGGTATCTTCCTAAGGGTTAGTCTTTGCCCGTAGCGCCACAATGATGATGAGATCCAGAAGTATGTTAATCACACCTATATTCCGTAGCAGGAGAGAGAGGACACCACCTTGCAGTGTGCCTTTACTCACTTGCCTTATTGTGCAGTTGCTAGCATGCACCTTCTATCCGCGCCGTCTTCATACCGACAAGCTCGAAGCGCAGTGGAACCCACAGGCAGTTTTTTTTTTTTGTTCGCGCCGAGGATCGTACCTCTATTCTCTAGAGTCTAGATCAGGGGTTGGCAAACTCCGGCCCGCCTCTGGTTTTTATCCGGCCCGCGAGTTAATATTGTTTTCGATATGAAACAATTACTTAAAAAAAAAGAATATATATACATAAATGTAGTTTAAAACGAAGTTTTTCGTCAAAACGTTATTTTATTGTGTTCAAGATTTGCACCGCATGAATAAAGGTGCTACCGAAATACTCGCGAGAGTTGACCAAATGCTCGCCGAATGGTGAGCCCTACCAAACCACTGGGCAATGGGCATCTAACTCGTAGAAGACGGAGAATCCAAAATTTTACATCCTTCTTCCTCCTCTTTTACGTCTCTATCGCTTCAACAGAAATGATTGTAGGGAAGACGAAGTCTTCTGGCATTTTCTTCAATAAGACAGTGTCCAGTGATAACACCCACGACCGAACTAATGTGCAATCTTTTCAAAGATATAAAACGAGACGAGCGACTGGAAAACAATGCATTTTTCGGGTAGACGGAACGACAGACGTAGGTCCAGTTAATTAGAGCAAACCACAGCTTCTAATCCCCGTCCGTCTTGGAATCATCCGATATAGAATTGCAGAGTGGCCAGTGGCTGACGAGAACCAGTGACTTGATTCTCGAAGGCGCGCATGGTCGCGTTTGCATCAATCTTCTCTCCAAAAATTTCAAGAGGAAGCAGGTTAAGCACCATACCCAAGGCAGCAGATGGAGCGGTTCTCCGGGCTCCACTAATAAGCACACTGACTCGTCTTAAGAATTTGCTCAGCAAGCTGCAGTAGGTCCTAAGGGCCTTCCACCAGACAATAATTCCATACGAAGAGTATTGAGCGCACAACAGATACGTAAAGCCAGTGAAGGACTTTAGGTTGCAGACCCCAGCTTCTGCCTACTGCTTTCTTACAGGATTACAGGGGTCGTTGCCCGAAAAGCAGGTTCCGTAGTAGTCTATTTGCATAATTGAAGTGCTTCCGTTAAACCTTCCATTAACAGTTGGTTGAGAGTTCATTCCACTGGTAAACAGTTACAATTTGCGCCTCATATCCGGCCCGCTGAGCCCAAAATTGAAACGATCTGGCCCTTTTCAGAAAAAGTTTGCCGACCCCTGTCTAGATCATAGAGCGATGACCGAACGAACACGGCCACCGTGCGAGTGTTGCGATTGTTTCTGGCTTTAAAAGATTGGGTGTTTTTATTGTAACAGTCTAGAAAGTCTAGGTCGAAATTATCGGGACCCAGACGTGTCTGTCTTGGCAGCGAAAGTAATTTCCAATCCCATTTGCTCGTCTACAATTTTATTGTTTCTTCAATCATAATCATTTAATCATTTGTTCGTGTTGTACATACGTGCCGCTACTCTGTTTTTTTAATAACGCATTCGGTTTTTGCACTTGCGATCGTTCACGATCGCTTCGAATTTCACCAACGCGGTTTAACAATAACATCACCGATTCTGTTTCGAAATGTTAACACTGCTGTTGAGCGCAAAAAAAACTCCCGGTTCTGATAGTAACACCTACCTGTTATGTTCTCATATTTTAACTATTGATTATAATTTAATTTATGTACATACTTACAGCCTTTTATATTATTACGCTACTATTTGCGGTTGGCTTACCTGTAAATAGAAAAAAAAATTATAGTCATTAGTTCGATCGTAAAATATAACAAGCACGTATACGTAAAGTGTTACACATAACAGGAATATTTAAGTACACCTTTTATCACCTTTTATAAACCTCACTAACGATGTACATAATCAGCATTTAAAGAGAATATTCGAACAACTAGTTAACTAATGAATTATTAATGGGATTATTAAAATTGTAACGGATATTAAGAGTTTAACTATGGGCCGAAAAGAATTGTTGTTGCCCAACTATCTCAAGAAATAAAGAAATTGTTAATATATGCACAACATAAACTGATGTGGTCAACGTAAAAACAGACTTCACTGTGCACAAACTGAGGTTTGACAGAAGCTTCTCTGCCAAATTCTCCACCAGGGCTGAATGGAGGGGGGCGGGGGACGACGTGGTGAAGGACTTCGACATCACGATTTTTACCGACGGGTCGAAAATGGACTGCGGCTGTGGCGTCGGTGCAGGAATCTTTTCTGAGGCACTGAATTTCTCGGAGAGTTATCGCCTCCCGGAATATGGATGAGACTTGAATCCACCACTACACGCCAGAAACGAAACAGCAGTCGAAGCAGTGGGTGGAAGCCTATGGTTCAGCGCCAAAGAAAGCGAAGTCGATCGCATCTGCCGGAAAAGTCATGGCTAGTGTGTTTTGGGATGCGAAAGAGATCCTGTTAGTTGATTACATTGAAAAAGGCAGAACAATAATAGGCGAATAATACTCCAAACTTCTTGACCAGCTGGATGCCAAAATTCGCGAGAAGAGGCCTGGCTTGATTAAGAAAAAAATCATCTTTCACCAGGACAACGCACCTGTACACAAGTGTGCGTTGGCGATGGGAAAACTGCAGGATTTGGGATACGTTTTGCACGACCACCCCCCTCCCATTTTCCTGATTTGGCACCCTCAGACTTCCATCTGTTCCCAAACTTGAAGAAATTTGTTTCTGGGAAGCGCTTCGCATCCAATTAAGAAGTTAAGAGGGCCGTAGATGAAGATTTTCACAGCCTTTCAGACTTCCACTTCCGGGAAGGAATACTGATGTTGCAGAAACGCTGGACCAAGTGCGTTGAAGTCAAGGAAGATTGTGTAGAAAAATAAAATCACTTTTTAACTGAAAATCGCAGTCTTTCATTGTCCCATCCTTAAACAATATTTCTTTACAAAACTGCGTGTAGTTTTTCCCAAAGTTCCTCTTGTACTATAGTACTTACTTACTGCTTAGTGAAAAAACGAGAAGGAAATTGTCTTTCATATATCATTCAAAATAATTCCTAGTTAACATCCGCCAAGGCTGTTATGCGACGAGTCCAAATTTAAATTATATGTAGGCGACGGAACAATTCGCGGGCGGCAGGAGAACCTTAACGATGAATTTCTCCGAATACTTCCTCCGAAATCTCAAGAAGTTATGGTGTGGGGATGTTTCCCATTCATGAAAGTAGTCAAATATACTTCCTTACTTCAAAACCAACCGCAGCGGAGTACAGGTCTTGGGAAACACATTGGAGCATTGTGAGTTAGCTATTCATAGCGTCTATGTATTGTAGTTAGTAGTTGAAATTTTCATTCGTTCAAATAATGAGGCAGGATACACATAATTTGTTTTTACCTGACCCAGTAAAAAATGGTCTCCTCCAACTACTTCCAAGACCCAAGAATTTTTGCGAAAGGTAAGAACAAAATGGTTTGCAAATTTTTTTTCCAGCACTGTACATGGGGGCTCATTTTTAGGGTTTTGTAGTAAAACAAAACCCTTATGAAATCGGTCATGCGTCCGTCTGTCTGTTCATGAAATATCTGACGAACCGCTGAAGCTACACGCATGAAATTTAGTGAAAATATGTAGAAGTACTATAATTCTCTGGAGAAAGTGATACGTCGTAATAGGTCAACTTTAAGGGGGGGGGGGGGGGGTCCCATAGAGGGGAAATGAAGGTCGAATTTTTTTTTTCGTCTGGTATAGGCAAGTGGGGTATCGTAAGAAAGGTACCGTCAAGTACATTCCATTTCTGGAATTTTTTTCAAATTTGAAGAAACGGGAAAAGAGGGAGAGAGGAAAATATGTCATCCGAGTTTGTCCCCCCCCTTGCATTTCGAAACCGTTGCACTTAGAAATATGAAAATTTACAGAAAAGGGGCATTTCACTAACATAGAAAACTAAAAATAATAGAATTTTGAAATCTCATCAAAAAAGGTTAATTATAGTACATTTCTATTGTTTCAGTTAGCACACCCCTGCACCCCTTAGACACACCCGGGGTCAAAAATATTGATGGCCAATGATAATCAACACCATAGGCAATAACGTCTCTAAGTTTCATTACAATCATGTTATATTTAATAATAGTACATTCACTTAAAATTAGGAATTTTTACACTATTCATACAAAAAATACACCTACCGGCTTCGAAGGTGCGAGTACTACTTGCATGTTGTTTTTCGTAGTTCGAATTGCAGTTATTGTTACATAAGTATTATGGTTAATTACATTCATGAAAGGGTAAAGATTGGTAGGGGGCGATGTGTTGTAGTTGGCCAACTATAACGGGCAGGGGAGGGGGTGGGGCGAAATTAAGGTCAAATTTTGTTTATCGACTGGTATAGGCAAGTCGGGTGTTGTGAGAGAGGTAATGTTGAGTACATTTTATTTTTGGCATTTACTTTAAATTTGAAGAAAGCGGAAAAAATGAGGGAGGAGAAAATATTAGATCGTAATTTGTCCCCCCTTGCATTTCGAGACCGTTACACTTTGAAAAATGAAAACTTTCAGGAAGGTGGGTTCCGAATAGCATATAAAACGGGAAATAATGGAATTTGTATATCTCCTCAAAATAGGTTAATAATAGCTTATTTCCATAGTTACAGTTAGCGCACCCCTGCATCTCTTAAACGCGACCGATATCAAAAGTACTGATGTCCAAGGATAACCAACACCATAGACAATAATATGTTCTAAGTTTCATTACAATCACGTAATATGAATGGGCATTTAAGATACTACAGGATGGGTCAGACATTTTTATTATCATTTTTTTTATCCATTTAAGTGGTACCAAGAAGAGCAAGGAACCGATACTTACATACCAAAATAAGTGCTTGCTACAAAACCCTCGGATTGCGGGCGTAGCCCTCTATATTCCGGTTTCATTAATTTTCGCCCCGGGTGCCAAATTTCCTTAGCACGGCTCTGCTCGTATAATACACTGCTCGTCACCAGAACAGGTTCAAGAATTTTCATTTACGTTTTCTCTCATATCTCAAAAAGTATAACATGTACATTACATTTTTGTTGGATGTTTTAAACTTTCTTTTGTTTAGACTTGATAATACAAAAATGAGGACATTTCTGTGACTGTACCTACATATGTTAAATCTTGCTTCGATTGTTTTGTTCACTCAAAACACTACATGTTTTGGGTCATCAGAATAGGTTCAACGGTAATTCATTTAGTTTGCGATGTGCAGTTGCTACCAAACAGTGTGAAATCTTTTATTTTTAACAATTCCGGTAGTGTAGAGTGATTTTAGTGCAAAATGGGTCGCGGTAAATAACTGGATGACTTAGAAAAGTGTCAAATAAAAGGTTACCTCGAATGTGGCCTAAATCAGCGAGGAACTGCCAGAAAAATTGGTCGAAGTCAAAATGAAATGAGCAATTTTATCCGAAAAGGTGCAAATTACGGAAAAAATATGAAAGGATGTCTTTATTCAGCAACAACAGCAACAGACAGAAGACATATTGTCCGAGCTGCGTCAAATTCTCGCCATTCTGCATCGAAGATCAGGGAAAAAAGCGGTGTTAAAGCGAGCCTATCAACTGTAACACGTGTAATACGCAACACTTGCAACTTAAAAAGACTAAAACTAAAAAAAACTACCGCTTAATGGTGCTGGTAAGGCTACACGTCTTCGTTTTGCTCGAGAGCGTATGACCTGGAATAAGGAGTGGTACACCATCGTCTTTTCCGACGAAAAAAAGTTCAACCTCGACGGACCTGATGGATATATTGTAACTTTTATTTCCACGATATAAGAACGCCTGAAAGCTATTTAAGTCGTCATCACAGCTGTGCAGGCGGTGTAATGGTTTGGGGAGCCATTTCATATTATGGGACTTGTGAATTACAATTTTTAACTCCCAAAATGAACGCGAACGCTTACAAATCGGTATTGGAAAAGGCATTTCAACACTTCTCGAATATTTTTGGACCAATTGCATGGACGTTCCAACATGATAATGCCCCCATTCATACTGCGACAGAGGTAAAATCGTGGATCAAGGGTCAAAATGTCAAATTCCTTGAATGGCCGCCATACTCTCCTGATCTTAATATTATAGAAAATATGTGGGGACTTTTATCAAGGAGGGTGTATGAAGGGGGGAGACAGTACGAAGATACTGAGACCCTAAAGGAAGCCATTAAAAGGGCGTGGGCTCAAGTCTCCCTTCGAGATATTGGAAATGATTATGCTTCATTGCCAGACCGGATTTAAGAAGTCATTTTGAACCAAGGAGGTAGTACGCACTATTAAAATATTTTAAAACTAATCACTTTTATGTTACAACCAATGTAAACTTGATTTTTTGCTTTAGATATGAAGTTTTATACTATTGTGTGTTTGAACCTATTCTGGTGACCAAAAAAAAATGAACTTTTTGTTATGTTTTTTAGAAAAAAAATTATAAATAAATTATAATGTGTGCTTTAAGTCCCAAACTATTTTACTTCATTAACAACATCTTGGGCTATCGATTAAAATTTATTTCACTGAAATCGTCCGGTTGGTTACAGAGGTAGAGCTATTTTACTTTTGCACAAACGTTGAACCTATTCTGGTGACGAGCAGTGTATGTTCTGAATAGATCGATCTCCATAGAATTCTTACAATATCTGTCAGAGCATAGGAGATGAATCTGCGCAATGATGTTTGTTTCGGATGTTGAATATCGTTGGGTTTATGCTGCGACTGTACCATATTTAGCAGGAAATCTGACTTTTGTTTGCTCTAAAAAAAAATCCGAATCGTGTTTACCAGTTTACTGCAATAGAAACAGAAATCTGTTTACCATCAAATGATGATAATACATATTTTGTTTTAATGGTTCATTCGCTTTCCTAATAAATAATGTTCATCCGGTGAAAACATATGTGATATCTTGTGACCTTGATTTCTGTCTGACCTATGCAATTTAACACATTACGCGTATTTTATTTAATCGACCCCGTAATACAATTCCATTGTAAACATTAGAGTTCGAAAACCACGCTCGTAATTTTCATAGCAACCGATTAACATGATGGACCGGCTTTTTACTATCAAAAGTCAATAAAATATTCAAATCACCACAAATGCTTCATCTAGCATCGTTCGACCTGACTTAACACAGCTCAAGTCATGGTACTCGTTCTCAAATCGTAATCTGGTCAAGGTCAATAAGTTATTTTTTTTTATTTCTGTTAAAGTTTATCAAAGAAAGTTCACATAAAAAATCAGCCTCTATTGAGGTGCAAGGCTCATAAAGAAGAACACAACATAAACAGGGCTATAACCCAGAATAGCTGGTGCTCAAACTTGAACTGTGCCGATCTAAACAGTGTTCAAAAGTATCTTTTTATGCCGTGACTTAACAAAAAAAAAAAAAAATCGTACATAAAAGCGTGTATGAGTAGGAGCGATTGGTGCCAAAAAGTTAGCGCAACTATATTACATATTTCGTAATTTTCCTTGAGTGCGTCATTCAGTGGTGCACAGTAAAACTACTCGGCTTATGCCATGTTCAGACCGAAGCAAATTATGTGCTTAATCTGGAACGTTCAACGTGTTATAGTACTCGTAATCACACTTAAATTCTATAGTTTTGTATTTGGTGCGGGTGTGGACGTACTTTTAATTTATATAGGCCGAACTGAATAGTAATTAAATTTTTAAATTTTATGTTATACCATATACGAAAAGTAGTTGCCAGGGGGCTCGTTTATATAGGCTCTGGAAATCCATCTATCTGTTTCATATCAATCTAAAAAGTATGACCGTTGTGCTGCGGGTTGCGTTTGCGTCTATGACTGGTATGTTTAATGTTCACATAGCGTTTACATTTCGATTGAGAAAACCATCCGGCGGAATGAATTAAATGTGAAGAAATTCGTATAAAAGGAATGCTTCGCAGCAAATTGAGAAAATGGTAGCAGTTTTTTTTTTTAATGAAAGACGCATACCAGTTGAAAGTTAGTTTTTGAAACAAAAGATTTTAGTTATTGATAATGTCGTACATCGATAAGTCAAAATATTCTAATGCAATTGTAGATTTGAACGGCAATCGACGAATTAATTGTAACGTTGTTAAATTGGTATGGTAACTCCTCGATGGCAAAGCCAGTTAAAGGACATTTTTTTGGCTGATTTCTCAATGTTCGGTTAGCCTTCATCCTATGGATAACGCTAATTACTGATTCCGGCTTCTGGGATTTTGACAGGTACTTTTGCACATTCAAATAAGAACAATAAAAGTGGCTATAAAGAACACAGTTCTGGAAATTCATTCGTTGGAAGATGGAATTGGATTTTGATCAAAATCAGCCGCAAATGGATGCTGAGAGACGGTACAGACATAAATAGAATGGTAGAGATTGCAGAAATCCACCAAAAAAACAGCTGATTTTGTTATAGCGCTTGTCAAACGTTGAGTGCACGTTTGAGTGCTTACCGCCTGTTAGTTAATCGGCATTTTAACCAGACATTGAGGAATTGGCCCTTTGTTTTAAATTAAAACTCTAAATGAAAATTCCGAATTTCGAGCTGTTACCATTTGCATCAGATTGTACTCAATTGCCCTAACCCCTTGTGGGGCATAGTGCGTCAACTGTTCCATGTGGCCCAGTTGACGCTTCGTTGGCATAAACTGATTTCGGAGAATGCAGTTGCCAGCCTGCACCTCCTGCACATCCATGGCCACGAACGTCGCCGTGGACGGGATTCGAACCCGAAACGCCGGTAGTCAAACATGAGACTGATGCGCTACCTGTCGCCCCCGTCAAAAAATAAATTTTCGAATCAAACAAATTAATTTCCGAATTAAATAAATTTCCGGATCAAATAAATGAATTTCCGTGTGAAATAAGTAAATTTACAGAGCAAATAAATATCCGAATGAAATACATTTGCGGAGCAAAATGTATTTATTTGTCCCGAATAATAAGGCCCTTCTCGCTCCGCACTTAAAGGATCACAACCCTCAGTATCGCAATTTTGGGGGCATTATTCACAATCGATTTTGGAGTCTTTTTCACGTGAATTATCCCCCTAATTTAGGGACATTTTTCATTTTTTTAGGGGACGAAATTCATCTTTTGTGGGGTGATTTTTTTTTTCAAATCGGGGGAATAATTAAAGGTTTTTTTTTTTTTTTTTTGAGAAAGTGGGGATAGTTCGCAGGGCCAAGACTACAGAAAGAAATAGATGTAGTGTAGAGGGTTTCACTCCTTATTGGTGACTCGTGCTATTCGCATGTACTACACGGAAGCGTTTAACATACAGCTTGATCTTTCGAGCTTCAGATGCTTTTAGAGATTAGGACAAAGACAACTCCCACCCACATAGCCTGCCAAACAGATTGACTGCGGAAAAAAGAAACTGGTGCCATTACAGCCAGGAACTTAGCATACATAGAAGTTGCGTTTCAACCATTTATTCCTTCTTAAAACCAAAACTGTTAAAACTAATTGAAGTATTGTGGGTAAAAAAATGTGGCTGCTGCGCAGGCTAAGTTATTCATCTCAGGGTATTATTCGCGCGAGTAATTCTTGAACAGAATAGTTTGTGGAATGCCTATGGATTCGTTCCGAAAATATTGTATTACGTTCTTCGGAATATTCCTAGTTCATCGGGCGACGCATAGTGGTTCGCGTCTTTGAGTAATAGTGGGTTTTAAACTGAGATGATTTCGCACTCCCCCTTGCGTAGGATCCGCTCACTTTGCAAGCTCCGCAACTTAAGGGGTTGCAGCCCTCAGTATACCGCCCTAGAGCGTTTGCTTCGCTCGATCTATGTATGCGCTACAGCTGTAAAGCCACTATTAGCCAAGGCGCGAACTACGATGCATCGCCCAGTGAAATAGGCATATACCCCTTCTTTTCCCGCTTCTTCAAGGAAACATCTAAATACACATCATCTGTAAAAGCCTGTAAAGTACCACTAACCTACTGTTTAACTCAGGGTCTAGGGATGATGAGAAAAAACTGCAGGCCCACATTTCAATGCACCTCGTACACACTTACGGTTCGCTACCATCCGTCCACCCTCTGTCCGCAGTATATAGTACAGCAGCCGAAAGATCCATGGTCTGATCTTATTTAAACAAAACCAAAACAAATTCGTCGGATCATGGCGGTCCACAGTCGAACTATAGGTGCGTGGCCGATTTGATATGAGATGACGCCCCGAACAATAGACGACAATATTCATAAGCCACACATTTTCAAGCGGACTGCAGTCCACGATCCCAACTGTGATAAAATAAGAATATCTTCCCCCATGTAAAGTACCCTATAGCAGCTAGTAGAAGAAACAAATCGAAAAGCATTAGAACGGATTCTAAGCTTTTAAGAGTTAAGAGTGTTCTTATCTGATTCTAATCGTCAATGAATCTTAACCAGGAAATACCTTCCGTACATTTTATTAAATTAATCAATAAATTTATATAAATAACCTTCTCATTTTCAATGAGCATAAAGCTCATACGTTCAACATACGCTATTGCTTTGTCATTTTGTAATGCTATTTGTCTGCATTTTCACATTTATGTAAAGATATTTGTATTTTACAGTAAAACATAATACTATGTAAATGCATTTATTGTTCAGTGCCGTCAATCAGAAGGAAACGAAATATGTCGCAAAATGCTAACCATATTCGCCAAGTTGAATTTTATTATACCATCCACTTCCCCCACAATAGTAATTATGTTACCTTTTTGGAGACATTGAAATTGTTCACTTGAAATCAGTACTTCATATAGCAATTCAGTAAACAGATATGTACACATATCTGCAATGAGGAAATTTCATTTTGTTGCAATAATCAATAGGCTGTCGAAGGTGTGTGTGGGCTAGCGCAAAACATTCATATTGCATGCGATTTTCTCTATTATGTGAACGTTATTCACTTTCTATAGTGCGTTTTTAAGGCTGAACAAATATTCAATTTTTTTCCGGTTCAAGAAAATCAGCAAATCCAAAATTGCTTTCGGTTCAGATAGAAGAGGAGTTAGTAAAATAAAAAATGCACTCATCTTAGCGAATAAAAGCACCCGATGAAAGATCTAATTCGCCTGCGGTACTAAATTAAAAGGCAATCGTCCGTGTTATTTATAGAGGCGGATTTTAATGATCCGAAAATAGAGGCTGACAAAAATCAAATGGATTTTAAGCCAAAATGTGAAATAGGTGTGAAAAATTGGCTTCCGAATATACAGGGTGATTTGTTAGTAGAAAAATTAAATAGGTAAAAAGTATCTCACAATAGGTGAGTTTGCATCACACGAATCCAGATCATTAGTGGATCAAACGCCATAAATTTCAAACGTTGGAACATTCCTAGTTGACAGGGCGATACATAGACTCAAACCAACCGGTTTGCATCTCAAGCTAAATAAGGGTTTTAAATTGGGATGATTTCGCACTCAGTGGCGGATCTAGATTTCGAATTCGGATGGAGCCCGACTTTGTTTGTCACATAAATGGGTAAGGGTATGTCCACATTTATTAAATTTGGCCTTAAAGGGGTATGCGTTTATTGAAAGCGCAGACACATTCCTGATCGGAGTGAAGAATGCAATTTTGAACGTACAAAAGGGTTGGGAACGATACGCCGACTTTTAAAATTTTGATTAAAATAATCTCGATTTCTAAATATCGACTGGAAATATCTCGACTGTATTATAATCTCGACAGGTGAAAATCTCGACTTATTAAAATCTAGATTTTTTAGATATCGGCACTGCATCAAAACTACTAACTAACTACTTACTAAGTATAAATCAGGCACTGAAGAAGGGCACAAGTTGTTCCCGAAACACGTGTTAAAATAAATAATCTACAGTATAAGGGAAACTTTTTCTTTTCTTTTTATACCCTTCACGGATGTGATAGGGTATATTAACTTTGTCATGAAGTTTGCAACGCACAGAAGGAAGCATCTCCGACCATATAAACTATATACATTCTTGGTCAGTATGATGAGTCGAGTCCATTAAGCTTTGTCCGTCTGTCCGTCTGTTTCTATGCAAACTAGTCCCTCAGTTTTAAAGCCATCGAGCTGAAATTTTGTAGAAAGCCTTCTTTCTATTGCAGGCAGTATATATGGCGGAACCAACGGAATCGGACCACTACGTCATATAGCTGCCATGGGAACGACCGGTCCAAAAATTCGTCTTTGTGAGAAAACCTTTTTTATTTCTGAAGATATCGTTTTCAGATTTCACACTAATCAATAGTATCTTTAGCTAAATCACATTCCTGAATTTGGTTGAAATCGGACCACTATGTCATACAGCTGCCATAGGAACGACCGGTCCAAAAATTCGTCTTTGTGAGAAAAACTTTTTTATTTCTAATTGTATTGTTTTCAAAATTCACATTAATCAATAGTATCTTTAGCGAAACCATATATCCGAATTTGGTTGAAAGCGGATTACTCGATCATATAGTTGTCATAGGAACGACCGTCCCAAAAGCAAGTTTTTGTCAGAAAAACTTTTTGTTATTTCTGAAGGTATCTTTACGAAATTACATATTATTCAATCGTATTGACTGCTAAGCCATGTTCCTAAATTTGGTTGAAATTGGCCCACTATTTCATATACCTCTTATAGGAACAGTGAAATCGGAACAAGTTTTACTACTAATCTCAAAAAGGCAAATGTACCACAAAACACAACCTAGCCGAAGGCTAGCTTGTTTCAATTAATATTGACCGACTGTAGAAAACAAAGGAACTAATACGAAACTAGTTAAAAGGTGTTTTAACTAAATCGTTTTAGTATTAGTACCTGTTCGTGGTGTGTTTATACCGAGCATACGGAGAGGTACTAAATATGAAATGAATTTCAATTGTCAGACTTTGGTTTGGAAAAATGTCAAGAGGCAGTAGCTTGCTAAGAAACGCGCGTTTATACCACTACAATGAAAGGATGAAATGAATGCAGCGTTTCAGGAAAGAATTATGTATTTATATAACATGCACTACGTTTTTATCTCGGGGGCGATGTAAACATATCGGATTAGTTGATTTCACTAACTCACTTTAAGCTTCACTTGTGTTAGGCTAAAAACTCTGGGTTAGGTTTGCGTTTCCGTTGTTGACGGTTGTTTTCGTCGTTTTGTTTTATGTTTTGTTGGAGTCGGCGATATAAAAGCGCTTTTCACACGAAGCTACTGAGCTCTTACATTTCTAAAATACTCTTCAAACCGAAGTGACAAACATCTGACATTTGCCATATTTAGTACCGGTCGATATAAACACTCCGCGAACTAGAACTAAATCTAATATGATCCAATTGATACTCCTTTTAGTTCCACGGCATAAACGTGGCCATATAAAATAGAAGTATCCCCAACAACACCATTAGCGAAGACATCAACACCATCTAGTCCCAATTTTTCAGTCCAGTTCTCCATCGCAAGTGGAGCTAAAAGTACCAAAACTAACTAAACTGATGCTTTTACATCGTCGTGAGTTAGATCGATTTAGTGAAACCTCGAAAATAGTCCCGCGATATAAACGTAGTGAATTAAACTAACTGAATTTTGTTTCTCAAATTGCAAATACACTGCCCACCCTGTTTAAAATGTTCATCATATATGCGGCGTTTGTAGACCTGAACACGAATGAATGATTAATTGCAACGATGATATGTTTAATTCGTTTCATGTTCGTTCACCAGAAAAAGTGAATAAATATTTATTTTAATTTTAAATCGTTTTGGAAAAATGAGCACGAGTTCAAATTTAGTAGACGAAGAAGAAGCAGCACATAAAATGTTTGATTTAAAATATATGAAATTCTACGGGAGTCACTTTTGAGTCTCGAAAGCCATGCAATTAATGTCCATCAACCAACTAATTGGGATATTAGATTTTACCAGTGTTTGAATGCACACCATGGTAATAGAAAATGACTGCATATCGTTTCGAATTAAATTTAACTTAATGGCATCGGTTAAAAAAAAAAACACTAATAATTATAATTTTCTTTTTTACTTGATTTTTCCATGTTTCCTCCCCTCGCATTTCCTTTCAACATGCTGTTGAGTTGCGACAGTCTAGTTTAGTAAAAGTAAAATCAGAATATAGAGAGCTATGAACGCAACTTTACCTTTTGCACCCCCTCCCTTCGCAATGTTTAGCACAAGCTAGAAAAAAAAAGCCAGAAATGGAATGTGCTCGTCATGGTATTTGATATGACATTCCACATGCGTATACCCGATGAAAAAAGTTTAACCGTTTTCCCTCTATGGAACCCCCAGAGATCATGATCGCCTTTGTAAGGGTTTCACCTAAATGATAAGCGAGCATTAAAAATCAAAACTGAGAGTTGAATCACTGAAAAACGGTGAAACAGTATAAAATTTGTGATTCCTCATATTAACTCCCTGAAACTTTTGGTAAGAGATTGTTCGTCTGAAATTAAATTAGAAATTCACAATTCCCCACTGTAGCAGCTGCTCGTAACATTTAAAAATTTTGTAGAAGCTTGTAAAAAATCATAGGACCTGATTTTTTAGTCAAGAGCGCAATTCACGACAGACCAAGCCTCTATTTGGATTAAAAATTAATTACCAGACGTAATTTCAGATCGAAAAGGTTGAATTGTCTTAGCAAAAAAAACATTTTTCAATTTCCGTCGAACTGAGCGCTGCCGTTCAGCGGAAATAGGAGCATCGCCGTCAATTGGGTCTATGAATTGGGACTTGTCAGGCGAAAAGTTCCCTTTTAACTGTAATACTGGACATTCACGGACGATCCAAATCCAAATTTCCCCTCGTCGAAGCCGAAATTTCCCTATCAAATCCATAGTGCGACCGGGGGGGGGGATTCTGGCTTCGACCAGGTAAAATTTGGATTTGGGCCGTCCGTGAATGTCCAGCATAAAAGCATGAGCGGCTTAGATGACCATAAATACATATTTGAAAATAGAACTGCGTCACAACGAGGCCCCTTTTCGAATTAAAATTTATTGTACTGAGTCACCTCAGTAGGTCTTTCTTGACTGGGTATAATTTTCCCGACTTTTCGGTACTATTCAAATGATAAGTCTTCTTTCTGCAAATTGCCATATCTGGGCAGTCTCGAAAAACGGATAAAGTGACTTCAAATTAGGAAAAAAACACTAGAAATGGAATGTGCTCATCAAGACCCTTTGAAATGACATCCTCCGTTCCTATACCCGGCTCTTGATCATTTTTTCCACTCTATAAATCCCCGCAAAGATCGTGATAACCTTGATAGTCATACGGCCCTCTCCTTGCCAGGACTGCAATTCACGACAGAACAATTGTTTTCAATAAGATGAGTGGTTTTGTTATGTACAACTAAGAAACCGTTAGGTTCGTACTCCCAAAATCAAAGACTGCGCTCAAGCGAATTTCCGCCATAGGCAATGTGAACTTACGTTTTTCAGAGTGAAACCATTATAACTATCTTATACATGGTACGTTCCCCTGGGATCCTCAAGTCGACTGCCGCTCTGAGCAGTACGATCCTACGTGAACCTAGTGTGACTATTGTTATAATGCATACACGCTATGACAACGGTGCCTAAAGCGGAAATCCACTTTGAACTCATCATCAAGTATATCTCCGCTTTAAACAGTACGTATGTATGATATAGCTTTTGAGTGATGCTACAGCAGTGGCGTATACTTCCGCCCTTGAGGAAAAACTATCACCTATGCTACACAACATCAGCAACACAGGCGTCAATGGGTTCTGGGAAGAACTCAAGGGTACCATCAAGGATGTCGCAGAGAAGGTCGTGGGATATAAAGCCCGGCGAACGCGAAATGACTGGTTCGACGAAGAATGCAAAATTCACTTGACGCGAAAATCGAGGCCTACAGACAATGGATTCAACGAGGAACCAGAGCCAGAAGAGAAAAATATGACGAGCTACGGCGAATATCGAATAGAATAATTAGACGTAAGAAACGTAAATACTTTGACGAGCAGTTGCTGAACATAAACGAAAACTTAGCTAATAGGAACACCAGACAAGCGTACAAACTAGTAAATACAATTAAGAACGGCTACCAACCCAGGACTAGCCTTTGTAAGGACAAGAATGGAAACATCATCAGCGACACCGATGGTATTAACAAACGATGGGCCTCTTATTTTGAAGAGCTTCTAAACCGACCATCTAACATCCCCACACAAGAAGCTCTCGACGATATTGTTGATCTAGGCCCACCCATTCAACCCTTGACAGTAGAGGAAGTTGATCTCACCTTGCGGTCACTAAAACGAAATAAAGCGCCGGGCGCTGACGAGATTCCAGCTGAATTGCTAAAATTCGGTGGAACGAGTCTAGTTGATGCCATACATCAATTACTCCTGCGAGTATGGGAGAACGAGGAGATCCCAGACGATTGGCGCAGAAGCATCATCTGTCCAATTCATAAAAAGGGAGATAAATTGCGGTGTGAGAATTACAGGGGCATCTCACTAGTTTGTACGTCCTATAAAATTTTGACGAAAATTCTGGAAAATAGAATAAAACCGTACGCAGAACGAGTCATTGGCGAATATCAAAGCGGTTTCAGACCTGGTCGCTCCACAACCGATCAGCTCTTCTCAGTCAAACTGATACTCCAGAGGTGCTGGGAATACAACGTAAACGTATACCAAATCTTTGTCGACTTCAAGCAGGCATACGACAGTATCGATCGTGGAGTACTGTACAACATCATGCTGCAATTTGGTATACCGGCAAAATTAGTGCGACTGACAAAGATGACGATGACCAACTCCGTCTCACAAGTCAGGATCCAGAATAGACTTACTGATCTATTTGAAACACGCACTGGTTTGAAACAGGGCGATGGACTGGCACCGACGCTCTTCAACCTAGCACTGGAATACGTTATTCGGGCCATGAATATGGACAACAGCAAGACGCTACTCATCAAGTCGACACAATTAGCAGCGTACGCCGACGACATCAACATCATGTCCCGAAGATTGGCTGACGCAGAAGAACTTCTGCATACGCTCGATACCGCTGCAAAGGAAGTTGGATTACGTATTAACGAGGGTAAAACTAAAATAATGATGCAATCGGTGACAAGGACACCTGCACAACCGAGCATCAATGTGGGGGACCTCAACATCGAGTTCGTGAACAACTTCATTTACCTGAGTTGCAACCTGTCAAGGGACGCCCAACGAAACTGACGAAATCAAGCGACGGATACAGTTAGCTAATAAGACTTTTTTCTCGGTTCTCCCCATAATGAAATTGAAGCATGTGCATGTGGGTTGCAACCTGTCAAGGGACGCCAACGAAACTGACGAAATCAAGCGACGGATACAGTTAGCTAATAAGACTTTTTTCTCGGTTCTCCCCATAATGAAATTGAAGCATGTGCACAGAACACAAAGCTCCGCGTGTACAAAACCATTATACGACTAGTGCTATGCTATGGCTGCGAAGCATGGACCCTAACTCAAGCCTCCGAAAACATGCTAGACACTTTTGAACGTAAGGTTCTACGGCGAATTTTCGGGGCTGTTTGCGATCGAGATGGATGGCGCATCCGGTACAACCATGAGTTGTAGAAATGTACGATGAGCTGCAAGTCTCGAAAATCGTCAAACTACAACGACTTCAATGGGCAGGGCATGTACAACGAATGGACGATGATCGCATGCCTAAGAGAGTAATGAATGCAGAGCGAGTCGACGGAGCGAGACGGCGAGGACGACCGAGATCTCGTTGGGAGAGCTCAGTAGGTGTGGACGCCGCGCAGCTGCTGGGCTCCCAAAATTGGAGGACGCGGTCACGTGACCGAGATAATTGGAGGACAATGATCCAGGCGGCCAAGGCCCGACGTCGGGCTGTCGAGCCACGATGATGATGATGTATGATATATAACGTGTTGTATGTCTCTCTCAATTGCTCTAACCGCTTGTGGGGCATAGCGCGTCAACTGTTCCATGTGGCCCAGTTGACGTTTCGACAGCATAAACTGGTTTCGGAGAATGCAGTTGCAAGCGTACACCTCCTGCACATCCATGGCCACGAACGTCATCGTGGACGTGTTGTATCAGTATTATGAAATACAATTTTGGGAGAACAATTCATGCAAAATATTCTCCACAGTTTGTGTCGTGTCATCATGTTTTTACGGGGAAATTTTTCTGTTTTTTTTGGGATGATTTGTAGTCGCCTTATGTCATAATTGTTTGGAGATAGAGTGGGTAGCGGATACTTATTAGAACTTTTCCTTTCGTTGGGGCTTCCAATTCTGGCTTCAAAGTGGCTCTTCAGATTGGAAAAACTGTATCAAATCAAATTAGAATCAGTGCATTGCAAGGAATATCCATATGAAAACAGGTTAAGACAGAGCTACTAGTATTCTGAAGTACAAAAGGGCGTCAAACCCAACGGCGATCAGGTTACTCTTTTAATCCACGTACTCTGTCAAGGAAAAATTTTTTGTTTTGAATCTAGAATTAAAAATGAAATGTACAGGATGATAATCGAACGCTCTTCGCAGAGCTAAGTAAAGTGGCGTCCATTGTTCAGCTGGCAGATTGACATCTGTCGTGTTGTGTTCAGCCTGACCATAAAAGGTCCCCGTTTCATAGCAGATACACTGAATTGAGATTTGGTGACATTTGCTATGTGTTTGGTGCAACCAGAGAGATTTACGATTAGCTGAGTTACATGGCTCGGGCACTTAGGTGCTTTGTTTAGGATGTTCTCATGGCTCAATGATATCCGGCTACCGGATATTCGGTGGAAGATTTGCTCATTAATTTCACGCACCTGTGGCAGCAACGAGGCTGGAGTGTTTCGCTATTTGCTAGTCGATGGTCGATCAATGGCGTTTACTGTTTACGTTTAACTGATCGCACACGCTGGAATTCTAACTATTATTTGACGGAGCGATTATTAGAACAGAAACGATACAGCTCGTACACAAAATATCACGTATCTTTGAACAATTCCACAACATCTCAGTGGGAACTAATGGAATTGCTCCATTAGTTTCCACTGAGATGATGTCTATCAAACTGCTCAAACCATTCAAAGAGATGAGGAAGATAACTAGCCCTGGCCTTTCCTGCATCGCAGAAGTGATACCATATGTTGTCACATTGACGGAATACCTGGGCAAGGAAAAGATTGTGATAAGAACACCTAATTTACTGAAAATGAGATCTTCACTAAAAGTAGAGCTAGAAAAATGTTTTGACTTTGAAGAAAACGCTTACTCTCTTTACCCGATATTCAAAACTAAATTCTTATATAAAAACTGCTTGCCTAGATCGGAGGGCCGACTCTTTCAAGTGGTGGTCGGCAAACGCAACACTGCATCCGATCCTAACAAAATTTGTTAAGATTTATTTTTCATCTCTTCGTAGCAGTGCATATAGTACAGTGACGACTATTTTCCGAAACAGCCCGATATCGGGCCTTAGTCGTCTGGGTGAGTGAATATCAGCTGGGAATTAGATAATTAGAACAAAAAAAAACTCTCTTCATAACTACAATTTAAATCAAGTCATTTTCTACAAGTCGTCTGTCGATTACTCCAAATCTTACTATGCACTCAATGATTATCAATTAATCATAGTCTACCCACGACCTTCACATAAATTCATCAATTTTTTTATTTTAATTTCTTTTGTTCGTTTTCTCCTAATCTAGATCATCATATTTATGAGTCATGAATGACACAAATATGTAGTTACGAGTAACCTTTCACATACATAAATGCTCGTTACAAGTTTGCCCGCGCTCAATCTGATTCTTGGCACCAGTCCAACTCTACCGAAGTAAACCAAATAAAGAGGAAACGAGCTGTTACAATTTTATTTCCCAACGAAAAAAGCATACATAGATGGAGGAGCTGGGTTCTCATTTCAACATCTTCCGAGACGAGAAACATATGGAACATTGCATGCACTAGTTCCTTTTATACCCCAGACCTTATAAAGGTATGGGATTAGTTGTTTTTGTCACAACAAGAAAATGTAACACCTTGTGGGAGGTATAGCAATATATGGACATATGGGAATGATCAGGGTTACCTCCTGAGTCGATTTATCGATGTAGAATGAAGCGACTTAAGATTTTTGTTAAATATTTGTAGTATTAATATGTATAGTTGGTATTGAAAATGGGCATGATCATACCAAAGGAACGTTTACCTCCCCTAGAAAAGTTATTTCAACCATTTACTTGTACATAGGTTAGGTTAGGTTAAAGAGGCAGCTGCGCACAAACACAGCACACATAGACCACCACTGGGTCCGTTGTGATACCTCATAGGCGCAAAGACGCCATTTGAGCCTTAGTCGTCAAACCACCCGGATCTATCAATGAAACGATGCAGATGACCAGCATTTACGTCGTTCAGGTCATCGAGGTCAATAAAGTAGAGGGATCCTAAAATATCCTCTCTTCTACCGGCCAGAGCAGGGCAGGTGCACAGGAAGTGATGTACTGTCTCCTCCTTTCTTCGTCCCCACAGCTTCTGCAAAAATCATTGTATGGAAGCCGGAGACGCCTAGCATGCTCACCTATCAGGCAATGCCCCGTGATGATCCCCACAACCTTTCGGAGATGCCTTCTCTCCAGCATCAACAGCCCTGAGGAGCGGCGAGGATTGAAGTGCGGCCAAATCTGCCTCGTAATGTTGCAGGTATTACAATTTAGCCAACCGATATTAGCACGGCTTATTGCGTTTGCCTTGATTAGCTTCTTGCATGCTGCTATAGGCATTTTGACATTGCGGAAACATCCCATGTCCATAATGGCCGTACCTGCCCGAGCCAGCTCGTCTGCCTTGCAGTTTTCGCTCGTACATACAACTACATAACTTCCAAATCGATGAATGTAAAATGTCCTGTTCGGTCAGATGACAGCTGGCTTAGAGCCATATTAAGCTCTCCTGTTAAAAGTGAAATCGATCGGTAGGACACAAAAAGTGCACTTTCCATACAAAGTTCCCGCTACTTCCCTACTTTTTCCATAACTCTTGAACAAATTTGCGTAAAGAACTGATTTTTAGTAAGTGGCCTTGACGCATGAGACCTTCAGATCAAAAGAACTCAAAGGAACCCGTACTTCCCCTATAAATGTCAAATAATAAAATTTATCTGTAGCTTGAATTAAATAAACGAGAGTTCTAATTAGGGTCGATGGCTGCCTGGGGGTATAGAATACTCTTATGTAGACATGAGATCGATCGCTTGGAATCCTAGAGCACTCTCCTTACAAAGTGTCTCCTACTACCACCTTACTTTCAAGTTTTGCTTATAACTCTTGACACTTAGAGAGCTGATTTTTGGCATGCGGACTTTAAAGGTGATGTAAATTTCATTGTAGTAAAAATAGCTCGCTCGATTATGTACATATTTCAGCATAACTTGTTGTGTGTTCAGTTTAGACCCTTTAGTAAAAAAAAAATCACTGCTAACTCCTCTACTCCTCCTCCTGTGGTATGGACCGAAACAATAACCTACAGTCTTTCCTGGCTTGACTAGATAAACAGGATGTGTATGCAACATGCACCATCCGAAACCTGATAAACAAAACGTCAACTATGCCTCTTAAGGAGTAGTTTGCGCGTTATCCTCAATTGTCCTAACCCCTTGTGGGGCATAGCGCGTCAACTGTTCTATGTGGCCCAGTTGACGTTTCGTTGGCATAAGCTGTTTTCGGAGAATGCAGTTGCCAGCATGCACATCCTGCACATCCATGGCCACGAACGTCGTCGTGGACGGGATTCGAACCCGAAACGCCGGTAGTCAAACATGAGACTGATGCCTCAACACACTGCGCTACCGGTCGCCCCCCAAAGAAGAATTAAGGGCAAATACTATTTGCGGGTTAGAAATAACTTTTTAAAAATCTTCGCACTGTTGACTCGTTGCAGGCCATTACTCGCGCGATTTCTCGATTTGACATTTTACTCACTTCTTTTAACGCCACAATTCGCGCCTTTTGTTCAATACTCAATTTCTTAGTATCGGGCATGTTTTTAAACTTTACCAACTAGATCTTCGAAAGCAGATGAGGACCATGATAATATTGACAGAGCTACGGCGATTTTTTTTGTCACTGGGTGTATGTAGTAACTTCTGTACAAACTGACCAGCCCGCGACAACAGGAGCATTAAAAGTACGACCGTTGCTGTGTGTTGTAATGAACCACCTGTACCGAACCATGGTCTGGTAGTGCTGCTCCCACCGGCAGATCGAAGCAGCACCTGATGAGTAGTGATCTGTTGGTGGTACGAAACCAGAGGCCGAGGGTCCCATTACACCCGGACCCAGGTGCGACCGCGTGGGCGTCTGATCCGTCCGCCAACCATTCCATCCTTATCGACTATTTTTTCTTTATTCCCTAATTTTACCTCCCCTGTTTGTGTTGTCTTCCCCAGGCCTATGAATTTTTGTTAATACGTAAAGAACAGGGGCAACGAGCGGCGAGAACCCCGCCCACATCTCCCGAACTGAGCTACAGCAAGCATAGGCCGCTGCTTAGCTCGTTGAGGGGCCTTCTTCTTCGCCAGCTGGCACATCCCGATCTTCACGGTCGTTATACTACCTAAGGCTCCATCCCCACGGGCATCTTCGGATGCCCACCAAACCGTCCGTTACAGTGTTGTTTCCAAAACTGATTTCAATGGGAATGTTTATACAAAGGACGGCCGTACAAATAGACGTACATTGCAAGCCACGTTGATTTTTCATCGAAGCACTTTTTCTACGACGGACGTCGAAATCAAAAAAATCTAAGGCTGGGCGAATGTTAAGACGCGCAGGGTTGATGGTGTGACGCAAGGTGAATTTCTATGAAATAAATGCATCAGGGAAAGTTTCATTGTGAGATAAAGCGTGAGCCTGGAAAAATCTGTACTTGTGCCTTAAAATCCGCGTCACCCTGCTATCGACGCAGAGTGGTGTCTAGCAAAACACACCTTGGGCATCTTTTTTTGATTCCAAGGTGTGAATCATACAGCAACGGACGTATATTAGAACGTTCGTGTGAACTCCTCATGTTGCACTATGTCTGGGGTATCCACGCTCCGGACGCTTTCTTTTCCACCTTTCAGTTCAATAGCGGCCCCCCAAACAACAAATCGATGTTGAACTGAATTGGTCTGATAGCACCTAAAAAAAGAAATGGGGGCAAATCATGCTGGAAGAAGTTATTGTAAAAAAAAAATCAGAATAAAGAGAAGAGAACTTTTCAGGTTTATTAGAATGTGGAGTATGCCTGAGCGCATGATGACGAAAGTTTTTTGTTTGTTTTGATCATCAGGAAAAATCAATGCGTGCCGCACTCTATTTAAACGTGCGAAAGGCAATTTATTGGATGAAGTTGTTATATTCTCGGGCACGGGATGGATGGCGCATAGGGCACATCTATAGATATAGGTTGAATTAGGTCAGTAGAAGTTGAAGTAGTAATCACTGACATAATCATGGAAAATGAAATCATTTTATGTTGCATTATGGAGGGAATGAGAGGATTAGTTGAATAAACACGTAATGCACATAATAGCCTAGTCCTCAGGATTTAAATAAGAATAATTCTCTTAAGGCTGAATTTTTGATGGTTTAATCTGTAGTGGTCGAAGCATCAAAGACCCAATTTGCCTCAAATATTGATCGGAAGAGTATAACAGAAAGGATACGAAAATGCTCGCCATTTTGCTTTGATGGGAAATTACTATTGTTATATTATACTCGTATAACTTATACTCGTACAACTATGCATCCGCCGTTTTCCGACAGACGGCTGCATCGGTGAGGGCTGGTCAAAATACGTAGTTCAAAAGTGTCACAAAGTGAGTTTGGACGTCTGTGAACGTATCGACATCCCCGCATTAGTAAAAGTTGTTGGCACTTTTAATAAGATTCGCGATACAAAATGTCTGTTTTCGAGCCAAGTTCTCGTCATTTGCGGGAAGTTTTGATCTTCTGCTTCCATTTGAAAAAAAAAACTGCAGCTAAGGCTCATCGAATGCTCTCAGAATTTACGGTGAGGTTACTCTGAGTGACAGAACATGTCGTGAGTGGTTTCGACGTTTTAAAAGTGGCGATTTCAATGTCGAGGACAAGCATGGTGGTGGGAGAGAAAAAATGTTCAAAGGCGACAAATTGGAAGCACTGCTCGATGAAGATTCGAGCCAAACGCAAGAAGAATTAACTGAATCACTGGGAGTGATTCAGCAAGCCATCTCGAAACGCCTCAAGTTCATGGGCATGATTCAGAAACAAGGAAATTGGGTTCCGTACGAGCTAAAACCGAGAGATATCCGTATTGAACGGCAATTATTTGCATGCAAGCAACTGCTTCAAAGGCAGAATCGGAAGGGATTTCTACATCGCATCGTAACCGGCGACGAAAAATGGGTCCGTTACGATAATCCCAAGCGCAGAAAGTCATGGGGAATGGCCGGACATGCCTCAACGTCGTCGGCAAAACCGAATATTCACGGCGCCAAGGTTATGCTTTGCATTTGGTGGGACCAGCTTGGTGTGATATACTACGAGCTACTGAAACCGAATGAAACTATCACAGGAGATCGGTACCGAACGCAATTGATGCGTTTAAGTCCAGCATTAAAGGAAAAATGACCACAGTATCATGAGAGACATGACAAAGTCATCCTCCAGCATGACAATGCTCGGCCACACGTCGCAAAAGTGGTCAAGACATACTTGGAAACACTGAAATGGAAAATCTTGCCCCACCCGTCGTACTCCCTCCCCAGACATTGCTCCTTCCGACTACCATCTGTTTCATTCCATGGCGCGCGGCCTGGCTGATCAGAATTTTCGTTCGTACGAGGAAGTCGAAAAATGGATCCAATCATGGATCGCGTCGAAAGACGTCTCCTTTTTCCGAGATGGAATCCGAAAATTCCCGGAGATATGGGCGAAAGTTGTCGCTAGCGATGGACAGTACTTTGAATGTAAGTACTTTTTGACAATTAAGCTTTTAATTTCAGGAAAAAACGGCGGAAGCAAAGTTGTACAGTTTGTATCTGGGAAACATTATCAACAAATATGGAATACAAAAGACAAACGAAATGGTACACGAGATCATTAACTGTAAACGACCTTCGAATGCGCAGGAGATCTGCTCATTTATGGGAATGGTGAGTTTCTATTCAAAATTTTGCCCGAATTTGGCATCAATGGCCAGCCCACTTTATGAACTCACACGTTCTTCGAATATTTTTAAATCAAATTTTTATGTTTGCATGTCCGACTGGGATTCGAACTCCGGTCGTTGAGCTGCAGAACCCATCGTGCTATTACATACGCCATCGAGACTAATATAGAATGGCTTACAAATAATGCTTTATATGCAATACTGTCCCAGCATAACAATTGGTTAACTACGAGTAGCGTAGCGACATCGTATATATGTCACATCATCTAATTTAATCAATAGTTCAGTTCTCTTATCTACTTTTGGAAACCCGACCTTTCTATTCCCCCCCCCCCCCCCCCCCCCCCCCCAAATTTAAACGATCTGATCTGATCATGCTCCGATACCGACAGACGGAACTATTAAACCTATTCGCTGTTCATTTTTCAACTGCTCCGACTCCGACCTGAACGTAAAGGAACTATGTGATCTGGGTTCGTTTTCATGCTCCGACACTGATCATTTTTCGACCTGATCATTTTTCGATTGAGGAGTAGGTCGACCTAGTCCGATGTTCGGAGTAGATTAAAAAGAGTAGGTTCGTGAATTTGCAACCATGATTAATGTCTGTTCTAATATTCCCAATAAGGCGAAATCTTCCGTGTAATTTTTTTTTTTCAATTTTCTTTCAAAACTCTTTGACGCTGTCACACTAAAACTTAGGCAGTGCCTTTGGCCGTGTTTTATAATAAAAATCATTACTATAAAAATCATCCCTGTGCGTGACCTGCCGGTTTTTCAAATAACACGTCTAAAAAATTGGAAATTTTTTTTGTTTTTCCTAGAATTTCAAATCTCAACTGTTCCATGTGGCCCAGTTGACGTTTGGTTGGGATAAGCTGATTTCGGAAAATGCAGTTGCCAGCATACACCTCTTGCACATCCATGGCAACGAACGTCGTCGTGGACGTGATTCGAACCCGAAACGCCGGTAGTCAAACATGAGACTGATGCCTCAACACACTGCGCTACCGGTCGCCCCAAGCTTTTTGGGATGCTTCCGCTTAAATTTTTTGTTTACGCAAACTCGTTTCTGTTTTTTACTTTCCGACCACTATACGAGTAGAGATGAATCTCATTAAACCATCAAAAATTCGGCATTAGAGGAATTATTCGTATTTCGAACCAAAATTTAGATAAATTGACTGACCTAATAGGAAACGGATTGAATTTGGCGATTGATTTAATTTAATTTTGGGGAATTAATTAAAGCAGTAAATCGCAAACGAATTAAGTCATTAGCTGTGCAAGTATGGTGGCAACGACTATGTAATCCCCGGTGATCTAGTTAATATTTGCAATGCCCACCTACTTGCAATTCAGATTTCACTAAATACAAGATTCAATATTAAACTATAAGTCCGGGTGTGATCATCATCATAACCATCATTGTCCCCAAGCCCCACAATCGACGTCGATGATATAACTCTTAAATCAAACGTTACCATAACAACAATCTTAAACGACCTCACAAGTCATCAAATAAGACGTAACCTAATTTGGAGGTATCCATCGCGAGTTGTTGACCAGTTTCGGGAATTTATATTTTGTTTACGCATATTCAAATATTTGCGGAAAAAAATGTTGAATACAACACACACAACACATCAGATACTTTTAAGTAGGCCTGTTCGGTACTGAGATTTCAGTACCGGTACTTGATATTTTCAAGTACCGGTACCACAAGCGGTATCCCGGTACTCACAGGTATTCGTTCAGTACCGGTACTAGTACCGGTTTTTTTCAGTACCGAGTCTTTTCAACCATGAGCCGGTTTTTTTCAGTACCGGTACTGAGTACCTGTTCTTTTCAGTATCGAGTCTTTTCAGTACCGAGTCTTTTCAGTACCGAGTCTTTTCACTACCTGTTCTTTTCAGTACCGAGTCTTTTCAGTACCGAGTCTTTTCAGTACCTGTTCTTTTCAGTACCGGGATCCCGGGATTCGAGTACCTGTTCTTTTCAGTACCGAGTCTTTTCAATACCTGTTCTTTTCAGTACCGGGATCCCGGGATTCGAGTACCTGTTCTTTTCCATAAAAAAGACTCGTTCATTGCTGGACCAATTCTTCAGGTTTTTGGAAATTGTTATTGGAAATGCTCATAGAGTCGTGTCATGCATTGAAAGATTTTTCAGATACACATCGTAGTATAGTATGTTAGTTAGTACGCACATAGATATACGAGTATGTACATTGTTCATACATAATTGATTTTGAGTTTTGTTAGGATTAAGACTGAGATGAGAGTATTTATTGTATTGGGAATAGGATATGTAATTGGGTATGATATAAATATGAAATACATATGAACGAATATGTATATGTACGTATGTATTGTACATAATATAATTATATAATGCGTTGCATTGGTCAATAGCCGGCCATACACACACGCTCTATCATCTGCAAACATACGCCAATTCGATCGCCCAATTTTTTTGCGAATGATTCGCGGCGTTTACAATCCCCTCGAAAATCGCGGCACCTGGGTCGCCGAATGATTCGCCGCGTTTGAACGAGTAGTGAAATTTAAGTAATTTTGTGCGACCAGACGGTTCGTGGCGTTTTCGGTTTGCAGATGATAGAGCAACAACAATTTGTATGGAGACGATGTCTAGTTGGGTGCGTTGTGATTTTGCAGATGATTCGCCGCGACCGAATTTTTATGGGTTATCTATAGTGGCGGTAGTAGTAGCTTGCATAATAAAATATGAGAAGGATGGGTCCACGCAGATATTTTGGTCCTGCTGCAGGTGTGCGTCAGGATAAAAGGATTTGTTTATCGATGAGGAGAGATATATAGGCAAGATGGGTGTTGTATGACTAGGGGTGCTGAGACGAATACGTTAGACTGCCGCTGAAGGCATTTTGAGTCCTTTAGTAACGAAAAAAGACATGCTTTGCAAGGAAAGCCCGATCAGACGAGTATTTCCCCATGAAAACAGGGTGGCCATTCAGGGGTGGGCAAAAAAAAAGTGCTGGATGCAGATATGCTAGCACGAAACGGCTGCAGGTACATGTACAAAGAGTGAAACGGGCAACCTAGGGCTACATGCGGGGGCTCGCAACGCCCTATTTCCCCATGAAAACAGGGTGGTCACTAAGAAGTGGGCAACTCACACAAGCGACTGCTAATTCACAACCCGCAGTATCGCACAAGTGTGCATGGATAATTTCGGTTTGGAACGAGCTGGGCTAGCTCCCCTCCTAGGGCGTTGCGAACCCCCGCATGTAGCCCTAGGTTGCCCGTTTCACTCTTTGTACATGTACCTGCAGCCGTTTCGTGCTAGCATATCTGCATCCAGCACTTTTTTTTTGCCCACCCCTGAATGGCCACCCTGTTTTCATGGGGAAATACTCGTCTGATCGGGCTTTCCTTGCAAAGCATGTCTTTTTTCGTTACTAAAGGACTCAAAATGCCTTCAGCGGCAGTCTAACGTATTCGTCTCAGCACCCCTAGTCATACAACACCCATCTTGCCTATATATCTCTCCTCATCGATAAACAAATCCTTTTATCCTGACGCACACCTGCAGCAGGACCAAAATATCTGCGTGGACCCATCCTTCTCATATTTTATTATGCAAGCTACTACTACCGCCACTATAGGTAACCCATAAAAATTCGGTCGCGGCGAATCATCTGCAAAATCACAACGCACCCAACTAGACATCGTCTCCATACAAATTGTTGTTGCTCTATCATCTGCAAACCGAAAACGCCACGAACCGTCTGGTCGCACAAAATTACTTAAATTTCACTACTCGTTCAAACGCGGCGAATCATTCGGCGACCCAGGTGTCGCGATTTTCGAGGGGATTGTAAACGCCGCGAATCATTCGCAAAAAAATTGGGCGATCGAATTGGCGTACGTTTGCAGATGATAGAGCGTGTGTGTATGGCCGGCTATTGACCAATGCAACGCATTATATAATTATATTATGTACAATACATACGTACATATACATATTCGTTCATATGTATTTCATATTTATATCATACCCAATTACATATCCTATTCCCAATACAATAAATACTCTCATCTCAGTCTCAATCCTAACAAAACTCAAAATCAATTATGTATGAACAATGTACATACTCGTATATCTATGTGCGTACTAACTAACATACTATACTACGATGTGTATCTGAAAAATCTTTCAATGCATGACACGACTCTATGAGCATTTCCAATAACAATTTCCAAAAACCTGAAGAATTGGTCCAGCAATGAACGAGTCTTTTTTATGGAAAAGAACAGGTACTCGAATCCCGGGATCCCGGTACTGAAAAGAACAGGTATTGAAAAGACTCGGTACTGAAAAGAACAGGTACTCGAATCCCGGGATCCCGGTACTGAAAAGAACAGGTACTGAAAAGACTCGGTACTGAAAAGACTCGGTACTGAAAAGAACAGGTACTGAAAAGACTCGGTACTGAAAAGAACAGGTACTGAGTACCGGGATCCCGGTACTGAAAAGACTCGGTACTCAAAAGACTCGGTACTGAAAAGACTCGGTACTACTGAAAAGACTCGGTACTGAAAAGACTCGTTGCTGAAAAGACTCGGTACTGAAAAGACTCGGTACTGAAAAGACTCGGTACTGAGTACCGGGATCCCGGGATCCCGAATAAAACCGGCTCATGGTTGAAAAGACTCGGTACTGAAATCCCGGGATCCCGGTACTCAATACCGGTACTAAAAAAACCGGGATACCGGTACTCTTAGTTTTTGGTACCGGTACTGAAAAAAAAACCGGTACCAAACCGGGATCCCGGTATTAGGAACAGGCCTACTTTTAAGCATATTGGTACCCACATTTATCACCATATCTGGGTTATGAACACTCGGCAAAGGTACTCTGAGTCAGGTCAAGGTTGACGGATCAATGGATGGATGCTGACACAAAAGAAGATACATACCACCACACAAGAGTATGTACTTGCAGACTTTTTGGGCAGACTTTTCAATCTCAATAAGGCGAGATTTTATAGCATGTACACAGTGAGCTATAAAGTTACAACACATGCTGTGAATCGACATTTTAATATTTAATTCCGTGTCGGTTGTATTGGCCATTTCGTGTAACATGCGATAATTGAAGCGAATGATGCCGACTTGTGGAAATTGCTAATTATTAATCACACAATGATGATGCCTGTTTATTCGCCGGAGAGGTTGATGAACTAAAAATATTTTTGTCGCAGCCAATGTGGGCCAGATTAATTATCAAAATGAAGTCAACAAACCAGACATACGAGTTCGAGTATATTATACAACATGGTGTTGATAAATTAAGCGGAATAGCTTCAATGAAATCAATTAATGAAATGGTATCCGAAACGGTGGAAATCTTCCAAACATAAAATTTCCATTATAGTACATATGTACATCATTACACATTTGAGTGAGATCAATTTGACTTGAGACCTACATTTGTCAATCAACACTTCTATCTGTTTAGTGACCGACTTATTTGTTTGATCCATCAAACGGAATTAATCAACAACGAAGTAATAAGAAGCCACAACGCCGCTTTTACAAACTAATTTAGCGCATTCCAGTTCAAGATATGATGTACCAACTCTTGCAGAGCATTTGACCACTTAGGCTGCTTTCACACGGAACGCACGATACACGAGATTCTAGCAGAAAGCACCAGTGGCGAGCGAGCTTTCATACGAGTGCAATTTAAAATTAATCGTCGCCCATACAAAGCTCGCTTGCCACTGGTGCTTTCTGCTAGAATCTCGTGTATCGTGCGTTCCATGTGAAACCGGCCTTACAGTATCAAGAATCGTCCCGCCTATGCTTCCTCTGGTTTTTAACAAATCGATTTACTCATTCGCAGCTGAGCCGGCAGAAAGCAGCAATTTGAGCATGCCAAAGCCTCTCGCTAGGTTGACCTTCTACCTATCGATTCACCAAGTCAATGGAGAAGGTAAAATAACAGATAAATGATTCGTCCCCAGAAAACTGATAATTGTTCAGAAAGCTGAGTGTCAGTCCAAGCAAGATAAATGGAAGCCACGAAAAAGTTTGGTTCCGCAGTGGTTAAGCCCGCCATACGTCTATGGAATTCCTTTCCAGAAAAAATGATCAGTCCCGGTGTTCCGGATTGCCTGAATATAGCTTTCACAAGAAACGTTCCGGAAAAACTGATCAGCCCTGGCTTTCCGGATTTCCTGCCCGTATATGTAGAAATTGAACTGATCAGTTGAACTGATCAGTCGAACTGTTCAGTCGGCCGGATACATAATCGAAAATCAATCCGAAAAAAACTGTCCAGTTAAATTCGTACATTTCTATAAAAAAAAATAATAACTGGCGCAACAGTCCAATTTGAACCACGGCCTCGAGATGAGTTAGCATCATCTCATTTTCTAGATCGTGACGGTTTTTTGTGCAGAGGTATGTGATCAGCAACACGCTCAACCGAGTTATTTACCCCATAATGGGTACTCATTTAACAGCTGAGTGGGCTCATAGTCCGACACGTAAACCCCCGGAATCGAACCGGGGCCCAGTGCGTTGAAGGCGAACGTGCTAACCGTTGCGCCATCCAGACTACATTTCTATAAACTCCTCTAAAAATGCACGGGTCATTCGTATGATGCATGTTGCTGGCATGTACCTCCTGCCCATTTAGCCGCATATTATGTGATAGCTAGCATGTTATTTATGTGATAGCTGAGGTAACAAGTGGACAAAAACCCCGCCCACATCTCCCGAAACTGAGCTGCAACAAGCATAATGCCGGGGACACACCTATCCGATCATACTCCGAACATACAGTCGGACGAGTATATGAGAGGGAAATTATATGGGATTTCGGACGCGTTGTGACCCGGGCTTAAGTCCACACTTTTCTGATACGCGTCCAATCATACTCCGTTCGAAACCCAATACCATTTCCTTCTCATACAATAGTTCGACTGCATGATCGGAGTATGATCGGATAGGTGTGGCCCGGGCTTAAGCCGCCACTCGGCGGACCCGAATAGAAGGTGGTCGTAAAATGCGAGTTTCAGTTGGATCTACTATGTTAACAATGGGTGCATTCGGGCGTCACGGAAAAAAGCGTAATGCACTGCATAGAAATAGCGAATTCCTAAGCAGCACATAACAATTTTTTTTGTGACGCCCGAATGGTATGCTGGCTCACCTGTTGTAAATTGACATGCCTGCATTCACAGATCAACAAAAATGGGAGCGCTCGGGTAGCGGTATGATTTGTGAATGCAGGCAGTTCGTTCGAACTGTCAAATCTCCGCTAAGCCAAGACAGCGAACAAATTTTGTGCTGCCTAAAAATGTTAGCGCCTAGCTATTTGCGCTAAGTTTAGTAGTGGTTTAGCGCAACATTCGGAATACAAATCACGAGGCAGTACTTAAAGCTAGTTAGCAACCGTGACTCCCGAATGCACCCAATGATACATGTTGACAGGCGCAAACCGATTCCTAAAGCCCGCCATAGACGATCCGGAATCCCTCTTCAGAAAAACTCATCAGGTCTGGCCTTCCGGATTGCCTGAATATGCCCTTCACCACAGACGATCCGGAATTCCTCTCCGGAAAAACTGACCAGGCTTGGCCTTGAGGAATTCCGGATCGTGTATGTCGAAATTTGACCGGATCAGGCGGCCTCAAGGCAGCCGGATTGGCCTTCAGGCGGGTGGATGCACGATAAAATAAAACTCAATTGACTAGACGTACTCATAGATGTGTGCACGTACGTAATTTCAGATACAAGATAGGTTCGTAATTTCAGATACAACATACTCGTATCTAAATATTCAACAATAAATGAATCTGTGGATGTTGATGGAACAGACGCTCATCCACTTGATCGGATTTCGAAAACCAACTTTTCAGGGGGAATACTCCAAACGACATGATGATTGGTACATAAATAAATAAACTCCACCAAAAATTCAACCCGGCCAGTTTTTTCAGATCGATTTTCAATTGTGCATCCAGCCACCTGAACCGGTCCAATTTCGACGACGATCCGGAATTTCTCAAGGCCAGGCCTGATCAATTTTCCCAGAGAGGAATTCCCCATCGTCTATGGCGGCCTTAAAGCCTTCCAAATTGCAGACATGGCCAAGTGCACTGATACGTTGTAATTATTTGATCATCCTTAAAGTTCGGCTTAGCTATCGACCTTAACGGAACACTGAGATTATATCTAATTTCACAAATGTCCTAAACAAATACGCGTTAAATACTTCACTCTAGGACACATTATAAGTATGGATTTGGGTGCGACACTTCGGGGAGTACGGGTCTGACGACGATTGCGACTTGCATCGCAGGTACACTTTAAAGGATGATGAGGAACCAGGGTAAAGGCCTTCACTTAACAAACGCCTCCTCCGTTTTAAAGCTCAGTTCGTCTCATACAGTACCCCGGGATATGCAGATACATATAAGGATCGATAGATATAAGGGCCGTCCTCCCTTCAGTCTCTGGGATTAATAGTTGGTTAGGACCGGGCAAACTCCAAAGATATTTAAAATCAACACATCCCACTATATAAAGTCCTGGATTTCACCTATTTTATTATTGATGGGCCACAACATAACCACACTGTAATACTATTTGTACATACTTTATACAGTTTATAGTCTTGAATTAGTAAGGTAAGTTTAGTGCAAGGAGTAAACTTAAAAACTTTAACTAAAACTCACCATGGTTGTCAAGATACCAAATATATTTGTAACTGGTTAATAGATTCTTTCGTTTGCTAGGCTACTCAAAGAGTGTTTGTATGACCATGAAAGTACTTCTTTAAATGTTCCGTCAAACAAGTTCGCGACGGCGCAGTTTTTAATTGATACCTTAACAAAACGTACAATCACGTGTGTACAACAAACTTTCATTCTTGTAATCGTCATAACATACATTCGAGTACACCCACTGAGAATGGCTTCCACAAGACGTATGATATGATATTTTAACATTAAACGTGAGTCGGATGGACTGCATGCAACTGAGTGCGACTTGAAGAATATTTGTAACATTTTATTTCGCACAATTGACTGGCAAACGCCGTCCTCCTTCTAACGTTTATTTTTAGTAAAAACGTATCAAATCTTTTCGCGGGTCATTCCGACGACGGGTTAATTCCAAGCATGTGAAATTTTTCATTTAATTAAACACGTAGAACCTAACAATAATCGCAAAGTGGATGTTTGAACCACAGGAGAACTTTAAAGCTGGAGCTAATGATTTTTAAATTGAAAAGGCACAAAATTCAGTTGCACTGTGCCTAAGCTTATTACCACTATTATAGTCAAATAAATCTGTGTCAAAAAAAAAACTTCCAGAACGTGGTAGCAACTTGATACCACGTGAGCGTTGAATTCCTAAACTAACTAACAATACCAACGCCCGAACATTTACCGCGTGTCAGTTATCAACGCTCAAATAAATGTTGAATCAAAAAGGATTATCACGTGTTCTAATGCGCTGGGAATTTACACATGAGTCGATTTAGAGGACAAAAAATTGAATACATAATATCAATACGTAACAGAAAAAATTGTGAAAAGGCTCGGTAACAAAGTTGCCCATAAAAGGTAGTACACCGAAGGGGGACTTCAATTAAAAACAAGTTATAGCCTTCGGCTAGCTTGCCGGAGGTGTGTATGATACCGCGAAACGTTAAGGATGTCATACCTTCAATACATACGATAACGCTAGTTTCTTATATATTTTATTTTATTATTATATTCTGGGGGATAGCCGAAGCAGACCACTAACGTTTGGGTCCCTTTTCGCTCCCTCCCGGCCATCAGTGGCTTCCAGATATCGACTGATAGTTGTCGACCTCTTTCTTCATCACTGAGTCCCGTGTTAATGCTAGCATTTGTTTAAGGCTGAGTTCACTCATGGCTTCCACACTTATCGTGGTCTTGCCTGTGATCCTCAACCTCGTGCTAGCCAGTGCTGGACATTCGCACACAATGTGTGCTGCCGTCTCAGCCTCCTCCAGGCATAGCCTGCAAACGTCATCTTCCCCCATTTTCATCTTCGCCAGATGAGCCTTAAAGTTACCATGCCCTGTGACCAAGGCAGTTATCCAGCTTAGGGTACTCCGTTTGTAACTGAGTACCTTTCTAGCTTCCCTGCCTAAAGGGCTGGTCATTGCATTCCGAGCTTGTTTGCAAGTGACTAGCTCCTGCCATCTTTGTTTCTTATATAAAGTGACACGGAAACTTTTCCCTTAAGACCGGTACTCATTTTTCGCCGATGAAAACAGACGTGAAATTGTGTGGAAGGTAAATTTCATTTCACGCGATCTGTATACTACCTTGAGTGAAATGTCAAGTTTGTGGATTTCATGAGGATGAAATTTTTTTCGTACAAAACGTACGAGAAAAATTTTCGCTGACAGCTCAGCTGTCTCTGTCGATGTCATTCAGGTTGTGTTGTCTTTTCCTTCATTCCACACAGCTTTAAAAAACGCCAAAGATGCAACCACCTCATAGTACAGTATCGACTGCTAAAGGGTCATCAAAAACACGGAAACAGCTTCCAAGGCGTATAAGAAAACCCTTCTACGGAAGTTTTTCAGACCTATCAATACGCTGAAAACAATCGAGAAAATGCATGAGCCTTGGAAAGGAATTAAAAAACATCCAATATAAATGGAGGCCGGAAAAATGTGTTTGATGAATGCGTAAATAGGCAAATGAATCCGACGGAGTCACCCGACACCATTGAAACAGATGACGGGGTTTGGTTCATCAAAAAAAAGTCGCACGATGGAGAAAAACTTATCCAACTTCTCGTTTGCATAGAAACAGACGGACTGACGGACAGACAGACGAACGGACAAAGCTTAATCGACTCATCTCGTCACACTGACCAAGAATATATATCATTTAAATGATCGGATTCCTTCTGTGCGTTGCAAACATCATTACAAAGTTAATACATATACCTTATCACATTCGTGAAGGGTATAAATACTATATTCATTTACCGGGGGACAAAATACCTCTTCCATAATCCTTCTTGTGGGCGCCCCCTGGCGATCAAGCAAACCAAGTTTTCCAAGACAAAGCAAGTTTTGCAAAGCAAAACATTTGGTTGAGGCAAATAGCTTTAGCCGAATGGGCTGAGTTACACCTAAACGTCTCAGGTCATTAGGGGTTTGAATGAATCACGTAGTCAAACCTCAACATATTTGTGTGAGCGTGAGAATACACGAAACTTTTTTTCCACTTTCTCTACTGGAAGCGTGCTGATGACTTCCTTCTATCCAATTATAGCCCCGTGATTTATTCCATACAACAATAATTCCAATCGAACTCAGGTCGACACCATTAAGCGCGATACTCGAACAGACACGTCAGAACGTATAGAACACTAATATAAATTTTGAAACAAAATGTACCCTTAATCCTTTGTCGTGTACAAGAAGGCAATGATACTAGTCAGTTTTTCTTAGGGTGCGTTTATGTTGGAGCTTCGACAAACGATTAGAGCAGCGCTGATAGTGATACATAGCGCTGTTTACTATATGTTGGAACAACGCATTTAAATAAATAACTGGCGCAACAGTCCAATTTGAGCCATGGCGTCGAGATGAGTTAGCAACATCTCATTTTCTAGATCGTGACAGTTTGTTTTGGGCAGAGGTGTGTGATCAGCAACACGCTCAACCGAGTTATTTACCCCATAAATAGGTACTCATTTAACAGCTGAGTGGGCTCATAGTCCGATACGTAAATCCCCTTTTTTATCAAAAACTACCGCATTCAGCAGGAATCGAACCGGGACCCAGTGCGTTGAAGGCGAACGTGCTAACCGATGCGCCATCCGGACTAGAACAACGCATTTGCTCTCTTTTTTCCGACCTATGATAAGAACTGCTCTCAACAACGCTCTAATCGTCTATCGAGCAGCTCCAACATAAACAGCTCTATGTAAAAACACGAATCCATTTCCATCAGCGCTGCTCTTATCGTTTGTCGAAGCTCCAACATAACCGCATTCTTAGTTCATTGAATCAATCGCTTAGCAGAAGAGAAACAGTAAGAATCTATAAAAATTGAACTGTCGAAAAAAAAATCTCAGGAAGTACAAAATATCATATGTCACAGTCTAAAATTGTATGTTGGAAGCAAAATATCACTCACAATATTTCAAGTAATTTTATTAGCACAATAAGTAAGTCTATTCACAAGAAGTGAACAACTTTATTGCCGGGCACACAAAGAAGCATCCGGCAATGTCTTTGACATTAGGTTCTTAAATATTCGCCTGCCTTAAATAGCACAAAAGTTTAGCCAGGCCAGTACTTAAATGAATGAGCCACCTTCTTAGAGCTGGAATCAGATTTGTAAGCTGATGAGTGTTGCTAAATAATTAAGTGCAACACTAAGTTGCTATTTACATATGTAAGGCTGCTTTCACACGACGTGCACGATACACGTTATTAGACGGAAACTTGAATCGAATTAAACAGTGGCAGTGTATATTATTTGGTAGCGCTCGGTGGCCGTGATCGTTCGGTCACCGCTCTACGATATTAATCTAGAGCTCGGAGATCAAATCTCGGCGCGATCAAAAACTGCCTGTGAGTACTAATAGAACTCTCACAGTGCTTCGAGCTTGTCAGTGTCAGTATAAAGACGGCGCGGATAGGAGGTGCATGCTAGCAATTGCATTTCCGTAAAGTAGATATGCTATGGAAACGTCAACAAGGCATAGAAATGCTAGAGATGTTGACGCGCCCATGCCCCTGGAGGGGTCAAGGCAATTAGAGAGTGTACATTATATGAAGATTTTCACACGGAGCTAATACGAGAAAATCACGTAATCGAGAAATGAGATTTCTTGTGTACATACCACATATGCCACTGCGATTCGGCAAAGCCCGAATGCATTTCAGGCACATATGACGTGCGCGAGTCTGTTTTGTGATATTCTTAAAAGCTCGAACGCATTTTATGCACACGCGTCATCATTTCATAGCGGAGACTGTTCGTTGTTGCTTCACACGACGGTGCGGCGCGACACGACGACGCAGAAACTGTTTGCCGTAGCTTTTCACACCGGAGTCTATTGAATAAAACCGTTAATATCAAAAATCGAATATCGTCGTGCGAAATGCTGTTTCGATTTCGAGAAAACCTCAACCGAGAAAATATCGTGTCGAATAGCGTCGTGTGAAAGCAGCCTAAAGCTGTAAATCAAAGAGATAATTCAGCTCGTAGTTAAAAACTTTGTCGCAGGTCAGTTAAGAGGTGCGAAGACATAACACTTTTGATTTTCATATAACTGAGGCATAAATTAAACGGTTACAGAAAAACTTGGAAACAAGGGAGGAACATTTGTTCTACTAAGGAAATTTCAAGTGTGCGTAATATATAAAAAATATATAAAATGCTTCGGCTATCCCCCAGAATATAATAATAATAATACATATATAAATTAAAGTGTGTAGTATACGAGTATTAAACCCTTATTACGCACTCCTGAATTGCTAAGGGCTCTCGTATGTTCAGTTGAGTATCAGTCACTTTCCTGTAAATTTATGTCATGTTTGAAGTCTAATTACCAGTCAATTGAACGACAATCCTGTTCATTTGACCCTTTTGCTGGTCTTTGATTTTCTTCTAGACTCTAGACAGTGTGGTGGATACACTGTTTCGGGGAGCAGCGACGTTAACAACAGAGGTAAGTTTCTACTTGATTATCTTATGTGTAAACAAGTGGGACAAAAGACCTCCAGTGCTCTTCGCGGACGCCCCCTGGAACAGTGACGGGTAAAACGGCGCTAACCCACTCTTGCTGTACTCCGTACAGTAAGGGATATGGTTGAGGAAGAAATTCGGGCGACAACCAGTCCCCAGAAAACAATTGTCAAGAAAACTGAAGACTCGTAAACGATCGGATTTACGGAAACGACCAACGCGAACGAACCATTGAATACATACTCTTTTGGAACCTGGAATGTCCGAACGTTGAACAAATCTGGTGCAGTCAAAAATACATTGCGAGAGGCCAGTAGCTACAACCTAAACGTTTTGGCAAGCCAGGAAACGAAATGGACCGTAGTAGACTTTAACGAACTGAAATCGAACACAATCTACAAAAGCGGAAAACCAACAGGAAAACGCGAATTGTGATGGCTATGGTCTTTCGGTCACCCCTCTACGATATTAATCTATACCTCGAAGTTCAAATCTCGGCGACAGCATCGACCGAAGTGCTCTATATACCTCGTAAAATCATGCGGCACTTTGGTATACCAGCAAATTAACATCGACTGTCCAAATAGTGGGATACGCAGATGACATCAACATCATGTCAACATCGCCCATGGAAGCGAAAGATACACTGCTAGCGTTCGATCAACCAGCGAAAGAGATTGATCTAGAAATCAATAAGTCGAAGACGAAGCCGCTAACACAAAAACAGATCAAGCGTGCTGAAGATAAAGTTAGGCGAACACGGCATTGAAAGGGTAGACAACTTCATATACCTTAGGGCGAACATCGCGGAAGATGGCGACGAAACTCTCGAAATCAAACGACGGATCTAGTTCGCAAAAACCAAACCCTTTAGGTAGTTCCCTCCTTGCTAAATTCTATCAGTACGAGTTGGTGGTGAGTTGGAGTTAGCTGCGGAACAGCTAAATGACTTATAACCAAGATAGTATTACGAACGCGCAAGAGAGCCCAGGTTAGGAGGAAGTTCAACAGGGAAAACCGATAATGAATGGGGCCAATACAGAGATTCGCTCGCCGAATATAACCTTCTTTTAAGATGCTCCAAACTCGAGAGCTGGAGGTGACATTGTGAGAGCATTCAGTCGCTACCTGAAGCGACATGCGTCCACAAATCCCTGTCTAAGGAGCATACTAACGATATCGGACGCTTAAGAAGCAATACGGATCCTTCACTGGAGGCCCAGAGGAAACTCTGGAGCTCCTCCTACACACCCACTTACCGGGTTCAGTCCAAGCTGGACCCTGTGTGTCTATTCCATCGGCTGAATTATACGGAATGAGAACCAACGACGTGTAATTTTGCATTTTATTGTATTGTTTTACCTACAGCGGCGCTAAATTTAGTCTGACCCACCGCCAAAAGACATATCCATGTCAAAAAGAAATTCATTCGAGATAATATGATTCGAAACTGTGCTATATTGACTCAAAGGTGCTACAGCATTTGACTTATTCAACAGACATTCAATTATTTGAAAAATAAACGAAAGAAAATTCATCCCTATACATTAGACGACTCAAAAAAAGCACCTACCGTCAAGGATATATTCATATATATATATATTTATGTATTTAGTACGTTTGCAAGGACACTCAAACGAAACCAACGAATTCATTACCTGAAATTAGAAAGAACAAAAAAAAAACGTTAATTTGTTGGAATACAAAATGAAAACATGTGGAATAACAATTTTGAAATGTTAGGGAACCTGACAAGACACAAATGCGTTTTACGTCACAATTTCGCCACTTGCTTACAATTTGCATCAATTACACTTGGAAATACGAGTAAGATGCCAGCTGCCACGTGTGTACAAAAATGACCCACAACTAAATTAGAATTGAAATCCAATGAATTTTTAATTTTCCGTCTGGCCATATGTTAAGGTATACAGGTAAATATGCGCATACATCGAATTCAATTAAATTTACATTTTGGTTTAACGGTCAAAAGTTGATGACAGTAATCAAAACTGGAACCTGGGTAGCTTTGTGTGAAATGTTGCTTGGACACACACCCACTGCAAGTTCTGAAGAGCTGAAAAATTACAAGGAACACAACCAACGTATAGAAACACATAGTACGAACATAAGGTATCGAAAATCCCCCACGGTTGTGCAACCGCTCATTCGGGAATTTTGAGCCTTCTGAATGGCACGAATGGCTGTGAAATTTTCGTTTTTTTTTTTCCCCAGAATTTCCCTTAGCGCAATTTTTGTGTATGTTCACCAAAGTCCATTCTCACGATACAAACTGACGGCGCCGATATCATCTGCGAACTGTCAAAATTGCTGTCCCAACATCCTCAGCCTAGTGAGCAAATAAAGTCTATGCTCAGCGGAATGACATTTAATCGCAAATTGTTCAGCTGATTAGTGAGGATTTGGAAGATACTTACTATACGCAATTATATCCCAGTAACTACCTTTGACGTCCAGGATCCACGTTTCAGTAAAATATAATCGCAACTAAATTAATCAAGAGATTTGCCCATTACTCTCTTCGCATAAAAAGAACTGACATTACTCATTTCTAGAACTGACACAAATCACAAAAGATATTAATTGAACAATGGCTAAACTAATTTGATATTTTGTTGAAACAAAAGTCGCGTTCTTTTGCAATTATCCGGGTCAAGTGTAGTTTAGGCGAACTGGTTGCACAAAAAAAGAACGATATACTTAGCTGTGACCTATATAGTTAAGGAGTATACATTTGATATGATATGGATTTTGTATCAGCTAAGGTTTGAATTATAGATGATTGTCTAATCTCAATGTTTGAAAAAATAAAAAATAAACTTCATAGCGATAAGCTTGTCAAATGCAACAATTGCGAATAGTTTCCCGATTTTTGCAATTAGATGTCACAGATAAATCACCAGGACAGAAAGTTAACCCACATAGGTTGATATTGTTGTTGTAGAGCGTGTTATTTCTCTAACCAGTATAGGTTAAGATTCGCAAAAAAAGTGGCTATTGTATCACGTCAACAAGTGACTCTCTCTCGACAATGATGAAGATAAGACTCAGTATATTCGTAAGATAGTAATGTTGCTATGTGAAAGAAAAATCGATAGATTAGAACAAAGGCGTTATATATGTACTATAATTCCTTTGAGATGGGAACTGTCGAAAACGAAGAAGATATAATGAGAAATTCTGTGCAAGATGGATGCTTTCTTCAAAGAGTCGAGTCACATGTAATTAAGAGTTCTTTAGGCTTCATTAGGTTTAGACGAGAGAAGTAGGTGAACTGTGAAGGTGTAAAAGAGATGAGTTTTCTTGCATGTCATCGTTGGGACTATAAGTCGATAAATTGAGTACTATCTCCAAGCGAGTTAATATAATTTCGGATGTCCACGAAATTATACTCGACACAATGATGAAAAAATATGCTGCTATATTAATACTTACATACCCTGCTAACCATCACCATAATCAGTCGACAACTTTTTTTCGCGGAGGAGGAGCGAGGGAAACAACATTTTGCGAAGATATTTGAATACACATGCCCACTTGTTTCGCTTATGCACCATTGTTTAATTACTCGCCCTGGATGAAAAGATAAATCATACAGTAGCTCATGAAATGATGATGATCAGAGTCGTTCGTAAATTTATCAGGCCGTCATCAGCTGATGACTTTTAATACACTTCACGAATGTCATAGGGTATATTAACTTTGTCATGAAGTTTGCAACGCACAGAAGGAAGCATCTCCGACCATATAAACTATATACAATATATTCTTGGTCAGTATAACGAGATGAGTCAATTAAGCTTTGTCCGTCTGTCTGCCCGTCTGTTTCTATACAAACTGGTCTCTCAGTTTTAAAGCTATCGAGCTAAAATTTTGCACAAAGCAACGGAATCGAACCACTGCACTGCATCATATAGCTGCCATAGGAACGACCGGTTCAAAAGTATGTGTTTGCGAGATAAACTTTTTTGCTTCTAAAGATATCGTATCCAAATTTCATATTTTTCAATTGTATCTATTACGAAACTACATTCCTGAAATTCGTTGAAATTGGACTACTATACCATATAACTACCATAGGAACGACCGGTCCACAAGTAAGTTTTTACCAGAAAAACTTTTTTATTTCTAAAAATTTCTTCACCAAATTTCACTTTAATCATAATCATAGTTACCGCCAAACCACATTCTTAAATTTGGGTAAAATCGACCCACTATTTCATATACCTCTCATAGGAACTGTGGAATCGGAACAAGTTTTACTGCTAATTTCAGGTAAATGCAGAATGGTTGATCCTTTCTGCATTTACCATTTATTACAACACAGACTATCGAAGATGTGATACTCTTCATGCAATTCGTGAAATAAATAAATAACTGGCGCAACAGTCCAATTTGAACCACGGCCTCGAGATGAGTTAGCATCATCTCATTTTCTAGATCGTGACCGTCACGGGTATCATATTTTCGGCAAGCTAGATAACTAGCTTGTTATTCTATTTTTCGTCGAAGCACACACCGAGGGCTTTGACTTTGCATATTTGAATTTATTGATGACCTTTATAAAACATTTCATTAGCTATGGCACGACGAAGTAGGTCAGACCCATTTCCCTTCTTCCCTCTTCCGCTAAAGTTTTGGAAAAAATTGTGAACGGTTTTTTGATTGAAAACTTTGGCCACTTAATATCTCCGTGTCAACATGGCTTCCAAAAACACCGCTCAACCACAACGAACTTACTGGAGATCACGCAGTTCATTACTGAAATGTTTGAACTCCACCAGGACGTTCACGTCATCTATACGGATTTTTGTAAGGCATTTGACTCTGTCAGCTTTTACAAGCTTCTCGCCAAACTTATTGCCTTTGGTATTCCTATTCCATTGGTTAAGTGGCTTGATTCTTATCTCTGTGACAGTCTTTGTGAGGTCATTTATAATAACTCGAAGTCCTCTCCTTTCATTCCCACTTCAGGTATCCCTCAAGGGTCTATTCTTGGACCGCTGCTTTTTGCAATTTTTATCAATGACCTCCCCGCTTTACTTGAATGTGTCAGTTTGCTCTTCGCTGATGACCTTAAGTGTTACCTCTCTGTGTCTTCCACCGTTGACTGTCTTAAATTACAGACAGTACTCAATTCGCTTTCGTCTTGGTGCTCAGACAACGGTCTACAGCTCAATCTTTCCAAATGTTTTTATATGATCTTTTCCCTTAAACCTATCCCTTTGTCTTTCTCTTACACTATTAACGGTGTTCCCCTTGAAAGGGTGTTCTCTTTTAAGGACTTAGGTGTTGTGTTCGACTGTAAATTGAAATTTACAGATCACTACTCCTCTATCATAAACCGTGCCTCTAAACTCTCTGGTTTTGTCCTACGTTGTACTTCCCAGTTTCGTTTTATCCAGTCCGCTGTGCGCCTCTTTTGCTACCTGGTTCGGAGTCTTCTTGAGTATGCTTGTGTAGTTTGGTCCCCTAGTCAAATAACTTTCTCAAACGAAATTGAGGCTGTACAAAGAAAGTTTACCCGTATACTCTTTTTTAAATTCGGACTGCCGTATGCCGATTACCCTGGTCGCCTGCTTTTCCTTAACCTGCATTCATTAAAAAATCGGAGGATTGTCATAAATGAATGCTTTCTTTTCAAACTTTACCACGGGCTTATCAACTCTACCCTAGCGGAAGGTATTCGATTTAGGATGCCGCTTCGACCCTCGCGTAATGTGAATATTTTCGATCCGCCAACGGCCAGACTCGCCATTTATTACAACTCTCCTCTGCTCAGACTAATGAGGGTACATGATGAACTCCAACTTGGTCCTTTTGCAATGAATTTCAATGCATTCCGTAGACTCGTATTCCTAAAACTTAGTACATATCCTAACGCTGATCACCTTTAGGGTTTTCACACGTACCTTTGTTATTATTCTACAATCTTTGTCTTCTAATTTCATGCTTGTATACATTTATATTTTTTCTTGTTTTTACTTTTGTTTTTAGTAATAATTTTTATTCTAATTTTCTTTTTACGTATATACGGTTTTTGGAATTTCGTTCTGTGTATATACATGAATTAAATAAATAAATAAATGTATCGTTTCATGATGTCCTCGAAAGTACAATACAAAAGTGACATAAATTCCGCGGCTAGGACAATGGTTTCCAATACTATCATCCTGGCCTTCATAAAAAGCGCATTGATACCTTCATCATGACATGGTTAGCAGGGTAGTGTAGCAAAACAGTACATAACAATATATTAAACCAAAAATAACACCTTGTTTCGCTAGTAGCCGAAATAGTATGGCAGCGGATTTAATATAGTATTTCATTTTCAAATTAACAACATTCCGAACCAAAATAACGGCTTTTTCATATGAAATTAACTTTCCAATAAAATTGGCAAATCACTGACAAATAAGAGACTATTCCTTCAATTTTCCGGATTCCTACAAAAAGAAGAAGGTTCAAAGATATACTTAAATGTTAACTTATAGTCGGGTTACCATGAATCAATCTCCCGCTGGACACCATGACAAATTAAGTTGTCACCTCCGTTGGGTGCATTTTCTCAGTGGCTGGATTATCTACAAAATCTACAATTAAAAATTCCACAAAGTATGCCTTACAAACGTATTTATCCACAGCCGCACTACCTAAAACGGAGATCCACTTGAAGGAAAAGCTTCAGAGAAAATTTCACTATATGCTGTTGGAATGGCAACCATACAAAATCAATTACGCAAAATCCCCAATCACACAAAATCCCCAATCACACAAAATCCCCAATCACACAAAATCCCAATCACACAAAATTCCCAATCACACAAAATTCCCAATCACACAAAATTCCCAATCACACAAAATCCCCAATCACACAAAATCCCCAAATGAAGAAAAAATTCCAAATACAAAATCCCCAAACACAAAATCCTTAGATACGAAATACCCGAATACAAAATCCCCAAATACAGAATCCCTAAATATGGAATACCAAATACAAAATCCCCAAAATGAAAATAGTTTCTCATTTCAACATTCCAGTTTTTAGTTAAATTGGAAGAGGGCAAAATTAAGCTTTCCGTGGTGCTCAATTTATGAATTTGGACAAATCCTTGTGGCATTGCGAAGGAACATTTTTTTTTGTCGTGGTTAGGTTAGGTTAGAAGGTCTTCAAGAACTTTTGGAGAATACTAATTATTCTTTCTAACACATTTCCTTTACAGGTTTTGTTTTCAAAATTTATTGCGAAGTTTCAGAGAAAAATGTTAAACCTTTTGTTTCCGAAAAATTTCAAAGTTTCTCGTAGTACCTTACTATTATCGATATATACTCGTCAAAACAAAATAAGGGCCACTTGCATATTTTGACTTCAAGAACATTTCTTGACGATTTTAGTATCGAGAACTAATATTTATTAATGCCGTTATGTTCTCACGTGTTCTATTAACGATAACAGTGAAGTATTAGGAGATGTTAGTCATTGCAGTGTGTTCAAACATTGTTTATTGCTCGCAGACCATTAAGTGGGTGATTTTTGTTATTTTTTTATTTCGATTTCGGATTAGTTTGTGATAAGTTGCTTGACTCTTACGGTGATTTTTGGAATAATAACGAGTATTTAAATCATTTATGATTAAAATGCCAGCAAATCGTCGACATTTAGATAGGGATTCTACTACAAGAGCCGTAATGATGTTGGAAGGCGGTCAATCTCAACGTACCGTGGGTTTACAGTTCGGATGCTCGCGAAGGGCTATCCAAAACCTTTGGAACCGGTATCAGGAGACAGGAAGTGTGTCCCGCCGTAGTGGATCGGGCAGAGTTCGAGCTACCACCGCCGTGGATGACCGTTATATACGACTATCTGCGCGACGTGATCGGAATGTGACTGCGGACGCATTGCAAAACCGCTTCCTCCGGGCAACTGGTACCCTTGTCAGCGATCAGACCATCAGGAATCGTTTACACGAACACCAGCAACGATCACGGAGGCCTGTAGCTACCATAAGGCTGACTAGAACTCATCGTGCAAACCGTTTAAGATTTGCACGTCAACATCTTGAATGGGGCTTGGAAAAATGGCGTAAAGTGCTTTTCACGGATGAGTGTAAAGTGAAGTTTAACAGCGATGATCGACGTATGAGAGTGTGGAGAAGAAACGGGGAAAGATTCTGTGATCCTTGCTTACACGAACGTGACAGATTCGGTGGTCCCAGTGTGATGATCTGGGGTGGCATCAGCTTGCAAGGTAAAACTGACCTTGTTTTTCTTAATGAGGGTACTGTAACATCTCAGAGTTACATTGAACGGATTGTCAGACCTCATGTCATCCCATTTGCACAACGAGTACTGCACGGTTTCAGACTCATGCAGGATAATGCACGGCCGCACACAGCCCGGGCGACCATCTCTGTTTTGGAGGAGGCTAACATTGAGGTCATAGCGTGGCCTGCCAACAGCCCAGACCTAAATCCCATTGAACACCTTTGGGACCAATGAAAACGTCGTGTCCGAGCAGCTGAAGAAGATGTCCACAACCAGCAACAGCTGATTCAGCTGCTTAAAAGATGCTGGGAGGAGATTCCAGAGGAAACCATCCGCCATCTTATTGGGAGCATGCCATCCAGGCTCCGAGAATGCATTTCGAAAACAGGAGGACATACCAGATATTAAGCAAAATAAAAAGAAGCAGCTCATCTGGCGTCTTAAGCATATAATTAACTGTTATTCTTGAGTCTTAACTGCTTTAAAAATGTATAAAAAAAAAGAAAAAACCGAAAAATTGAGATTTTTTTGTTGAATTGGATTAAATTTGATTAAATTTATTGAGAAACATATTCTTTTATTAAATTTGAATAACGGGATCCCGGTTCTCCTCTTCCACAGAAAAATAATCAGAAAAGTGTTGGTGGCCCTTATTTTGTTTTGACTAGTATATTTACTCGATGGCCTGAGGCAATACCTCTTTCTGGTTTTACATATATTAAATTTGATGTATCGTAACTGATCAGGATAGGCAGTTCGAGTTTGAATTATTTACCGAATTAAGACGTTTGTTAGATTTCAAAAGAAATCGTACTACTACCTGCCTATTACCCACAATCTAATGGTATGACCCATGATACAAGGAAGACAAGATATCTCCTTGCGCATGTCGACTCTCTGAATATCTACGTTACAGGCTCATACAATTGTATGAATAGAGAGAGAGATTAACCCTATCAAAAAACTTTCAGAGGCGAAATTGAAGATCACGAAAATATATTTTACATAAAAAATGTGTGAACAACTTTTTTCTATTTTAAATAGTTTTCGAGAGAATCTCATTCAATGGCTCCCTGTTCGCCCAAAGTTGCAAAAACATATCAAGCAGAGCCCACACAAGAGACCGCTGCACCTTGCGCGTGCTACCCTCAACATGCAAAGCGATACTGTCGAGAGGGTCGCAATGCTGAGTGCTATGAACCATCAATCTCTCAAATATATAAGCGCACATGACGTGATGCGCAGAACGATACGAAAATGAGACGCGGGAAGGCGCTATCTTGCCTTCCTTGTTTCATGGGAGTGGTCGAACGTTGACACAGGACTCTTAAAGCTGCTATTATGACACATAACAGTCCATCATGGACTAAAGCATTATTCCTTGTTCCCTTAGGTCTATGTTCAAGAAGGACCTAACTGCCTCTCCAGCTTAACTAGTTTTTGTTTAGAATCCTCGACTTCCTTGTGATTTTTTTCGATGTTTAATTGAATTGAATTTCAGAGTGATTCTGTCAAGAATCTGAAATCTCACTTTACTCTGTTAAACCTTCAGATTCTTCAAATCACGCTTCCAATAAATTCTTTATCTTTAAAGATTTAGCTTCCTGTCCCCAAAACAAATGCTATACGTACATACGTCGTCTGTTCGTATTATTCCTTCCTGATCTTTTGCAAGACGTTCTGGTAAAGTCGCCACTGTTTCATCTTCATATCAAGAGAATTAGCCTTCGCTGAGGGGGAGTATTGTGGCGTTGCGAAGAAAAATTAATTTTTTGTCATGTTTCTTTAAAATTGAATTTTTAAATTAAACACTTTAAGATTGGAACACTTTGAGAAAATTTCAATGAAGCAATTTGATAGTTCAGTCAAATAAAAAATAATCAGCTTTGCATTGCTTAATGTAAAAAAAAAAATTTAAAAAAAAATTATTCAGAATTGATTTCAGAGAGTTTGTGATAAAAACTGGAACTGAATGTGTGTTAAAAAGTAATTATTAAAATATTAGATATTAAGTTGTCCGTTATGAAAACTTCTATGAATTTTAAATGCATTAATTAACGTTATTACAATTCAAGAATTGTTATCAAAAATATAAAAATAAATTCATTTAAATCACAATTAGTCTTAATCAACAACAACAATAATACCCACATCCTTTCTTAGAAAATTTACTATTATGCATAAGAGAAATGTATGTAAGCCATACGTATTTTTGATGATACCTTAAAACAATCCGTGTCCAATTCATTCATACGCTGTCTGAACTTTATCCGATAAGCACCTCAGTTATTATCCGGGTGCATATTATCTTGTCAATATTTGTAATGAATGGCGAATTATATTTGTATTTTAATAGATACAATTGTTTCTATTTATTTCATGATAAAAACGAGTACATACACGCTTAATGCTTTGTTTAGTGGAGGTTTAGTAGTGAAAAACCAGATAAAACTAAGAACCAGAGTATTGTCTAGTCAGTCAGCGGTTGGTTGATAGTACGTATCTTATCATCATGCAGTTGACTTAAAAGTATTCCCATTGCCAACTTAAATTGGCATATTCCTATTTCCGAATAAAAGATACGAGTTGAAAATAAGCAAATCATTTGATAGGAAAGGTGTGCTATAACTGAGTACGTATCTTCCTAAGATTTAAAAATATAAAAAAAAACCTATCGTTGCCAATATCATCTTAGGGAACCCACCCTTTCAATGCTTCGGTCAAAAACAAATCAATGACTACTGAGTCCTTCAAATTTGTCGATCAGTTTCAAGGCAAACAAATAAATCATGCCATCTCATGAATAAGAAACAAATACCATCGAAGATAAATTCCTTTAGGTCATCCGCACACGATGCAACGGCTTTTCAACGCTGGTTGAAAGCCAGTTGGCGATGCAACTGATTTGTGACCTTTCCAGTGTATGGTTATACGGATCCGCACTAGAGTCTACTAGCTGAAAGCCGGTTTGCAACGAGTTTGCGGATTCCCTAGTCGCAAAGAAATTGCAGTTTGCATTGTTGCATAGTAAATTGTTATTGTCCACATATTATGGGCATCGAATCAGCTGTGATCTGTCAAAAAGCGTGAAATAGCAATTGCGGTAGTATAAGAGCGTTGTGTTTGAAGTACCTAATTATCGACTCATGACATAACAAAAGCTTTTATGTTACAATAGTACATTACGGTTTCTAGCTAGAAAAAAAAACATAACAAAACCGCCAACAGCTGGCTAAAAAAACCGCCCAAGTGAAGTGCCAGCGTGATAAGTACAATTCCGACTCTGGTGTTAAACAGGTTTACACCGCACCTTGCACCGTATGCGGTCAGAGGATGTGTAATGACCAACTTTTTTTAAAACTTCGCGGTCACCTATCACTCGCCGTTAACTTTATGTTGGATTGGTGAAGTGTGTTGACAGCCGTCAACGGAGTTGCTCGCCAACGCCATCGGCCGGATTTTGAGTTTTCTTCGCTTTGAAAAACCGCCTGGATCAGAACTCGTCTCGCATCGACGAGGAGTATTCACTGTGGGCGGTATTTGCAGATATATGATCAAAAAATAACGGAACCAATTAAACCACACGCCAATGGATCGCAGCGGCAACGGGAGATTGGGATTGGAAATGTGTAATGAACCACCTGCAATGAACCATATTATGGTCTGATAGTGCTGCTTCCACCGGCAGATCTATGGCAGCACCTGATGAGTAAGGATCTGTCGGTGGTACGAAACCAGAGGCCGAGGGTCCCATTACACCTGGACCTCAATACGAGCGCGAGGGCAAGCGAGCCATCGCCCAACCATTTCATCCTTATCGCCTCGTTTTTTTTATTCCCCATTTTTACCTCCCTTGTTTGTGTTGTCTTCCCCAGGCCTATGAATTTTTGTTAATACGTAAAGGACAGAGGCAACGAGCGGCGAAAACCCCGCCCACGTCTCCCGAACTGAGCTACAGCAAGCATAGGCCGCTGCTTAGCTCGTTGAGGGGCCTTTTTCTTCGCCAGATGCCACGGCCCGACCTTCACGGTCATTATGCTACCTTAGGCTCCGTCCCCACGGGCATCTTCGGATGCCCGCCAAATCGTCCGTTACAAATGTATAAAGAAAATTTGTACCTCTTAGTGGTTTAGTTAAGTTTTCGAGCTATTGATATTTGAGTGTGACATGTTTTGGTTCTCGTGACGAATTTTGCGTATGTCCGGTTTACGGGAGTAACAACGTGAAATTTGGCGTGAAATTGGGAAAAATGCCCACGGATCATCACAGGGGACGAGAGTTGGGTACCAGGTGCGAAGCTGAGACAAAAGTGCAGTCATCACTGTGGGTTGGCAAAGCATCCCTATGCTAAAAAAAAAAATACGGCAGGGTCGATCCTCTGTCAAACTCGCCTTAATTTGGACTTTTTGCGTCGTAAATTCCCGGACCGTGTAATTTCCCGTCGCGGTGATGTGAATTCGCCGCCCAGATCAGTTTTTTTCTGTGGGGTTACACGAAGGATAAAGTCTATGTGAATGATCCAAGACGATTCCAGACTTGAAACGCAATATATTTACATCGGTGATTCGGGCCATTCCGGAGGCCATACTGCAAAATGTCATCGAAAATATGGCCGAAAGAGTGATATATCTACGGGATAGACGCGGTGAACATATTCGCGAAATAATTGTCCACACATAATCCTATTGCGTGGCCTTTCGAGCGAAATAAAATATTTGGAAAAATTCCAAACCGTTTGCGTTTTATTCTAAATCAAAGTACCACACGTCTTCATGGAACACCCTTTACGTGTAACGTGTGTCAAACTGGTCAAACCGGTAAAACCATATCCATACCCATCGTATAATGCAATGGATGGCGGCTGGATGACATGGAATATGGCAACGGGGTGGCGTAGCGCATAGTCTCAATCAATTAAGGAGCAGGAGAAGCAGTAGAAATGTGGTTTGTAGCTTGTAGGTAGTTTGATTCGATCCAAGTACTTTAATTCGATATCTACTCAGTACTTGAGCTAAATGTATTGATACCAAATGTACTTGGATCGGAAGCAAAAGTATCGATACCTTACTTGTATTTACTTGAATCGAATCAGCCCTACTTACAGTTGCAAACTGGTTGCAACTTCATTGACAACTGGTTGCATCGACAATTGCTTTGTAGCTCGGATTTCAAACCAGTTGCATGGTGTGCGGGATGCCTTAGAATCAATATTTATGCACTCGTACAGTTGTGCTCAAGAAGCGGCAAACGATGTCGGTTGTATTATTTTTTTTATTTGTTTATTCGTTTGTTTTCCCGTTGGTTTCTATTTTCGTGGTGAAATGATGTGAAATTTTTGATAATTTGCCAATTGCCAATTGGTTCATTTCTTTGCAACATTCAATATATATATATAAACGTGTCCCGTTGTATTTTTAGTTGGCAAATAGAAATGCTACAAAATTGCAGGAAGTGAATTTTGTTGGGAAGATTATTTTCAACCAATCGCTAGTTTTCTCCGGATTGGAAAATGGTTCTGTACTGGAATTACTCATGATGACAAATATTAAGTTGACAAGCACAAATGAATCTGCGTTTAGAGCGAGCAACATGGATGAATTTGCAGCAAGAGGTGTTTATCCACTGCGAATAGTAGCATGCTCAGTGAAATGCACGATAATTCCTTCACTGATAGGTATGAGATACCTGTAATTTGTTGTTAATGCTAACTATGTGATTCACCGACAATCCCACAATCAGCAAATCAATTACCACAACAACTTTAATCTATCATATCTGCAACCTGTATCGTATAATTACAGAAACAGTCTTATGAAATCTGAATATCTGCGCTTTAATTCTCGTTCTTGACTACTGGTTGACATTTTGTTCGATTGCACTTACAATATCATTGATATGCATTTAGAGAATCACCTTAAACGGTTTTGGTTTCTATTTCAGAACAATACACCAGTGTGCATATACAATACATTTGTAGACATGAATCACACAAATGATATTGACGTGTGGTGATAGGCTGCAATACGAGCCATTGTAAGGAATATCAGATTGCAATGGCCTTTTCTTGGGTTCCCTTTAAATGTGAAACAAGTTATGAAGCAGGTTTCTATGTTTGTAACTGACACAATGGAATATTCCTACAATAGCAGTAGTAGAATGAAAATATTAGAAGCTCTAGACGGAAACTCGTCAATCCAAACACACTTTCCTTTTTGCATTGAAGACCATACCACCATACCACCAACAATATCTCCGGAAGAAGAAAGGCTTCCGAGAGCAACGAGAGCGACACTCTCCCAACTTCAGTCAGTCTGGTGTTGACGACTGAATTCAATTCCTATATATCCCGCATTGACCAGGACGTCTTAAACATTTGTCCTACTTGCAATGGAGCGTGGGCCACATCTTCCATTGACCAGCTGCAACCACGTACCCTACAGAAGCAGCAGCATGTAACACACCGAAATTATGACCATTGTTACAACTTCTCAATCCAAAAAAAAATTATTGAAAGGGATATCACATATTGACGTGCTCAGTGTTCGTTCGGTCGCCACTCTACCATCTAGAGAATGGAGGTTCGATCCTCGGAGCGAACAGAAACTGCCTGTGGGTACTAAAGGCCGAAATACGTGTAGACGGACGGACGTAAATTCTCAATTGACCATCTTTTATGATCAAATATTCTCAATTCTCAGTCAATTTGGCACACACAACGTATGAACTTTTTCTCAAATTACGCAAATTCCACAACAGCTAGTACTTGCAAACAAAAGCTTACAAATTTCATTGCTCTCCGCGAAAAGTCGACGAGCAATTTGTATGCATAAATTATACTGGATATGTACGACGATGACCTCCGAAGATCTATTTCCCCATAAGCAACAGTGAGTTTCTCATCAGTGGGTGGTAAATGCACACACAAAGCTCTGAAATGTTCGCCTCGTGAGGAAGTAGCATACTTCGCAACGTCCCGCATTTATAAACATAATGAGCTTTTGAAAAATTTTGTTTCGTGAGGTATCCAAAGGGAAACAATTGATTGCCGTTGAATGAAATTGAAAACAAATGAGTTCAGTCTACCTAGGTAGCATTGTTGCCGAAAATAGTGGTACGGAGCAGGACATCGCTCGTCGTATCAACCAGGCTAAACGCGCATACGGCATGCTGTCCAAAATTTGGCAGAGCAGTTATCTTAGCATCAAGACCAAGCTGGGCCTGTTTCGCTCCCTGGTACTATCAGTGCTTTTGTATGGGAGCAGTACATGGAAAGTTTCCGTAGGAGTTACCAGAAAATTGCAAGTTTTCCTCAACTCATGTCTTCGTCGAATTTTAAGAATTTTCTGGCCCGAAACAATATCAATTGGAGAGCTAAGTCGGCGTACGGGTCAGATGCCAATCGACGAATTGATACGCAGGCGAAAATGGCAGTGGATAGGTCACATATTGCGGAAGAGTGATAACTGCATTGCTTTGCATGCCATGAAGTGGAACCCCATTTCCAACCAAGGCCGACCAAGAGGGGGTCCTCGAATCACATGGCGTCGATCTGTGGCAAAGGAGTGTCAGGCACTGGGTAAGTCTTTTGGGGAGTTGCGTCCCATTGCCCAAAACAGAGTACGATGGCGTGCAGGAGTAGTTGACGGGCTATGCCCCGCTAGGGGTTAAGGCGAAGTAGTATGCACGTCTGGCCCTGACCCCATGATAATAGCCAAAAGCAAATATGTCCGTCCGTCCACGTCTACATGTACAATATTTTGGCCTTAATAGAACTCCCACTGCGCTCCGAGCCTGTCAGTATAAAGACGGCGCTGATAGGAGGTGCCTGCTAGCCACTGTACGTCCGAAGAGTAGATATGCTATCGAACCGTCAATATAGTTGGAACATGAAAGTTTATGTAGTCTTCTCCCTGTGATGCGAAGCGTAATAACAACCCACAACATCTCCCGACTTGTCGCAGGTAGGCGGTTAAATGGGAACAGGAGGTGAATGCTGGCAACGTGCACCGTCCGAAACCGGTTCACACCAACGAAACGTCAGCTAAGCCGCATGGAATAGTTGACGCGCTAAGCCCCGCTAGGGGTTAGGGCTAGTGAGTATAATGAGTACTTACCAAGACTTCTACGTTGCTTCATTTCCCACGCTGAAACGGATCCTTTTCAATTCAAAAAGAAGAAGATAAAAAAGGGGCGAATCTGAAATTTTTCTTTACTTTGCTTATCCCACGCTAAACCTCAAGTTAAATTGTTTAATCGTTTAAAAAAAATTCGCATACCGAGCACAGTGATCATGAGGAAGAATTTATGCTATGGCCTTTTATTTTAAAACCGATTGTGCTATGGTCAGGTGTGATCACCATCGTGGCGCTATAAATGGACCACGTCGAACCTTGGCCTTCTGGATCATTGGCCTTTAATTATTTGAAGAATGCAATTTTTGGAGGCCCAGCACTTGGTCGGCGTCAGCATCTACTTAGTCTTCGTAATGAGCTGTCGGTCTTCCTCGTAGCCTTGATCTTTTCGGTTATCGCCCATTCGTTGTATATGCCCTGCCTATCGAAGACGTTGTAGTTTGACGATTCTCGAAACTTGCAGCTCATCGTACTCGTACAGTTCGTACACCTCATGCCTGTTCCGGATGCGCCATCCATTTCGGTCACAAACTGCTCAGAAAATTCGCCGAAAGACCTTTCGTTCAAATATTACAACACAGGTGAAAATCCATTATTATTAAGCAGTATACGCAATTATTTACTTTAAAGTGATAGATTTACAGTTCAAACTCCGTAAAAAAAGATTTATGTCGAAAATTAAAAGTAGCTTCTATTTTTCGGATTATTTCTCAAACAACCCTCGTAAATCAAATAAATCATTCGGACATTTGAATCGTTTTTATGTTAAAATCCACTGCAAAGAATCGACGAAATAAAAAAAAACACTCATGTGACTATTAAACGCGGTGACAATGGAATACTTTCTCTACGCACACATTGGAACAAACCGCGGATATTATTGTATTTCCGTATTCTTTATGATCGATTTATGATACCATAGAGGTCAATTCTTTTTACAAAGGCTATTGCCTGATTTATGCGGCCACTAATCCGGAAATATAAGTTAAACACACATACGAGCAAATCAAAGCGCTAAGATCACCATTCTGGAAGAAAATTGCCAAGCTACGAGTATAGAACAAATACACTGAGAAGACAAGATGAAAATCTTGAGATGATTTTTCCTTGTCGCGTTTTTTTGTTCAAGTTATCTGTTGGCCTTCTACTTGAACTCGAAACAACATCTCGCGTGTGCAATAATTTTGTCGGATGTCTGTTTGTCAGTGTAGTGCGTGTAGCTACTTTAACGCTTTTTCTTGATATATATTTTGTACTACTATTAACTAGAAATATATTTTCACAACAGTTTGCGTACATTTATAGACATGCACGAGTAAAGCTTTGTACAGATGTAGTGTGCATAATGTGTGCATTCGCATGTGTGGCTTGCACTTTGATGTCAATGGACGTTTTTAGCCTCGACCGAACGCCAAGATCCTTCCTGACTGTATAAAATTAGTTCGGAATGTTTTGAGACGTGTATGCTGCTTTATAGTTTTTTAGTATGCTCTTTCGCTAAAGATAGCCTTTATGTAATGGGATTCATTTCGAAATATGAATAGGTTGGGACTCTTTTGAGGAAGCAAAATATGCACGTTGGTTAAAACATCATCTGACCAGGGTATGCATCTTCTATCAAGAATTTTTTTAGTAGCAAAAAGCGATTTACTCTCGCTTAGTTGTGTGCGTCCGCTGCCTGATTTTTGATTCAGTTTGACTTGCTTTCTATTCCTGCAGCTTTCGTAAATTACGTACCCCAGTTTGAGACTGGTACACAGATCGCCGTGGAATGAAAACCGCTTTTTCTACTAATACTATTTGCCCTAATTCCTAGTGGGCATAGTGTGTGAATTATTCCCCCCTTAGTTGACGTTTCCTTAGCATAAACTGGTTTCGGACGATGCATGTTGCCAGCATGTGCATCCTGTGCATTAAGCCGCATACCTGCGATAAATCAGGAGCGCTTGTGGCTTATTGTTACGCCCCATACAACAGCGGGGAGACAACAAGGAGAGACGCATACCATTTTATGAGCATTTGCCACGTGGCGAGCTTAAGGATAGCCATTTTTTTCGCAACGGAATGGGACAAGTGAATACATTACATACGCGGCATTAAGCAACTTATCCCCAATAATTCTGCATAGAAAGCTGGTGAGCTGAAGCTGGACAATGGCTTATCTGTATCCTCACAACGTCTACAGTAGTCGTGATGAGTATAAGCCCGCTATGAGTATATATATGCTCGCTCCGCGCTTAAGGGATCATAACCCTCAGTATCGCACATACATGGACGTTCGCTTAGCTGGCTCTGGACACTGCATGGCTATTTTCGTTTCTATCACACGCCTTATTTCGATTCGAAACCGATATTGTTAATGCATAGCTTATTTCGTTTATTTTCTGATGAGTACTTTCGTTTCCAAACGAAAGTATCTATATGGATTATTTCGTATGCCTTCTTTCACTATGGCTTATTTCGGTGCCCTGCATATCAAGTCTCATAAATAGGTCAATAATGACATCACAATTAACCTGAGTGCAAAATGCGTAGAATGAACGTATAAATCTTACCGATTATTGTTTCTTAGCCAGGTTTTTCTTTCGTTTCGAAAAAAAAAATATATAATAAAATTTTGACGACCTGCCAAAAGAGATAAATAACTCATCTCGGGAATAAACAATATGAATGTGATAAATGAAAAAATTAATATCAAAACGCGAGTATTCCCGGAAAAAAAAAATCGTAAATGTGGACTACGGTGTTTCATTTTTACCACATTGTATAGGTATCTGATATTTTGTATTTTTATCAAAATTTATTTCCTGGGAACATTAAAAGGAACAAGATGAAAGTATAATACAAAAAAAATGAATGTGTTCTATAGCAATTGACACGAATAAACAGAGTTTAATCCAGATATAGATATCACTGAAATTCGGTGGATTTTTCCGAGAAAATAAAAAAAAATCTACATAAATAATTTAAGCAATCTTTTGTTGTGATTATCCAAAGCCACTTGATACTTATCAGGGAATAATTGATCTTCTTTTTCCTATTTCCTGCATATATTGGGATATTAGTCGTGTTATTGTATTTTTTTTTTGCGAAATATACTCGTACATATAATCATGCATACATGTTTGCAGTCAACAACCTAAGATCTATGATAAATTCATTGTGACTCGGTTTCATTTTATCAAGTCGCATGAGTGCTTATCAGAACAGTCATGAGGCCAACAAAAACTTTTGTATGGGGAAAACCGTTCTGGAATGACAATTCGCCTGCATAAAGACAAATTTTTAATTCATGTGAATCAAAAAGGAAAGATTTCCCATCAAAGTCTAGTAGAGTATAGGATCAACTATTTGTTGATAAAACAACATAAAATTACGCTCATTTCTTTAGAGAATCAAGAACTAGCTACTGGAATTAAATTTATAAATTTTATATTTTTTATCTATTTTTAGTCAAAATAGACAGTGAAAGACAGTTATAAATGGCTTCCACCGTCTATTTCCACAGGTGCATAGAAAATGGAGGGTAGTCTCCTCCTCGTCAGCATCCTCGCAGCTTCTACAGAAGTCATTGTAGGGTAAGCGAAGTCTCCTTGCGTGCTCCCCAATGGGACAGTGCCCAGTGATAATATTCACCACCACACCAATGTGCTTCCTATTCAGTGATAATATTGCAGCAGAACGGCCGGGGTCCGCTGTAGGCCATAACCTCTTCATGGTTTGACACGCACCGTCCTCAATCCATCTAGCGCTCGCTTTATGTTTCACGTTAGAGTCGATAATTTGCTTGCAGATTGTGAAAGGCACTCCGATCTCCCAACGACCATCCTCAATTGCCCCAGTCGTCCCAGCCCGATACATACATAGCTCAGCTGGTTTCAAAATCCTTTCGTACACTTAAAGAGGTTTTTAGATATTAGACCGACTAGCCCTTAGAGCAAACATTAGATCGCCTATTAAACCACGCATTAGACTGCCCATTTTTTTTTTTCTGTGTTAACACCAAAGCTTCGGGAATACCCTTTAATGCAATAGCATAGCTTTAGTGGGTGAGGAAATTAAGGTAAGAGGCGAGGGATAGCATCTATCGATCTTAATCCAAATCCATCCATTTCTAATGGCTGGTCTGATTCATGGTCTAATGCTGTTTTTACACGCTAGACCAACTACCCGCGTTAGACGACGCATTAGACCGTCCATTAGACCGCGTATTAGACCACGCATTAGACCGTCTATTAGACCGTCCATTAGATCGCCCATTAGACCACGTATCAGAGCAGCTATTTTATTTTTATAATGATACCCCAAGTTGCTCTGATACATGGTCTAACGGGCGGTCTAATGGACGGTCTAATGGACGGTCTAATGGACGGTCTAATGGACGGTCTAATGGACGGTCTAATGGACGCTCTAACGGCTGGCCGGTCTAGCGTGTAAAAACAGCATAATGAGCGGTCTAATGGCTGATCTAATATTGGCTATAATGCGTGTATTAATGGCTGGTCTGATGCGTGGTCTAATGGCTGGTCTGAGATAAACACACATAATGTTAAATTATTTTTCTGTATGGCATGAATGGCTGTTGTATAAAAAATTACCGGATAGTTACGAATGCGATCTTAGCAATAGCATGGGAAGAGAAAGCTCTATGAGCGAGATGTAAGGGTATCCAAAGCCGTTGTCGTACTGCGCATCCATCGAAAGCCATGCTGGTGATATGCTAGTTGGATGTGAGCCGCAAGAACAGGATGAATTAGCGCGGGTCGCGGCGGTAGTGAATGACTTGCTTGACTACTTTTCTCGAGCGAAAATTGTATAAATACGGTTCGCGTATCAGTGGTTGATGTCCGACCAATCCGGCGGATTAGTACGTGCGTCTATGGCTCGCATAACAACTGGTGATAATAGGGTGATAGTGCGGTAGGATTCGCCGGGTGTGGCATTTTTTCGGGATCACTCTTCCTTTCTTCCAGAATTCAGGAACGGTCAGCAAAGTGATGGACTGGTTGAATGTAGCTGTAAAGTATTCGATTGCTGGTATATCGAGATTTTTGGGCATGACCATTGAGATGCTATTAGATTCCATGACTTTAAGAGTTTTCAGCTTTCCTGATTGCTGCTGCTACTTCGTTCGAAGTGAAAAGAGGCGTGTGGTCGACACAGCTGCGGATTTCGCTACGGATTATACACATAAGTCTATCTGGTGCGCGTTGGAGCGGCCGGTAGCTCCGAGCGTTGAGGCGTTAGTCTGATGTCTCATGCTACCGGTCAGGTATGGGTTCGAGTCCCGTTCACGTCATGGCCATAGATGTTTGTGTTTTGTTGGTGCTGGGATCTTTGGACCGAACACCAAGATCTCAATCGCTATGGGCATTTGGCCCAGCGTTTTCCAAGCCGAGATCCATGCTATTGAGACGTGCGCCAGAGTAATTCTCCAAAAGAAGTTCACTGGCGCTAACATTGCTATCTGCTCTGACAGTCAAGCAGCTATTAAGGCTCTTTCCTCACACAAGTTCTCGTCGAAACTAGTGAAAGAGTGTTTTGATACCCTACAGTGTCTCGCAAACACTAACCAGGTCACTCTTTGTTGGATACCTGGGCATCGGGGCATCCATGGCAACGAAGCTGCAGATGAACTTGCTAGACAAGGCTCACCGGAGAAACTTTTCGGGCCTGAACCCTTCTGCGGTCTGAGCTGGGCCGCAGCCAAGGCGATGGTGAGGGTATGGTCTGCGGACGAAAGGTTACGGTACTGGAATAATCTCCCAGGACTGCGGCAATCCAAAGATCTCATTGATACCTACAGTCGGAACGAAGCTAGCCGCCTGGGAAGAGCGGACCTGAGGTTAATCGTTGAGATATCACCTAAACAAGATAGGTCTGTCCACTGAGACAGAATGCCGGCTTTGCCTGGAGGACATTGAGTCCACCAAACACCTTCTCTGTGAATCCCCGGCGATCGCTCGCTCCAGGTTTACGTTTCTTGAAGATTCAATAGTGAGCTCCGCTGTCATTAAGAGTGCTCCTACAAAGGACCTATTGGCCTTCATCAGGTTGATTGAGGGTCTTTTGGATTAGTCAATAGATCTTTTGGTCGCAGTGCCTACCATATGGGTATCTTAGGCTACCCTTATTTGTTATTATTATTGTGTTGTTGTCTTCCCCCTGTCGTGTGGGGCGTAACAATAAGCCATAAACTTTTCCGAGTTGTCCTTGGTATGCGGCTAAATGGGCAGGGGGTACATGATAGGAACGTGCATCGTCCAAAACCTGTTTATACTAACGAAACATCAACTAAGCCACATGAGAATAGTTGACGCGCTACGCTCCACTATGGGGCCAAAATATATTTTCATCCAGAATATATCGGGATTTCGATTTACTGCTGATTTTTATACTGTTCAGTGGCATATTGGGAGCAGCTGATTGCATGGTGCACGCTTTTGACACTTCCCAAGTAGCACAATCTAACCATGGTTAGAATATAACGATAATGACAAGTTATATTTTAGTCATTTTCCAACAACTATGTTTCGAAACGGTTTTGTTATATTTCTAACTCCAATATAACTATTTATTGTTGCATCCTTAAATCAAATTGTTATTTTTGTTACAATTATTTCATTTTGTTATAGTTTTAACAATTTGGTTTTTCTGTAACACTATTGTTACAATTATAACAATATACTTATAATGAAAGTGTTACAAAACTGTTAAAAAATGACAATATCGTTACGTTTTTAATCAAAATGTTTTATATACAACGATTTACTATTTATAACAACTGTGTTACTAAACAACTTTTCAGTTAGTTTGATAATAATATTGTTTGATTGATAACGTTGCACTATGGTAGACAAGCGACAATGTTGTAATATTTTGAAACCTGATTGTTATGTTTCAGACAATATTCGAGTTTGTTGAAATATAACAAATATGTTTTAATACAGCACTTTTTTGTTTATTTTATGATCATATTATTGGACCTATAACGTTATAAAATTGTTAAAAAGTAACCTCGATTGTTATTGGTTAACTAAAATAACATTTTAGTTAGTTTAGTTTAGTTATGTACAATATACTCTTTTCTAATTGTTTAATTGTTCAATTTAAACTAATGTAATTATAATTAGAATGCATTAATGGGGGTAGTACTAATTTAGCCCTGTTTATACATATCTCAAGTCATACGGAGTAAATAGACTAGTACAACGCTTACTTCCAGCCTAAGCAATATCACGCTTGTCTAAAATTTGAGAAAACACGATGCTGATGTTTTCTTGTGGCAAACCCAAATTCATTTGTACTCTAGTTTACACCCAGATAATCTGAATCTAATGCGGTACATCGACATAATTCATATTTCATGAGTGGTGAAAACTCGAACGCTTGTAAAGTTGAAATCATTGTAAATTGGTCTTCCAGTGAATCTGATGTAATTTGTAAAGATCAATAATACATTTTGTCTGCTTTGTAGAACCTTCTGCCTAATGCATTATAATATTGCCCGAATGGCGCCGTTTCCCTTTGTTTTTCGCACCCTTGTACCTATCCTTTCCATTTTCATGAGAAATATGATAAGTATCTTTTCGTTTACCAGGAGAGCTGAAATATCATATGATAATGATGCAATATTGCATCCCTCATTGCAGCATTTCGTCTTTCTCATTATTTCCTGCCCGAAAATATCTCCTGTACCATGCCATGTTCTCATGTACTAGGCTCATACTCGTTTTCAATAGTCTTCGCGTCATAATCATCTACCTGTTCATTGCACAGAGGTAAAACAAAAGAGGACCTAATAACAAACTGGTATGTTCCGGACTACATACTTTGCTTCTACGATGTGCGACAAGAAAATGACTAAGTAGGCAAAAGAAAGTACGCCCAAGAAACTAAACAGGGAAAATGCTTCAGATGGTCGACACATTTTTAAATCACATATGTTTCAAGTATAGAATACTTTATGACTTTGTGAATTCCAATTTTTGTCCTTTCTTCATTTCATCTTCCCTTTCTTCGTACTGTCGCTTCATTCCCAAGTGTCTTCAGACGATAATAAAGTATATATTTAACAGTTGAAATTTGTCCTTCCTGCGTGCCGAAGTGTTCTCATCTTTTAAGTTCGGTATCTATCTGATTTTAATTTCGAACGCGACGTTTTGTGTGAGTAGCCATAGAAAATATTTAACCGCGAATTTTATAAGTTAAAACTTCGTACGCGAAGTTTTGTGTGAGTTTTACGTGAAAAACAAACGTGTGTGCCAAGGTTTTTCATTTTTATTTTAGGTGTCTCTACAAAAGATCGTTGGTTTAGGGCTATTTGGTAACTAATTCGGTATATGTGCATATTGACTTAACGTTGTGTCAACGTTGCATATTCCCTTTTAAGTTTGTTCTAAACCTTTCAATAACCTAAAATAAACATTTTGTTCCAACTAAATCGTTGAAAAATAATGGTTAAATTTGTAATTTAATTGTCAACAACTAACGTCGTAACATAGTTGCGTCAACGTGATATATGCACTATTTGGTTAATTATAAACGTTAAAATATCGTGAAATAAACATTATAGTTCGAACTAAATTGTTATAAAATAATGGTTACAGAACGTTGAGTTTATCACATGATTGTTAACAACTAACGTTCTTGAAACATTACCACAACATAACAGTTTAATATTATGGTTGATTTCTAACTGCCCAAATCCGGTTGGCAACACATAAATACAACGATTTGTCGACGTTATTATCTAACGTTGTCAAATCTAACCCTGGTTATGAGACGGTTATATAACCGTCCAATAACGATTTGTGCTACTTGGGTTCTTGATCGGGAATGTGTTCTGTATCATTTCTTTGTTGTTCTACTACAGTCTGTTCCACAGTAAAGGAGGTGGAGTTTTTAACAGTAGAATTGAAAATATTCCATTTTTTTTCCATTGCAGGATCGTACCATCGGTCGGCTACGATGCAGTTACCGATTTACATAACACAGTGTTGTTTGAAACGTCGATGTGAGCAGTCGTTTATCGAAATATGAAATTGGGTCCTTCAAGCAGACAACGACCCAAAGCATCCAAGCCGTCTCTGCCGCGCCTCGAAGGACGAAAATGGCATCAGCACCTTGGACTGGCCCAATCCCAATCTCCTGACACAAACCGCATCGAACATGTCTGGGTCATTATGACGAGCAAACTTGCGGGAAAGCCTGTTCACAATTTAAAGCAGCTTTCTCGGGAGATTGGAAAGATTTGGCGTTCTCTTCCAACAAGCTACGCTAAAAACCTCGTCGAAAGCATGCCACTGTTTACTAATTGATTGCGCCGAAGCTTTTTACTTGTATTACACTCTAAAAAAAAGTTGGAGTAAATATTTTGTTAACTATCGAAATACTCGCGCCTCCTTTTTTATGGAACAGACTGCATGTTCTGCCCTGCTCCGGACCAAAGAAACGCGGCTATTGGGGAGATGGAGACTACTTCTACTACTTCTCTGCGCCAAGTTGCTGATAGAATAATAGCCGATTATGTTCCAGGCAGAGTTTAGTCTTTGCTGAAAGAAAGGCGCAATTCGTTGACACAAAATATTTGGACGCGAGCCAAATTGAGGGCAGCCTTAAGTGGAACCCTTAGTGTTTGCTCACACGGGTCGGTTCGTAATCGGCTCGTCTGCGATTTGAACTTCAATTCTTAAGCAAATGTATGGAGATGCTCACACAGGTCGTCCACTGGTCGGCACGTAAGCGAATCAATTTGCTTGGGAAGTGAAGTTTGAATCGCAGACGAGCCGATTACGAGATGACCCGTGTGCACTAAGCATTCATTGGCTGCGTTTCCCCATTTTCCGATATTATGTCGGAATTTCAGACGAACATCAAAGCTTACATCTACAAAGCATTATGGATGGTGATAATCATTTTCGACCGATACGCCGGCCGACACGAAATCGGTGAATGAGAAAAGGCTCTTAAGCTGAGCTTAAAAATAATCAGAATACTGTACACTTCACTCAGTTTGTCGGAATATCGGTTTTTACTGTCCACGATTTGAGATGGATGTATCTCATTCTGTTGTTCCAGGAACAGTTATTCATTGTGAAGTGATGCAATAGCTCATAACTTAATTACCAAGTTTGTAACGTACGTATTTCCAGTTGCAGGGGGAACTACTTTAAACAAATTGCATATTAAATATGCAAATAATTGTTTACAAGCAACACTATCTATTAAAAATAAAATAACTATTGGAAAAATAGTCGATAAACAAAACATCATATCACAAACAGTCAATAAACATCTGATTTGCAACAAAAAGACACGATTCTCGTTTTTCCAGTTGATACCTTGTTTAATTGCATTTCTTGAAACTGGTTTTCTTAAAAATATGTCGTTCTTTTTCATTCGTCGTTCTACACTGCCCATGCGACCAGATATGGAACTGTGAATTGTTTAATTCAGAGGTAATTTACCCCCCAAAAGTCTGTCACATCGCTAATGAATGAGTATAAATGCAAATAAAAAAATGTACTGCAATTTGGTCGGTGTTTACGAAAAACAAGGCTTCCTTCCTGTTTGCATTTCCTTGAAGACAGAAAACTTGGAGCTGTCGCATGCGACTTGAGGAAAATCAAATAGGAAGTGTTGATTCAGTTGATAAGTTTAAGTAAAATATGAAAAGAGCGTAGCTTATTCCGGAATTTTGTCAATATCCGCTGTTGGATAGAATAACAACACACTTTACGACGTAGCCCGGATGGCACAACGGTTAGCACGTTCGCCTTCTACGCACTGGGCCCCGGTTCGATTCCTACTGAATGCGTTACTTTTCGATAAAAAGGGGATTTACGTGTCGGACAATGAGCCCACGCAGCTGTTAAATGAGGGTAAATAACTCGATTGAGCGTGTTGCTGATCACCGACCTCTGCACAAGACATACCGTCACGATCTAGGAAATGAGATGATGCTAACGCATCTCGACCGGGCGACCGGTAGCGCAGTGTGTTGAGGCATCAGTCTCATGTTTGACTACCGGCGTTTCGAGTTCGAATCCCGTCCACGACGACGTTCGTGGTCATGGATGTCAGGAGGTGCATGCTGCCAACTGCATTCTCTGAAACCAATTTATGCTAACGGAACGTCAACTGGGCCACATGTAACAGTTGACGCGCTATGCCCCACAAGGGGTTAGGGCAATTGAGTATTGAGTACTGTCGCGCCAGTTATTTATTTTTTTATTTGACCACTAAAAACACGTATCGATTTCGTCCCCAGTTTGGGGAGTCACTGACTACGCGTAACGAATTATGCGTCCGGAGACCTAGTAAGTGGTAAGTTCGTAAACAAATTCTAGTCTTTGTAAAGTTTCTTGATAATTCAGTACCAGTCAATTTCGTGAACTTCTGCTTAGCAGACCAATGGCGATGCACACTGGGACGAATTTTCTTTTTAGTGACCCGGCAATATCCGTCGCTATATCGTCTTCAGTTTTTGACCCATCCACCAGTAAACCACTTGACAGAGTTAGAAGGGAGGGTAGAGTGTTGTTGTTGTAGCAATGGTCAGAAGTTCGTTGTGTGAGTGTGTTACATGTTGTGTTGTTCTTCGTCTTCCTCGGTGTTGAGTGATAGGAAGGTAGCTGCCTCTACGGGGTTCTCCCACAGCGATCTGGGGGTCAGGTGTGTGGGTGCAGCTGGGCATCTGAAAATGTGGTCTACATCATGAAGTGTACCATTGCAGGCGGGGCATGTGTTCGTGACATCCCGATCAATGCGAGACAGGTAGGAGTTTAGACGCGAACACCAACCCGACCTAAGTTGGGCAAGTGTCGGTGTCTGATGGTTGTGTCGAGAGGACTTTGTTTGGACCTTGTCTCGCGATTGATGCTTGTACTTCCTCGTGGTGTATTGCTGCGATGGCTGTTCTGTATGCGTTGTTGTCGAAGGGGTCACTTTTGTACCTCTGGACGTCTCTTTCGAGGTCCCTAAAATCACGCCTGACATGCCTTGGTGGCGGCGTCTTGTCCATGAGGTCAGAATTGGGGTGCTCCTCACGATAACAACCCACCAGGTACTGTTTTGCAAGAAGTTTGTTGTGGTCCCTTAGAGGCATCGTTCTCGTTTCCTGATGTAGATGGTCCTGGGAAGACATCAGGAGACAGCCAGTTACAGTACGGAGGGCGGCATTTTGGCAGACCTGGATGTTATTCCATTGTGTGTCACAGAGATTCTGTGACCACACTGGAGCCGCATAGTTGGCTACAGACCTTCCGACTGCTTTGTATGTGACCAGTAGGGTCTCTTTATCCTTACCCCAGGTGCTACCGGCCAAGGCTTTAAGGATCTTGTTCCTTCCGCGCATCCTGTTACACACTGTTGAAGCATGGGGGGATGACGTGGCCATACTGTCCAGGGTTACTCCTAGAATTTTAGGATGGTTCACGGTCGGAATGAGTTGGTTGTCAATTGAGATCTCAAGTTGCATCTTGACTTCCTTCGTCCAGGTGGTGAATAATGTTGCCAAGGATTTGGGTGCGGATACGATTAAATTCTTGCCCGTGAAGAAGGAGTTAAGCTGTTCCAGGTAAGCATTTATTCGCTCGCACATTTCCATGATGTCGCTCCCTGTTGCCAGGATGGAGCAGTCGTCTGCATAGGAGATAATTTCGATTCCTTGAGGTGGGATTGAAATTCCAGACAGATAAAGGTTGAACAAGGAGGGAGACAGAACTCCTCCTTGTGGCACACCTTGTTTGATCTTCCTTAGCTTCGATTTTTTGCTCCTGAATTCGGTATGGGACTGCCTGCCCGCGAGGTAGTTGGCAATCCATTTTGTGATATGCGTTGGAAGAGATGTATTGTAAAGGTCGAACAGAGGTGCTGAGTGGCTGACTGTGTCGAAGGCTTTCGACAGGTCAAGTGCCACCAGAATTGTTCTGTGACATGGACGAGGTTGGTTGAGGCCATTGCGGATCCGAGTTGTAATGGCATCCAGGGCCGTCGTCGTACTATGCATCCTTCTGAAGCCGTGCTGGTGGTATTTTAGATTGTTCATATTCTATTCTGTGGTCAATGTTGCGGTTGAGAATGGGCGAAACGGAGCTCTTTTGTTATGTGGTCAGACGATATACCACTCTAAAAATATTCAAAACAAAACAAAATGGGGAAACTCAATCTAGGGCCTAACTTTTCAGGTCTCCATCAGCTAAACTAAACACTAGAAAATGCGCTAAGGTCAGGGATATTGAAAAGATAGACAATCTATTCAAAACAAATCCTTCCTTCGTTTAGGTCTTTTGGATTTCCGCTATTGATCAGTCCATGATTATCTATCTGATGGTATGGGTTAGCCGTACAGTTGCACTCCCCTTCCCATGGGGCCTGCAGTCAACTTTAAATCATGAGGAAATGATGGGCGCATATATTATAAGATCAGGGTCCGATCAAAGTCGGCTCTCGACGAAAAACTTTTACCTCTTCAAAATGAAACTTCTCGTCAAATTGACTAATGGCTTTCGTATAGTTGAATCTAGCACGTCCAACAAAAGCATTAAACTTCCGATTTCCGTTTAGATTTTTGTCGGAAGTAATTAATAGTTCTATAGTGATTTGCGAAGGACAATAGTCTAGTGACCTGTGAAGGTTTCCGCAAACGCTATCGATCGATTTCCGAAAACAACACAAATTGGCGGAACTAATTACCAAAATTTACCATGCACTGCATCGCAGTAACTGATCCGAAAAAAATAAACAAAAAGACAGTTGAAAACTTCCGATTCTATGCGAGGCAAACTTGAAATATGATAATTATCGACTTCCACATTGCCAATGCAACTTTCGGCATAATTTAAAAAAAATATTCGGGATTAGCTGCACTTCCAATTTAATTACGCAGAAAACAAAAACAAGCAGACAAACGAAGCAACAATATTTCTTTTTCTGTGATAGTCAATTGCAGCCCAGCTTACTTACGGCTATGAACATTAATGGAGTCTGTGAAACTTATTTTTTGTTTAAACTGAATTACTCGTACACTACGATTTCTTCGGTATTTTTTCGTTAAATTCTTTTCCGTAGATTGGACTGAATTTACTGTTGTGCAATATCAGATATGCTCTTGAATAGATTGAAACAGGAATGATTGCAGCATGTTGGCTATGTGGCCAGTAATAAGAAAAACAGTCACTCGAAATCGAGAAGACAGAAGCGGCGCAAAAGTGCGAAGAATTAAGGTAATACAAACCTTTATGTGACTGAGCCGCAAGGTCGAAATACTAGGCGTCATGCAACGCACCGTTTCTACACAATTTGTACATACACGCGCTGTTTGGATCTAACCGCTTGACCCAGAAAAATTTTAATCACGTTACTAGCGCAAATGACAGGTCCAATGAATTGAAATTGCCCCAGAAATGTGGGTCGACTAATTGTATGACTATATACGAGTATATGTATGTATATACATAGTGTCTGCTGAGTGTTTACTTTCTTTACACTTAGGTACTGTATTTTTGGCAATTTTGATCCGGACGAAAAATGCATGAGGGGAGGCCGATAGCTAAGTGCGTTGAGACGTCAATTTGATGTCTCATGCTACCGGTCAGTTATGGATTTGAGTCCCGTCCACGTCGCGTCGTGGCCATGGATGTTTGTGTTGTCTTCCTCCTGTGGTGTGGGGCGGAACAAGAAGCCACAAACTTTCCCGACTTGTCCCAGGTATGCAGCTAAAAGAGGTGCATGCTAGCAACATGCATCGTCCGAAACCAGTTTATGCTAAGGAAACGTCAACTAAGCCATATGGGAATAGTTGACGCGCTATGTCCCATTAGAGGTTAGGACAAATAGTATACATAGCAGGAGTTCTCAGTCTTTCTACTGTCGCGACCTCCTTGGAGAGATTAAAAAATACCGAAAAAGTGATGATAACAGCCCTAGATACCTTTTTGCTTGGCAGGATTGGCCTTTTAAGTAACTTAAAAACAATTCTTTACACAGTATTGCGTTTTTCTATTATTTGTGTATTACGTATTATTATATTATTATTACGTTTGGGACTTACAACATCTCAAATCGAATACAGAATTGGCATGTCTCGGATGAGCCATCTCTGTCCGATCACAGGCACATTTGTTTTAACATAGCAGCATTAAACCTAGCCAAAGCAAGCAGAAGGATTCCCAAACGCACTGACTGGGAAGGATATTCGGTCTCTCTGCGTGAGAAACTCGATCTGGTAGACAATAAAGTCTCAGGGTGGCTCAGCTTAGATTCCTTGGTATCCAACGTATCGGTGGCAATCACATCCTCCTATGAAGAAAATTGCCCTCTAAGTAGCTCTACTGACTCTAGAGGCGTTCCATGGTGGAGCTCCGAACTCTCTGCGTTACGCAAAAGCACTAGAAGACTCTTCAATAGAGCTAAGCGTACTGGTGAGTGGGAACAGTACCGAGCCTCGCTTACACTCTACAACAAAGGTGTCCGCAGTGCCAAGAAACGCAGTTGGGTTAGGTTCTGCGAAGGTGTAGATAATACCAACAAGGCTGCCAGACTACATCGTGTTCTGGCTAAAAAAGGCACCAACCAAGTCAACACCCTAAGAAGACAAGATGGCAGCATCACACAGGATGCCGAGAGCACAGGTAATTTGCTTCTTGAGACCCATTTTCCTGGGTGCGTCAGTCTAGATGAAGATAACAGCTACTCGGTCGACATGGGGGTGCGCTACGAGGCACCCCGCGCCGACTGGAGTATTGCCAAAAATATCTTCACTTACAATAAAGTAAAATGGGCCATTGACTCTTTTGACCCATATAAATCGTCTAGTACGGATGGAATCTTTCCCGCTCTGCTACAGAAAGGAAAGGATATACTAATCCCCTACCTCCAAAGTATATTCAGAGGTAGCTTTGCTCTAGGTTATATCCCAGATTCCTGGAAATCGGTTAAAGTAGTCTTCATCCCAAAAATGGGCAATCGTCCCAAAGATGACCCCAAATCATATAGGCCTATCAGCCTGACCTCCTTTATGCTCAAGTCTATGGAGAAAATCCTTGATGCTCACATCAGGTCTACACTTCTCACAAAATTCCCGCTACACTGTAAACAGTTTGCTTACCAGTCAGGTAAGTCGACTGAAACTGCTATACACTGTTTAGTTGGAGAAATTGAGGCCACCCTGGCAGTAAAGGAGACGGCAGTTTGTGCCTTTTTGGATATCGAAGGTGCTTTCGACAACACATCTTTCTCTTCCATTGACTCTGCGCTTAGAGCAAAGGGAGCGGATGAAACGACGGCACTATGGATAAAAAGGATGCTATCATCCAGAAAGGTCATCACAGAGATAGGAGACTGCACTTTAACAGCAAACGTCACTCGAGGATGCCCGCAAGGAGGGGTGCTATCTCCTTTCTTGTGGTGCATCGTAGTAGACAGCTTACTGTGGAAGCTTACAAAGATGGGATATTCAACTCAGGGATATGCCGATGACCTGGTCATAACTGTTAGAGGAAAGTTTGAAGAAGTCCTAACGGAAATTCTTCAATCGGCATTAAACACAGTACAAAAATGGTGCAATGACAACGGCCTTCGAGTCAATCCGGCTAAGGCAGTTGTTGTCCCCTTTTCGAAGAAAAGAAATCCCAGACAAATGAGATGTCCTACAATATACAACTCTCCAGTGCTCCTGGCGGATACCGCCAAATACCTCGGTGTTACTCTAGACAGGAAATTACTCTGGTCGGAACACCTACAGACAATATCGGACAAAGCCATTAAGGCCCTATGGGTTTGTAGGCAGTTTGCGGGTAAGACTTGGGGAACAAGCCCTCGCATAATCCTTTGGATCTATGAGGCGATTGTCAGACCAATTGTTGAATATGGAGCTGTTGTTTGGTGGAAAAAATCAACCACCAAAGATGGCAAAACCAAACTGGGTAAGATTCAGAGACTAGCATGTCTCACAGCCACGGGGGCTATCCGCAGCTGCCCGACTGTAGCTCTTGAAGCGCTACTCGACCTTCCGCCGCTTCACATTCATATAAAGGCGGAGGCAAAAATAGCAGTAGCAAGACTAAAAGCTTGCCAGAATTTCCTCAAACTAAACCCTGAGCAGACCAACTGGGTAAATGAGGACCATGTACTTAGTATGCCATCAGACCATTTGGCTAGGGAGCTTTGCTTTAAAATTCCATTCTCAACCGAAATATGGAGCAGAGAGGACTGGAATCTGAAGCTCGACACTCTCCCCTCAAACGTTGTTACGTGGTACACAGATGGATCTAAAACCGAAGATGGTACAGGGGCGGGCGTCGTAGGTCCGTCTCACAAGATATCCATTCCAATGGGAAAGTACGCCACGGTATTTCAGGCGGAAGTTCACGCAATCGAGACTTGTGCGAACACATGCTTAGCAGCTGGATACCAAGGCAGGAATATTGCAATCTTCACTGACAGCCAGGCGGCGATCAAAGCACTAAGTAACTTCTCCGTCTCGTCGAAAGTGGTGCTTAGTGGTCGTGAAGCCCTGCAGAGATTAGGCTCCGTAAATAAGGTTACCATTTACTGGGTCCCCGGACACGCTGGTATCCCAGGAAACGAAACAGCGGACGAGTTGGCCAGGGGAGCATCTGCAACCCCACTCGTCGGTCCGGAGCCATACTGTGGAATTCCCTTGTGTAGTGCAAGACGGCACATCAGGGAATGGGAACACTCAGTAACCATCGCGCACTGGGATAATACCCCTGGTCTTAGACAGGCCAAGCTGTTTATAGCTGGCCACTCACGCAACCGTACCCACGAACTGCTAAGACTACGCAGAAACCGGGTTAGAACTATTTGTGGGCTCCTTACGGGTCACTTTACCCTGAGGGGTCATCTGCATAGAATGGGAATTGTCTCTGACCCAAGCTGTCGCTTCTGTGAGAGCGAAGATGAGACTTCCCAGCACATTCTCTGTGACTGTGATGCACTTCATCTCCGACGCTTGAAGTGCTTCGGCGATGCATTCCCTGAAGCGGAAACGATTGCCTCACTAACATTCGAACAGCTGAGCAGATTTGTTGGGATGATTGGTCTCGAGAATTAGTCAGATCACTAATCTGCGTAGACTTCAGGGTGTAGCACAATAGACTTCCGGGTCGCAGTGCTTGTTGGCCCTCTGGGACAACTGCCCTCCATCTAATCTAATCTAATTATTTGTGTGCTCGGCAGCTTACAGAGCTTATGAGTGAATTACGGCAAGGAATGTTGTGTTGCGCCTCTGCTGGCCTCAGGATTTTCTATGAGCTGTTGATCATCTGAATAATGGAAGAATGTAGTATCTTCTCTATGCAAATTTTTCTGCATCTGCTGGCTGACTCCGGTGCCCAGTTCGCTTTTGTTTTATTTTTATTTTTTTATTTATTATTTCTAACAGCATACTCTGTCCTCAACTTCTTCTTCTTGGCAAGCCTCAAAGTATAAGCTGCCCTGTAATGAACCACATCCTGATAGTGTTGCTTCTACCGGCCGATCGAAGGCAGCACCTGATGAGTAGTGATCTGTCGGTGGTACGAAACCAGAGGCCGGGGGTCCCATTATACCCGGACCCTGAGGCGAGCGCGAGGGCATTTGCGTCGTCCGCCAACCATGCCATGCTTATTTTCCCATTTTTTATTATTCCCATGTTTAAGTTGTCTTCTTCAGGCCTATGCATTTTTATTAATACGTAAAGGACAGGGGCAACGAGCGGCGAAAACCCCGCCCACGTCTCCCGAAATGAGCGACAGTAGGCATAGGCCGTTGCTTAGGTTGAATTCAAATCTCATTCTCAATTTTTCGCGTCGGCGGCACGGCGAAGTTTTTAAAACCTCCCCCGGTGGCTGTCATTGATAGTTCTCAACCCCCCCCCCCCCCCTCTCATGCAAGACGAACTTCAGTTTTCGAAGCATCGCTACCACAACAGAAGAATTTGAACCCTTCACCCAATGAGTGAAAACCTACGCAAACACCTACCAACTGTCCTTTTAGATGAAAACTGTGCAAAAAGTTCCCACAAATGAGTTAGCTGATGACATTTTTCAATACACCTTCGAAGCAGTCATTGAGAACGAGTATGGATTTCAGTGCATTTATAAGAGGCACGAAATTTCCTTTTTAGTTGAACAATGAATAAAATAATAAATAACTGACGCAACAGTTCAATTGGAACCATGGCCCCGAGATGAGTTAGCGTCATCTCATTTTCTAGATCGTGACGGGGTCTCTTGTGCAGAGGTGTGTGATCATTGATCAACAACACACTCAACTCAGTTATTTACCCCGGAAATGGATACTCATTTAACAGCTAAATGGGCGACCGGTAGCGCAGTGTGTTGAGGCATCAGTCTCATGTTTGACTACCGACGTTTCGGGTTCGAATCCCGTCCACGACGACGTTCGTGGCCATGGATGTGCAGGAGGTGTATGCTGGCAACTGCATTCTCCGAAACCAGATTATGCCAACGAAACGTCAACTGGGCCACATGGAACAGTTGACGCGCTATGCCCCACAGGGGGTTAGGGCAATTGAGTAAATGGGCTCATAGTCCGACACGTAAATCCTTTTTTTTATCGAAAACTATTGTAATTAGTAGGAATCGAACCGGAGCCCTGCGCGTAGATGGCGAACATGCTAACTGTTGCGCCATCCGGACTGAACGCGCTAAATTTTTAAAACAAACGGTACCATACGCCTATTGAATTGTTCACTTCGATTTCATTGATCACATAAAATTACACCGACCCCACGTTGGGCGCTGAACATGTTGATGTTCGTCCAATTTTCTGTTCTGTTTCTCACTGAAAATTCTTACTGACGAAGAATGAAAAAAAAACGTTAAGGTACTTTAAGGTAGCCTAACCGTATGGTAACCTCAAGGTAGATTAAGGTATAGCCTGATGTTAAGGTCCAAAAAGGTTTCGATTTTTGTGTCTTGTGACTAACAGTACCCTGCACCTACTTTGATGTCCCATTTGATTTTTATTAACTTGACACCTATCCCACATTGGACGCCAAATATTTGCAGGCTTTATCGGCACTTTTCCACTGTAAATTTTTATAAATTCAGGATGGAAAACGGCCTTAAGGTAGCCTTACATCCTACAAAAAATACAGTTGGTGCGAGCGAGGTCCAGGAGCGACGCCGACGGGTGGAGAATCATTTTTCCTTTTTTTTGTAGTCAGACGGAATTACCGCATCAAACTTTTAATTTATTGCGAAGATTCGGCGAGAATGTAAACCGGCCATAAAAGCTCCACTCCACCTGATATGAATAAAATCCAATTGAAAATATTGTACAATCCATTTTATTCGACACTGCAATATAGCGGTATGTAGATATGTCTTCTAATCTAGTCAGTAGTTCAGTTCTCCATTCTCTTATTTACAATTACGACTCAGACTTCGAAGAACCTAGTTCACCCACTCTTCTGTTATCCAACTCCATGACGGACGACAGATTCCTTTCATATAGGTATATGCGAACCTAGTTTCTTGAACCTACTCCGTTGTCGAACTCGGAGTAGGTCGACCTGATCCGAAAGAGGAGCACGTCATATCATGACTACTCATTGGTTAGGTTTTCATGTTATGGGCATAGAGGCCAAGGGTCCGCAACACCTGAGCCCAGAGCGTGTAGCATGAGCCGGTCGACGGTCATTGCCTGCTTTTTATTTGATTAGTTTTCCTGGGTCGTGGGACCCAGTTTCAACCTTTGTTGACCCCCATTTAGTGGCGAAAACCCTGCCCACATCTCCCGAAACTGAGCTGAAGAAACAAGTCTGTGCGGCCGCTCAGCTCGCTGTGGAGCATTCGCTTCTAGCGCTGCCGGACCTTCACGGTCACTTAGACGAATTTCCGTCTCCTTCCCCAAAACACCGTCGGTGACAACCTTGCACATTACATGCTCCAGCTACTCCACCACGGTCGGTTTTCGAGCCATCAATATACTATGCCTATGGAGTCTGAAAGCGCTTTCTTCACATAAATTCCCCGAAGAAATGGGGATGGTAAAAGTATTGTCAAAAACGTGTTAATAAACCGTGTTTGCTGGGTGATCTAGATTCCGCAGCACAGTTAACTAAACAGCACTTAACGCGCAGCAAGCACAGGCCGCCGCTTAGCTCGTTGAGGAGCCACTTTTGGCAGCTGTCAACTTTGACAGCTGTCACTTCCGCACCTTAACGGTCGAATATGGCTCCGTCCCCAATGACACCTTCGGGTGTCTCCAACGTCCTTTAGATAATCAATATACTTATTCACAGCTGAGTCGACTGGAGGCCGACGAGAAAAGCATTGCATCGGTTCGTGGCAGGAATCGAACCAGCGACCTCTCGCTTGGTAAATCGACGCTGTCTACCCATCGAAATTCCGCGGATCCGCAATTTCTATAAATTTCCAGCAATTGAAAACAAAAGTGATCAATTTACAGAATTATGCGGAAAATCGCAAACACGATCTGTGATGTCATGCATATTAATGGTTACGGATGAACTTAAATGCAGACCAGCTCCATAATCGTCCAGGGGAATTTTTGAATCACGGGAGCTTCAAATGTAAAAATGTTTTGTTTATCATAGGGAAGTATGAAAGTGTGCTATGTACGTATACTCGTATTACGTACATATTTATAAGCGATGTATTATTATTGCAATTTTCCTACGAATCCAGTAAAAATATTTATATACACATCTACATATTCATAATGTCAAGTGGCAATCAGGAATGACGTTTCGATCGTATCAATTCCTGGGTATTTTTCTTAAGCCATCACAATTCCACGAACAGTTGGCACTGCGAAATCGAAATTAATTATGCGAATTTAGAAAAAAAAAACAACAACACGTGTGTGTATACTTATACGCCCGCTGAATAAAGATATGTGTACTCGTATAGCCAGTTTGCGATAGTCGATATCGGAATGTGTTTCCGCGATTGCGAAACAGGTTATACACTCATTGCTGATTCGCTGGATCGGCGCGACGGTAATGAGGCGAAGTGGTGATTTTCTTTCTTTGTAAATAAACAGTTGCGTCTGACGAACGCAGCAGCGGTTATTTCGCGCGGGTCTTCCACCTTTTCGGGGTAATGTAAAAATTAATCATTCAGGTGTATCTATCCATCCATCCATCAAGCTTCTTTAAATGACGAAGCCATTAACCGAATTTTTATTTTGTACATGTATTCGTTTAGGTCAGACGGTTAAATTATAATTTTATGTCAGGTCATTGTTCTTTAAGCGTGACCTAATAAAGAGCATAATAGAACTGCTATTTTGTTTTTGTTTTTTTTTTTGAATATGTACAGCACAAGGTAGATTCTATGTATGTCAACATGGGTGAACGTAGCTAGCGTTAATTAGGCCGGCCATAGACGTTCCGGTATACCGGAGAAGTATACTTGCACAGGTCAACTGTACAGGTATACCAGAGCGTGTGTGTTGTCACGCTGGTGCACCATGAAATAGTGCATGCGGAAATTGGGCATGAATGGGACATCTGGGGCGACCGGTCTCAGTACATACATAGAGGCATCAGTCTCACGTCTGACTAACGGCGTTTCGGGTTCGAGTCCCCTCGACGTTCGTGGCCATGGATGTTTGTGCTGTCTCCCCCTGTGATGCGGGCGTAATAATAAGCCACAGCATCTCCCGACTTGTCGCGAGATACCGGCTAAATGGGGGAGTAGGAGATGCATACTGGCAACTGCATTCTCCGAAACTAGTTTATGCCAACGAAACGTCAATTGGGCCACATGGAACAGTTGACGGGCTATGCCCCACAAGGAGTTAGGGCAATTAAGTATGCTAATATTGGTTTGGGTCGCCGAGGTGAACTTTTATGTTTGTGCAATAGTGAGGGCTGTCAAGGAGACTACCATATGCGCCTTTATCGACATCGAAGGGGCTTTTGACAATACATCCTTCTCTTCCATCGATTCTGCGCTCAGAGCGAAGGGAGCTAACGTCACCACCACAACCTGGGCCAAAAGGATGTTACCATCAACGTCAATCGAGGCTGTTCACAAGGTGACGTACTTTCTCCTACTCTATGGTGCATCGTAGTAGACAGCTTATTGTGGAAACTTACCGCCATGGGATATTGAACACAAGAATAAGCTGATGAACTAGTGATAGCTGTTAGGGGAAAGTTTGAATTAATATAGTCCTAACTGACAGATATCCTCCAACCAGCCCTTAACGTAGTACAAATATGGTGTGGGTTCAACGTCTTTCGAGTCAATCCCGCCAAGGCAGCTGTCGTACCCTTCACTAGGAAACGAAATTTTAAAATTGATGAGATGTCCAACAATGTAAAATTCTCAAGTACTCCTGGTCGATTCCGTAAAACACCTCGATGGTACGCTTGATAGGAAAATAGTCTGGACAGAACACCTGAAGGCTATCTCGAATAAGGCCACCAGAGCCCTCTGGATCTGTAGACAATCTGTAGGGAAGTCCTAGGGAACCAGCTCTCGAATAGTTCTTTGGATCTACAAAGCGATCGTCAGACCCATAATTGATTTATTATTATTTGGTCTACAGCTTAATAATGAGACTCTACAACTTAATAATGAGACTTTTTTTTGGAATTTTGGGCATTTATGGCCGATATGGCTTGCTGAGTCACTTCCAACGAAATTGCCAACTCTTTTTGAGTTTGGCACGAATCTTCTTCGAGTGATTTCGTCAATTCTTCGTCTTCAAACTTTTTTGGCTGGCCAGGTCGCTCTTCGTCGGTAATGTCGAAATTATCATTTTTGAACCGATGAAACCACCGAAAACACTGTGCACGCGAAAAAGCATCGTCACCGTAAACTTCCACGAGCAATTTATGACTCTGAGCTGCAGTCTTCTTAGCAAAATAATGTCCAAGTAAAACTTCCCGCAAATGTTGTTTTTTTCGTGAATTTTCGAAACTTTCCATGGTCCGGTAAAATACGTTGTCAACAATCAACACGAAATGTTTATACTGACATTGACAGCTTATGAATACAAACTTCAAATGGTATGTATGTCAAAGATGGACTACCATTGGTTTATCGGTGTTGCCATTTTTAAAAAAAGTCTCATTATTAAGCTGTAGACCGCTTGTCGTCTGGTGGAAGAAATCGTATACCAAGGAGGCCAAAGTTACTCTAGCAAAAATTCAAAGGCTAGCCTGCCTTACCGTAACGGGTGCTATTCGTAACTGCCCTACTGCTGCTCTTGAGGCACTACTCGATCTCCCTCCGCTCCACATCCATCTAAAAGCGGAGACCAAACTAGCAATAAGGAGGCCAAGCAGACCTCTCTTAAACTGAATTCAGATGAGAATAAATGGCTTCTCGAAATCAATGAGATGAATATGCCATCCGATCACTTAATAACGAAGTTGCGCTTCGACCGACTCTTCTCTACTGAAATTTGAAATAGAGAGGAATGGAATCTGAGGCACTCGTCACTCCTTCCGGATACTGTCAGATGGTTTACTGATGGCTCCAAAACTGATGAGGGTACTGGGGCAGGAACTGCCGGCCACTCCTTTACAAGACTATCGATCCCCATGTGGAAGCACCCGACGGTCTTTCAAGCCGAAATTCACGCAATTCGAACCTGCGCCCGTGACTGTATGGAAGACTGCTACCGTGTAAGAAACATTGCAATCTTCACTGCTATCAAAGCTCTCAATAAGTCCGTACTGATGTCTAAATCAGTACTTGATTGCTCTGAGGTTTTGCAGGGACTTAGTTTCCTTAATAAAGGCACCATATACTGGGTCCCCTGGCCATATCGGTGTTTCAGGTAATGAGATTGCCGACGAGTTGGCTAGGGATGCATCTGTAACCCCGTTTATTGGGCTAGAGCCCTTTTGTGGTATCCCTCTATGCAGGGTTAAAAACCATACTAGGGAACAGGAGCGCATAGATGCCGGCGCGTACTGGGACAATCTCCCTGGCCTGAGACAGTCTAAGCTATTCATTGTAGGCCACTCACACAAGCGCACTGTACTCGTAGAGCTGCTGAATCTAAGCAGGAATAGGGTAAGAATCATTTGCGACCTTCTCACAGGGTACTTGATGCTGAGGTACCACTTGTGTCAAATGGACATTGTCTCTGATGCCAGCTGTCACTTCTGCGAGGCAGATGATGAGACTTCCCAGTACATCATCTGCGAGTGTGAGGCCCTTTTACGTCGTCGCCTAGAGTGTCTCGGTGATCCCTTCCTTGAGGTGGACGAAATCGCTTCACTTGAGCCCAGACAGTTAAGCAGCTTTGTTGGCAGAATCAAACTTGATCGCCAACTTTAAAGCCGCACAAGACTATGTGAGCTATAGTACAACAGAACTCTTTTGGTCGCAGTGATTTAATTTATTAAGCAGCGCCAAGCGTAACTGCCGAGTTGCTGCACCCACTTGTTGATACTTAAAGCGTGGAATGCAGAGACCTTTCCCACTGAGTGGAAAAAAGGTTTGAACATCAAACTTCCGAGAAGGGTAGCCTCACAGACTGTAATAATTGGAGAGGCATTTGTATGTTTGCTGCCGTTGCAAATATAAAAGCTAAAATTGTCCTGGAAAGACTAAAAGCCCACTTAGAAAGCACAATTTATGAAGAGCAGACTGGCTTTAGATCCGGATTCTCCTGTTTCGATGGAATTAACACCTTGCGAATCATCATCGAACAATGCGCTGAGTACGATTCTCCGCTTCACTTAATAATAATAACAACAAGGACAGACTAAGATACCCAAGGGTAAGCACTGGGACCATGAGATCTACATATTGTGCCATAGCCTTAATTAATCCAGAAGACCCTCAACCAGCCCAATGAAGGCTAGTAGATCCTTTGTAGGGGTGCTTTTTACGACCGCTGAGCTGACGATGGAGTCTCCAAGAAACAAGAACCTGAAACGGGCTACCGCCGGACATTCGCATTTCTCGAATTCCCCTCCATATGCTTTCCTCTCCGGTAAAATTTGTACGGACAACTGTCATGAAAATGTTCCCCTCCGGATCTGAGAAGTATTCTGATTTGGAGGGGAACATTTTCATGACATTTACCCGTACAAATTTTACCGGAGGGGAAAGCATATGAAGGAGAATTCGAGAAATGTCAAAACCTGATTCGTTCGCAGGAACGCACCCAATGGAGTCGGTGGTCAGGAGCGTGTTATCAGTCTATAAACTTCTCAACACAATGAGGCTGGTGTGGTTGCGGCCATAAAAGTATTTTGTAGATGTTTAATCAGTCTCCAAAGGGAGATTCAAGTTGCCCTGTATAGTCGAGTGTCCACAACTCAGCGTGCGCCACTGGCCAGTTTCACGGAGCCGTAAAGCTGTGTTTGCCGCCAAGACCGCCAGCATGCACCTCTGTTGTGGCTTATTATTACTCTCCGCACCACAAGGGGAAGACAACACAACATGAACCCGCAACGACCGTAGTCATGCATGAGACTGACGCCTCTACGCACTGAGCCTTAGGGACACTTGCGGTATGGACTATTTCGGTGCCCCGACTCAATATAAAAAGATACAAAGTATCTACACTGCATGCAGATACATCGGAACATGGATATGTCTATGACTACCGACTGCGTGGAACCTGTTGTGTTGAAGATATCGACGTAAGTTTTGTAAAGATCCCAGTATAGTTATACTGGATGAAATCATTCGAGAAAACACGTCCCACGCTTTCGGTAGGCATAAGACATATCCATGTACCCATGTATCTGGTGGCAGTGTAGATACTCGTCATAAATTCTGCTTTGCTTTGTCCTGTCCGCTTGGGCTCCTTTCTCTCGCGGGATCGTTTCGTCTTCGTTTGCATCGCGTGTGTGCAATATTCACCTCCTCTCGTGCACCCTGTTCCATCTACCCGTTCGGTACAGTTTGCAGACTGCAGCCTATCGACATTTCTCTGAGTAAGTTTCTGCTAATCGCAATCACGCTTCCCACCATCTTTTCCCAATCGGACGTGTATTGTGTTTGTGTATCTATTGCAAAATCGCTCCCACACTATCCGCCTCATCCCGCCCCTTTAATCAACAGTCCGGCACACACAATCCGTTTCTCAAGTAACGCGTGCCACTCTATGCGATTGTGTCCAGCAAACAGAAAGGGAAACTAACAAAAGTAAACAAAACATTCCAACACACGCACAAAGAGAATGCACAAGAAAAATTTTGTAATTTTTGCAGAAGGGGGGGGGGGGGGCATTTGATCTTCTGCAGACCTCTGAATGTACATCATGTCACGATGAGCTGCCCGGAACTATAACATCCTGCGACGAATATTTCTCTATTTCGGGGCTTGGGAGATTTTAACTCGCGCAGTACGAATCCGCCATTCTGTTTTATGATACGTTTATTGCATGTGTGGTGGAGGCCACATTGTGGGCCAGTCAGACCTCAAATCGCCGCCATTGCAAATGCACAACCATTTGGATAGAATGAACTTCATCCGCGATGGCTCTCGCTCTATTTCTATCTTCGGGGGGTGGGAGCTATGTAATGTACACACTCTCAAATTGCGTCTGCGCATGTCCAAATGTTAGTCGAACTGACTACTTGCTACCTTTTCTGGGACCCTATTGATTCAGATATGTATTTTAGTACAACGTGCGCTATTTTATTTGTTTGGATTCCAGCCACTTTGAACATTTTGGAATTTTTGCGGAAGGGGGGCATTTGATCTTCTGCAGACCTCTGAATGTACATCATAACATATGACATCCTGCGACGAATATTTCTTCATTTCGGGACTTGAGAGATTCTAACTCGCCTTGTATAAATCCGCCATTTTGTTCTATATGTTTATTGCACGTGGGGTGGGGGCCCACATTGTGGACCAGTCAGACCTCAAATCGCCGCCATTGCAAATGCACAAACACAGTCGCTGGATCACCCGATTTGGCTCGAATGAACTTCATCCGCTCATCTTCGGGGGGGCGGGAACTATGTACACTCTCTCAAATTGCGTCTGCGCATGTCCAAATGTTAGTCGAACTGACTACTTGCTACCTTTTCTGGGACCCTATTGATTCAGATAGTACAACACGGGCTATTTTATTAAATGATGAATGGGAATTGGCGGAAATTGAAGGTCATTGAAAGTCCGCCCGTTCACCCGTACACTATGTTATTTCTTGCCGTCCACAACGTCAACCTTTATCGCTATCAAATCAACATCCCAACATGTACACACAGGATCCCCGCAAGTGCACCGCCCGCGCGGATCTAAAAGCAACAGCCATGCACAATGACCACTTCACTCAAACGACATGCACAACCAGAAAAGAAAAATTTTCGATGGGCTTGTTTCCTCTTCTGACCCCCGAGTAGAAAAACAGACATTTCGTGTGACGGACTGATTTTTAGGATGACCCCCAGCTATAAGACATATCCATGTCAAAAACAGACATTTCGTGTGACGGACTGATTTTTAGGATGACCCCCAGCTATAAGACATATCCATGTCAAAACATAAACTCTGATCCAGGTGTGATCCCATACGAGACCTGGATCAAAGGCCGGTCAATACTTTTGTATGAAAACGGATCTTTGTTCGGGTGAATCGAACGGGACGCTAATATTTCACTTCTCTGGACATCCAATTTAGGCTAGATCCCGTGTCAACAAATAGCCAGCATTTCTGCTGGTTTACATCAATACTTCGCACCCGCATAGTGACGACTGCCACCGAAAAACCCACAGCCAAGGACCGGCAGACAGTAACAGGACGCCCCCATCTCATCATTACACGTCGACAGTGACCTACGTCAAGCGAGGGCGATTGGCACTTTGGCGAGCTGCCAGCTTGGTCCCTTCTACTCCCACACACGCCTACCCCCATGCACTTACCTTCAATTGAACCAAATTGTTATCCCGCGCCGCATTAAAGACCATGAGCTTGTAATCCATTATCGGTTGGTGCGTCATTTACCATGAAGAACTCGAAATATCCAAAAGGCTGGCGGCTTTCCGCTTTTGTTTTGCGCGACACGACAAACTTGAGACGGGCGACGACGACTAAAATCAATTTCGCTCGGCAACTTGAGAAACTTTTCTTTTCCACTTTTGCTTTTCACACCGCTCTCTAGATCGCAGGCACACTTTTCATCAGACTATTTTTTTTCCGTTGCAACGAAAATAACACACTCGACTCGACGACAATTCGATTCACACAAATCACACGACCTCGAATCGAAATCTCCGGGAAATGATAGCAAACGCGAAGGTGTAGCGCATGCAAATGTCGAGAGCGTATGGCAAAGAAAAAAACTATTCGAAATTCTGTTGTCTGCGAGTCGTTGGTGCGGTACCGAAAAAAAGAATAACCGCAGCAACGCAGAAAATGCGGAACTGGATTTCCGGGAATTGGTCGTCGGAAATCAACACCACGAGGGCCACGCGACGAGATCAGGGACAGGCTCTTTGTCAGCTGAACGGCAGTGCTTGTGTGCCTGTCAAGACGGGACAAATGCTTCGTGTCTTTGTTCTGCGCGGACGCGTTTCACGCACTTTGCACCTGAACCGGAGGCGGAGGAGCCAAGTTGCCTGGCGACCGATTCGTGTTCACAGAATTGCAATTGCAATGCACGTAACTGAAAATTTCAAAACACACAACCTCGTCGTTCCTTCTTGTCTGACACTCGACACCGGTGGACCAAATTTATTCCAAAACGTCCGTTTCTCGGGCTTGCACAATCCGTGCACAAAAAATTACCAAACCGAGCGCAGGTGACTTCTCTCGCTTGTCGTCTGTTATTTCGTTTGCGGGGGAAACTCCACGAGAAATTATTAGAAAATTTCAGATTTTTCCTTATCGCGCGACTTTGACAGACACAGACGAACGAACGGCACACACGAATGATGCTCCACGGGTGCTCTGCAAACTGCCAATGCACACAACTCGGCGAATTGAAGCAGACTGGCCGTATTTCGCCTCCGTCTTTCCACTGTATCGTATAGAGCTGTCAAAAAGTTCGCCTTGAATTTCGGAAAATCTCAACTGACATGTTTTCGTTGTTCGCAGTCGGTCAAGCAGTGGGGTCAAAAATGTATCAAGTCGAGGTTGGCGTTTTCATGGGAATAATTCGTTGTTTGAAGTGACTGGATAAAGAAATTTCGCGAAAGAAAGGCAAGCGCATCCAGCTGTGAAATTGTCCGATTCTTCTCTATGTCCGATTCCCATGAAAAGTAAACAAAGGACAATGGAAATGGAACCGAAACGAATGGAGGTGACGTATAGGTGGCGCTTTGTACCAATTAATCGGTTAATTTGAAAAATTGCAATTGTGTGGTTGAAATCAATTGAATCGAACGAAGTGCTTTCTGTCAAAATTTTCTTTAAAATACGTGTTAAATGTGCGATTATAAAACCCAGTAAACATTTTTGAAGATAATCTGATTGGAAATATCCTATTCATATCGCAAATTGTCACCAACTATCTCATAAAAAATCAAATAGAAATATTTTAAAGTGTTCGAAAAGAAACCATTCTGGGCCCAACAATTAGATGTCTTCATTGCAATAGAATGGTTGTAAAAATTGTCAAAATCTGATTTTACAACAAATGCCATGTGCGCGCTGCGCTGCCCTGCCTACGTCCAAGATGCGGCCGACCTAAGAGCGGGAAAGAGGGAGTGAGACCTGTTGAAACAAATACTCAAAAGTAGAAATATTTTATTTTTTTTTTATTTGACCTTAATATTATCCTTGAAAAGATATCTTTCGGATGTCTTTTTGAAGACTACATTAGGATGATTTCTCCTTATCTTATTTTTATCGCTAATCAGATATCATTATGACTGGTCATTTAATGCGGAATTTTTACCTTTAGGTGTACAACTTTGCTTCCGCCGTTTTCCGACAGACGGCTGCATCGGTGAGAGCTGGTCAAAATACGTAGTTGAAAAGTGTCACAAAGTGAGTTTGGACGTCTGTGAACGTATCGACATCCCCGCATTAGTAAAAGTTGTTCGAATTTTTAATAAGATTCGCAATTCAAAATGTCTGTTTTCGAGCCAAGTTCTCGTCATTTGCGGGAAGTTTTGATCTTCTGCTTCCATTTGGAAAAAAAAACTGCGGCTGATGCTTATCGAATGATCTCAGATACTTACGGAGAGGTTGCTCTGAGTGACAGAACATGTCGTGAGTGGTTTCAACGTTTCAAAAGTGGCGATTTCAATCTCGAGGACAAGCATGGTGGTGGTAGAGAAAAAATTTCAAAGACGACGACGAATTGGAAGCACCGCTCGATGAAAAATCGTGCCAAATGCAAGAAGAATTAGCTGAATCACTGGGAGTGACTCAGCAAGCCATCTCGAAACGCCTCAAGGCCATGGGCTTGTTTCAGAAACAAGGAAATTGGGTTCCGTACGAGTTAAAACCGATTTCCATATGAAGCAATCCATTTCAAAGATCTGTAACCTTGAGAAGTGATAAAATGTGATTTTAATCAAAAGCCGTTATCATTTTTTGCATATCGCTTTTGACTATACGGCCCTAACCAGATTGAACGCAGAATGCAGCAGCAGCGGCAGAAGCAACAAAAACAGGTAGATCTTTCATCGCCGCTGTGTCACCACGACAGATTCACCTGTTGTTGTTGTTGTTGCTTCTGCCGCTGCTGCTGCATTCTGCGTTCAATCTGGTTAGGGCCTACTACTGAGAGTGCGATGACATGATCAAACTACGATTTGACAAACCAGCATTTGATGAAAAGTTGAGCACCGTCCAACTACGGTTTGACAGAAGCACAAGACATCAAACCAGTTTGACAAGGGGTTGACACGTTCAAGTAGGTGGTTTGTCAAACCGTAGTTTGATCGTGTCAACGCGCTCTGAATCGAATTTCAACTTTGAGCAGTGCGCTAGCCGCAGAATTCAACGATATTAAATTAAATCATACAATTTTTTCGATCCGAGGCGCCGTTTAAGATTTATAAGGATAATATTAAAAAAGGGCTCAAATTTCTCGGATTTTCGCCCACCAAAAGTTAAGCTCACCTTCTGCGACCGTGCAAATTCAGTTTCCATGTATTTAGTATCGATAGAAGGGACTGAAATTATTCCCAGATCTTTCCCTAATTTTTAGTATTAAAATTTTTTTACTGGCCTAGTGTTCGTTGTGCAATCAGTTTTTAATTCAAAATCACTCCCGATCCCTATGTTGCTCACTTTCATTGAGCACTCACAGTTGTTCTTTGTGCCGCCATGTTGACATTTCGTTCGCGAACAAAAGCACAGATCGGTGTATGCCTTCTCACTTTCAACGAAAGAGACGTCTGTTTCCCTATGTGGCGCCTAAATCTCCACCATAAGTTTGAGCAAGTACAACACATCCTGACGTTAAAAAATACGAACTCTTCCTCCCTTTCCTGTTCAAAATGCATTCAGTTCCTCTGACTCAGAATACACCATCCATCCCGCTTCAACCAACGCGGTCAGGCGGCACGAAAATGCACATGTGACGTGCACGAGTTGCGGGGATTCACAATGAACGCATCAATCAAACGGCCGAGCAGTCATCCAGTGAATTGCGTGGTGGCCGTGTGTGTCGTATTTTCGTTTTCATCCAAAGAAAAAAGTTACAAAAAATCGTCAGGCGGTGCATATATCTCGATCGAGTGAAAATCCCTGAAATTTCTCGAGTGGCCAAGTGCACGGGACCAAGTGTTCGTCGCCTTTTACGGGAAATCCGCTAGCTTGGAACTTCAATCAACACACGGGCGGTCGTTTCGTCGCCACTCGTTCCACCCCCCGAAATTGTTTTTGCTCCGCTTCAAGTGTGGCGTAATTTGCGCGCTAATTTGTCGAGCGCCCAAGTGCTCCAAACGTCCCATCTATCGTTTAGAAGGGGGCCGAGGCGACGCGCGGTTTTCGAATTTTCCCAATTTCCGCGCCGTTTGTGCTACCGTGTCCGTGTGTATCGTGCGAGTTTGTTTTGAATTGCAAAGGAGAAGGAAGAAGTGTCAGCAGCGGCGACGGCTCAAGGAGAGCGATGGCCCCCAAGTGGAAAAGTTGACGTGAAATTATGAAATTGTGCCACTGTGAGGTGTGACAAGAAAATTTTTGTGCCCGAGAGCAATTTATTGGAGTGATTTGGTGGAAAGAAGTGGAAAGTGCTCTTTGTGACCTGTGACCGCAGCATATTGAGCTCCACGGAGAGTTACGTGTCGAAAGTGAGGTTAGGTTGCGCACAGGGCATTGTTGACAGTTACAAAGGCGAGAGTGTCCGCCAGGCAATTGTGCCGCATCATGTACCCGGCTCCCGCTCGTCATCCTGCAGCAGCGGTAAGTTCCCAATTTCAGCTTTTTATGAATGGGAGGTGCCTGTGGGCTGGTTCATCGCCCCTATTTTGCGAAGAGTGCGTGGAAGTCGGTTTGTTATTGTCGTTGCCAATGGTCCGGGTCGCGCTGTCTCTGTCGTACATGACGGCAATGTCCATGTACTGTCTCGCTCTCTGTTTTAAGCGTGGTATACAGTTCGGGTGGAATTCACTGGTGAAAAATTTATCTTGTACATGCATGCGACTCTTTAGACTGGTGAACCAGTTGGATATTTTTGTATGGATTTCACGGCACTTTTCATTTCACGACGTTATTTATTATAAAACAAATGACACAGCACCCCAATTTTGGACCAAGGCCTCAAGATGAGTTAGCATAATTTCATTTACTAGATCGTAACGGTGTTTTTGTGTAGAGATGTGTGATTAGCAACAATACGCTCAACCAAGTTATTTACCCCAAATGGGTGCGCTCATAGTCCGACACGTAAATCCCCCTTTTTATCGGAGCCTACTGCATTCAGTAGGAAAGGAATCGAACCGGGGCCTAGTGCATAGAAGTTGGACGTGCTAACCGTTGCGCCACCCGGACTACGGGATTTGGATAATTTGCTTCGAGTAGCGGAATAATCTGATTTGTGTATTCGGCTCAAGTCGTGATTGCCTGCATTCATGTGAAAAATTTTCGCTACGGAACGCTACATCCCCTCCAATACACATTTGAGGAGACGCTACCTGTCAACATTTCTTTCGTGATTGAACCGCTACATATGAAATGTCTGACAAACAGGTGACAACGCAAATATTTGACAATTGCCAATTTTCCATCGCAAAACATTTCTTTGGCACATCACGAAACAAGGAAATATCAAATCAAAGACGAGAAGACAGTGAATTTACATAGACGGGGATTCTATTTGCGCTTTTGATGTACACAAACGTCACAACGCACATACCAGCTGCGAATTGTCAAATGTAGCGCTACATGCCCAGAGAGCGTAAACAATTTCTGCTACCAAGGGGAAGTAACCGCTCCGGAGCGGATGGAAGGAGCGGTTGCAATCACGACCGGGAGGGGTTGTAGCGCTACGGAGCGCTCCGTAGCGATCCGGATAAAACGAGGGCAAGACTTCCATATCTGAGGCGCCAAATTTTATCGGCGGCTTATTCACGCTAAATGTAAAATACAAGTGGCCTGAAAATATGAAAAATTCAATGATGATGTATCATAGTAGGTTCTTAACTATCTAAAGCGGAAATTTTTTCTATATACAATTCTAGCAGTGGATTTTCTCATACAAAAGTTCCAACTTCAAAGGTAAATATCTCCTAAACGGTTATGAATTCGCGGAAAAGGACTTCAGATTCGTCCATTTCAGACCAAATTCGGTTGAAACCCATCATTAAAATTTGGCGCCTCAGATATGCAAGTCGCCCCGACTCCTGCCTCAAGCATAGTACTAAAGTCGGTTTTTCGTGCGAAATCCCATATATAGATTGATAGATAAAGGAGGTGGGCCGTGGGTCGTATTGGAACCACAAGCACTGCGACCTTGAGGTCGATTGTGCTGTTGCCCTTTGTATCGAGAAGCAGGCTAAATCAAAAGATTCAGCCGACTCTTCTCGATAAATTGACTGATATGGCAAGGTTTTATAGATGCCGAAGCATTCGGTACGTCTTTGGGCAAGCCTTTCGCCATTGCCATCACCTTGGCAAGGCGAAAATGACGTCAAAATAGAAGTTTCGATCAGCTGAGCGGAGGCCTGGATAATGTAGATGGCAGTGCTTTCGCACTCGCAAAGAATGTGCTGTGAGGTTTCATCATCGGCCTCGCAAAAGCGACAGCTAGCGTCTGATACAATATGCAGACGCGAGTGTACCGTTAAAATTCCACAAATTATTCTGACCCTGTTCTTGCTCAACCGCAGCAATTCCAAGGTACGAACGCGTGATTGGCCGGAAATAAACAGCTTGCCCTACCTTAGGCCTGGAAGGGCCTCCCATTGGGATGAAGCACGTGTGCTCTCCCAGTCTCTTATGTGGTTTCTGCAGTAGCAAAACCGTTTTTCGGGAAACCACATCCCGAAAAACGGTTCTGGGCCATAGATGGGGACGGCGGAGGCTCGTTTTGCTAGCCTATCTGCCAGCTCATTGCCCTCGATGCCTGAATGACCAGGGTCCTAGTAAAGTGTGAGTTTGTTTGTTGAACCCACATTATGGAGGGCTTCGTGACAAGCCAATACCAGTTTAGAATTGATAGTGAAATTAGTGAGCGCTTCGATAGCTGCCTGATTGTCGGTGAATATTTCTATGTCCCTGTTAAAGTAGCAGGCGGTTTGGCATAGTCTGGCAACTTCGATGGCGTATATTTCCGCTTGGAACACGGACGGCATTTATCCATTGGAATGGGGGCTCTGTGCTCAGGACCGACAATGCATGCGCCGGAACCCTCTTCCGTTTTGGAGCCTATGTCTGTGAACCATTTGATTGTGCTGGGTCGGGAGAGTTGTAGCCATCCGCTTGGGGTCAACTTGATCCCTATGTCGCAGGCCTTGAGTCTGAGGATTGCCATTCTAGCTTCTGCTTCAAAGTGTACATCGATGGCCGGGAGGTCGAGTAAAACTTCTAAAGCATCTGTTGGGCAAGAGCACATGGCCCCAGTGGTGGCATTGCAGGCAATTCTCTTCGGAGCCGTTCTGCTGGCTGAGGTAATGGCTCTTTTCCACCAGACCACCCACCGCACCGTAATCTACTATAGGTCTGACTATCGCTTTGTGTAGATCCACAAAACTATGTGGGGCTTAGTCCCCCATGTCTTCCCGACATATCGCCTGCAGATCCACAGAGCTTTAATTACCTTATCGGAAGTGTTCTGCCCAGGATAACTTAGTGTCAAGGATAACACCCAAATATTTGAAGTTTGACATCAGTTTTATAGGAGAGTTGTATATGAGCGGTCACCTGAGTGTCCTGCTTTCGAAGGATTTACACGTAGGCCGCTGTTATCGCACCATTCTTGAAATACTACACGCGCCTGACCATGATCACCAAGTCGTCCGCGTAACCTTGTGTGGAAAACTTCATGGAGGATAGTTTCCACATCGAACTGTTAACTACGATGCACCATAGGAGGGGAGATAATACTCCGCCCTGCGGGCATCCACGCATGACGTTTGCTGATGACAGCATACATTTCAAATTCCCTACCAAAACTGTCAAAGGTTTCGTTCGTTCGAAAAAAATTCGCTCTCTCAGTACTAACATTTCATCCGAAGAAAAAAGTCTCCACATCATTATGAGCAATTTTCATGCGAAAAAAAAATACTTTGCACTTTATTTCGCGTGAAAACTGTCGTTTTTTGAGTAAAGGCTGGTACTAACCTCTTTGTGCGAAAATGTTGCAATTATTTCTCTCACGAAAAAGGACAGTGTAGACTTGCACACGGCACATTACCGCGGCGCTCTACACTACACGACACGTGAACTTCCCTTCTACTCAAAAGACCGATTTTCAAGCGAAATAACGTACAAAGTAATTGTTTTCGCGTGAAAATAGCTCATAATGATGGGTAGACTTTTTTCTTCGATTGAAATATGTTTGTACTGAGAGAGCGAAAATTGTTCATGCAAACGCAACTTTTGACGGTTTTTGTATGAGATTTCGCACGAAAAACTGATCTTAGTACCTAACTTAAGTAGGGAAGTTCAAGTGTCGTGTAGAGCGCCGCGGATTTGTGCTGTGCGGGCTTTTTCTTTACGTATTAGCACAAATTCATAGGCTTGGGAAGACAACACACAGTGGAGGCGAAAATGGGGAATAAAAAAAATCTGGGGCGATAAGGATGGAATGGTTGACGGACGGTTCAGATGCATTCGCGCTCTCATCGGGGTCCGGGTGTAATGGGACCCTCTGGTTTCGTACCACCGACATATCATTACTCATCAGGTGGTACCTTCGATCTGTCGGTGTAAGCAGCACTATCAGGATATTTATTTATTTATTTAATCAAGCAAATCACTGAACAGGATAAGAGAATCCAAAATACAGCAAATACAGGGAATACAGTATCAATTCCAAGATCATCATCATCATCGTGGCGCGACAGCCCGACGTCGGGCCTTGGCCGCCTGGATCATTGTCCTCCAATTATCTCGGTCACGTGACCGCGTCCTCCAATTTTGGGAGCCCAGCAGCTGCGCGGCGTCCACACCTACTGAGCTCTCCCAACGAGATCTCGGTCGTCCTCGCAGTCTCGCTCCGTCGACTCGTTCTGCATTCATTACTCTCTTAGGCATGCGATCATCGTCCATTCTTTGTACATGCCCTGCCCATTGAAGTCGTTGTAGTTTGACGATTTTCGAGACTTGCAGCTCATCGTACATTTCTACAACTCATGGTTGTACCGGATGCGCCATCCATCTCGATCGCAAACAGCCCCGAAAATTCGCCGTAGAACCTTACGTTCGAAAGTGTCTAGCATGTTTTCGGAGGCTTGAGTTAGGGTCCATGCTTCGCAGCCATAGCATAGCACTGGTCGTATAATGGTTTTGTACACGCGGAGCTTCGTGTTTCTGTGCACATGTTTCGATTTCATTATGGGGAGAACCGAGAAAAAAGTCTTATTAGCTAACTGTATCCGTCGCTTGATTTCGTCAGTTTCGTTGGCGTCCCTTGACAGGTTGCAACCCAGGTAGATGAAGTTGTTCACGAACTCGATGTTGAGGTCCCCCACGTTGATGCTCGGTTGTGCAGGTGTCCTTGTCACCGATTGCATCATTATTTTAGTTTTACCCTCGTTAATACGTAATCCAACTTCCTTTGCAGCGGTATCGAGCGTATGCAGAAGTTCTTCTGCGTCAGCCAATCTTCGGGACATGATGTTGATGTCGTCGGCGTACGCTGCTAATTGTGTCGACTTGATGAGTAGCGTCTTGCTGTTGTCCATATTCATGGCCCGAATAACGTATTCCAGTGCTAGGTTGAAGAGCGTCGGTGCCAGTCCATCGCCCTGTTTCAAACCAGTGCGTGTTTCAAATAGATCAGTAAGTCTATTCTGGATCCTGACTTGTGAGACGGAGTTGGTCATCGTCATCTTTGTCAGTCGCACTAATTTTGCTGGTATACCAAATTGCAGCATGATGTTGTACAGTACTCCACGATCGATACTGTCGTATGCCTGCTTGAAGTCGACAAAGATTTGGTATACGTTTACGTTGTATTCCCAGCACCTCTGGAGTATCAGTTTGACTGAGAAGAGCTGATCGGTTGTGGAGCGACCAGGTCTGAAACCGCTTTGATATTCGCCAATGACTCGTTCCGCGTACGGTTTTATTCTATTTTCCAGAATTTTCGTCAAAATTTTATAGGACGTACAAACTAGTGAGATGCCCCTGTAATTCTCACACCGCAGTTTATCTCCCTTTTTATGAATTGGACAGATGATGCTTCTGCGCCAATCGTCTGGGATCTCCTCGTTCTCCCATACTCGCAGGAGTAATTGATGTATGGCATCAACTAGGCTCGTTCCACCGAATCTTAGCAGTTCAGCTGGAATCTCGTCAGCGCCCGGCGCTTTATTTCGTTTTAGTGACCGCAACGCGAGATCAACTTCCTCTACTGTCGGGGGTTGAATGGGTGGGCCTAGATCAACAATATCGTCGAGAGCTTCCTGTGTGGGGATGTTAGATGGTCGGTTTAGAAGCTCTTCAAAATAAGAGGCCCATCGCTTGTTAATACCATCGGTGTCGCTGATGATGTTTCCATCCTTGTCCTTACAAAGGCTAGTCCTGGGTTGGTAGCCGTTCTTAATTGTATTTACTAGTTTGTACGCTTGTCTGGTGTTCCTATTAGCTAAGTTTTCGTTTATGTTCAGCAACTGCTCGTCAAAGTATTTACGTTTCTTACGTCTAATTATTCTATTCGATATTCGCCGTAGCTCGTCATATTTTTCTCTTCTGGCTCTGGTTCCTCGTTGAATCCATTGTCTGTAGGCCTCGTTTTTCGCGTCAAGTGAATTTTTGCATTCTTCGTCGAACCAGTCATTTCGCGCTCGCCGGGCTTTATATCCCACGACCTTCTCTGCGACATCCTTGATGGTACCCTTGAGTTCTTCCCAGAACCCATGGACGCCTGTGTTGCTGATGTTGTGTAGCATAGGTGATAGTTTTTCCTCAAGGGCGGTAGTATACGCCACCGTTGTAGCATCACTCAAGAGCTTATCAACCGCAAAGATTTTGGGAGGGCTGATTCTTGACTGGTGCACTGAGGAGATTCTACATCTGTAGATCGTCTTCACCAAGTGATGATCTGAGTCGCAGTTTGTTCCTCGATAGGAGCGGACATCCATGACACTAGACGCCCATCTCCTGCAAATGAGGACGTGGTCAATTTGGTTGACGGTATGTGCGTCTGGAGACTTCCAGGTCTGCTTGTGAATGCGTCGATGCGGGAAACACGTAGAGCTTACGACTAGATTCCTGCTGCAGGCGAAGTCGATAAGTCGCTGGCCGTTATCGTTACATTCTTCATGGAGGCTGTGGCCTCCAGAGGTCCCCCGATGCCAACTTTCATTCCCGACTTTCGCGTTAAAGTCTCCCAGCAGCAATTTGACGTCGTTTGTTGGAAGTGAGTCGAAGAGAGTTTCAAGGCGGGCGTAGAACTCGTCTTTTACTGCGTCTTCTTTAACTTCAGTGGGGGCATGCACATTGATGAGCCAGAGATTGAAGAATCGAGTCTTGATGCGAATCGCACACAGCCGTTCATTTATGGGTTTGAAGTCAGTAATATGCGGTTTGAGGTGATTGTCCACTATAAATGCTACTCCAAACTCCTTGCGGCCCGATGGTTTGCCACTTGTAAAAATTGTGTGCGATTTCTTGTCATTAATCTCGCTGCCAAGCCAATTTGTTTCCTGGACTGCAGTAATGCTCAGTTTGTACTTTTCGACCTGTTGAAGGAGGGCCTTCTCGGCCCCCGGTTTGTTCAGGGAGCGTACATTCCAGGATCCGAAAGAATAATCCTTTATTCGTTTGCGTGGTCGTCGTTGTTGATCCGTCCAATCCGAGGCTTTTGTTCCAGGTTTCTTGACATGGAGTGGTTTTTACAAGGACGAGTTGTCAGCACGTCGCTTAACCCCATTCAGGGGATGGCCTCGGAGAGAGCTGCTTCAGATGGTTTAATAAACATGCTGGAGCCCACACAACTATGTAGCAGGTCCAACTACGCAAGTCATTCCATCCTACTAGACCTGAGACGCTTAGGTGTTTGTCAGCCATTCAGGCTACAGCTATCTGCCTTTTCCAAACTGTCTTATCGCTAAGACATTGGCCGTCAGCGAATTGATACACTGCCGTTACCAGGGGGCGCCCACGCGGAGGACTATGGAAAAGGTCTTTGCCCCCCAAGATACAAACGATAAAGTTAATTCAGAGCTTAAATAATAATAAAATTTAAAAAGAAGAAAAAAGGATAATAAAAATAATAATAATAAGGAAAATACATAAAAAAGAAAAAGAAAAACGACTTCAATATTAAATATTAAGGAAAGAAAAAAAAAGTATAAAAGAAAGAAGAAAAGCAAAAATATAAAAGAATATATCAATTAAGGAAAAGTTAAAATAAAAAAAATTTCAAAACTATATGTCAGTATAGGAAACTTTTTGTAGAAGCACAACTACACTACACTACACTGGAAGAGCGATCAAGAAGATAAGAGGCGAGCCATGAAACAAGAAAAGGTGGGAAATTAAGAGCAAGCAGTTTATCAAGCAGAATTCCATGGTTGACCGTATCGAAAGCCTTAGAGAAGTCAGTGTAGATGACATGGACTGGACATCAAGATGTTTGTTGAAGGATTTAGCGACAAAGTCAACAAATTCTACTAAGTTGGTAACTGTAGATTTTTTCTTACAGAATCCATGCTGATTGGGACAAATCAAGTGTCCAAAGCAGTCGTATACGTAGTCGAAGACAATCCGCTCAAGGAGTTTAGAGCAACTTGAAAGGAGAGAGATAGGGCGGTAGTTGGAAGCATCGTTAGAGTCACCTTTTTTTAGGAATTGGGACTATGTAGGACGATTTCCATTGACACGGGAATATACCTTCTTGAAGACTTTTATTAAAAATTATAGCAAGGGGATGGGAAATAGCACTATGAGTTTTCTTAAGGAAATAATTAGGTATATCGTCGGGGCCTGAAGATGAGCTGCATTTAAGGGAAGAGATGAGAATATCAACATAGGAAGAATGGGTGAAAGTGTTGAAATATTGGCTGATTGGACAGAGTTTGAGAAAGTGGAATAGCCTAACTGGCGAAATGTGCTGGAGAAATATGAAGCGAATAGTTCGCAAATTTCTTTAGGTGAATTGGCAGTTTGGTAGCCATAGGAGATGGAACAAGGGCGAGAGCAAGATGACCGCATATTTCTTACATAAGACCAGAACAATTGGCTCTCATTATTGCTGACACTAATTTCGATGCTTTCGAGGTAGGCAGTGCGTGCCGTTCGGATGAGGCGTTTTGTTTTGGCACGAAATTTATGAAATAGCATCAGGTCTGAATGCCGCTTAAAACGTTTATACCTAGAGTGAACACGGTTCTTTTTTCTGATAATTTTATGTACATATGTCCCGAGTAAACCAAATGGGACCTATACGGGGCTTAGAAATGAGAAGAGGAACAAACTCGTGAATTACACTCTGAAGAATGATGTACTAGAAGGTATCAACGGCAAGATTGCAATTGAGACTCAGTAGCATACTTGACCAATCGATTTGATTTAGTACAAGTAAGATAGCATCATAGTTAGCTTTCCGAAAGTTGTAATGGGGATTCTTGATAAGTCCGTGAAAGGATTTATTCTGGATATTCGTTTCAAATTCGAAGGGAGGATGAAAAGGATCACAGGAAAGAGGGGCAGTAGTCGGATAAGAGGTAGACATACATGTCAAAGGAAGGTTGCTTAAAACGAGGTCAGGTGTACGATTCATGAAGTTGCGGGTAATGTTAAATTGTAACAGAGCGCAGAACTCCATGAACGAAGAAAGCGACAGGAAAAGTGTAGGTGAAGAGGAGGAAATATTGTAGGAAGTCCCGGGCTGTCAGGCCAGTTGAAATTGGGAAGATTAAAGTCGCCACAGATAACTATGGGAGAATCAGGGTGCAAAACATTAATTATATTAGAATAATGGGTGAAAAGACTCTCATAGTCAGACAAAGGAGAGTTGCAGGGAACGTAGACACAGGAGATGAGAAGCAGAGTATAGCTAGAAGAGCGAATTATAGTAGTGACACAGTCGTAAGGTTCGCTAGCGGTGATGGATAGTAAGACACAATCAATGTTGCGCCGTATTGCAATAAGGGCACCGCCACCAAGAGACATCCCAGAAAGCGCATAGTTGCGGTCACAGCGAAATACGTCATAGCCTTCTAGAAGCTCACCACTGTTGATCGAAGAATTTAACCAAGTTTCCGATAGGCACAAAATGTCATGCTGAGCAGACAGAGCAGAAATATTTGAATTGTGAAGCTTGGTCCTTAAGCCGCGAACATTTTGATAGTAAAAAGACAATTTAAAATTTTTTATTACTTTGGAATCCGGGCAACTCGTCGACGTTGAAAATTCCGTTTAACGAAGTCCTTAAGGAGAACCCCAGGGGGCCAGAAAGATTCATCGAAGGATATGGGCCATACAGGTGGTTCATTACAAAGAATCGGCAACTTTAGCCTTACTAATCCTTTACATGAATCGTCAACATAATTTGAAAGCAAATTGCAACACCTAAAACTCGGTATGCCTTCTCTCCGGTCATACTGCAATATGTACCACGAATCGTTGATTAGTCCTGAGAAATTTGCAAAATTCAATTGGCAAGTGTTGCTGTAAGGCAGTGTCATATAAGTTATAAACAACCAAACGAACAACTTCCAAATGCCCATGAAATAAAATCGATTGCTATTACAAGATACACGTAACGTACCACCATCGAACCTAAATAGCAGCAACCACAGAGCCTCGACTGAATGAAAGTGCACAGTGTCATGTGGTGAACATATTGCTTGTGAGAGCCCCATCCATGTCGACGACTGTTGCTAATTTGTATTCCTTGATTGCACTTGAAACGCGGTGCAGTACAGTCACGGTGTGATCGATTGCCTCTTCGAGACCAGCAATTTGTATTAAAGGCAAGATGCCAAAGTTGCAACATGGACATGGTCGATAAACGAATTGGAGCTGCACTGTGCTCGAGCAGAAATTGTTCATTTGACATAGTTAAGCGGGACAATTTCGTGGCTCACTTCTTTCTTAGCTGTAAACAATGCATGTGTGTTTCGGGTATCCTTCCATTGGTGGCTCTTTTGAAAGCACCTGTGAGCCCCAACGATACAAATATTTCAACCAATCCACAATTAGCCTCATTCCAACCGAAATCGGTAAGTCGTTCACTAGTGCTTTCAGTGTGGTCGGGATCTGCCTTACTGGGTGGGGGCATTACATTCCAATTTGCGGTTAAACAATTTCAAATCGACCGTTTCCCGATGACCACCATGACCCTCTTGAGTACTTCCAGAGGGGAGTACTCGTAGGCACCACTCCTTACTCGATTGCTTCGGTTTACACCTGCAATAGTGCTGTTCTCAAGTCACAGGTATATGTGGTCAGACATTTGGTTGACTTCGCTGCTCTTTTGGTGCACTCCCTCCACCTTGACCACTGCCACCACGCCATTGCTTGGACGTACTCGATACTTGTATGAAGCCAAATATCGAGAACAGTGGTCGTCTGTCTGATTCAACCTGCGAGAATAGAACTTTCTGACGTGGGTGCTGCCGCTGCTCCCCGGGAAACTTTTCAATTCTCTTCTCTGCGGTTGCACAAATGTATCCCCGACTTGAAATTGAACTGAAAACAAAATTCTATAAAAGCAAAAGCATCACAATGGTGTTATTTTATTAAATTTGTTTTGTTTTAGTTTGAGTTGCCGCCTGGGTCGACTGTGTTTGTCGGGGCAGATTGTCGTCGGTGTTCGAGTCGAGAGACTCACCGCACCGATCCAGGACTTTTTGTTATGACAATGTAATTTACTCCGCAGCGGGAGATCCAGAGTATTTTCCAAGCGCCATCCTCATGCCAATCGGATCGAGCAACAGCACTTCCTCTTCCCATTTCGAATTCCTTCTTCGTCTTTATAGTTCAACACCTCGCAGAATGTGTTTGTTGCAGACCCTGGAGCAGGAGGAAAGAGCCGGGAGTACAGTGGTTGGAATGGGTCCATGTTAATCAATGGTCGTTCATCGCTGTAGCCGTCATTCGCTTATGTTCATGCCAAGACAAAGTGTTTGTGGCGCTTCTTTGAAATTTGCCATTAAATTAATTTTTGTGGAAAATATGAACACGCATATTTTTACGAGGTAAGAGGAAAAGAAAGTGTGGGCTTGTCATGGTCGTGATTTTGAAACACGCCATTTCGCTCCTACTTCTTCTAATAAATATTATGTCAGATGGAATTTCGACAGCCGAAGCATTTTAGGGGCACACACAGGAGCTGTAAGAAGAAAAAGGAAAAACAGACACACAACATGTAAGAAAATGGCGGAAAACAAGCAAACAAACAATGAGATTTGTTTATTTTTGAATATTTCGAGTTAATCGATTTGTATTCGTTAATCAGGTCATTTCATTCCAAACATATGGAGCGCGAAATAATATTTTTGTTCTCAGGAATAATTTGGTTGTTGTAGCAAATAGTCAGAATTTCGGTGTATGTTATATGCTTATAGACCCCACACACTAGACAAATTTTTGTACAAAAATATCTTAACTCACAAAATTTTGCGGAAGCAAATATCTAAACCACTAACTTTGCACATGCAAAATTTTTTTAAATGGTTTTTAAAATCTTTATGGATACTTCAAATTTTTTGTCGACTTGTGGCGACTGCCAACGCCTCACCATCGAACCACCGTGGCGTTGGCGTCGCTATGTAGAACATCATCTGGCAGCCCGACTGACATTAGTGATTCTAGATCAGCGTCTGATACCACCTCAATCTTTATTCTCAGGCCGGAGTGTCAAACTAATGACGTCATGACAAGCAGTGAACCATATGTAAATAAAGTGAAAAACGCGTGCAGTCGACCTCTTGAAATCTGGCGATTTTCGTGCGTAAAAGTGATTTTAGTGTCGCGATTTTAAGTGCAATTGAAAGTAGTGCTTATCACTGATATTTAATAGTGAAAAAAACGCAAGGTGCCGCGAACTTCCGTCCAAAATGAACCGCTCGAAATGCGGATTTTGACGACGATGTTGACGAACCGGACGAAAGTTTCACCGCCAGGCATCTAGTCCTGTCAGCTGCAGTGAAACTTTCGTCTGGCTCGCCAACAACGCGTGCAAAACCAGTATTTTGGGGCGCATCAATCCACTAAAATTTTAGCGCAACAAAAAACGTATATTTACCCTATGAATTCCGATGAAAAGGCCGGAAATCACCTGTAATGTTGTCATTTGACAACCACTTTGAATTCACTTTTTGGAGCACTTCCGGGAGTTTCCGCTGAACTCACCGGCCCGAGGATTCGATCCAAGGTAGTGCTGCACCATTCACACTAGCCAAATTGCCGGAAAATTAACGAAAAATCCGAAATTTCCCGTGTCGCATTTTCCTAACCTCGCACTTTTCAATATAATATTTTACTCGATATTTCCCGGCACTTCACCTTTTTTTCACTTTCGCACGGCACTGATAGCCACTTCTTTTATTTTCAGTTAAAATCCCGACACTAAACTCACTTTTACGCACAAATAACGCGAAATTTTACCGGGCGACCGCGCGAGTTCACACTAGGTTGACTGCTTGTCATGTCGTTAGTGCTTTGACAATCAGCTGACACTCCGGCCTGAGAGTAAAGATGGCAGTGCTGATACTAACCACATATCAGTCTTCACAGCCACTGCGGACGTTCTGTGGGGGAGCGTCTTAAAGGCCGGTTGACACGTTCAAAGTACACTTTGACAAAGTACGTTGACAACCTACTTTGAGGTTACTTTGAACGTGTCAACCTCCTTTCAAAGTGCTTTGAAGTTTCTAGCGTCCCATCAAAGCAAAGTAGGATGGTGCTCAACTTTCCATCAAAGAATTGATTGTACATCGACAAGTTCACAGAATAAAGTTGTTGGGGCGGGAAATAGTGAGTTGTTGGTGGTTTTTATTCAATTTACGGTGGTCTGAACAATGTGTTTTGGTATAAATTCCCTAGAAATGCTAAATCCAGCGTTTTTTGCAAGTGGCAAAGTGGTAATTCACAATGATGGATATTCTTGCCAAGTCATACTTTGACAAAGTGCACTTTGAGCATGTCAACCGCCCTTAAGTTATGTGTTTTGGTGGTTGACTCAACTGGTTCAGAATCGTCCAGAAGAGCAGGAGTCGACGATCACATCATAATCAAATCATAACACGGGGGAACAGCATTTTGTTTATTTCGATTTAATATTCATTTCTAGCTAATTTTTGGTCGTAGAATCCGTAAATGCTAACCGTTTTTCTCCTATACGTCCAGTTTTTGAGATACAGGGGGCTCAAATTTTGGCCCCCATACAAACCTTCCCTTAATTGAAATCAAAACAAACGAAACTCGTTACAATTTTTTTATTTATAAATTTTGATTTTACATCTTAACAATATTACCTAAGAACTAAAAAAAAATTATGGCAAAAATTTTCGTTTGTAGCTTTTCCTGGAGTGTTCAATTTCAGGACAGTCCCGTTTTATGCTCCAACAATAGTCCGCCATCATATTCGCATCCCATCTGCCTTGATATCGTGTTTCCATGATTTTTAAATCTTGATGAAATCGCTCTCCCTGCTCATCACTCACAGCTCCAAGATTTTTCGGAAATTCATCTAGATGACGGAACGATAGAAGGATACTTTGGCTTCTGGTTCCAGGAGATGTTTTTCCTGTAGCCTAGACGCTAACAGTTCTGAAGCTTTTTTAGAAAGCCCCAGATCGCGCACTAGATCGTTCAGCTCGTTCTGTTTAAATCGGTTAGGTTGGTTCCTAGCGCTGAGTTCGGAGAGTGATGATGTCGACGGACTTAAAAGCATATTTACGTCCACGTCCAAAGAAGGCGAAGGAGATACTTGATATACTGGCACTGGAACTTCAGGAGAATGAGCAACTGGTCTTTTCGCCGATTCTAAATTGGGATACTGTATCTTATTTTTGTTTTTGTGTGTGTACCCTGTTGTTTTAGTACAACAAAAGTAACAATCACTTGTGTAGTTTGAGGGCTCTCGCCATATCATTGGCACACCAAATGGCAACTGAAGTCGTTCTGCTTTCGTCCAGGACCTCAAATGTGTGACACAGCACCTGCACACTTTATGAGGGACCCACCATTTATCCTGATTGTAAATTGGAGTTTTGAAGTAGGCAAGATATGCCTGGTGAACAAAGGGGCCTATTTTTGTCGTCTGACTTAGAAATGTATAACTGCCACATATATAGCAAAATGAGTCCGGAGCGTTGAGACACTTTCGACGAGGGATAGTAGAGGCTTCCATTACACAAGTTAAGAGCACAATAATAGAGTAATATACTGGAACAGAGGCTTTTAAATACATTTTTTTACATAAAAGAACCTTAAAAATGGCCGAAGAATTTCACAACTTTTAACAAACAATCCAGGTAGCGAGAAATTACTTTTTTTTATTGCTTTTAATTTTATTGTATACAGGTACTAGAAGGTCCTGCACAAGGATGCAGCCCCGTAGCTTTTAAAAAAAGTTGTTTTTTAAGGGGGCCTTTTGTAATTTTCCGTAAAATTAAAAAACAAACGATATCTCGAAAACCTGACGTATAGGGGAGAAACGGACTGCATTTTTGGAATCAGCGAGGCCGTTTTACTATAAATTAGGTGCAAAATTAAAAAAAAAAACAGAAAAAAGTGTCAAAATTGTTCTCCCGTGTAATTGATAAAACAAAATAGTGAATATAGCCTTTGCGCTTAATCTAACATCTCTCTAATTGCCTTGACCCCTCCAGGGGCATGGGCGCGTCAGCATCTCTAGCATTTCTATGCCTTGCTGACGTTTCAATAGCATATTTACTTTTTCGGAAGTGCAGTTGCTAGCATGCACCCCTATCCGCGCCGTCTTTATACTGACAAGCTCGGAGCACCGTGAGAGTTCTATTAGTACTCACAGGCAGTTTTTGATCGCGCCGAGATTTGATCTCCGAGCTCTGGATTAGTATCGTAGAGCAGTGACCGAACTATCACGGCCACCGAGCGCGACGATCTAATCTAACATAGTGACTAACTTAACACAAAATTGTGAAATCACAAATAATACAAACCACGTGGCTGACGCCATTTTGTAAATTTAAAAACATTAATATGTTAAATAATACCAATTGGATTTAAACCATTAAAATACACACCTGGCAATACAATCCAAAAAAGGATTAGCCATGGTCTATAATAGGAGCCCCACCTGTGGACTTCTGTTGTAGAGAGGTGACATCAGGATACCAAGCCCTATATGGACACAGGAGAAGGAAGAATAAACTAACCACATATGTCAACAATTGCCATCAAATAAAGTGCGCAATTAGTTTGGGTAATTCTGTGTGCTATTGTATACATCTACACGTCAATGTTTATTAGTAGGAAACGCAAAACTTGTTTTCCTACATTTGTAACCCCGAAAAAATGAATACGTGGCCACCGACCTCGACTCACAGAGACCATCGTGTCCGCCGCACTCATCAATCGGTCTTGTCGCGGGTCAACTACAACGGCGCCGGCGGTCCGACAGCAATGACGCTTCAAACAACAGCGGTCTACCCAACACATAGTGCTCGACCACACATGGTGCCCAGCAAAACATGTTGCCCCGAAACGCACGACGTTCCACCCAACACGCCCGGTGCCTCATGCCCCTGATTGTGACGTCGCCGAACTGTCATCGCTTGACGACCCGTCCAACGCACTGCTGCCGCGTGGCCCTCATCGCCACGCCACAGCAGCTTATCATCGTGCGACCACACGATTTAGTTTTTGAGTGTTGCATTTGTGTGACACTCACCACCACTGCACCACCACGAACGCAAGTCGCACCATCGCCATCATTGCCGCGTTCGAAACCAGCCAAGGCACCCCAGACAGTCGCACCGTTGCAACGAGCTTCTGACACATCCGCTATCGTGGTCCCCAGCACCAGCACCCGCCGAGCACCCACCAGCCCAGCGCCCACCCGACCTTCGCGCCAGCAAACATCCAGCAGTTACGCCCCGCTTCGTTCCCATTGCCTCGCCGGCAATGTCGGGGGGCACTGTGGCATTGCCATCTTAATAGACAGGCCTCCGCTCAGCTGTTCGTGTACGTCATTAATTCCTTTGCCAAGGCAGTGACTGCACACGCCGATGTCCCCGCCACGACATACATATGTTTACAATTGGAATTGCGCCAGACGGCATTTTAGTCCTTTAAAAACACACTTTCTTGACACTTGCAGCAATTTGGTCGAAGCCGCAGCCCCGGGGATCAGTCGCAGAGCATCGTGGAACAGTTCACACTTGACAAAATACATCTTTTGACCGCACGACACACTTTCATCGCGCACGTGTTTGTTTTCCCGGATCACTAGATGAAATTTTACTAACAAATAAACACTGAATGCGGAAAACGAAAACTAAACACCACTTAACGCACAAATACCGGGGACTCGCCGCCATCAGTCGCCGACCACTGGATTGTGGATACGATGGCGTCATTGAAGGAAATAATTGCGTAATTTAGCCGTCAAAACCAGCTGAGCGCAGGCCTGTCTATCTAGATGGCGTTGCCTGTATATCCACCAGGGTGGTGGGGGTCATCACAGGGCACTGTCCTATTGGGGAGCTAGCCTGGAGACTGCGTCTTCCGCACCATGATTACTGCAGCAGCTGTGAAGACGTGGACGAGGAGGAGAGTGTTATTCACCTCATGTGCCACTGCAGAGCTTTGGCTGGCAGGAGGAGGAGATTTCTTGGTTCCTCGTTCTTTTACGACTTGGAAGACCTCACCGACGCTAGTGCGACAAAGCTCAATCGTTTTATTGCTAGCACCGGCTGGTTTTAATATATAGTTTTTAGAGTAAAGTATAGAGAGTTTCTGGAGGTACCACAACGGACCCAATTTGCGGTCTAAGTGTGCTCCCCTGCACCTAACCTAACCTACGCCCCACACCACAGGGGCAAGACAACATGAACATCCATGGCCATGGCGCGACGGGATTCGAACTCACGAATAACCGGTACGAGGCATCAGACTGACGCTTCAGGGCATCAGACTGACGCTTCAATTCCCTAACCAATAGACTATTTGAAAAAGAAAAAAAAAATTGCTGTCTCCATTATTACGCTTTCTTCAAAAGCAATGATTGTTCGCCTACTATTCCTGAAATAACTAAACCAAAAGCTAGCCTTCTTATTTAAAAGCAGACAAAAGAAACAAATTAATTTTTTAATTTAATATTTTTTTTGGAAGTTCGGGCTTGGCAGGTATGAGGCAGTCAATTCTTGGAGAACACTTCTTTGCCCACCTGGGGAGTCTTAGAAAACGTTGATGTTAGCCATCTCCAACGTTTTATCGTGCTCAGGCTGGTTAAGGCATATGATTGCCGGGATAACCTAATAAAAAATTACTGGCGCAACAGTTCAATTTGGACCATGGCCTCGAGGTGAGTTAGCATCATCTCATTTTCTAGATCGTGACGGTGTGTTTTGTGCAGAGGTGTGCGATCAACAACACGCTCAACCGAGTTATTTACCCCATAAATGGATACTCATTTAAAAGCTGAGTGGATAACATAACCCGTCTGGTATCATAGCGGATCCAAACGTGGTCTATGTGTACCGTGGTTATTATGGTAGCCCTTTAACCCACCTACCTGCCTACCTACAAAACCATAATCGATTGATCTATAACTCTCACCGGTTTCAAGAGAATTTCCTTATAAAATGCAAAAGTGACTGACTGCACTCTCACTATAAATTATAATCAACCGAGTAGTGATTGACCATTTTTCTCTTTACGTTGGTTCTTTGCGCGACTGTCGAAATATTATATTACAGATTACCATGAGCGATAAGTATCAACGTGAAATTTGAAGGTAACGTGGAACAAAAAAAGTCCAAGAGTAAATAGAATGAGTTAATATTGACATACTTAGTCGTCGTAATAGATATAATGAAAATGATAATCAGTCAACACAACACAGTACAAATAATAATATAAAACGTGCAATGAAAAATCAACGTTAACGATGCGACGCTCCAATCATGATTTATGCGATAAGTCGCGCTTTTGCTTCAAGTGAGTTGCTTTAATTCTACAAGTAATAACGATAATGGCTATAATGGAAGTACGCGCAGTTGTTTTTTTTTATATTTTTTTTTAATTGCACAAACAAATTATCGACATGATCTGATCGAAACCATGACTTTGTAGTAACTGTTGCTTATATTTTGCTAAGTGTTTTTTTTTTGGGTGATTAGTAATTCCTTAATCACAGAAAAAAACTTCGTTTTTTTTTGGCATAAAAATCTAGGCCAATAGACTTTGATGTGTATCGATTTTTTGGGAACTGACATTTTTTTTTATTGCGATTGGTAATTCTTTTCTTTTTTTTCGCAAAGGAAATGTTCAAAGTTTACTTCTTCGCCCTATCCTTACAGCTTGGAGAGTAGTCATTCATGTCCAGTCTGGCCACGTGCTTTCTGACTTATTGCTCGCCAATTTTGGTAGTATTTTGTGGATTTCCGCTCTTAATTGTACCAAGTGGCGCGTGGAGTATGTTCGGCCTGTTTATTCCCTATCACATCCCTCTGAACCGTAATCCAGAGAAGAGAGAGAGAGAGAGAGAGACTTGGCTGTCCCTCAAAATTCCGTTGTCCCTTGTGACTACTGCACTGCACTTCAGCATCCAAAAGGTTTCCCTTATAAAGGCTGGTACTAACCATGGGAAAATGTTGCACTTACGAGGGTAAGGTGAAAAGTTCTCGGTCTGACACAGAAATACCGTTACAATCAGCAAAATTTTATGTTTCCTGCCTGGGTGCACGTGTCATTAGTTCGTATGACAAGTTTCAAGTTGTTCTTTCAAGTAGTTTTTTTACACGAATTTTTGCAGTAGACGTCTTACGTCTTTTTCGTTAAAATGGAGAAATTTGAATATCGTTCGGTCATAAAATTCTTCGTTTTGGATGGATTAACCATAAGGAAGATACCCTACTTCATACAGATTAACGCGACTGACTAGTAGTTGCATACGTGTTGGTTCTCATATGCGTACACGAAGGGGTAATGCCAGCTAACAAGCATGTTACTCACACATTGAAACTTTATAGACAGTTGCCATTACTGAAGTGTTGCCGTCTCTATCTTTCTTAAGGGAATTTACCTTCGAATTATTGGCAAAGATTAAACATGAGTGTATCCCGTTCTAAAAATTAAATCGTACTAATTGTAAGTGAGGTATCTTAGTAATGTTTAATCTTTGGATTAACCCCTAAGGAAATCCATCCGAAGTTACCAAAAGTTCACGGGGACTCTGCTCCATCGATGTGAATAGTTGAAAAATGGGCAGCTGAATTTAAATGTGGTCGCACGTCCTTCGAAGACGACCCACGTGAAGGACGGCGAAAGCCGCAACCACACCGGAAACCATCGAAAAAGTGCATGATATCGTGTTGGACGATAGGCGAATGAAAGTGAGTGATATTGCTGAGGCTGTGGGGATATCGCAAGAAAGGGTGCGAAACATCTTGCACAAAGAATTAGAGATGCGAAAGCTCTGCGCAAGATGGGTGCCGCATTTACCGAATGCCGATCAAAAGCAATGCGCAAACGATTTTGCAATCTTTGCACCGATTCAATCGAGATCCGACCGATTTTGTGCGGCGATTTATCACCATGGATGAGACTTGGGTCCACCACTGCACGCCAGAAACGAAATAGCAGTCGAAGCAGTGGATGGAAGCCGGTGTTTCAGCGCCAAAGAAAGCGAAGTCGATCGCATCTGCCGCAAAGGTTATGGCCAGCGTGTTTTGGGATGCGAAAGGGATCCTGTTAATTGATTACTTTGAAAAAGGTCGAACAATAATAGGCGAATATAAGAGAGGCCTAGCTTGAAGAAGAAAAAAATCATCTTTCACCAGGACACCGCTTCTGTACACAAGTGTGCGTTGGCGATGGGAAAACTGCGGGATTTGGGGCACGATTTGCTCGCCCATCCCCCCTATTCTCCTGATTTGGCACCCTCAGACTTCCATCTGTTCCCAAACTTGAAGAAATTTCTTTCTAGGAAGCGCTTCGCATCCAATGAAGAAGTTGAGAGGGCCGTAGATGAATATTTTCACAGCCTTCCAGACTCACTTCCGGGAAGAAATACTGATGTTGCAAAAACGCTGGATCAAGTGTGTTGAAGTCAAGGGAGATTATGTAGAAAAATAAAAAAATTTTTTAACTGAAAATCTTAGTCTTTCATTGTCAGGCCGAGAACTTTTCACCTCACCCTCGTAGCTAGTTCAGTAGATGAACTTCAATTAGTGACTGACCAACTCAACCAAGTATTGTCTTCTTCCTATGTAGCAGGCAACGTCAGGGCAGGTCGTAGGGTGTCCTGGTGGAACAAAGAATTCGTTCGCAAACGTGTACAAGTTAAGAAGAAGTTTAATAAAGCGAAGCGTCTAAATCTGTGGGACGATTACAGAACCGCTCTCACGGAGTGTAACAAACTCCTTAGACACTCGAAACACGAATGCTGCAAGAGACACTGTGAAAGCAACCCATCCCTGTCGGAAGCGGCACGCCTTCACAAAGCTCTTTCCAACGACTCAGCAAATGGGGTCGGCCTGCTAAAAAGACCAGATGGATGTTGGATTGATAGCCATTGGTATCCAGTTTCCGGGGTCTGTCCTTTCAGGATACCGGCCAACACACACACACACCTGAAATCCATCGGGATTGGGATGATCGACTGTAGAGCCTTTCAGGGGTTAGGTTAGGTTAAAGGGTTGCTATGATTATCCACACCACACATAGACCGCATCTTGGTCTGTTGTGATACCCAACGGGATATGTTGTCCCGACCCACTATAAACCTCGAACCAGCCTGAGACCACAACAAAACGTTGGAGCTGGCTAGCATCGACGTCCTGCATATCACCTAGGTCGGCAAAGTAGTAGGCCCCAAAAGTAGCTCTCCTAATACTTTCCCGGCCCACCTCCTGATCCTCATAGCTTCTATATAAGTCGTTATACGGAAGCCGAAACCTCCTGGGGTGCTCCCCAATAGGCCAGTGATGATGCTCACGACCGTACCAAAGTGATGCCTTTTCAGCGACAATAGCTTAGCGGAACCTGGGCCATATCAGCTTTGTCTTATAACAAGTGCTGCCACTTAGCCATCTCGTTTAAGTGATACTTATCGCGGCCTGCATTATGCTATGCTTACATGCATCAAAAGGCATCTCAACTTTGCCATCCTTGAGGTGATACGTACGGATTCCAGTGATCTAATCGCAGCTTGACTGTCTGTTAAAATAATGATGTTCCTCACAGATACGTCGTGACGATGACGTCCCAGCCAGACCAAAACTTCCCAAATAGCTACCACTTCCGCTTGCAGAACGCTACAGTAACAGTAGTCGGGTAGTCGAACCGATAGGCTCAGTGCTCAGATTCAGATAGTCGAGTTAATGCCACCTCCCACGCTATTGTCAGTCTTAGACCCATCTGTGTAAATGTATCGTATCTGTTGTCGGAAGAAAGTCTTCATTCCATTGTGTATGTAATCGGATGAGACTTTTGAATGACTTAGTGAACATAAGTTTTGATGAGACATGGTCCGTCCTTGCAGGGATATCTCGATTATTTAAAACCGTCGAGTGCCCACAGTTTAGAGTCAACCATTGTCCAGCATCGCGAAGACGGACGGCCGTGCGTGCAGCCACCTGTTCACCAAAAACATCTAGCGGAACCAGGTTGAGCATTATATTCATGGCATTAGAAGGGGTCGTTCTGAGAGCCCCGCTGATTGCTAAACTAGCTGATCTTTGCACTTTTTCCACTAGTCTACGATTTACTGCAGTCTTAAGTGCGTTCCACCACACAACAATGCCGTCCAAAAATATGAGGCGAATAACCGTCACATAGAACCAATGCACAACTTTTGGTTGCATGGCCCACCTTTTTCCGATGGCGCTCTTACAACAGTAGAGTACAATATTAGCCTTATTTACATGCCCCTAAATATTGGGCTTTCAACTTAGCTTCCTGTCAAGTATCAGTCCCAAGAAATTACCTTGTCTGTGAAGACCAATTCCTCTCAAAAGAGCAAGTTGTGGTGAGATCGGCTCCTTTAGCTTCAGTGTCGTTTCGTTAGCTGACATAGCCCCTTCCATTTCTCCGACGAGGCTGTTGAGAGCAGTTTCGGTAGATTTGCCAGATTGATAGGCGAACTGTCTGGGGTGAAGCGGTTTCCTCACGAGCGGCGATGTCCTGATGTAAGCATCGAGGATTTTTTCCATGGTCTTCAGCATGTACGTTGTCAGGCTGAAAGGTCGATGGGATTTAGGGTCACGTATAGGACTGTCTCCCATTTTGGGAATAAACACCACCCTCAATGATGTCCAGGCACTGGGCATATAACTTAGCGCGAAGCTACTTCTGAGGATGGCAACATGTTGTGGAACAAGTTCTTCCTGGCCTTTCGGTAGGAGGGATGGGAAAAAAATCCATCTGTACTAGGTATAGAACCTACTCTCCGATGCGCTTGGCTCTGTTGAACAACTTTCTAATCCTTCTCCTTAATCGGGAGAGTTCAGTGTTCCACCATGAAACTCCCCTGCTGTCCTTAATGGCGTTTTAAAGGACAGTTTTCTTCGTATGATGTCAAAATCGTTTCGATGATGTCCGTGGTGAGAGGTTGTGCTCTCTATCAAAGAGAGCTTTTCCCGCAGTGTTTCGGAGTATCCGATCCAGTTCGTGCGGCGCGGGACTCGTCTATCAGCTGATGCCGAGAGAATTAGTAAGAATTGCGTAGAAAGTCAATGACCAACAGTCAAGATCAAATGACCAGAGTTGTCGTTCGAGACAAAATTTATTATCTGATAAAAAGTCTATCATTTCAAAATTGTAAATTTCTTGAAAATCATGTTTATGTTGTAATATTGTTTCTCATTTGACATTAATACTGTTAGCTACTGTAGGCTCTCATTAGAATAAAGAGAAGGGGTAAGGGGAGGAGGTGATATTAGCTTTAACCATAGAAAAACACCTTTCTCTTTTTAGAGACATTACGTTAAGTTGTTTACTATTCCAATTTATTTCGATGAAAACTCCCTATCTATACAATTGTGATGTATCATTCATTTTAATCGATATCCTATATTTATTGATGAATCGCCAAAAAAATTGTTTGTTTTTCGCCCCCGTCGCGTTTTGTTTGAATTGGATTTATCAGTCCCGACCGAAAATGATCGATTTACGCGACTTTATCTAAAAGCAATTTAGTAGTTACGTGCCCCATATGACTCGTATCTGAGCATACATACTCGGTATGTCGTATACCCCGCTTTCTATCCGCTCCATTATCTCTATCCATTACACAGTAATCCCTGACATTATTCGTCTATTGTTGTAATTTCAACTTACGCTTAATTTAGTGTTAGAGCGTACGAGTAGTCAGTGACGCATGAAGCGTAAAAATAGCACTGAAAAAAAAGAACTAAACGGTGGATATTAGTATAAAAAACAATCTGAACGAATAAACATATAACACATTGAAATTGAGTCTAAATCTCGTGAACAAGCATTTTCCGGTTCGATAAGAATAAAAATAGTCGGAACGTTTGCTTTGCTATCAGTTTCAAAGCGTGTAACGAGCAATACTATGCGGAGAAAGATATCCGTCGTTAATTGAACAGGTTTTCAACAGTTTGTTGACATGTTTTACAGCATTTGTTGTTTGAATATTTATGCTACCGGTTGGAAAAGGCTGTTGTACGGAATGATAATGTCAGTTTTCTCTCTGTTGTTAGAATTTTTGGTATTATAGTACTTGAAGGAAAAAGTATATGTTGGCCTGGACTCGGTTTTAGTCATATTAAAAGTCCAATCCTAAATTAGGAATTATCTTGGACGTGAGATCTGATCGCCCGGATCCCAGCGTTCCAAGTTTGTTCTTTGGTCATTGACCTGCTTGCGAATTTCTCATGCATTGTCGATGTAAGCAAAGGATAACCTGTTTAATTTATTGAAATGTCGACTTCTGTCTGGCTAAGTGCCTCCGCACACGGGTCGTCTGATTTTCGGCACGTCTGCGATTCGAACTCTGCTCGTCTAAAATCGCACACGACGAGCGACGCCTTGCACCGCACACGAGTCGATTGCAATTCGGCGCGTCTGCGACGCGATCCGGTATTAGGCATGGGTGGTATTACGGATTCTTACTAGCACGAATATGATTTTGGAATTGGGGGTATTTGGGCAATATGTCGCCGCTATGTGAAAGGAGGAGTGCAGAGGAGTGTCAGTGAAAATATTTTAACCCTTTGGTTTGGCGAAACGGACTTTTTCGTACATGAAGTAGAATATGGGCGATATGGATGTCGCGTGATTCGAGGTGAAAGGAGGAGTGCACAGGAGTGTCAGTGAAAGCATTTTAACCCGTTGGCGTGGCGAAATAGACCTTTTTGTACATCGAGCGGAACACGGGCGATATGGGAGTTGCGTGATTCCGAGGTGAAAGAAGGAGTGCACAGGAGTATCGGTGAACGCATTTTAACCCTTTAGTGTGGCGAAATGGACCTTCTTGTGCATGAAGCGGAACATGGTTGTCGGTGAAAGGAGAAGAACACAGGAGTGCTGGTAAAGCATTTTAATCCTTTGGTGGGCGAAAAGGACTCTTTTGTACATGAAGCGGAACATGGGTAATATGATTTTCGCGTGATTCGAGGTGAAAGGAGAAGTGCACGGGAGTGCTGGTGAAAGCGTTTTAACCCTTTGGTGAGGCGAAAAGGACCCTCTCGTACATAAAGCGGAGCATGGGCATGGTTGTCGCGTGATTTGAGGTGAAAGTAGAAGTGTATTGAAGTGTTGGCAAAAGCATGTTAACCCTTTGGTGTGGAGAAAAAGTCCTTTTGGGCATAAAGCAGGATATGGGTGATATGGGTATCGCGTTATTTAATGTGAAAAAAAAGTTGGTGAAAGCATTTTAACCCTTGGCGTGGCGACATGGACCTTCTTGTACATGAAGCGGAACATGGGCAATATGATTATCACCTGAATCGATGTGAAAGGAAGAATGCAGACGAGTGCTCGTTAAGGCATTTTAACCCTTCAGCGTGGCGTGAAATGTACACGTACATGAGGCAGAATATGGGTGCCGCGTGAAACAATTTTAACCCTTTGAAATTGAGAAATACATCTTTTCATACATGGAGCAGTAAAAATTTGTGACCGTAATACGCTTTGCGATGGAAAAATACGGTGTTTCTACACGCTATATAATCGAGCAAAATATTTTTTTATAACACAGGGTATTCGATTTCGGCAAGATTACTGTGTCCGTGGCGCTCAGACAGTGGAATTAAAAGAAGTCAAATTATTTTGACAGTAAATTTTGTGTGAATTAGTGCAACCACAACTCGAACTCGGATCGAAGAGTTTTCTAAGAAGAATGAAGAAGAATAAGTAATAAGTGTTGATAGTCGCAAAGTCTGAGTGTTATGGAGAAAGGCAAGGAGGGAAGGGCTAACCCTTTTTAATACCGCTGTTTGATCAAGCGGAGCGAGCGTTAGAGGTTCGGTCTATGTATATTGAGGGTTAATATCGCTTGAACCTTTCAAATGAATGACCGCTAAGCTAAGCATTGAATCAGACGGGTCACCGAAATATACTCGAGATCGCTTCAACATTGCTGTGATATCGCTTTTACGACGTTTCGATATCATCGATTTTATATCGCTTCAGTGTAGCCTCAATACCGCTTTGATATCTGATATCAACACAAAAGTGTTAAAAAGACCATCAACAATATTACATTGCATTAACGTCATCAACCCTATTCAGACGATACCCGTTTTCTTAAATTTCAATACATGTTCAAGAATATGTTCGTCTCAGCACCATAGAGTTAAAAGCTCCTACAACAACACTCCATTGCATTGGCCTCCTCCCGATTCAGACGACACCCGTATTTCCTAGATTTCACTTCATGTCCCAGAATGTATTCATTTCACCACCATAGAGTTAAAAGCGCCTTCAACATCATTCCACATAATTGGCGTCACCACCTCCATTCAGACGACACCTGTATTTCCTAGATATCAATTCATGTCCAAGAATGAGAATTTATCTCAACACTTGTAGGATTAAAAACGCCGTGAATCAGAGTATTGGCTTCATCACGTCAATTCATAGACATCCGTATTTCCTAGATTTCACTCCATGTCCAAAAGTATGCTTGCGTCAACACCAAAGCATTTAATTCAATTCAATTCGTTTTCAACTCAACTTCCGTCCCACGACACACTTCCCATAGAAGTAGCCACGTCAAAAAAACTGCCAAATTCCTGAATAATATAAAACCGCAAAAACCACTTGGCGCCACGGGCAGGGTAATTTTGCTGAAAACAAAAACGCTGTGTTATGACAAAAAAATATTTTACCCGATTATATAGCGTGTAGAAACACTGCATGCCGTCATCGCAAAACGTATTTGGATCACAAGCTTTTATTAGTTCATGTCCGAAAAGGTAATTTTCACCCCACCAAAGGGTTAAAATACTTACACCAGCACTCCTGTAAACTCCTCCTTTCACGCCGAATCACGTGATACTCATATCGCCCATATCCCGCTTAATGAACAAAACAGTCAATTTCGCCACACCAGCGGGTTAAAATGCTTTCACTAGCCCTCTTTTGTACTTCTCCTTTCACCTCGAATCACGCGTACTTTAAGTACAAAAGTCTCCTTCTCGCCTCTCCAAAGGGTTAAAATGCTTTCACCAGCACTCCTGTGCCCTTCTAATTTCACCTCGAATCACGCGGCAACCATGTTCCGCTTTATTTACTAAAATGTTCATTTAGCGACACCAAAGGATTAAAATGCTTAAACCAGCACTAGTCTGCTTTACTCCTTTCACATCGACTCAGGTGACAATCATATTGCCCATTTTCCGCTTTATGTACAAGAAGGTCCATTTCGCCATGCCAAAGTGTTAAAATGCTTTCACTGACACTCCTGTGCACTCCTCCTTTCACTCCGAATCACGCGACCAACCATGTCGCTCATTTCCCGGTTAATGCCCAAAAATGTCCTTTTCGCCTCACCAAAGCGTTAAAATGCTTTCACCAGTACTCCTGTGCACTTCTCTTTTCACTTGGAATCACGCGACAACCATATTGCACATATCCCGCTTCATGCCCAAAAAGGGCCTTTTTGCCACATCAGCGGGCTAAAATGGTTTCACTAGCACTCCTGTGCACTTCTCCTTTCACCTCAAGTCACGCAACACCCATACCGCCAATATTCCACTTCATGTACAGAAATGTCCAATTCGCCACGCCAAAGGGGTAAAATGCTTTAACCAGCACCCATCTGCATTCCTCCTTTCACATCGACTCAGGCGACAACAATACATGTTCGGCTTCATGTACAAAAAGGTCCATTTGGTCCATTTGGCCAAAGTGTTAAAATGCTTCCACCGGCGCTGCTGTGCACTACTCCTTTCACCTCGAATCACGCGACACCCATATCGCCCATTTCCCGCTTAATACCCAAAAAGGTCATTTTCGCCTCATCAAGGGGTTAAAATGCTTTCACTATCACTCCTGTGCACTTCTCCTTCCACCTCGAATCACGCGACACCCATATCGCCCATATCCCGCTTCATGCTTAAAAAGTCCTTTTCGCCTCACCATGGGTTAAAATACTTTCACTAGCGCTGCTTTCGCACTTGAAAAACCCGACACCCATATACGAATACACCACAATTTCCTTTGAAAATATTTTTCAATTGAATAAATGCATCCATATATTTTTTCCTGGTGTCCGGCATCGACGAGTTTTCTCGTTCCAAGCAGTTCGCATGGTTCGAGACGCACAGACGAGTACATCGATTCGATTACGTGCCGACCAATGAACGACCCGTGTGCGGAACTCCATACATTTGCTTTGGAAGTGGAGTTCGAATCGCAGACGAGACGAGTACGAGACGACCCGTGTGCGGACGGCCTTAGGGTCTCGATAGTCCCTCTCATGAGAATGCTTCGTAGATGGCGTCACCGATGAGAACAGTTCTCGGAGCTATTTACAGACGTAGGGCTGTGCTCATGAGAATAAACCTAGCGCTAAAAGTTTATAATTTTTAGGGTTTTGTATAAAAACAAAACCCTTTTGAAATCGGTCATGCGTCCGTCTGTCCGTCTGTCTGTCCGTCTGTCCATGAAATATCTCACGAACCGCCGAAGTTACATGCATGAAATTTGGTGGAAATATGTAGAAGTACTATAATTCTCTGGAGAAAGCGACGCGTTGTAATAGGTCAACTTTAAGGGGGGGTCCCCATAGAGGGGAAATGAAGGTCGAAATTTTTTTTTCGTTTGGTATAGGCAAGTGGGGTATCGTAAGAAAGCTATCGTCGAGTACATTCCATTTCTGGATTTTTTTTTCAAATTTGAAGAAAGGAGAAAAGAGGGAGAGGGGAAAATATGTGATCCGAGTTTGCCCCCCCCCCCCCATCCCTTGCATTTCGAGACCGTTATACCTAGAGATATGAAAATTTACAGAAAAGCGGCATTTCACTAGCATAGAAAACTAAAAATAATAGAATTTTGAAATCTCATCGAAAAAGGTTAATAATAGTATATTTCTATAGTTGCAGTTTGCACACCCCTGCACCCCTCAAGCATATCAATATCTCTAAGTTTCATTCCAATCACATAATATTTAATAATAGTACATTCATTTTAAATTGGGCATTTTGACACTATCCATACAAAAAATACAGCTATCGGCCTCATGCATAGGTGCGAGTACTACTTGCATGTAGTCTTTCGTAGTGCGAATTTCAGTTATTTGATTAACCATTTTTGAAAGGGTAAAGATTGATTGCGGGCGGTGATTCTAATAATAATTATTCAAAAAATTTATCTTTTTAGGGTTTTGTTGTATAAATAAAACTCGTATAAAAACAACCAAATGTCTGTACGCCTGTTTGGGGTCCACTTAGAGGCGAAATTAACATCGTCTGGTATTGACAGGGGATGGGGTTTCGTGAGAAAGGTAATGTTGAGTACATTCCATTTTTGGTATATTCTTTAACTTGAAGAAAGCGGAACAAGGGAATTGGCATGTAAGATACTAATACATTTTAATTATGATGTTTTTATCCATCTGAAAGGTACCAAGAAGAGCCGGGGCCGATATTTACATACCAAAATAAGCACTTGCTACAAAACCCTCGAATTGGGGGCGTAGCCCTCTATATTCCGATTTCATTTTTATTGTTACAGAGTTGCACTTGGAAGAAATTAGAAAAAAAATGAACGATTTGATTCTGGTATAAATTTTTTGAATGTATGTAAAATCAATTCACCAGGAAAGCACTCGCTAAAACAATATGAGGTTAAGGTGTGTTTTGCTAGGGACACGCACATTGTTCGCGATTAGCGAGCAACCTATAGAGCACGGAGCACTATTTGTGTGTATCTTTTTTATCGTCGACTTAGAGTGGTGCCTAGCAACACCTTGGGAACCGAACCGCAATGGCTCTGGACTATTCTTTGCTATACTTTTGATTCTTCTCATATATGTAACGAAATGTGCTGGTTGAGGTGACCCTCAACCGAGGACGAAGATCGAGGCTGGTCGTTCAGACCCGCCGTGACACCTAATTGCCAATATCTTCTCAGACTTGACTCAGCTTACGAGTCGTGTTGCCGCTTTGCAACGTTTGCATTTTGACGGGCGGCGATGCTATAGAACAATTTGTGTCTGACTGCCTTGCATACCTGCCGGTGACGTGGATGGGGTCACGTTTGTTGAAATGCCCACTTTTTGTTTCGGGATGCGAAGCTGTGTTGGACCGGAAGTGTTACCGCTCCACTTGAAAGAAAATTGTGTATTTTGCGCACGGCATTCCTTTGATTTTCTTGTTGGGCGACCGGTGGCGCAGTGGGTTGCGGCATCAGTCCCATGTCGGACTACCGCGTTTCGGGTTCGAATCCTCGTCCACAGCTCGTTACATATAGGGAATGCGAAAAATGCGTTTTTTCAAACAATAGTAATAATAATAATTGTATTCGGGGGACATTCGCAGACCACTAATGTTTTGGGTAGCTTTTCGGCCCCTCGCGGTCGTCAGTGATTTTCAGATGTCGACTGATAATTGTCGACCTCTCTCTTCATCACTCAGTCCCGTGTAATTGCTAGCATTTCTGGGTGAATTCACTAATAGCTTCCACACTTATCGTGTGCTTGCCTGTGATCCTCAACCTCGTGCTAGCCAGTGCTGGACATTCGCACACAATAGGCGCGTTCTTTTGCAATTCCTAACCTGTATAGGTTAGTGAAATAACGCGCAATACAAGAACAATGCTGTCCGATATAGGTTAACGCTTAATCTGATAATTTATCGAGGGCTAATCCTGACCTCGATAGCACACAAGTAAAGCTTTTATTTAGGGCGCATCTACCGGTTGCTAGAAGAAGTTTGTGCGTTCGAAGATGTTCCACTGTGTTTTCACCTAATTCACCTCAATTAAATTCAATGGGATTCCACATTTTTTTCCAATTGGAAAAGCGATTTCGAAATATTAGGAAACTACTCGGAATCAATGACTACGTTTAGACCGTGGTAGGAATCGTAGCACTAACTGTGGTGAATTCGAGTTAGTTCAAGTTCTTGGTGTGTTTAGACCGACGGGTGCACCAAGTATTACCGATGTTAGCTTTGGTTTTATTGTCTTTTCGGTCATTTCGGGATTGCTCATAATCCAGGCGAATCGCTAACTTTGAGCCAGACGTTCGGATTCAAGTTCACAGCAGAAAACGCAAACATTACACGCGATGACAGCTGTAGTCAGCTCAGTACCGCATGGCAAATGGAATTAAAGTTAGTCGAAGCACTAACTAATCTGGTACGTTTAGACCGCGGTGAGTTTCCTCGTATTAGTTAATCCTCCAAGTAGTTCGTACGGTCTAAACGTACTCAATTAGTTTCTTCTATCACAGTTGCATTTGATAAGTTCAATGCTTGCTCTTGATGTAATAGAATGAAGTTTGTTTTTAATATTTTTCAATGAGTGGCATTATCTTACCACTTAAAATCCAAACTTTATCTGAGACAAAATCTATTTCAAATCAAATACATGCTCTTACCCTGTATGGGTCAGCTACATCGTTTTTTTTGCACAAAAGCCCGGGGTAACTACCCTTGACCTGGATAGCTGCAAAAAAACGCGCTTAATGTATGCTGCCGTCTCGGCCTCCTTCAGACATAGCCTGCAGACGTCATCTTCCTCGATTTTCATCTTGGCCAGATGACCTTTAAAATTACTATGCCCCTGTAACCAAGGCAGTTATCCAGTTTAGGGTACTCCGTTTATAACTGAGTACCTTTTTCGCTTCCCTGCCTAAAAGGCTGGTCATTGCATTGCCGTCTTCGTTGATGCATGGAGTCCATCCTCTTCCCGACCTTCGCTCCAATCATGCCGTTCCCCAGAGCAACTGGTTTCTGGTCCAATGAAAGTCGCCGCAGATCCCTGTTTTGCTAGGGCATCCGCCGCCTCATTTCCTGTTGTACCTATGTGTCATTTTACACACATCAGTGTAACCTGATTTCGTGAAGCACGGGTGTTGAGCTTTCGGACACACTCTTGTACCAATTTGGAGTTTATGTTCGACTGCTGCATGCGTCTGATCACCGATTGGTTGTCCAGTGCAATAAGGATTCCCCCACACGTAATCTTCCAGCAGGTGGTCCAACTCATGCAACAAGCTAAGCATCTCTGCCAGGAATACGGACACATTCTCTCCTAGACGAAGCGCACAGGTTTGGTTTAACTCTTCAGAGTAAACCCCCACCGTCACTTTCTCGTCCATTAAAGAGCCATTAGTAAATATGCTCATGTCATTGCTGCATATGTTGTTTCCATCCGCAATGTGAGTCTTGTGTAGTCTTCCAATTACCCTACGTCTACTCATGCCCTCTACTGGCATTAGAGTCTCCCTGACCTCATTATGTATAATGTCTAGGATGCTCTTATGACCGCTGGAAGTTCCAAAGTGATGCCATGCGTATTGCCGAAAGTGCCGCCGTTTTCTTTTCTGTTACTGCCATCTGTGCCCAATTTTAGGTTAATACAACGCCATTTAGATAGACAGGCCTGCGCTCAGCTGGTTTTGACGGCTAAATTACGCAATTATTTCCTGTGATGACGCCATCGTATCCACAATCCAGTGATCGGCGACTGATGGCGGCGAGTCCCCGGTATTTGTGCGTTCCGTGTTTAGTTTTCGTTTTCCGCGTTCAGTGTTTATTTGTTAGTAAAATTTCATCTAGTGATCCGGGAAAACAAACACGTGATGAAAGTGTGTCGTGCGGTCAAAAGATGTATTTTATCAAGTGTGAACTGTTCTACGATGCTCTGCGACTGATCCCCGGGGCTGCGGCTTCGACCAAATTGGTGCAAGTGTCCAGAAAGTGTGTTTTTAGAGGACTAAAATGCCGTCTGGCGAAATTCCAATTGTAAACATATGTTGTGCCGATGACATCGTCGTGTGCCGATGACATCGTCGTGTGCAGTCACTGCCTTGGCGAAGGAAATAATGACGTATGCGATCAGCTGAGCGCAGGCCTGTCTATCTAGATGGCGTCGGTTAAAATCTTGATTAGTTGGAGAGTGACGTTCGTTTTCGTAAACAACCAAAATTAACTTTTCGATTTTTACCATTTCAGAAAATATTCAACAAAGAGGTTCGATTAAATTTTGTGTTAGAAATGATATTTCTGCTGCGGAAACGGTTAGGATGTTACAAAAAGCCTTCGGTGAACAGGCTATGTCTAAAACACAAGTATACGAATGACATAAAATGTTCAAAGAGGGTCGTGAAGGCGTTGAAGACGAACCACATCAAAGACGACGAAAAACATCAACTGACGAACAGCACGTCGCGAAAATTAAGGAATTGGCGCTCCAAAATCGTCGATTGACAACTAGAGAGCTTGCTGATATCGTTGGCATTTCGAATGGATCAGTCATCACCATTTTGAAGGAAGTTTTGTGCCTCAAAAAAGTCAAATCTCGTTTGGTTCCAAAAACCCTCAATTTTTTTTGGAAAAACAGCGTCGTATTGATGTGTGTGAAACAATACTTTCCGACTATCAAAAATTCCACCCATATTGTTCCGCAACCGCCGTATTCGCTTGATTTAGCTCCATGTGACTTCTGGCTATTCAGCAAAATGAAAAGACCGCTCCGGGAACACCGTTTTGACACGATAGAAGAGATTCAAACCGAATCGAAGAAGGTGCTGAAGGCCATGCCGAAACAGGACTTTTCAAAGTGTTTTGATGAGTGGAAAATTCGCTGGGATGAGTACATTGCAGCCGAGGGGGATTACTTCGAAGGCGATGAAATAGATTTTTAAGAATAAATAAGGATTTCAAAAATTATAACAACGGGTTATATTTGTACACAGTAGTAAATAAGTCCGACGGCGGCAGTCCCACAATGTCTCCATTGCTAGCGTTGGTGTGATGCGCATTTCACCACATACATATGCTTACGCAAGCTATTTATTGTATTTATACCCTATCTAGCTTCTGCGCTTGTTGGTTTTCTGCGTGGCTTTTGGCCACTATACCACTGATGCATAGGCCAGAATGGATCTTTCCATCATTGTGTAAATCCAGCGTGCCGCTTTAGGTGAAATTCTCCATCTACGAGCAAATACTCTCTTACATTCGCTTTTTGTATCTTCTCATCAACGTGAACATTTCAAGTTAGTTTCGCATCTAAGGTAACCCCTAGGTCTAGATGCTTCACTTCCTTGGAAACCTTTATTTCCGAACCAAAAAGATGTAAGGGGGTTATCTCTATGTCTTTCCTCTAAGTGTCACTATACACTGTCGATCTCGAACTCGAACACGAACCTAGTACAAGTGGACCGGTTTTCTTCACACCTATGTGAAGTGTATGTGTGTGTCAGAGGACATTTGTAGTAGGTTCGTGCTCGAGTTCGACAGTGTATGGTGACACTTACGAGTAAAAATCGTAGTGTTTGATTTACTAGCGTTTATGGCTGGCTCTTGCTCATTACACCACTGTTCGGTTACTTTGAGAGCCTGTCCCATGCAACCTAGAATTGTGTCCATGAACTTTCAACTAACCGTAAGAGCCAGGTCATCGGCGTATCCTACAGTGTGTACACTCATCGAGTCCAGCTTCAAGAGAAGACTGTAAAGGTAAAGGTAGTAATGTGTGCCAAAACATCATAATAATTAATAATAGTACCTGCGTAGGTATTTTGGATAAGCCAGACGAACGATGGAGGAAATTAAAACAGTGGTATGATTTAGTTATTGGATGTGAGGAGAAATGAAGCCGAAATGATACAAAGTATCTACACTGCATGCAGATACATCGGAACATGGATATGTCTTTGGCTACCGACTGCGTGGAACCTGTTGTGTTGAAGATATCGACGTAAGTTTTATAAAGATCCCAGTATAGTTATACTGGATGAAATCATTCGACAAAACACGTCCCACGCTTTCGGTAGGCATAAGACATATCCATGTTCCGATATATCTGCATGCAGTGTAGATACTTTGTATAATTTTATTTCAACAGTCCCCGTCGAGCACGACATTTTGGCGCAGCCAGTGACGTCAACACGCAAGCACAAGTGGACCGATCGAGGATTTTACAAGGATTATTACAACATTAGGACATCCACATCAAGGCTTTCAGACGATAAGCGTGGACCAAGTGGAACAACATCCTTTCATCCTGAGGCGATCGCATCCAGAATTTGTGGTGTGGCGGTAACCATAAATTGAAAGGCCAGTATTTCCTTCGAAGATACGTCAGCTGTCGACATCATCAAGAGCGGAGCAGCATACTGTTGAATCCACTGCAAGGCTTTTAAACTAAAAGCGTGGATCGATTTTGAACATCAAGTCATCGTTCCCGATATTTCGATTGGCGTATACTTGAAAACCAGCCAGTTTTACGTACACTTTCCGTCGGTGGAGCAACACCTTTATGACCGACTCATCAACGTCGAGGCAGGAGTCAGCCTGTCCAGACCAACAGGAGCAGTATTGCAACAGGACGAGTTCTTTTTGTCGTGGAGCGGACGAATTTTTTTTTTTTTTGGTAACGGACGTTTAGTGTGCGTGTGAGTGCCATACGCGGTGTTTTGGCGTGGGGTCGAGCAAATTTCCGTTTGGGGGTTGTTTGTTGGCTCTTGTGGAGTGAGGTTGAGTTTTGCCTTGAGTCGCAGGCTGTATTTTTTTTTATTAAAACTGCAGAAGGTGCTGAAATTCAGTTACAGACATTTTTTCGCGGAGTAGAAAGAAAAAAATCTCCGTTCGTGAGTTGATCGTTGTCTTTTCTGGAGTGAGTGACCATTACGTCAGTGGCGATATTGCATAAAACCAATACCCAAAAAGTGTGCCACCTGCTCTGCATTGGATCTTGCATCGTGGTAGCCAACTTCAGAGTTGTTTTTATGCGCTGTAGTGTTGCTAGTAGTACCGACCATTCGGAGCCGCATATTAGGAACGCCAGAGGAGACTCTGTAATATTCTTTGTTGAGAACAAGCGCAAGATAGGCTTGCACCGTAACTTTGTTGAGAACAAGCGCAAGATAGGCTTGCATCGTAACTTTGTTGATAACAAGCGCAAGATAGGCTTGCACCGTAACTTTGTTGAGAACAAACGCAAGATAGGCTTGCACCGTAACTTTGTTGATAACAAGCGCAAGATAGGCTTGCACCGTAACTTTGTTGAGAACAAGCGCAAGATAGGCTTGCATCGTAACTTTGTTGATAACAAGCGCAAGATAGGCTTGCACCGTAACTTTGTTAATAACAAGCGCAAGATAGGCTTGCACCGCATCTTTCGTATATGCTGAAATATTTCCTTTGGATTGCTCGAGATATTGACTGGAAGGTCTTATTCCAATGGTATGTTTGAAATAATTACTAAGAGTATAGAAAAAAAATATAAATAAGGAAGTATAGAAAAAAAACGATTTATAAGTAAAACAACATGTTTACACATCCAAAGGACGCTCCCACTTCTAATGGTTTCTAAGATAATTAATTTCTTCTGTCTCCTGAACATAAAAAAAATCAGAGATGAGCCCTTTTCGAAATTCATGATTCATTTATTTCCCAAATACATATTGTACGTACTCGGTATTATTCATTGTTTTCCGTACACACTTTCCATTCACAATTACCTCCCCAAGTCTCATTCATTGTAAGAACACACCTGAAACAACTAATCGTCGACAGTCGGCTCCTTCTATCAGGTGGTTGTGACTAATTGACTAAGAACGTTCTACAAAATAGTCCAGAAAACGATCTTAATAGCTTCCGGCTACGTAGGCCGCGTCCCTCCTTCCGATCCCAACCTCATTCCTCCTCATTTGTCGCAAAATTGCTTGGAACACTACGCAGCAAGAGAGGCAATTACAGAATTATACGCGTGGGTCCTGATGCCGGGCTGAAGAGATACTCACACTCCTCGAGTCTGCACTTTACTGTGTACTTAAGATGGAATTGTAATGATAAGCACGCTATGGTTGAACCCAAAGTCTGGGCTGTTCATCGGTCGAAGGAAGGAAGTTCAAAAAGCAAGAATAGGACATGTACAAGGAAGGCGGCACTCCGTAGAGAGGGTTTTAATGTGCAAAATTATCGTTAGATGAGGAGGGTTGAGGGTGTCACCGAAAATATTCACACAGTTGTTTGACTTTATACAGGGAATTGAGATTGTCATCGCTTGATAGCCAGGCGACGTGGGACAAGCGGCGAATAGAAGGAAATTATTTCAGTAATTATTTAATTTTAAGGGCAAACGCAAAGGAATGTTCGTTGCCTTTATGGAGGACCCGGTGGGTATATTTGGTATTCATACTTATTCTGTTAGTATAATATTCGGGTGTTCAACCTGATTACCACTGTCGCTATCTGGTCCTTCTCTGGGGAATGTCTTTCTTTGTGCCATTGTGTTTCGTCGGTATTTGCCGATCCGACCTTTTGAATACCATTCTCGGGACGTGAACCATGATATACGACAGTGTTTCGTCATCGTTTTGGTAACTAATTGAAGACGTAAAGCGTACCAGCGGGGAAAATGACGATTATGCGCTAACATTAAAAATGGGGTGTCGAAAGGATGATGAGAATTGGGGATGGAATTTGGGACTCTTCGTTCTACATTTTGTGGCCGTGTGGTGGAGGTGATGGAGAAAGATTGGTGTGGTGAAGTTGGGAAGAATATCATTAAGTTTGTGAAGTACGTCAATTTGAGCAATACATAGCGATTTCAACGATGGCTTGTGGGGGTGTATGTTGGTTCAGTTTAGTGCAGGATATAGTAATTATTTTGATTTCGTCAGTTGAATTGACGTCGAAAGCTCGAATCCGTTCTTTCAACGAATTGGCTCGTCGGAAGTTAGGATCGTGACTAAATTGACATTAGCTTAAAGGGGCCGAGCCGGTTTTCTACCAAAACTAAATGACATGTAAAATCCGAAAATGATTTCCCAAGGACAAGTCTCAAGGAGGAGGAGCAAACCAGTTTATGCTAACGAAACGTCAACTAGGCCGCATGGGAGGAGCTGCCCCACTAGGGGTTAGGGCAAGTCCTAAATGGTCGATTCGATGATACCTTGATCCTTTCTCAGTTTGGCGTTATAAGACGTTTGGAAATCAGAAGAGGCTATTTCGCCGTTTTTGTTACCTTCATTCAATATCATTCCATTTAATAATGGTTCGTTAGCGCTTGGAAGAGATACGACACTCAGAGGTTACCATAGAGAAGAAGCCGAATATTGAAAAAGTAAGAACGAAGGTTCGGCGGCACCAAAACGCAAATACAGTTAAGTGGTACGAGCTGAGTAGCTCAGTTCAGTCGCTCTTTGATGTTGTCATTATGATAATAGAAGACTCACGCCACGTGCCTAGTTATGTGGCGTCCGAACATAATCAAAGCCCTGATGCTTTAAAATAGTCGACCGAGGTGAAGCGACCATCAGTCTGATCCGGGAGGCGACATCGATTAGTTCTTAATTTATTACTTGTTACGACTGCTATAATTAATTTTAATATCTGTTTCGCCTTATTTGTGATAACTCGAGCGTAAAGAAAGGAACAAGACGTGCGCTCTATTCGAAGTATCTTTATTGAGTGACTGACATTTAGCAATGTATACATAATTATTGTTTGGTTAGGGTGCGTTCAGACATGCATATATGACATCCCCCTTTTTATAATATAATTAAGAAGAATCAATTCATAATGAATAAAAATAAGTTTATAATAAAAAAGAATAAATTCATTTAAACAAATTCTGCATTTTGATTTTATGCTCTTTACGTTAATTGAAAATAATAAATAAAATTAGTAAGAAGAAAATTAACAAAGCCAAAATTTTACATAATTCAATAGACATATTATATATAATTCGTTATAACTTGGCTTTTTTTTTACACTAATAATAATGACGATTTGGCTGTTTTATGTTAATAATAATAACGATTTGGCTGTTTAACCACTCTACCACTTCGAGTAGTGATTACTGGTTGTTGTTGGTTTAGTTGCTGATTCAAATTACTCTCGTTTCCTTTGGAATTGTTGATTTGACTATCAATTCGGCTGTTATTTAAATCAGGCAAGGGAATAGGAACCTCAGCGTTGGGTTTGTTGAAAGACGAATTAGAACTGTTGAGCGGACTTTCGATTTGGCTGCTGTTTAAACTCGGCGAGTGAATAAGCATCTCTGAATTAGTGTTGTAGATAGATGAGTTGGGAGCTTCGTTGGTTGATGTTCCGATAGATTGGATTGGCTCACGGATTGTTGCTTTGGTTCGATCTAGATGTATAGTGTTGCGTCTGTATCTTTTCCCTTGTTCATTTTGAACAATAACTGATCTTGGGTGACTTGTCTTTTCGACGACTGTTGCTGACTTCCATTCTCGATGACCCGTTTGCATACGAACCTTTTCGCCAATTTCGAGTTGTTTGAACGGAGATGATATTTTATCAGCATAAACTTTTTGTTGAAACCGTAAACGTGCCAGTTCTCCTGTTACCCCTTTGATAATATGTGGTTTCAATTGTTCTGTTGTTTCGGTCGGGATGAAATTTCTAGTATTACGACTAAACAATCGTTGGCATTGGGAACCCAATTCGTTGCTTCTCGGCGTGTTGCGTAGCATCAATAGAGCTTCATAAATATCGGAATTGTCGTGCCAACATTTCTTTAGCATATTTTTGGCTGTTTGTACGTTGCGTTCGGCAAATCCATTCGATCTTGCGTAGTATGGGCTGGAGATACGATGGTCGAATTGCCATCGATTGGCAAATTTCTTGAATGAATTGGCTGTGAACTGTGGACCACCATCCGATTCCAAAACTTCCGGTATGCCATGCGTAGCAAACCATTTTTTCATTTGCAATATTACTTCGGCTGATGACGACGATTTCAGTACTTGAAAGAGTCAATAAATCCAGAGTAATGATCCGCTATCAGTATATATTCTCTTCCTTTGAAATGGAATAAATCCGTTGAGACGTTTTGAAATGGGTACTCTGGAATGATTTTTTGGAGCAATGGCTCTTTTGTTTTGGCTCTTTGCGTTCTTTGACAAACCGCACATCGCTGAACAAACTCTGTTATGTCTTTTGTTTGTCCAACCCAAAACAAGCTATTTCGCGCTCTAGCTAGCGATTTGCTAACACCAGGGTGGCCCGTATGAATATCAATTAAGATTTTACTGATTTCCTCTTTAGGGACAATTACCTTAGCGCCCTTGAATAATAATCCGTCTTCGTACGTAATTTCTTCTCTAAAATTATAATATTTCCGCACGGATTTCGGTAATTTCCTTTCGTCTTCTGGCCATCCTTTCATAACGATCGCTTTTACTAGCTGAAGTTCCAAATCTGTAGCTGTCAATTTAATAAACTGCTGTCTCGTTCCTTCGGGCATTGTGAATATAGCAAAGACTTTTGTATTCGGACTCATCATCGATCGGTTGATCACTACTTGACAAACAATCTCTGCTTAGCGCATCTGCTATAGGTATTTGGGTTCCCTTTTTGAACTGTATTCTCGGTGAATATGGTAAAACGTCCCATAAAATTCGCTGCAATCGAGCAGGTGCATTTACCAACGGTTTCTTAAATATTGTCTCTAACGGCTTGTGATCTGTCTCGACTAATAAATTTTTACCAAAAACATATTCGTGGAACTTTTTACACGCAAATCTTATCGCTGTTGCCTCCTTCTCGATTTGCGGATAATTCTGTTCTGCTGCTGTCAAAGAACGTGTTGCATACGCTATTGGTTGGTCATTTTGGAGTAGACACGCGCCCAGAGCCTTTGAACTTGCGTCAACTGACAATTTAACGTCTTCGTTGACATTATAGTATCCTAAAACCGGCGTAGTGGTCAACTTTTTTAAGATGGTTTGGTACGATTTTTCTTGCTGTTCATCCCAAAACCAAGAAGTCTCCTTTTGTAGTAAAACTCTAAGTGGTTCCGTGATCTCTGACAAATTTCGTATGAATTTATGTAGATATGTCACCATTCCCAATAAACGTTGGAGTTCTTTGGCGTTCGTCGGCTTTTTCAACTGCAAAATAGCTTGGATTTTTTCGGGGTCCGCTTCGTATCCTTTTTTAGTGAATATGTGTCCCAAAAATTTTATACGTTTTTTCTCGTACTCAAAATTTTCCTGGTTGAGCGTGAAGCCTGCTTTCTTCAATCTCTGCTGGACTTTCTTCGTGATTTCCCGAAGTTCTTCCTTGGATTTTGCGAACAAGAGGATGTCGTCCATCGCTATCTCGCAATTATCGATGCCTTCTAGAGTTTCGTTCATTATTTGTGAGAACACCTCTGGCGCTGAAGATATGCCAAATGGCATGCGCAGGTAGCGGTATCTGCCCCATGGCGTCGCAATGACTAAGTATTTTGACGTCCTTTCTGTGACAGGAATTTGCCAGAATCCTTTATTGCAATCTAATTTGCTGAAATATTTCGAACCTATCACTCTTGCTGCAATTTCCTCTACCGTTTTTAGTGGGTAATGGCGTCTCCTAATATTTTTCTTAAGTTCGGTCGGATCCATGCATATGCGAATGTGTTGGTTGTTTTCACCTTTTTTAACTATAACCAATGGACTGACAGCGGGAGTTGGTTGTTTAATCCGCTCAATTACCTTCAGTTTTACCATTTTATCCAGCTCCTCTTTTACGAGATCTTTGTATGCGTGAGGTATTTTCCTAGGAGGAATAACTTTAAATTTTGGTTCGTCGATGAAATCGATATCGTATTCGTATGTATTGCATTTCCCGATTTGTTGGATTTGCTGTACTCTGATAATCAGCTCCAATTTTTCGCACATATCGCGGCCCAAAATAGTCGTGAGATTTCCATCAACCACTTTAAACTTGATTACAGTGTTTGCCTTTGATGATATGCAGGCGACCTTAACCTCACCTTTAACTGGCACTTGTTCATTGTTATATGTGAACAACTTTTTTGTTTTTGACTTCACTGGAACCAAATTCAAACGTTTTGCCTCTTTGGCTGACATGACGTTGCACTCGGCACCCGTATCCAAGTTTACGATGATGCTCTTTTCACCGACCTGTAATTTTTCCGTCCATTTGTCATTGCTGCGGGATGATATTTCGTTTACCCGCAACACTGACGTTTTATACACATAGCTGGAATGGGAATCATCCGAGTCGTCGTTTTCTGTAGTTGCGTTGTCTTCGTCTGGTTGAACGGGTGCTACTTTCTCCGATTTTTTCTTCTCGGTTTTGAACTTAGATTTAGCTTCTGCTTGCCTATATTTCTTTTGCGCTCTGCACCTAGCTGCAAAATGACCTTTTATTCCACAGTTGTTGCATTTGCTGTTGAACGCCGGACACTGTTTTCTCCCATGTTCTCTGTCGCATCTTCCGCAATGAAACGTTTCACTTCGATTTACTTTGTTTATTTGCGCTGAACTGTTTACTTCAACAACTTCGTTGTTCAAGTTATTAATTTATTTTTCTGCTCTCTCGGCGGCTCGGCATATCTTTTTGCTTTTTCTAGGTTCAGACTGTCTTCCACCCACAATTTTTGGCGTGTCTGCTCGGATTTTATACCCACTACAATCTGGTCCATGACGAATTCATCTGTATCTTCTTGTCGATATCCACAACGTTTCACTTGGTTTTGCAGTCGCAGTAAGAATTCTTCAAACCCCTCTGTTTGCTGTTGTTTGATCCTATGAAATTGATATCTCTCGAATGTCTTATTACGCGATGGCGCAAAATAGTCTGTCAATTTATCAATTATCGTTTTTGATACCTTTTTCTCCGCCGCGCTTAGACCCAAATTGTTTATTATCCGAAGAGCTGCTTGGCCTAGAGTTGCTAATAATGTAGCTGCCTGAATTTCTTCTCCTTTCTTATTTAACTCCGTAGCGATGCTGTAGTACTGAAACGCCTCTTTCCATTCTGTCCAAACTTGATTCATGTCTTCGTCTTGATTCACGAACAAATTTTTCGGTGGTTTAATCCCCGACGACATTTTGTATTATATTTACTTTACCGACTTTTATGTACTACGTTCTCGTAAGTTGAGTGAATATCGCTTTCGGTTTAGCTCGCGCGAGTAGAAATCACTACTTTGAGGTTATGTATTTTGCGAATTGCGAATATAAGTATCGGATAATACTTTACGCGATATTATTCTTTTTTTAGAGCAACTATTTTAATTCTTAATTTGACTCAATCTTTTGTTCAATTTTAAAACCACTTCTGACACCATGTGATAACTCGAGCGTAAAGACAGGAACAAGACGTGCGCTCTATTCGAAGTATCTTTATTGAGTGACTGACATTTAGCAATGTATACATAATTATTGTTTGGTTAGGGTGCGTTCAGACATGCATATATGACATTATTGGTGACCCCTAGTCGTTGATCATCACTAGAATCAATTCACGCGACCGCTTATTACTCATTTGCCCTAACCTCTAGTGGGGCATATCTCGTCAACTATTTCATGTGGCTTAGCTGGCGTTTCGTTGACATAAACCTGTTTCGGACGATACAAGTTGCCAGCATGTACCTCCTGCTCACATTTAGTCGGCTACTTGCGACAAGTCGGGAGATGTCGCTTATTATTACGCCGTCTGTCTTTCTAAAATCTGAAGATCGCGCAAGATACGAAGAATTTGCTGTAATCTGAGGCCGCTCCAATTCGTCTACAACAAGCCTCTACACTTAGTAATGAAGACTGCTTCTTACATAAGCTAATATGATTTTCAAAGAAGATCTTGCCTGACCTGATGTGCAGCTTTACTAAAGTATTCTAAGAGTTTCTCGGCCCAGTATAGTTGGTTTGATCTCAGGGGCGAGCTACCATTTACGTTAGCCCTCTGTTATTTTAGATAAAACTTATGTGACGATTTTGTAACTAAATACAGGCCACAACGATGTACTTTTCGAATACATGATAATCCCATAAGCAAGCCATCGACAAATCAATGCGGATCAAATGAGCAAAGTTGTCGTTCAACAAATGTTCTGTTTGGGAACGACGTGCTCGGTAGTCGTGTGGTCACGGTCACCGCTCTACGATGTTACATCTAGAGAGACGGAGGTTCAATCCTCGGCGCGTTAATAAAAACCGCCAGTAGGTACTACAAGAACTCCCACAGCGCTCTGAGCTATCAGTAAAAAGACGGTGCCGATAGGAGGTGCAACTGCACCATCCAAAAAACATATGCTATCGAAACGTCAACAAACCATAGTATCATAATACAAGAGATGACGCGCCCATGCCCCTGGAGGGTAATTAACAATCTAATGGAATCGATTGATTCATCATTTAAACCACTTTAATTTTCGAGTGTACCCCAAACATATCCGTACACTATACGATTCATAAACCAGACTCCATTATACTCACCAATCCATTTCACCTCCAGTCAATTTATTCTCAAACAAAAAGGCCAAAAGTTACATCATCCAATTGGGTGGTGCACACATTAACACACTCAACTCCATTGGAAAATCAACTTCTAGTGAAAAGAAAAAGGATCCGTAAACAATGAAAACCAAGGAGAAAACTGTTCATCATCAACACCCCCATTTCATCCATTTGCATTAGGGTCAAGTAGTCTGGTGCTGCCTTATTCGTGCACTCACTAGTTTTCTTGCACAGTATCCACTTCGTCGTGAACAACTCTTAAACAGTGCACGTCTTCTTCTTTTTTTTCTATATCATCTCTTTCTGCTGCTTCTGGTCGATGGAAACATTGTACAACCGTTTCCACCATCCATTCTAAGAAGCACTTTTCGATAAGAAGTTACCACCGGGAGCGGTGTCTAAGAGTAGCGACACCCATCTCGCTCCACTCTGTGCGATTTCCACAAAAACTTTGCCATACGCTCAATTAACCTGCACCCCTCAATGGTGCCCGAAAGCAATAAGAAAAAAGCTAGGGACTAATCTAAAACCAACACAGCTTCCTTAAGGACCCTCTCTGCTGATTGTGTAACTCATACACAATTTGCACGACAAACACCCGCACGACCCACTTTATGTACACACCTACCTTGCCACACTGTACTGTGTCTGTGTGTGTTGTGTGTTTTTTTATGTTGGTCCAAAAATTGTTTGTGTGGTTGGCTTCCTTGTGGGAATCTGATCTTCTGTTTGGAATTCTTTCTTCGGTGTAGCCATATCGTCTACGGCATGCCAACCTCAAAACATGGCAATTTCGAGAAAACTTCATGAAAAGCTGCTTAAGTGAATTTGCGGTTCTCTTTGTTTTAAGTTAACACTCCGAATCTCCGCACCTCCACTCTGTCTGCTGCTGCCCTGCCACGTTCCGTGCTTTTGCCCATCCTGACCCCAAAAAGTAATTCAATGGTGGATCTAGCAGTTTTCCACTTTGGTTTCCTTTTCGTCCAATTTTAACGTTGTGAATGTTTTCCGAAGCTTTTCTTGACCGAATGAACTTCCTGGTTGGGGGAAAGGATGAGACGGTGGCATGAATAATAATGACGATGAAGTGGAAGGGGAGAGGAATCTGAAAGTCGATGATTCTTGATTGTACTCATGTTTTAGGAAATGTTGAAAATGCCTGCGGTTAGTTAATTGTATATAAGACTGAGGGAAAGAATGTGGTCCAATAGAGTCACTAGCGCTGGGGTCAAACGGTGTTAGTCCTGGTTATGGTAACGGGATAAATCCTGTCGATCAAGCTTGATCGTGCTAACAAATTTACTTAGAAGGTTAAGTGGAGTCAAAGCGGAGAACCATACAAAATCTCCGGTCACAAAAACCCTAAATTAAAAAAAATCCCCAAACACAAAATCCCCAAGTTCTGAATCCCTAAACCAAAGAACCCGTAACAACCGTAGTTGAGACTGACGCCTCTCCTCACTGAGCTACCGGTTGCTCCGAATCAATTGCAAATCGATGATAGAATCATGCTGCCCGTGCGACATTTTATTAGTGCTTTTTATAAAAACGTTGCCGCGTTTCAACTCAAAGTGCTGACAGATGAAAACTTTATACTTTTATTCAATTTTCAGTGGTATACAACACCACTGACACCAGAGAAGTGTCACCAGTGGATCAGGGTTTCTTTTTCCGCCTCATCCTTGCAGCTCTGACAGTGTGCATTGTACGGAATATCCAGTCTGGCCGCGTGCTCTTCCACCAACTGTGACTCTGGCCACGTCCGGTCGGGTTCTCCTCAAAAGAACGTCTGTCCGTCGTAAGTCGTATGACGGCCATGGCGCTCTAGATGTGATGCACGTCGACAGCGTGCTCCATCTATCGGTAGCCCGTTTCAGGTAGTCTATGCATCTTCCTTTTTGCAGCATTAAGTGATGCGTGAATTCGTAAAGGACTTGTGAAGAGTGGTGCCCTGTCTCGCCAGTTCGTCCGCTTTCTCGTTCCCGGCATTATTCCTATGTCCCAGAACCCATAAGAGGGAGATATTATAGAGCACGGTCAATCCGGCCAGCTCCATGCGGCATTGTTTTATTATTTTAATTAGGATGGTGTTGAATTTGACGGCATAGCCTTCTTCGCGGCTTAGCTGTCGGTGAAAATGGCGACGTTATTTATAATGAGAGAGGTTCGGTTTAGTGATCGACATGCCAGTATTTCCGCTTGAAAGACAGTTGCGTGGTGTGGGTGGCGATAAGTCTTTTATGGTCTGAGATTTCCGGAGAAGATCCCCGCGCCGATTCCACATGCCATTTTTGAACCATCAGTGAACATTTTGCATTCGTACTTCCTGATCACTTCTCCTCTGTCCCATACCACCCTTGTTTGGAAACCTGCTGTGAAGTGTCTCTCGAAATTTTCTACGATGACGATGTAGTCTGTTGGGAACAGGTCCCGTATTTTCCAGGGTCGAAACTCCAGGATGCTGTCGACTGTAATAAACCACCTGTAATGAACGATATTATGGTCTGTTTGTGCTGCTTTCACCGGCAAATCGAAGGTAGCACCTGATGAGTAGTGATCTGTCGGATACCCGGACTCCAATGCGAGCGCATGGGCATCTGATCCGTTCGCCAACCATTCCATCCTTATCGCTCCATTTTTTTTTATATTCCCAATTTTTGCCTCGCCTGTTTGTGTTATCTTTCCCAGGCTTATGAATTTTTATTAATACGGAAAGAACACAGCCAGCAATGCAAGGACTTAATAGCAAGTAAGTCATTAAATCTAGCATATTTCGGTGCAGTAGGTTTAGCAGGGAAGCATTTCCCAAAAACCCTCTGGCCTTTTATCGAATCCCTTCAATGTCTCCGCCATTCCGATATTTTACGTACAGGAGTGACCAATTAATTGCAGGGCGGTCATCATAGTCGTTCCGACATTGTAAAACTTTCGTTGTTCCATTCATTTCTCTTTATTGCTCCTATCGAACGAATGGACAAACTGCTTTTCGCTTGGTTCTTCAACAATGCATGTCCCTAAGCAACCAGAACGTGAAACATCACCAAGGATACCCTTCTTGCTCTCCTTAGTTTCCAAGAACGACACACAGCTCTGCGAAGTTGGTTGGCAACCGACCAACCACATGGTAACCACTCAAGCTATAATGGTCCCAATAACCGCTAACTTGCAAGCTTTTTACGCTCGCTTGTTCGCTTCGAACCGAAGTGCGGCTAGCGTTGTGTGTTCGACGGAAAGGATGTCGGGATGGGCAGGGGTCGAGGCTACCGAGATAGAGACTGTCACAACGATAGGGTTAATTACGCAGGAAGGAAGTGAAGCAGTACTTGCTGAAATTCACCCCACAGCATATGGGTCTCGAAGGCCACAAGGATCGACTTAAGATGAAGAATGGTGTCACAAGTGGAATTTTCCGTAATAACAATAGATACATCTAGGGAAACCTGAATCGTCGTCGTCAGTGCTGTGGGGTGCGCAAACATGCTGTGCACGAACGTCAGTTGCTTGGGCGAGGGTGACGGGAGCATGGATGGGCAGTCTGGTGAACTTTTTGGAAGATTACGAAGGTCCTTTCTTGTGCTTTTTTTCTATATGTTGCCCTACTCCTTGTGACGCTTATCGCCATCCACTTTGGGTTATTGTTGTTTGAGATTCTCGGCATTTTGATGGTTTTACGAATTAATTCAAACTTTTGCGGATAAAAGCTTTTATGAGCAGATTGTTATGCGCTTGGAGGACAACATGGTGGCAGGATGACGGGAATCGTGGCCTTATTATTGGTTCCTATTTGTCTACTAGACACTCTCTAAATATTGGACAGCTGGCTCAGGAACGAAAAAGAGGCTTGTTTGTTGAGAATTTTTGGTTCGTGATTTCGTCGTCGACAATGGACAAACGAATAATTCGTTACTGTGTTTTTGTCGTTCGTTCGTCCGTCCGTCTTTTAAGGACATCGCAGGGTAGAACCACTACACTCAAAACTGGAACGAATGGATGACACCACCCCGGGGCTAGACTAAATAGTGGAATAATATTGTGAAGCGTCCAAAAGATCCCAAAAAAGCGAAGGATGAGCTTACATGGCAAGTGACGATGATTGTCTAGGGAGTTGACTCGATGAGATGTTATTTTTTTGGTCGTGACGAATAAATGGTTGTGTGCTGTGGGGTAGGGTAAAGATCGGAGGGCGGAGGTAATGAGCTCTTTTAGTTGGAATTGGATTTTCGTGCCAAGGATTATTAAGAAGTTAGATGATGTTTTTTTTTTTTGGAGGTGAATTGTCGAGGAAATTACTGGGGAAATGTCGTGACCGTTGTGGGTTGGTTATGGTGAGTTCGGGAGGGTGACGGTTGGTAAATTTGTAATTAAAATTGTACGGACGACAGAGTGGTTTTTGGGAGTTGAGCGAGAGATAATTTTGTGTTTTGTATTTAATTACATAACTTTGATACGTATGATGAGGGTGGTGAATGTTGATAGAACGATGAGAATGGTAATACGAAGAATTAGATGGAAGTAAAGAGGGTAATATGCTGCTCGTCTGAATTAAAAAATATTTATACACAATCCAGACGGACTCTGTTAGTCTGAGTACTGGTTTTTCAGAAATTTGCTTGATAAGAGGGTACTTACGAATTCGCCCGGCAGAATGCCCTGTGGTAGGAAGGCGCTTTTGTAATAGACCGGTTAGTGGGCGTCCGAAGATGCCCGTGGAGACGTAGCCTGATCGGATAATAACCGTGAATGTACCGGACCACTTTGATTACTTAAAAAAAACGTGGATGTAAAACCTAATGATAAAATTGTGTGGAGGAAAACAATTATCATCGAATGGCGCCGTACAACCGAATGAATTGGCAGTTCAATAATTATGACATTTTTCACACTGCTCTGGTAGTGAATATTAGAAACATCAAGATGCCACAAACTCCCCTCCTAGTGAAGACCATGGGATGTTGAACGTTACAGCTTTGTGCCCCGTGATGATGCATAAGTTCTCGGTGGCCCGGTTTCCTTGTTGATTTATGATGACGGGCTCGTCCGGAAGATCTGCATTTGGCAGATGAGCAGGTTTCAGTTCTGTTGACACCCTAGTTATTTTATTGTCGACTTTGATTCGATAAACCGAGTTGCTGAGTCGTTCGATGACGGAATTAGGTGCTGTATATGGTTGTTGAAGAGACTTTTTGACCCTTGCCTCAGAAACATATGCGAGCAAGTCGAAAGCTCCTCGAAAACAAATGGAGCATTACTACTATGATACGTTGCTGGAACCGCACGTAGTTGTTGCATGCTTTTCCTCAAATTTTCGACAAAAACTTGTGGATTCGCGGAGCATGAAGGTCGGGCAGTGCATCTGACGAAGAAAAGGCCCCTCAACGATCTAAGCATCGGCCAATACTTGCTGCAGCTCAGTTCGATAGACGTGGGCGGGGTTTTCATCGCTCGTTGTCCTTGTCCTTACGTGTTAAATAAACTCATAGGCCTAGCGGAAGGCAACACAGAGAGAAAATGGGGCGATAGGGGAAAAATGGCTGTCGGGTGGTTCAGATGCCCTCGCGAACGGATCGGGGTCCAGGTTTTAGGGGATTCTCGGCCTTCTAAACCCTTGTGGTACGAGGGTTTAGTCTCGGCCTTCTAAACCCCTGTGGTACGAGGGTGGTCTGAAAAGGTTCCGACCTCAACAGAAGATGAAAGCACTCGTCAACAAAAGCTAGGGAATGTGTTTGCGTATCTTTTGAAAGGTACTAAAAAAAAATTCAGTCATTTTGGACGCGTAGTTGTTTGATAATCGTTTGAGTGAGTTGTTGTTGTGGTAGCGATGCTTCGAATACTGCAGTTCTTCTTGCATCGAGGGGGTTTGGCAGCTCTTGGCCGTTGAAAAACGGGTCGTTCCGGTACGAAGAACCGGCTGCCGCAGGTGAGTGTGAGTGAGTCGATGTGAGTGTTTTTGTAAAAAGGGAAAAAATCGAGTATTGAGCTGTCATTAAATATTTGTTTTCGAAAGGCGATAAGCCTACCCAGTCGGACATTTGTCTCCGATTCCAGTGGAATCGCAAAGTCTTCGATTCCTTACCGGTTCCATTCATCGGTTTGTCTCCGAAGCTGGAAAAATTCAAATGTTTTCAATTATGTATCGAGTTAGCCTGAAATTTGAATTCATTTGAAAGTATCTGGCATTTGGCGGCGTATGTTGTCATATATGAAATATGGAATAAAGGAATATGTATGTTTTGCAAGCCATGAATACAATCCGCCGTTAAATTAAAAGTGCCGTGAAATCAATCACGACACTTTTAGTTTCTGGACGAATTGTATATCAGGCTAGATTCAACCCATTTATACAGCCATCGATCCGAATTCGATCTGTGTCGATTCCTCGTTGGCTACAGTCATCGGTCCGGAATCGATTCCAGTCATCGATCCGGATTCGATTCCAGTCATCGATCCGGATTCGATTCCACGTTGACTACAGTCATCGATCCCAATTTGACCCCAGTATCGATTCTACGTCGACTCCAGTCATCGATTCTCCATCGACTACCGTTATCGATTCCGGATCGATTCCTGTCCTCATTTTCGGTATCGCAAAAGCGGCCATGCCCATACAAATATCTCCGACGTGTCTCCGATAAAGTCATCGATTCCTTAGTAGACAGTCATCGATCCAGGACCGGTCCAGTATCGATTCTTGTCCGACTGGGTAAGCAAGACGAGTTGGATGCTATGTACGAAAACTTTGCACCATCATTTACCATCGTGAAATTTTGAGTAGCTGAATTTAAAGGTAGCCGTATCAGCTTGGAATACGATGAACGTTTGTTTGACATCCAAAAACTGCAAACACTGACGATCACATCGCTCAAGTTCACCAAATGGTGCCAGACAACCGTCGAATTAAAGTGAGGGAGACAGCAGAGGCTACGAGTATGTCCAGAGAACGTGTTTGTCACATATTGAATCAAGATTTAGGCATGAGGAAGCTGTCCGGGTCCGTCAGTTCGGTTCCGTGTGTGCTCACGTTAGACCAAAAACGCGTTCGAATGAGTGAAAGTGTGCCGGCCAGTGTTTTCGCCAGGTACACTTGCAACTGTGTGCACTTCCGGCGCGACCGGCACCAATTCCCAATGCGCTCATTACAATTCAGTGATTTTTTTTGTTACATTCATACTTTTCTTTAATGAACCAAAACTAACTTACGTTTTTCTTTCTTTTGCAGGTAAGTAACGGACTTTGGAAATAATACAGAGAGAGAGAGAGAGAGAGCGACTTCTAGATATACGCTAGAGAAGGGTGAAAAGTATAACGGTACTGATACGACAGCTTATAGCAGATCAATGAATATTCGACGAGTGATAGCGGAGAGCGAATGTATCAAAAGTGCAAGAATAGGAAAAGATTCGGTTTAACATGAATATGTTTTATGGGAGGGTAAACTACAAAGATCAGCGTGATTGCGAATGCTCTCAAAAAGTAAAACTTATCAAGGAATCTTATTAGCATAAATATATTTATATTTAGGCGTTTTAGATAACGGAGGGCTGGGGCAATAAGGGTAGGTGGAAATAGGGGAAAAATCCAAAAAATAATGTTCATCTAGCTTGATGAGACTGAACAATATACTACATATACTATTTGCCCTAGCCCCTAGTGGGGCATAGCGCGTCAACCACTCACAACAGGCTTAGTTAATGTTCAAGCAGTATAAACTGGTTTCTAACGATGCATGATGCTTGGATGCACCTCCAACGCATGTAGACGCATACTGCGACAGGTCGCAAAAAGTGTGACTTATTCTTATACGCCCCACACTGCATTGGGGGACACAACACAAACAACCATGGCCATGACGGGACTTGAACTCGGGGAAGCTAGGAGACATCAGACTAACGCTTCAACGCTCTGAGCTACCGGTACTGGTCCCCCAAAATACAATGAAATTGAGAATGGATAATGGTAATTATAAAATTATGCCCGTAATTCTGTTCAGCCCCATCAAGTTAAGGAGTCGATTGATTCGTTACTTTTTTCGCACGATGGCCAGCAAATAACCAATAGTGAGTGCCTAATCGTCAGGCCAATTGTGAGATTTTCGTTTTCAGTTTTTTCTTCTATTGTAGGATTAACGCTAGTTAAACTGTAGGTTTGTGGCCGAGCATTTCAATGTTTTTTATTTGTATTATTTTCCACTATTCTCTTTGCCCTTAGCTTCATCCTTATATACTATACCCTTACCCTGTTTTAGTTTCTGGGTTTAGGATAGATGAAGGAATAACTTTTTTTAATAGACAATCGTCCCAAAAGTCGAGGTGCAACTAGTCAAACATTTTGCCATATTGATTTCTTTTCTTTTCTATCTTTCTAGTACATGAATCGAAGATCTGAACATGTAAGTATCTGCTATTTATCTCCTGTTTTAACACCTTACGGATTGCATCATCATCACTAACACAACAATAACTTCACAAACACTTTTTGTTTAGAAGCTAACTACGCCTTCAGTTTGTTCAGATGATAAACTTTTAAGTTCTTGCGACTACCTCGGCCAGACGTCACTGAAACATTTTTTTTTGTTGACCAGTATGCCATTTGACTTATTTGCATCTGGCAGTTCAGAAATGACACCCGCGTTGTTGTATTCACACGAATTTTCGTCATTAGTCAGTTTTGAATTTGAAAACTGATGGATGAATAAATGCGGCTACTGTTTAGGGTAGGTTACGTTGGGTTAAAGAGGCTGCTGTGTAGAATACAGCACACGGTGGTCTTTGTGTGCTGTATTCTACACAGCAGCATCTTTAACCCAACGTAACCTATCCTGAACAGTAGCCTGGATCCGTTGTGAAATATCGCCATCTCAAAACCATGAGAGTCTAGTCATCGAACCATCCGGAACTGTCAGTTAAGCGGTGTAGATGACCAGCACTTATGTCCTTCAAGTCATCCACGAGTATAGTTTCCTCCTTGTCCTCACAGTTTCTGCAATAATCCATGTATGGAGGCCGCAGACGCTTGGCATGTTCACCCATCGGGCAATGCCCCGTAATAACCCACGCAACCTTCCTGAGATGCCTTCTCTCCAGCATCAGTAGCGCTGAGAAGCGGTTAGGATTGAAGGTTGGCCAAACTTGTCTTGTAATATTGCAGGTACTTCCATTAGCCAACCGATGTTAGTATGGCTTGGCTTGAGCGCTTGTCTATACTATCTTCTTGTCTGCTTCTATGTGTATATTAATAGTTCGAAAGCGCCCCCATGTCCACAGTGATTGTACCAGTACCACCACCGAGCCAGCTCGTCCGTCTTGCAATTACTGCTGAAATCACTATGTCCCGGAAACCAGCACAAAATGAAGATCAAGAAGTTGCAGAGCTCCTTGATAGCTGTGCGACACCTTGCTACGGTTTTCGAAGTGGCGAGCGCAGGGTCTAAAGCTTTAATCGCCGCCTGACTATCGGTGTTGATTGTAATATTTGTTGCAGACACGATATTACAACTCAATCATACTAAAACTTCAACAACAATTGCACTGATTTCTGCCTGTAAGACGCTACTGGAAGGAAGACGGAGTGAAAGCAAACATCTAATTCCCCTGAAGCAGCAGCAGCAGTCTGTGTTGTCTTGAGAGCACCAGTGATAATAATACAAGATAGTCTTTGAACTTTATTCAATAGATTTCTGTACGACTTTTACTGAGCGCCGTTCAACAAACTACTACCCCATACATTAATATCGGGCGTATATCTGATGCGTATAGCCAGAAGACCACTTTAGGTCGTCGGCTCCATTTCAGGCGAATAGCCTTTCTACACGAGTACAGAGTGACAGTTGCCTTAGTCACGTGCTCCTGAATATTTACCTTCCAGGATAGCTTCCTATCAAATATAAGTCCCAGGAATCTGGCGTTTTCACTGAGGACTGGGCTGGTCCCCTCCAGCATTGGTGGTACTAATGAAGGTCGAGTATCCCTTCTGGTGAAGAGAACAAGTTCTGTTTTGGTCGAATTGACTCGAACACTAGCCTGTCTAGCCTGCTGAGATAGGATATTTAGGACATTTTGCATGATATCACTAAGGACCTCGGGATACATTTCAGAGATGGCAATATCGTCCACATAACCAATGACCTTGCATCCCACTCCCTCCAAATCATGAAGTAGCCTGTTAAACACCAGGTTCCAAAGAATGGGGACAGGACACCTCTCTGAGGGGTGCCCCCACACATCTGTCTGCGTATTTTTGACTGGTACAAATAACCATAGATGTAAGCATCAGGTTGATGAGCTTACAGGGTGGTCATTCACACCCAGACTCGGAGAATGCATACGAAACAGCCCCCCGGTTTGACGTTATAAGCTGCGTTCGTTTCACCGGACTTTGGCCTATTTCCATACAGAATGGCTTACCTGATTTGATCCAGATCTCGTATGAGATCTCATCGGATCCGAGTTGAAAGTGAATTGGTTGAACGTCAACTTGTTTCGCTCCTATCTAGATGTATCATATACTGAGTCCGCAATTCGTCCCCACCCGGCGAAGTATCTGTTTAGTGGCGGTTTAAGTTCGTTTGTCGCAGATCTGTGGTGTTCTTTTCACTTGTGGTCGGTCTGAGACTGAAATACAGTGAAAAGAAAGGGGATATTGAAAGTGCCTTCAATATCCAAAACGGCAACCAGTGCATACTCTCTGCAACCCAGAGATTTCTCAATACATGATACCATTGAGTGCAGAGCTGTGTCGCCTTCCAGTAGGCATGCTGAGAAAGGGAGAGAAGGTGCGATGGAATGGTGGCACGTAAGTCCATGTCGATTAGATGCTCCAGCATCTTCAGCAAAGTTGACGATAAGCTTGTGGGACGGAGGTCTTTCTTACATAAGTGCGAGTTCGTCCCCGCTTTGGGGATGAGAACCACCTTCACCAACCATGTGCGACGAATGTGTACCAGTTCTAAGCAATCCAGAAGTACACTCTGTCCATCGTTCGTTGTACGTCTGCTGGATTGATAAGTGGCCGGTCCTGCTGACTTATACGGCTCAAAGTTGTTAATTGCCCATTCTCTTTTACCACTCTAGAGAATCGAATCAGCGTTACAAGGAACCATTACTATTCGGAAGTTATCTGGTATCCCATCAGAAAAGCTGTCAGGGAAGTGAGTGTCAAGCAGAACCTCGATAGTTTCTTCACTAGAGGTCGTCCACTTCCATCTTGTTTCATCAGATATCTTAGTATGTTCGGAGCAGTGTATAAAATATTCCGGGTCTGGATTCGTAGGATTCCTCAACTTGTTCACAGAACATCCTCCACGATTGCCGTTTAGCCATTCTGATTTCGTTTTTAAATAATTTTGGTTGATTTTATAGATTAACCAATGACAGTCGAACCCTGAGGACCTCGCCACATTGAAATCTTTTCTGCTCACTGTCCTTTCCATTCCTCCTTCCTCTATGCCTGTTAGCTGGGCAGACCCAGACTCGGGGTTTGCGACATAGCGCCCATCTCCTACCTACTGCACGCCTGGCATGATAAGGGAGGTAGTGCCTCTTTGAAGCTAAATTTACACCGGTCGGTTCTTTTTCAATTTCTGAAGACCGAGTTTTTACTCGTCGAGTGCAAACTGTAGGTATCGGTGATCAGAGAATGAGTGCTTTTCCGACACCTTCCAATCTGGCACTAAATGTTTTATATCCTTTGAAACAAGGGCGGGGTCCAGGACCTCATCCTCTTTCCTCCTCCTAATCCCGCGCCAGACGGAGAAGAAGAGCAGCCGACGCTGCTTTTGAGTGATGTATTGTAGGTTAATTCGAACGCGTTTCATCAACCTTACAGAATACGACAAGCCACTGCTTCGATACTGTTGGGGTGACCGGTAGTTCAGTGCGTAGAGGCGTTAGATGTCTGACTACGGTCGTTATCCTTTCAAGTCTTGTCCACGGCGTCCGTGGCCCTGAATGTTTGTTATCTCCCCCCTGTGGTGCGGGGCGTAATAATAAGTCACAACATCTCACGACTTGTAGGAAGCCAGCTAAATGGAAGCAGGTAACGTGAATTGTCCGCAACTGGTTTATCCCAACGAAACGTCAGCTAAGTCAAATGGAATAGTTGATGCGCTATGTCCCTCTAGGGGTTAGGGCAAATGAGTATGCTGCGATGCCGCTGTGCATCGTGAACTTAGCCATTGGCCGCATTCTTCGAAACTGTTTTCTTTTTCAATTGTGTTATTTTCGGTTGTGTTTTTCTGGACAACCGTTTTCCCCCAACTGTGTCGTTATCCGTCGATTTTTTTCCATAATCGTTCCATAAATTCTGTGGTTTTCGTTTCTGTTTTTGTTTTTCGACAACCGTTTCTGTCGTTTTCAGTTGTCGACTATGCAAAGCCAGGTCTTTGGGGGAAAATGTGATTTTGAATTTTTCGTGAACTTTTTTGTGTGTTTACAACCGTAACGTGTTTTTAAGCCCACCTTTAATCCAAGGATAGGCTGTCAAAACAATTTTACATAATTTAAAAGAGAGTTTTGGACAGTCGAGTTCATATCAGACATTTCTAATAATTTTCACTGAGACAAGACCGATAACAACTGTACAGTGGTCGTTAAGGTCCCGGGTCCTAGTTTCTATTTCTACTCGTAGCAAAAAAAAAAAGTCATGGATTAAGGCTAGATTTCTCCACAAAATTTACACAAATGATAATGTTGTTTATTCTATTCTTTTGATCCATAACCTATGCAATTGGTTTTCGTAATACTGTGCCTTCAAAAAAACAAAATTGTCTTATAAACTAGGACTCCAAGATACTACTAGACAACATCGTAGAAAAAAAATGTATTGTGCATGTAGGACGATGACAACAACTCCGACAATACGGTCGTGAATTCATGAAAGTCATGTGTGGAGGGTGAGAAATTGGGAGCATCCTCCCTAGTCTCTGACATGGTTTATAGTGCAGCATGTATTCCTTGTAAAAGTTTTGCTGGGAAAACACACCACAAATGTAACCTGTTATGTACCACATTTTTTTCCTGTTGTCTTCGTCCTTTTTCCCGTTTTCTTGTTTGTTTTTTCTCGGTACTAGGAACGCTATGAGACATTTTTATACACCGCACTCCCAAAAACCCATCCCATGTTGAACAATGCATTAAAGTTGATACGGCTAGGGAAAGAGGAGAACACTCCGAAGACTCACATTTTGCACTTTGCTTTGCACGGACTTTATTTTTGTGTTAAAAAAATGAAAACACGTCCTTGGTAGAGGCGCTGCCATTAACATACGTCTTTTTATCTATCCTTTTTGTCGTGTAGTAGTTTGTAGACTCCCGGGAATAAAGCTTTTTTGTGACTTTTTGTTGTTGTTGTATGCCTTAGGTGTTGCTCTACTTTAAGGGCATCTGTCACGGTGACTTGGTGTACGAGTATTAAAAAGTGGAAATGGAAGTGTAATGTAGGTAGACTGTCTACTAAAGTGTGAATGCATTTCTTTGGGATTAACATGGTGTACGCTATTTGATAAACCTGCTTCTTTGCTTTTCCAGGGTAGTATGTGAATAGTTTATTGAAATCATTATTTTTCGTTATTCCACAAGGTGTTAGTGTGGAGCAGCAAATCTTTACTAAAGGTACACTTGAGAGTCGTATTTAGTACATACCTGAGTAGCTGGGTAGCTTTTTGAGGGGCTATTTCTCTGAAGTTGTGTGTTGAGGCATCAGTCTCATGTTTGACTACCGGCGTTTCGGGTTCGAATCCCGTCCACGACGACGTTTGTGGCCATGGATGTGCAGGAGGTGTACGCTGGCAACTGCATTCTCCGAAACCAGATTATGCCAACGAAACGTCAACTGGGCCACTTGGAACAGTTGACGCGCTATGCCCCACAAGGGTTTAGGGCAATTGAGTATTGTCCATTCGAACACACAGGGGCGACCGGTAGCGCAGTGTGTTGAGTCATCAGTCTCATGTTTGCTACCGGCGTTTCGGGTTCGAATCTCGTCCACGACAACGTTCGTGGCCATGGATGTGCAGGAGGTGCATGCTGGCAACTGCATTCTCTGAAACCAATTTATGCCAACGAAACGTCAACTGGGCCACATGGAACAGTTGACGCGCTATGCCCCACAAGGGGTTAGGGCAATTGAGTATTCGAACACACAACCGGGTCAATGACACTCGATCGAGCTCTCGGATATTTTTACAGGATACAAAGATATGCCTTCACAATTTATGGAATTCGCTACAATATCAACGACCAATCAATGTGGCTAGTGTGCAGAAGATTCAAAATCGATTGTTAGTGACTATCAGGATGTACAGTCATTTCCACAAGACCGTATACCTCACAAAATAAAAACAAAATGTTACAAGTAAGAAATTTTATTTTTTATTGAAAGTAAATACAAAATACATTTTCGCAATTATATTTAATACATGGTCCAATCGCCGTCACTATTGATTATTGACTGGCATCTTCGGTGACAACTTTCGGCCAATTTCTCCGCGTAGTCTGTCGATAAGTTGTGCTGCTCCTTTTATTTGCTTTCCTTGAAGCTTCTGCTTCATTAATCCCCAAACATTTTCAATAGGATTGGCATCCGGCGATTGCGAAGGCCAATCAAGTACTTGAATGTTATTTTCTTCTTTCCAGCGTGTACACAACCGGCTTCTATGTTTCGGATCGTTATCTTCTTGTAGAAACCAATCGGTGTTGTCGTTGCCATATAGCATCCTAGCAGACTTCAATAATCCTTTCTTGTACAAAATGATCATCCTTTCAGCAGTAAGAATTCCGGTAAACGTTATTAATTTTCCGAAACCGCGTGCAGAAAAGCATCCATAAACATGGACCTTCACAGGGTGTTTAACGGTTCGGTTCACGACAGCTTCTCCTTTTTGTGCCCACACTCGTCTCCTGAACGTATTTACAGCAAAACTTGATTCATCCGTAAAGATCACGTTGTCCCAATCACGATCGATGTTTTCCTTAGTCCACTCTACACGTCTTCGCTTCTGGTTTTCGGTAAGTAATGGTTTCATCAAGGCATACCTGGTTTTGATGTTTTCCTCTTGTAATCTTCGCCGAATCGTATTCAAGGACACGTAAATATTCTTCTTCGATAACATTTCCTTTGCTTGCACTAAGGTAGTAACGGACGGATTTTTCTTAAAAATATCAATGATGGCCTTATCCTGGGTTTTTGAAGTGCTTCGGGTTTTACCCCTACCAGGTAGATCGTCTACATTTCCAGTATCTTTAAAACGCTTTATCCACTTATTCACAAACTGTGTCGAAACTTTCAGGTACTTTCCGGCCGATGCAGGTGTCATTTTTGGTCCTTTCGGATGACTTACTAATCGAATTGTTTTTTGTAAATCGCACTCATTTCACTTGACGTCTTATCACTCTCCTACTTGAACTTAGAATGACCAAATTTATACAATGCGAAAAAGAGGAAAAATGCAGGTAACTAAAAGTCCCCCACCACTCTTTGAGAAATGGTGCATTAAAAAGTTACAAAGTATACGCTCTTGTGGAAATGACTGTATTTCATCATCATTGTGGCGCTACAACCCGACGTCCTTCAATTTTGGACGCGCAGCAGTTGTTCGGCGTCCTCATCCACTAAATCTTTCCGTTCCTGCGGCAGCCGGTTCTTCGTACCGGAACGACCCGTTTTTCAACGGCCAAGAGCTGCCAAGCCCCCTCGACGCCAGAAGAACTGCAGTATCGCTACCACAACAATAACTAAATCTTTCCACTCCGTCGATGATTCACCCGTTCAATATAACAATCGAGACACCATTGTATACGGCAGTGACAGATTCAGATACAACAACCCCATGTGATTTTAGGAACAATTTTATCACTGGATAAGATACTCGGGGCTATATCCAGCTTTGAAACTTTAAAATCGGCTGTTCGGGATGGCCTAGTATCGAGGGTAAAGTGTTATTTATCCCTAAAGCGGGTAAGAGTTCACATGCGCGTCCAAAGGACCTAAGGCCTATCAGCCTCTCTTCAACTCTTTTTAAAATGTTGGAAAGGCTCTTAGAAATTCATTTGCGGAGTATTATTCCACAAAATATCCTATCAACTTCACAACATGCCTATAAATGACACATCGTTACATTCCATTGTCAGCTATATTGAGAAATCTTTGACATTTATTTAAGGAGTACACCATGGCCATCTTAAGACAACCCCGACCGCTGCACTCGATGCTATGCTTAACTTGCTTCCACTGGACATTTTTGCGGAAGAGATGGCGGCAAATGTTGCAGCCCGTCTTCGTCTTCCCATTAAGCATTAGACAATCATCAATCCTTAACTAGTCTGGATATTCCTGAAATAACCGAATACCATACTACGCTTTCGACAAAAAATTCTCTAGTTTGATTCCATCACGGAACGAATGGAATGAGAATGTATCTTGGCTGCTGGGTCCGCTACCATAGGTTAGGTTAGGTGAAAGGACTGCTATGATGACCACTTACGGGTCCATTGTGATAACACCAATAATGTTTCACGTCACTCAAAAGTATCCTAGGTCCCGAACCAGCCTGTACTGGCATTGTATCGATTGAGCTGTATCACACTCAAGGATAGGGAGGTCCTCCAAGTCACAGCAAAACCAGGTGCCCAGGAATTTCTTCCTTCTGATGGCCCATGTTAGACAGTGACATAGAAGGTGTAAAACGATTTCCTGCTAATGATGAGGGAGACGGAGCCTGTGATAGTCCCCACCACCCTGCCAATGTGCCTCCTATTCAGTGACAGCAAAAAGGCAGAGCGACTAGAATCGAATTTCTGCCATCATTCTCGTCGTTTGGCAAGTGCTACCGTTCAGTCATCTAGTATTAGCTCTATCGACCGCAGTGGTCTTAATTGCTAATTTTCATGAGGCAATTGGCATTTTAATATCTATGCGGTCCCCATCGACAACACCAGTTGTCCCATCATGAGCAAGTTCGTCTGCCCTGCAGTTGCCCGCAAAGCCACTGTGACGCGGTATACAGCGGAGGGGATTATGTTGAAGAAGTAACCCATCTCTGTGACGGCCGAGCTACATTTCTCAATAGTTTCCGATGTAGTGTGAACGAAGTCAAGTGAGCGAATCGCAATGTAATGTAATGTCTCTCGCAGTCACGACATGCCTCCTTAACCAGGTCAGAGCTTCCGAGATCGCCGAAACCTCTGCCTGTAGGACACTATAAAAGTCGGGAAGACGGTACGATAAGTTAGTCCCTAGTCCCTCCGAGTATATACCAGCCTAAAGCCGTCATCAGTCTTCGAGCCATCCGTGTAGATAACCAAGGAGTTGATTCCGCTACCATTTATACGAACTGTTCGAATCGCTTGATATAAACTGGCTTTTCGAATTCTTAATCACTGTAACGTTTTTCAAATGGAAGTCTCGGCGATAGACGAATCCTTAACATGTTTAACAACGTTAGGCGAAAATGGTTTAACTGGTAAGGACATAATTGTCCTTACCGACAGCTAAGCGGCTATAAAAGCTCTGGAGTCTGCTTTAATTACATCAATGATTGTCATGGAATGCCGTTCAACACTGCGGAAGCTGAGCAACTTTTGCAATATCATATGCTGGATCCCGGGTCACAGTGGTTTCATCGGGAACTGCAAGGCTGGTGATCTAGTTGGCACGCCAAGGAATTACGGGCGAAATTCCTAAGAGACTTCGCGGTATTGGTATGCCCATTGTATCATGCAAAGATAAACTAAAATCGGCTGCGATTGACAGAGCCAACTATCGCCCGATCCACATAACTGTTGCCGCTGAGAAGACATTGGAGCTTTTGTGGGTGTCATTGCCAGGCATTCCTGGTCGGAGAGCATGCAAGATGGAGAGCACTTTTCATTTGCTCTGCTCCTATCCAGCGCTGAGAAGAGGTAAAAGGTTAAGGCCTGTGTTGCGTCGATGGGCAACGGTTTATTTTTTGTGTCCAGTGTTTGTTCTGGATTTTCTTCTTGCATTGCCATAGTGATAATTGAATGTTTTGGTGGGAAATCGTGTCAAGTGAAAAGAGAAATCGGTAAAATATTTTATTTTAGCGATTTACTTTATATTTTGATGCTACGATAAGCCCGTATGTATCGATACAGGCCAATCAAATTATTTTGTAATTCTCATCAGATATCCTTTTTTTAAGGCAAATCCCTTCCGTACTGCCTTTAAGGTTTTTCATGCAGACTCTCTAATATCCGTCATTATATTTTTCAGCTGGTCGTAAGTCGCTCATTCTCTGCGGCACTGAAATGTAGCTTTTCTTTTTTTGTGACGGAAAATCTAAAGCCGGGCATATACGAGTACGTTCAGGTTTACCTTGAGGTATACAGGTGCAACTGTACAGGTCTGGACGCCGGTGCATGGACACAACACATACTACGGTAGACCTGTGCAGGTATACCTGCAAGGCCCACATGAGATTTCCGATAAACAGCAACAACAGTATCGAACCGAATTCAAAACCAGGCTGAGATAATCCAAAACTTTTTTTTTCTCCACTCTATCAAAAGTAATAAAACTTATTAACGCCCGCCCTCCATTCCATTCCATCACACAATCCTTACTTGACCTATTCCACTACAGTGAGGATACTTTACTTTGATCCGATTTCTTAAATATTCACTTGAATAATCACTTATATCTCCTCTAACGTTCCATTCTTTGCTAGTCAAGCAGTAGCTGCTTGTGGCTCGAAAGTATCCTTGTGAGCTTCTTTGTTTGTCGCCTTATTTCTTGATAATGTTCCGAAAATAAATCGTTCCACGTTGCCGATATATACATTTATCAATATATCTACAGTACATTTTCCCTACTTTTACCCCCACCTCATCCATACCTAAATCGAACCAAACTCATACTCGTCGTTTGTGCTCCTTTTTGCTCCACGACCGAGGGCGAGAGAGCGTTACGTTTCGATTCATATCGGAAATCTTTTTCAGCTCCCCCGACAAACATTTTATTCCCCAATCACTAAATTCAAATAATCCAAATTGGGTTCGAAACTAAGTTTATCCTCCTAGGTCACCTATCGCTTACCCTCGTAACAGCATAGCTCTCTCTGCACCGCGTTCTCCAATTGCTGAAGGTTTTATATATGTATCAAGTCATGGAATCGCCTGGTAGTCGATTATTTCGCTTGTGTGGTAAAGGATGAGCGATATGCGGTCGATGAACAGCATTTTAGGTGGAAAGAAGTTGGGATACGAATGTGGGCGAGGAACGATTGATGGAGGACACTAGTACGGAAAGATTATTGATGGCGTTCAAGGAGGTGTGTTGCCGTTGTTGACGCTGGTGAACACGGGAGCCTTGGGCATTGTAATTTCACAATACCGTGGACGGTGGTGAAAAAGAGGTGGGGGTATATTTCACGAAAATGGTCAATTTATCTTCATATACCCGGGACAGATCTGTCACTACCGAAAACTGTTGTTGTTATGAAAAAGAAACGATGGGCTTTAAAGTTGCTGTTAATTGCCTTGACTCCTTCCGTAGCATGGGCGCGTCAACATCCCTTACTTTTCTATGCCTTGTTGACGTTTCGATAGCATATTTACTTTTTGGACGTGCAGTTGCTAGCATGCATCTCCTTCCGCATCGTCTTTATACTGACAAGCTCGGAGCGCAGTGGGAGTTCTGTTAGTAAGTGCCCCCACAGGCATTTTTTTTTGTTCGCGCCGAGGATCGAACCTCCATTCTCTAGACCGTAGAGCGGTGACCGGACGAATACGGTCATTCATCAATCATCAGTCCCAAACATCGAAGCCACTTTATTTCACGATATTTTCTTTGTGGTTTCGTTTTTTTTGAGCCATTAATCCATGATGACGGCAACCAGATGGCTGATGCATGCCCACTTTAAGTCTATCTAGTCAATGATAACGAAATATGCTATCGACTGCGGAACAGTAACAGCAACAAAACCTAACAAATCGAAATCTTTTTAGACCTTACCATCGGTTACATTAAGGATACGTTAAGGCTGCCTTAAGGCTAGCTTAAGCCTTTTTGTCGATCCAACGTCAGTCAAAATATAGAGTAGAAAATAGTTGAAATGTGGTCGAAAAGATTTGGCGCCCAATGTGGGGTCGGTGTTATATTCTAGTAAATGAAAAACAAATACACAATCGATAAGGCGCGTGGTACCCTTACTCACAATACACAAAAAAACGAACCCTCTTTAGACCTTAACTTAATGCCCGGTTCACATTATTCCAGTCCAGTAATCCAGTCCAGCGATCCAGTCCAGTGCTGGACTGGATCATATCGTCTACATGATTCCAGTCCAGTAGTCTGGCGAGTGTGTTGTTGATTCGGTAACTATAGTAACAATGATTTTTGGGCGAGCTGGAATCAAAAAGTAGACCGACAATCCAGTCACTGGACTGGATTGCTGGATTGAATTGCTGTCCAGTGCCGGTTCACATTATTCCAGTAGCAGTCCAGCGCTGGACTGGATTACTGGACTGGATTGGTTACTGGAATAATGTGAACCGGGCATTAAGGTAGCTTAAAATGTTTTATGATTTTTTTTTTTAATGTAACGTATGGTTGGTTCAAATGCACAGTTTACGCATATGGAAGAGCGGGGCCTGCGGCTAAGTGCTAATCAGGTGATGTGTGGCTAAATTCTAGCAACATGTATCGCCCGGAACCAGTTTATACTAATGAAACGTCAACTAAGCCACGTGAGAATAGTTGATGCGCTATGCGCCTGCGCCACTAGGGATTAGGGCAAATTGTAGTAGAAATAAATATTTGACCCCATCGTCCTGGCATACATGGCAGCACTGCATTCCTTCCCAACATGACGGCAATCGATTCGAACGAGAAGGTTTTAAAATCAAATGTAAGGAGGTTTTGACAAATGAAAAACATACAATGAAATTGATTGATCAGGAAACCGATGGGATATTTGTGTGTGAGGGAATGAGGGTCTAGCATAGACAAGTTTGTTAAATATATTGGGGGTACATCAGGTGAGGAAAATTGATGGAATCATTCTACCGTATTTCCATCGATTCCACATCAGCCATCGTTCGTTCTCGATACGAACACTTGTTTCCGCCTTCGAGCCAGAGGACGTCTAAATTGCAGAAGCGATTAAGTGGTTGATAACGAAATGGATAAGAGTCCGTTAGGGATGATTCTGTGATGGTGCTGTAGCTCTCTGAGCTATTGTTTGTTCTTGTTCCAGGGGTCACGAGGAGTCGAGATAGTTTCAGTTGGATGATGTATTTTTGTCATGTCGTTCTTGTGCTAATATTATAGATTCGTCGTACCCGAGTATGTTGTCTCCACTTTGGATCTGATTCTAGTCCAATGGTTTCATCTATAGAGTATACGAGTAAACCATTATATATCATGTTGCCCCGATACACTTTGGCATCCATGCTTGCGGGGATGACCATGATGGTACTTCCTTTCAATTCATCGTAGGACTTTATTTGGTCTAAATCTTCGACTGCAATCTGCAGTGATGGGATGGGTGTCAGTTTGAGCCACTCTAGACAGCACCACCCTTTGCTTCAGTGCAATGGCGTTGTTCGACAGAATATTGTCAGAGAAACATAGGCTGGTCCTCGGATCTATTGTAGGTGTAACAACATTGCAATTTTATTCATCTTGAGGCCGACGGGAATACGTTCCATTTACGTTATATGTTATGTGAAATTTTGAACCTGCATGTACTATAGGAAGAGGCACGGTGGTGATTCAGTATTTGTGTGGTTTAAATGCCAATATTTGAAGAAGAGTGCGTTGTTAGGTTTCATCGTTGGGTTTAGTCTCTATTCGTGCAAGTGTAAGTGTTCGGGGTTTGAGCTACTCACACCGTTATTGTTATGCCTTTCTGGAAAAAGAAAGGACACTTTTCATATTTCCATTTGCGTGGTATTCTTGGCTGACTACATTTGAGATTTTCCTTTTCATTCACTTTTCTTTGTGCCGATCTCAGATTTCCCTTTTCAATTGTTGGTCATTTTTTTTTCGTTGTATTTGATCTTTAAACTTTGCCCACCCCCTTGAAAAGTGATTCTTGGAAAACTGCTCGAAAGACGCTTTTTTCAGTATTTTGCTTATAACTTTTGCTAGTAACTTTTGGATAGAAAGTCAAAAGTGCCAAAAAATTCCAATCCTGCTGGTCGCCGAGCAACAGCTGAGTTAATCTGTTCCTTAACTCTCTTGCGTGCTGAAATTAGAGACCATGTAGAGTCGCTATGCTATGCCCGCAAATGTCACGCCACACGAAATAAATGAGTCCTTAGCGACTTTCCATCTACGAATATCATCAACTGTAGGATTCTCACAAGGTGGTGTTGCAATAGCTCTCTCGTGGAAGGCGGTGGAATATGCACGTCTTATAGATGGGTCTGTAAGCTTTTGCACATTAAAACGTGGCAAGATTCGAGAATTTTGATGGCCCTGGATCGCTGCCGTTCGTAAGCGTATTTTTTCGATAACAAGTTGGTGGTCGCTGCCAACATTAGAATCTCGCTTCGACCTGATGTCCAAGAGACAATTCCTCCATGTCTTGGAAACGACTATATGGTCAATCTGGTTTTCTGTTCTGCCATTCGGAGAGATCCAGGTTGTTAAGTGGCAGCGTTTGTGCTTGACCAGGGTACCGCCAATGACGAGTTGACGAGAGTTGCAAAACTCCACGACCATCTCGCCATTTTTGTTCCTATTGTCTATGTCTAGCCCATGATTGCCCATTAGGTGTTCTAAGCCTACATTGTCAGAACCAACTTTGGCGTTGCGATCCCCCCTGATAATTTGTATGTCACCTTTGGTAGCCTTGTCGAAGGTATCGCCAAGCCGTTGGTGGTCCTTAGATGATTGATCCGCTGGTTCAGTCGGGGCGTAGCACTAAATTATTGTGATTTTTCTAACGCTGGATTGGAATCTGGCTGTGATGATACGGTCGGAGATCGGCTTTCAGTCAATTAGAGATAGGTGTGTCTCCCTAGTCAACAGGATCCCGATGCCTGCCATTCGAGGTGATGTATCGTCTTCATTTCCAGAGTAGAGCAGTACTGTTTGGGAGCTTGGTGATAAAGTCGTTCCCGATGTTTCGCTCAGTCCTAGTATATCGATGATGTATGCGGTCATTTTCCGTTCGATTTCAGTGAGCCTCGCACTATTGCGCTCGCCCCACATCGTTCGAGCGTTCAAAAAACCGACCGTGGTCCGTTGTTTGTAACCAAAAGCCGTTGCCGATGAATCAGCCCGTGGTATCCGAGGCTCCTTTAATGTTTCCAGTGTAAATTGATTTCAGGTACGCAGGTTACAAGCCCACATACCCAATCTTAGGGGAAGGGTTGCTTCCTTAGGTGTCCTAAGAGTCGCCGGGAGCTTTTTTATATAGTGCACAGGTAGGTAATGGTGTTTTGATCGTGCGTTTTTTTGAAGAACTTTCAGCTGGGTGTGACGTGTTGGTGTTCTACAACTATGTTGCTGCTCCACCGTTCGCCTACTTTCTGAGACGCACTGGTGTTATTTGCCATTCAGGATGATCATCGTTTTGTGCCTCTACCAAATTTTTTGCAGTGCAAAACTTGGTTGCCTTGGTTAGCCGTTCCAGAAGGCGCCCACGGGGAGGACTATGGAAGATTTTTTTTTGCCCTCCGGATTAAGTAACTCCAAATGTATTGTATATCTAGTAATGAGTCACCGCAAAAACAAGTTCAACATTTCAGTTAAGTTTAAAATGTACCAATATTCATACATCATGCACAGATTTACTTCAAGATATTCCCTACTCCCATTTCACACCCTGAACCCCTTCTTTTCAATTTAAAAGCATCCTTTTAAACTTTCACCCACTTCACTGCATCCCATCTTCCTACCAGCCCCCGTCACCTCCTATCCAACTTCCTCCTGAATTCTTTTCTCGCTGACAATCAATCGTCCTTCTCTGAACTCAACGTCGTCGTTTGCTTTCCAACTTACATCTTTTAAAAATCCATTCAGAAAAATAATCCTACGAATATGTGCCGGAACTGCTGTGGTTTTGCAAAGCAACAAAAAAAAGCGAATTATATCTTTCACGTTCAACTCGAAGGGGCACCAGCTGCGAGTGAAAAAAACTGGAAAATGTGGATCATATTCAAAGGTCGCCTTAGGGGCAGGATGAAGGGTCACATTTGGAATGGGTGGGTGGGTGGTTAGAAGAAAATGCTGGAAAAAAATGGGCCAGGAGCTGTGAAAATTGATAGTCTCACCCGATAGCGGAGGTGAAATGGTACAAGCAAGGGGGATACGCTTTGTGAAGAACTAAATCTATGGCAACGGAACAATGCTTCCTGTACAATACTCATCCCTTTGGAACGCGAACTGTATACAGAGCGCGCTTCGGGGGGGAACTGGGGGAGACAATAGCCTGCCTGCTCGAATGGACGTAAAAAAAACTAGCATCAAAACCGGGAACAACAATTGAACACAAAGAATAAAAGGACGAAAAAGTGTAAATAAAAAACAACGTTTGGGAAGTGGTGTACATAAATAGACCAAGGGTATTTTGTGTGTGCTGAACAACTAGCGTCGTTGCTGCCATTTGTGCACCGGTGCCTGCTCCCAACAATCGCGACCAGCCAACCAACCAACAACCAACTCCCCGGGTGAGGCTACAGTTGGCGTAACTCTGAGTATCATGTTTTCCTTGGTATGAGTAGCTCTCATGCACTTCTGCAAGGTATTGGAAAGTCCTGTCGAGTGCATAAGCACATATCAAGTTTGCACACATACCTGCCGCGGGTAGTATGGGGTGAATCAATAAAAATGAAATTTTTTTCCTGTCCCAGTACCTCTATTTTTTTTCTGCTTGTCGCCACCGTTGTTCCCACTAAAATAACCCCCTTACTACCAACTTGTGCATACCTTTGGCGGGCGCCGCTCCCGTATTCTGTGGTGCACAAATAATGCGCGACGATGCCTTTTGATATATGTCGTCGAACTAGGTCTCTATACAGTAGAAGAGAGCCTCGTTTGTACCGAGAATAGGTGCGGTGGCCGTGGTGAAGTGTATCGGAGGACTACATAGGGATGCATCAGTGGGGGGTGCATGCATGGGATAGTAGCAGCAATTCACTTGTTCTTTGCATGAGCTTTTTGTGGACATCCATACATATGCTCGGAGCTGAAGCGTATTCGCGGATGTACACGTTCCCTTTTTTATAAAGTCGGACGATCGGCCCGCTGGAGGATGGTGTTCGTAGGGATGAGAGGTGCGACGTTTTGCAGTCATGACTAGAATGGACTGCGCGGTCTAGGGTAGCTGAGGAGGGAGCGAATTGTTATAACATGGGACGTGAGACGTTGTTGCAGTGAAATTTCTGCACTCTTGAATCGCGTGAAATGTTTATGCTGTCCAGGTGAGTTGTAATATGTTTTTTTTATCAATATCAGTAGGGGGGCAAAGACCTTTTCCATAGTCCTCCGCGTGGGCGCCCCCTGGTAACGGCAGTGTATCAATTCGCTGACGGCCAATGTCTTAGCGATAAGACAGTTTGGAAAAGGCAGATAGCTGTAGCCTGAATGGCTGACAAACACCTAAGCGTCTCAGGTCTAGTAGGATGGAATGACTTGCGTAGTTGGACCTGCTACATAGTTGTGTGGGCTCCAGCACGTTTATTAAACCATCTGAAGCAGCTATCTCCGAGGCCATCCCCCGAATGGGGTTAAGCGACGTGCTGACAACTCGTCCTTGTAAAAACCACTCCATGTCAAGAAACCTGGAACAAAAGCCTCGGATTGGACGGATCAACAACGACGACCACGCAAACGAATAAAGGATTATTCTTTCGGATCCTGGAATGTACGCTCCCTGAACAAACCGGGGGCCGAGAAGGCCCTCCTTCAACAGGTCAAAAAGTATAAACTGAGCATTACTGCAGTCCAGGAAACAAATTGGCTTGGCAGCGAGATTAATGACAAGAAATCGCACACAATTTTTACAAGTGGCAAACCATCGGGCCGCAAGGAGTTTGGAGTAGCATTTATAGTGGACAATCACCTCAAACCGCATATTACTGACTTCAAACCCATAAATGAACGGCTGTGTGCGATTCGCATCAAGACTCGATTCTTCAATCTCTGGCTCATCAATGTGCATGCCCCCACTGAAGTTAAAGAAGACGCAGTAAAAGACGAGTTCTACGCCCGCCTTGAAACTCTCTTCGACTCACTTCCAACAAACGACGTCAAATTGCTGCTGGGAGACTTTAACGCGAAAGTCGGGAATGAAAGTTGGCATCGGGGGACCTCTGGAGGCCACAGCCTCCATGAAGAATGTAACGATAACGGCCAGCGACTTATCGACTTCGCCTGCAGCAGGAATCTAGTCGTAAGCTCTACGTGTTTCCCGCATCGACGCATTCACAAGCAGACCTGGAAGTCTCCAGACGCACATACCGTCAACCAAATTGACCACGTCCTCATTTGCAGGAGATGGGCGTCTAGTGTCATGGATGTCCGCTCCTATCGAGGAGCAAACTGCGACTCAGATCATCACTTGGTGAAGACGACCTACAAATGTAGAATCTCCTCAGTGCACCAGTCAAGAATCAGCCCTCCCAAAATCTTTGCGGTTGATAAGCTCTTGAGTGATGCTACAGCGGTGGCGTATACTACCACCCTTGAGGAAAAACTATCACCTATGCTACACAACATCAGCAACACAGGCGTCCATGGGTTCTGGGAAGAACTCAAGGGTACCATCAAGGATGTCGCAGAGAAGGTCGTGGGATATAAAGCCCGGCGAGCGCGAAATGACTGGTTCGACGAAGAATGCAAAAATTCACTTGACGCGAAAAACGAGGCCTACAGACAATGGATTCAACGAGGAACCAGAGCCAGAAGAGAAAAATATGACGAGCTACGGCGAATATCGAATAGAATAATTAGACGTAAGAAACGTAAATACTTTGACGAGCAGTTGCTGAACATAAACGAAAACTTAGCTAATAGGAACACCAGACAAGCGTACAAACTAGTAAATACAATCAAGAACGGCTACCAACCCAGGACTAGCCTTTGTAAGGACAAGGATGGAAACATCATCAGCGACACCGATGGTATTAACAAACGATGGGCCTCTTATTTTGAAGAGCTTCTAAACCGACCATCTAACATCCCCACACAGGAAGCTCTCGATGATATTGTTGATCTAGGCCCACCCATTCAACCCCCGACAGTAGAGGAAGTTGGTCTCGCGTTGCGGTCACTAAAACGAAATAAAGCGCCGGGCGCTGACGAGATTCCAGCTGAACTGCTAAGATTCGGTGGAACGAGTCTAGTTGATGCCATACATCAATTACTCCTGCGAGTATGGGAGAACGAGGAGATCCCAGACGATTGGCGCAGAAGCATCATCTGTCCAATCCATAAAAAGGGAGATAAATTGCGGTGTGAGAATTACAGGGGCATCTCACTAGTTTGTACGTCCTATAAAATTTTGACGAAAATTCTGGAAAATAGAATAAAACCGTACGCAGAACGAGTCATTGGCGAATATCAAAGCGGTTTCAGACCTGGTCGCTCCACAACCGATCAGCTCTTCTCAGTCAAACTGATACTCCAGAGGTGCTGGGAATACAACGTAAACGTATACCAAATCTTTGTCGACTTCAAGCAGGCATACGACAGTATCGATCGTGGAGTACTGTACAACATCATGCTGCAATTTGGTATACCAGCAAAATTAGTGCGACTGACAAAGATGACGATGACCAACTCCGTCTCACAAGTCAGGATCCAGAATAGACTTACTGATCTATTTGAAACACGCACTGGTTTGAAACAGGGCGATGGACTGGCACCGACGCTCTTCAACCTAGCACTGGAATACGTTATTCGGGCCATGAATATGGACAACAGCAAGACGCTACTCATCAAGTCGACACAATTAGCAGCGTACGCCGACGACATCAACATCATGTCCCGAAGATTGGCTGACGCAGAAGAACTTCTGCATACGCTCGATACCGCTGCAAAGGAAGTTGGATTACGTATTAACGAGGGTAAAACTAAAATAATGATGCAATCGGTGACAAGGACACCTGCACAACCGAGCATCAACGTGGGGGACCTCAACATCGAGTTCGTGAACAACTTCATCTACCTGGGTTGCAACCTGTCAAGGGACGCCAACGAAACTGACGAAATCAAGCGACGGATACAGTTAGCTAATAAGACTTTTTTCTCGGTTCTCCCCATAATGAAATCGAAACATGTGCACAGAAACACGAAGCTCCGCGTGTACAAAACCATTATACGACCAGTGCTATGCTATGGCTGCGAAGCATGGACCCTAACTCAAGCCTCCGAAAACATGCTAGACACTTTCGAACGTAAGGTTCTACGGCGAATTTTCGGGGCTGTTTGCGATCGAGATGGATGGCGCATCCGGTACAACCATGAGTTGTATGAAATGTACGATGAGCTGCAAGTCTCGAAAATCGTCAAACTACAACGACTTCAATGGGCAGGGCATGTACAAAGAATGGACGATGATCGCATGCCTAAGAGAGTAATGAATGCAGAACGAGTCGACGGAGCGAGACTGCGAGGACGACCGAGATCTCGTTGGGAGAGCTCAGTAGGTGTGGACGCCGCGCAGCTGCTGGGCTCCCAAAATTGGAGGACGCGGTCACGTGACCGAGATAATTGGAGGACAATGATCCAGGCGGCCAAGGCCCGACGTCGGGCTGTCGCGCCACGATGATGATGATGAGTAGAGTGAAAAGAAATTATGTTTCGTTTGCTTTTAAACGATGTATAAAAAAATCCTCTGAACTCCAATGTGAAAAGACGGATCTCAGTTTTTCTACGTAACTAATTGTCCCTGATAATTGGAGGTGCATGCTGGCAACTGCATTCTCCGAAACTAGTTTATGCCAACGAAACGTCAAATGTAACAGTTGACACGCTATGCCCCACAAGGGGTTAGGGCAATTGACTATCACTTTCTTCGATTAATTAAGAAGAGAAAATACTTAGCTTTTATCCTTAGATATGTTAGATTAGGTTTACGGGCTTTTATGATAGCCCAGGACACACATAGACCACGTGTGGGTCCGTTGTGGCACCATACGGGAGTGAAAGACTCCCGTCCAGTCGATTCATTAAATCAGCCAAACCGCTTCAGCTGAACAGCTTCCACTGTCGCCAGGTCCCCCAAGTCTGTATAGAAGTGTGCCCCAAGCATTGTCATTCTCAAATACATATGTCAAAGCCGGACACTCAGCGAGCAGATGACTACTACTCTCCTCTTTTTCCTGATCGTCACAGGACCTACAGAAGTCATTAAAAGGAAGCCCAAGTCTGCTTGCATGCTGCCCGATTGCGCAGTGTTTGGGGCGACCGGTAGCGCAGTGTGTTGAGGCATCAGCCTCATGTTTGACCACGACGTTCGTGGCCATGGATGTGCAGGAGGTACATGCTGGCAACTGCTTTTTCCGAAAACCAGCTTACACCAACGAAGCGTCCACTGGGCCACATGGAAAAGTTGACGCGCTATGCCCCACAAAGGCTTAGGGCAATTGAGAGAGAGTTATGACACCCACGACTGCACTTATATAACTCCTCCTCATCGACAACAATCTCATGGAGCGACATACATAAATCAAGCATAGACCACATCATCTTCGTTAATCGGCACGTGCTGTTAATTGACCATCTAAAGTTAGCCTTGCTTGTCGCGGACAGGTTGATGGCGTACTTGGAATCAATATTCCGCCAATTTTTAAAAAGTGCCTCCGTTGACCCTCATCGAGCGAGCTCATCAGCTTTTATATTATAGGGAAAAACCGCTATGACCAGGTATCCAGCATAGCTTGATATGAAAAAAGTTGCCCATTTCTGAAAGAAAGGCGCGGCATTCCGCTACCGTCCTTGCTGTGGTGCGAATAGACTCTAGGGTTCTTACTGGTATCCGTATAAATGATTTCGTAACCGTAAAAATGTTACCCTTCAGGCAAGTCATATTCGCCGAAACCTTCGTCGGGAAAATGCTGCAATGGTGTGAAAAAATTTCATCCAATGCGACGAATGTCGAGCGAACACTCGTGGTATCCATACGCTGCGGATATTGCGAACAACCGCCAAACACCGAGCATTTTGTTCACTCGATGAATCGCTGGACGGGAGAGACGCAAGGAGCTTGGGTGTGCACAACGTGTTTTCCACTTGGCTCGGGACTCGGCGAGTCACGCATTATGTGGCACGGGCATAAGGTAACCCTTAAGATTTTTTTTCACGTCAGTGACATTTTATTGCAAAAAATAGTCTAAAAAGCTCCAAAATATTCAACGCCCAATGTGGGCTCTGTGTGATTTTAGCCAGTCAATAAAACCAAAGTGGGCTGTCAACTTGTCGCTCGGTACCGTTAGTGAAAAGGCCCAAAAACACACGAAGGAGTGAAAATGTATCAGTGGTGCGCGGTTGCGGAAGTCACAAGAAAAAAAAACTTCTTTAGACCTTACTTTTGTAATAGCGGGAGAATTAACAGTCGCAACGGTTCGAAGTTTTTTAAAAATAAGCTTTATTGAAACAGAACTTTTTACAAAATACGTCCGATGCTGTCGGTGGTCTCTTTTCAAGTGCCATTTTGGAAAACGATCATGACAGTTCTCCTGTCTTCGCCGCTGGTACTTCGCCGTACCACACGGCGACAAGACTTCCATTTCAACGTGGAGGTGGTGCTGGTATCGCTATGTGGTGACAGTTGGGAACCGTTGACATTAATAATATTACACTTTAAAGCTACCTTTTGACTTTTGAAGTGTAACGTTTAATTTATTAGTTTAGAGATTTCGCACCTCTAATGACACCCTGTTAAAATGCACATTCTGCACATATGGTAGAACCGGGCCTGAGGGGGTGTGAAAGGTGATGGGGTTGCTTTCCAAATCTCATGTAGAAAACGAGTGTTCCTTGTTCGAAAGTCCAATGATCTAAATATTGTCAGGATCTCAGTAAAACTGCGGATAAAACTATGAACTTCTTTCAAGGGGTGGGAAAATGACAATTTATTGTAGTTTTTCAAATCTCATATAGTGACTTGAAAGTGTAATGTAAGATTTTCATCGAAATCCTGAGAGTATGGAACATGTATTGAAGAGAGGCTATCATCACACACAACCCATACGTGTTTTGTACACATTTTTTTTTCATAGCCTGCCTTCTTCTTTCCTTCGTTTGTCAAATTAGCTGACTGAAAGTTGCAATTTGTGTCGTATTTTTTGCATCGCCTAGTTTCTCCAAGAAGCTGGTGCTCCCTCGGTTGGGGTATGATTGAAAATCACGACAAATTATTTGACAGCTGTGGGAACATTTTTGTGGTATGTGTTGTTGTAGCAATGGTCAGAAGTTCGTTGTGTGAGTGTGTTACATGTTGTGTTGTTCTTCGTTTTCCTCGGTGTTGAGTGATAGGAAGGTAGCTGCCTCTACGGGGTTCTCCCACAGCGATCTGGGGGTCAGGTGTGTGGGTGCAGCTGGGCATCTGAAAATGTGGTCTACATCATGAGGTGTGCCATTGCAGGCGGGGCATGTGTTCGTTCCTGCGGCAGCTGGTTCCACGCACCGGAGCGACCCGTTTTTGCAACGGCCAAGAGCTGCCAAACCTCTTCAATGCAAGAAGGACGTGTGTTCGTGTGGTATATGTAATATGTCTCAGTGTGTAAACGGGTATCTTGGCTTATTTCCGTTCTTTATATAATCTCTATATTCTCAGTCGATATCGGAGTAAAACTGCAGATTTATTTTAAGGGGTGGGAAAGAAGGGAGATGGGATGGTTTTTCCAAATCTCGGGTATGCAGTGACCTTGCCCTTATTCCAAGAAATCGAGAGCTGAAACTTTGACGTTATGAGTAGTGAGAACGAATATGTTGCACACTTCTTTGCGTAGTCTTCTATTCATGACCCCTTGTACCCAGAGTACATTTGAAAAATAATAGACTTACGAGTATGTGCATACTGTCAGTGATTCTGAGATTTTCTAATTTGTGTTGTCCGCTTAATAGGGAGTAATTTGCCTCATTATTTTTTTTTGTGTGTACCAATTTGCGTGTCCGCGTCCTGTTAAGAGGATGTCCACTTGAAAGAGAGTGTATCTTTCTATAAAAATATTGTGAATACCTTCCGTTCTTGAAAAAGTGTCCGCCTAAGAGAGGTGTCGCTGAGAGAGAGTACACTATATATTATCTAGTGGAGCTGCTTTACCGGCAAACTGTAAAGCAGCACATCACAAGCGGTTTCCGTGTCGGTAGACGAAACCAGATGCCGGGAGTTTTCAACGTCTTGGCCAAAACATGGGGGATGTCCCGGCTGCATCTTTTTGTGGCCTCCTCATCAATTTTATTCTTAACATGCAAACTTGGGCTTACAGAATTATAGGATTCTTAAAATCTTAAAAAAACATTTCTATATTTAGATACTGCCGTGACTCTCATTTCTATAAACCTGAAACGTTGACTCTGATGCCTATGATTGACATGGAAGCAGACAGCCGAGAGCAAACGATGGGAATTCTTACAAAGCCCCAATTCAGTATGCCAAAATTCTTCCATTTTTACCTCCGTTTCATTCTAAAAATTTACCCTACTTAGTAACCGTCTTTTTCCTTCGTCAATATGTGGCGGGCTTCAATTCTTTTCTTCTAAATCTTTCCCCGGCATAAAAAAAAATCCACCCTCTTCGTCCCCTTCCCCAAAATCACTATATAGAAGAAAGCCAGCAGGATGACTGTTATTTATTCTTATCGCCATTACAACTTTCTCACAAGCTTTCTTATATTTACATCGTAACTCAACCGCACCATTATTTTCCTAGAATCCTAAAGTGAGGACAGGACCAACAACAATAACCAACAACTTGAACAATTTCAGGATTCTGGCTCTCCGCCGTCCTTATAAGTTGCATGGCGAATGTATGGCACGCGGATGATGGTGGGAATGATGAGAAAAGAAAATATATGTGAATTCAACATTAGCTCGTAGCATACAGATGAGCAAGGAGCCGGAAAACGGAAATTCGACGGCAAAGCCAAAGAATCTTGAGATGATGGTGTTCAGAGGAAGAAAAGAAAAACGGAAAAAAGATGAGAACGACGAAAAAAAAGAAATAAACGACTGAAAGAGCCGATGGGGCTATATCTTGTTTTGTACAATACTAGGAATTGAAATCCTTTTTCCATCTACCTTTTTCCGGGATGCTATTTTCATGGGTTGTCCCTTTTTTTGCTGGCAATGCAGGGCGCTGAAAGTCGTTCGTCTATGCTGTCGACTTTCACAGTTGGTACTTCTTGACACAGTGTTGGGATGACTTGAATGGTAATATCAATGTATGTTGTATGTTTAAATGATTACTATATGAAACAGCGATTGTATGGAAATTTTGTACAGTTTTGGATTGTATTTTTTTTATAGTGGTTACACTTTGGTATTTAAGTAAACTAATAGCAATCCAAACCTTTAACAAATATTGAAAGGACGCATCAGCGATGCAAGTCTTCAAGGAAGACCGAGAGAGCTCGTTGAGAAGACCCATTAGACGCTGAAAACAAACAATGGCTGGATTTCCAAAATTAAAGAACGCGGTCACTTGACCGAGATAATTAGAGGCAATGATCCAAACGGCCAAGGCCCGACGGCGAATAACTGGATAAATGAAACCCGAAAAAGCCACAGAACAAAAAACCTCAAATCTTTTCTTCAAAGCTGCCAACACACTTGCTTCAATTTTATGATAGGGTATCAGGAGGAGGGTCGAGTAATAGGGGAGGCACCACATGCGTCATACTCATCCAGTTTTTTGGGAGCGACGTTGAAGAGCGGCTCCTCTCAAATCGAAATAATGCCGGGAACATTCTTTCTTCGCGAATATTACGAGACTTTTCTCTATTGCATTTAGAGAGAATTTTCAAAATTTCTTAATTGTGGCATTTCCGCTTCAGGTAGTCGATTTCCGCTTTAAGTGGTAAGAACCTGTAACCCACGCGGGGGGATTTTGAAAATTCTCTCTAATCGAATAGAGAGAATTCTCTTAATTTTTGCGAAGGCATGTTCCTAAAGCCGGATTTCACTGGGCTGCGCACGCCATACGAGGGGTTTGTAGTATTTTTTTTTTTTTTTTTTTTTTGAAAATGTCGATCTTTACTTTATCCTCTTTAAGAAACTCTACTTTTTGCAGTCTTTATGGTTACTTAAAACTGAAAAGAACTACCAGAAATTGAATGTGCCATTATGCCCTTTGATATGACATTCTGCACCACTATTCCCGATGAAAAAAAGATACAAAGTATCTACACTGCATGCAGATACATCGGAACATGGATATGTCTATGACTACCGATTGCGTGGAACCTGTTGTGTTGAAGATATCGAAGTTGTATAAAGATCCCAGTATAGTTATACTGGATGAAATCATTCGAAAAAACACGTCTCACGCTTTCGGTAGGCATAAGACATATCTATGTACCCATGTATCTGGTGGCAGTGTAGATACTCGTCATAAATTCTGCTTTGCTTTGTCCTGTCCGCTTGGGCTCCTTTCTCTCGCGGGATCGTTTCGTTTTCATTTGCATCGCGTGTGTGCAATATTCACCTCCTCTCGTGCACCCTGTTCCATCTACCCGTTCGGTACAGTTTGCAGACTGCAGCCTATCGACATTTCTCTGAGTACGTTTCTGCTAATCGCAATCACGCTTCCCACCATCTTTTCCCAATCGGACGTGTATTGTGTTGGTGTATCTATTGCAAAATCGCTCCCACACTATCCGCCTCATCCCGCCCCTTTAATCAACAGTCCGGGTCCGGCACACACAATCCGTTTCTCAAGTAACGCGTGCGATTATGTCCGGCAAACAGAAAGGGAAACAAACAAAAGTAAACAAAACATTCCAACACACGCACAAAGAGAATGCACAAGAAAAATTTTGGAATTTTTGCAGAAGGGAGGGGGGAAGAGGCATTTGATCTTCTGCAGACCTCTGAATGTACATCATGTCACGATGAGCTGCCCGGAACTATAACATCCTGCGACGAATATTTCTCTATTTCGGGGCTTGGGAGATTTTAACTCGCGCAGTACGAATCCGCCATTTTGTTTTATGATATCTTTATTGCATGTGTGGTGAGGGCCCACATTGTGGGCCAGTCAGACCTCAAATCGCCGCCATTGCAAATGCACAACCATTTGGATAGAATGAACTTCATCCGCGATGGCTCTCGCTCTCTATCTTCGGGGGGCGGGAACTATGTAATGTACACACTCTCAAATTGCGTCTGCGCATGTCCAAATGTTAGTCGAACTGACTACTTGCTACCTTTTCTGGAACCCTAGTGATTCAGATAGTACAACACGGGCTATTTTATTAAATGATGAATGGGAATTGGCGGAAATTGAAGGTCATTGAAAGTCCGCCCGTTCACCCGTACACTATGTTATTTCTTGCTGTCCAGAACGTCAATCTTTATCGCTATCAAATCAACATCCCAACATGTACACACAGGATCCCATCAAGCGCGCCGCCCGCGCGGATCTACAAGCAAAAGGCATGCACAATGACCACTTCACTCAAACGACATGCACAACCAGAAAAGAAAAATTTTCAATGGGCTTGTTTCCTCTTCTGACCCCCGAGTAGAAAAACAGACATTTCGTGTGACGGACAAATTTTTAGGATGACCCCCAGCTATAAGACATATCCATGTCAAAAAAATGTTCACACTTTTTTCTCTCTCTTGAGCGAACTGTTCTAACTCTAATCTTCAGTGAAAACGGTCTCTGATTTATGCTCAGCCGGCTCCAGATCCACTTTCTACAACCACAACTTGCTAGTTGCAATTGCATCGATGTATCAGCCGCGAAACGATATGTCGTTATAACAACAATGGGCCCAGAACGGATCCTTGTGGAACTCTTACTGACAGTTTGTATTCTTAAGACTCTTCGTCAGTCTCATATTGCAGAACTCGGTATAAGACGAAGCTGTTGATTATTTAAGCCAAATAATCAGGAACGCCAATCTTTTGCAGAGATATGTGGATGTATCTCCAGTTCGTTAAGTTAAAAGTATTCTTGACATCCATTGTGACCACAATACTTGTCTTCATGCATTGCATGCCTTTCCAGACCAGTCACTGGCATAAATTCGTCAATATTGGAACGCGCCAATCGTTACTTATGAACACTAAGGAATGTCCAATTTTATGCAGTAACCCCCCATACGTGCAACTTTGTGCAATAACATCCAAAATGTGCAAGACACGGGCAGTTGCACGCAAATCCGGTCTTTAGAGATAATCCACTCGGATCATTTTCTCTAGGGTGTCGAGCAACCAAATTGAGCGGTAGAAATTTGGTACGCCCGGCACCTTGTCCGGTTTTGGCAGCAGAACCAGATTATATCTTCTGCATGCCTTTGGAAAGATCATTCCGCCAAGCAGACCATAAACATCCAAATGAACTTTTCGGGAATCGTACGAACCTGCATTTTCAACGCCTTATTGGCCTCATTTGCTGACACTTTGTATTAGGTATAACGACGGCCGGAAGCCCGCTTGCTCACTCCCACTACCGCCGGTGTTGGCCGCCGTAACTTTCAATCTCCTTTGTATCTTCCATAGTCGGTTTTCTGTTCAGGGTGACCTCTTCTCCATTTTTTAAAGACAATAAACTGACAGGGCACATTATACATAATACGCCCCTGCATGATTGACATCACCAATCCACTACCTGAGGACGCGCCCGGTAGGTGGTTGGCAAATCCCTCGGGCTAGCCAGGAATCTAGGATTAGTTCGCCGACGGAGCTCATTCTATGGATCCTACAGCAGCTTCGTCGTCAGGGGATATCAGTTTATCCCACGCTCAAGTGCTAATCTTTTCCGTCATAAAAGTCGCGGACCACAACATGAGACATCAGTAATTTTCGATGGTTATGTTCCTAAAAGCATAACAAGTTCAACACGCTTAAGAAGCGAGCCACTTCCGCGGTCCGATCTTAACCGAATTCGTCATGTACGTTCCATTTGTGACCCTGGTGACGTCCCGGTGGCAGTAATTTCTTTCGTCGACTGAACTAATGATATATTCTGTTGTATTCAAAGCGGAGTTGGAGTCTTTTTAAAGATCACTCCTCCAGGCATTTCGCGTGGTCCGATTTGAACAAAATTTGGTACGTACCCCCCTTGGGTTATTACAAGGACCACACGGTGATATTTTGGTCCTGCCGCTGGTTTGCGTCAGGAAAAAAAGGACTCTCTTGATCATGAAATGAAATAAAAACCAAACCTGGTAGATATGGATAACTCCTGATTCGGGATGATGCGACCAATGCACTGGAGTACTATTGAAGGCATTTTGAGTCCTTTGGCGCCAGGACTAATGCCATTTTGAATCTTTTGCTGATGAAAAAAAGGACACTTGGTATTAAAGTGATATCTAGGCAAGATGGGTATCATATGACTGGGTGGTATTGAGGCGAATGCAGTAGACTACTGTTGATGGTATTTTGGTCAGGAAAAAAGGATATTGTCGCATTCGCCTGGTAGCTGTGTCGATATCGCCTGAATCGGGCGATAAGGACAACATTTTTCAGATCAAGTCATAGACAATGTAAAGGACGGTTTGGTGGGCATCCGAAGATTCCCGTGGGAACGGATCCTAAGGTAGCATAATGACCTTGAAGGTCGAGCAGTGCCATCTGGCGAAGAAAAAGGCCCCTCAACGAGCTAAGCAGCGGGCTATGCTTGCTGTAGCTCAGTTCGGGAGATGTGGGCGGGGTTTTCGTCGCTCGTTGCCCCTGTCCTTTACGTTTTAACAAAAATTCATAGGCCTTGGGAAGACGATACACACATGGGAAGCTTAAAAAAGTGGGGCGATAAGGATGCTTTGGTTGGCGGAGGGCGTAGCCGCCCTCGCGCTGACATCTTGGTCCGGGTGTAATGGGACCGTCGGCCTCTAGTTTCGTACCACCCACAGATAACTACTCATCAGGTGCTGCCATCGATATGCCGGTGGGAGCAGCACAACCAGACCAGAATATGGTTCATTACAACAACTTGAAAGCAAGAAGATCAAAATTAAAATTTATTTGCATGGGACGGGCCTAAAAGTGCCGATGAACTTCATCGCTCTTGTCGTTATTTTAGAACATATCGATTGATTTAAATATTTCCATATGTTCATTCCACAAAACTAAAAATAATAATAAAACTAAAATAACAACGTGTCCTTAAATTTCTATGCTTCATTGTACACAAACAGACATTCCCTAACGAAGCATTCGTCCATGTTCTGATATCCTCCACTTCTGGGTAAGTTTATTTTCGCTTATTATATTGAACTGCTGTTAGGAATGTGACACGAGAGTGGCTCCTTACAAGAGGCGCAAATATAACTCCGACGACCGAATAGCCTGACTGCGTCAGGCATTACCGCTATTATCCGAACAAAACGGACGACAGAAAAAAAGGCGTAGAAAGGAATAGAAAAGATTTGAATATGCCACCGTCTTGTTGTTGCGGGGTCGACATTGTGAGGTAAGAAATGGGGGGAGGGGAACATAAAAATCACTGGCATGGGCTCCTTTTCCGGGGGGATGTGCATGTTAACGTGCCGAAAAAAGGAGAACGTGGGATAAAAAAATGGAAAATGTTCGATGCGGGGAGAAAATAGGGAAAATCATATTGAGCAGGCCATCTATCTCTATAGAAGGAGAAGCAGAAATGAATTGAAAGCGTACGTTGCTGACTGTGGGGTGTGATGATTGAAGAGGAACGAAGGCCATGCTACATTGATCAGGGAACGGATCGGAGGGCAAAAGAACAAGAACAATGTTTCAAGCTAGTAAAAGTGGCAAGAGTTTGCCACCAAACTTGGAAATGTTGATGCTTCGGGTGAAAATGATGGAAAGCGAAGGATTCTACTCGAATTGTGGATTTTTTCTTCTGATACCTATTCAGCTGATGTCACTGGGCTTATGGGGGGATACTACCCAGGGATTCGTTTTTAAGCCATTCTCTTTTTTTGTTGGTTAATAACTTGGACGACTTGACCGAATGAGCGGAGCAGCGGCGGAGACGGGCAATGAAAAGGTCGAGAAAGAATACAAAAAAGAGACTCCACCAATGTGGCATTATAATCAATGGATTTACGTTAAATCCTTTGTTTGCTGTAAACTTTTCTTGGCGAAGGTTGATTATTCAACGGTCGATTGGACTAAAGTGCTTGCGTTCCATTCACTTTATACAGCAGCCATTTGAAATCACTATGGTTATGGTGCCATTAACCTCATCCCCAATTGTGTTGTCCTCTGTGCACATCCAGCTCCTTTACCGTCGTCCGCCGCACCATTTTCCAAGGGAGATTGGCGTCGTTGTTGTACCCAACCTCTGGGGACGTGGCGTCGCAATTGAATGGGTATCAGACTAACCGTTTGGTCATTGATTTCTTTTCCAGCAAACTCCGAGCTCTTGCACGATAGATTGATTGTTGGTAATTTTATTTAATCAAATTGGTACACACGATTGTTCCCAAACGAGTCCCGATGTGTGGCGGTGTGGGGGTTCGGGGGTAAATTTCTGTGGGCGGTATCGTCACGGACTGATGGCATTCGATATAGAGTTGCTGTGCGGTGGCTAACGGATGAAAATGAACAACATTCTCTGCAATTGTCAGGCAACTAAAAGCAAATACTACTACGATGGGGATGTGGGTGTTTTTGGGCGTTTGTTGATTGTGATGTTGAAGGGTGACGGTAATAGGAGACTAATTTAACGTTCGTTATTATTGTCGATACTGAAACATAAAGTTTTGTCTTTGGAACGAAAATTGTTTGCGAGCGTTAATGTTCCAGGGGGTGGGTGTCGGTGTGGGTGTACGTGGGTTCGGGGACGATATTGTGTCCTGTATAAAAAGGGGATATTCATGGAGACGCAATTGTGCGGATAATGATGAAAGTGGAATTTTAATCGGTTTGACATTGTGGTAATTATAAAATAAAGTGTTAATTATCGTTGTGTTTTGGATTTCCAAGAGGTTTTATTTTTGGAAGGCTGTAGTGTAGGCAGTTTTTTTGCTGGTAGTACATGGGACTGTACCTGTGTGGTTAGGCATATGTTCACCTTGCGGTCACATTTTGATGTACATTTCAATTCAGTTTTATTAATGGTTGTTCAAGTGTATGATTGTTTTAATTTAAATAATTTATTTATATTTTCAGGTAAGTTTTTCGAGATAATGAACCATGGGTATGGAGAAAGTGCACTTTTTGTTTACCATACACCAACGTCTGTGTGTTAGTTAACGAGAGAGAGGGCGATAGAAATTGTTAACGGAAAAGGTACCATAGTTATAATAGTATGATGTATTTATACATTACATTAACATCAGTTAAACAGGCTAGGGTGAACCCTGTTTACGGGGAAAAGTCCTGTTTTTTAAGTGTTTGTCTTATGTGCAAAAATACGCGAAATGTCCCGTTTTTTTTAAAGAGTAGAGTTTACACTTTTTTTCACTCTTTTTTTAATGGAAATTTTCCTAATTTTCGTGCCAATTGACAATCGGCTTATGGTATCTATAAATAAATAACTAGGGCAACAGTCCAGTTATGGAACAAGGCCTCGAAACGAGTTACCATCATCTCATTTAATAATAATAATTGTATTCCGGGGAATGTCCGAAGCACTACTAATGTTTTGGGTACCTTTTCGCCCCCTCCCGATCATCGGTGATTTCCAGATGTCGACTGATAACACGGGGGAACAGCATTTTGTTTATTTCGATTTGATATTCATTTCTAGCTAATTTTTGGTCGTAGAATCCGGAAATGCTAACCGTTTTTCTCCTATACGTCCAGTTTTTGAGATACAGGGGGCTCAAATTTTGGCCCCCGTACAAACCTTCCCTTCATTGAAATCAAAACAAACGAAACTCGTTACAATTTTTTTATTTATAAATTTTGATTTTACATCTTAGCAATATTACCTAAGAACTAAAAAAAAAATTATGGCAAAAATTTTCGTTTGTAGCTTTTCCTGGAGTGTTCAATTTCAGGACAGTCCCGTTTTATGCTCCAACAATAGTCCGCCATCATATTCGCATCCCATCTGCCTTGATATCGAGTTTCCATGATTTTTAAATCTTGATGAAATCGCTCTCCCTGCTCATCACTCACAGCTCCAAGATTTTCCGGAAATTCATCTAGATGACTGTGTAAAAAGTGGACTTTGATGCTCATATTGCAGCCAAGCCTTTGAAAACTGTCCAATAGTTGCTCGACTACTATCGCATAATTCGATGCACGTATATTGCCTAGAAAGTTGTTCACTATATTCTTAAATGCCATGCTGTCTTTTCATTTTCTTCCATTGATTCAATAAAATTTGTATCTCTAAGAAGCTGTCGAATTTGTGGACTGTCAAATACACCAGCCTTTATTTTTTCGTATGATAGCGCAGGAAGTGCCGACAGAATATACTTAAAACAATTGCCTTCTGTTGGTAAGGCTTTCACAAATTGTTTCATCAGGCCTAGTTTTATATGCAACGGCGGGAAAATGATTTTTTGTCGATCCACAAGCGGTTCATGAACAATATTCGGATCACCAGCCTTCAGATCAGATCTCGGGGGCCAATTCCTTTGTGTCCAGTGTTTATCACGAACTCTGCTATCCCATTATTGTATACAGGTACTAGAAGGTCCTGCACAAGGATGCAGCCCCGTAGCTTTTAAAAAAGTTGTTTTTTTAAGGGGGCCTTTTGTAAATAATTTTCCGTAAAATTAAAAAACAAACGATATCTCGAAAACCTGACGTATAGGGGAAAAACGGACTGCATTTTTGGAATCAGCGTGGCCGTTTTACTATAAATTAGGTGCAAAATTAAAAAAAAAAACAGAAAAAAGTGTCAAAATTGTTCTCCCGTGTAATTGTCGACCTTGAGTTCACTTGCCGTGTGCCTGCCTGTGGTCCTCAACCTCGTACTGGACATTCGCACACATGTGTGCTTGCCATCTCAGTCTTCTCCAGACATAGCCTGCAAACATCATCTTCCTCGATTTTCATCTTGGCCAGATGGGTCTTAAAATTACCATGCCCTGTAACCAAGGCAGTTATCCAGCTTAGGGTACACCGTTTATAACTGAGTGTGTGTGATCTGCAACACGCTCAGTCGAGTTAATTACCCCAGCTGGGTGGGCTCATAGTCCGACACGTTAATCCCCTTTTATATCGAAGCCTACTGTATATGTAGGAATCTAACGGGGGCCCAGCGCATAGGAGGCGAAGTGCTAACCGTTGTGCCATTCGGACTACCTATGGAATCTAAAGGCCGTTATAGACGATCCGGATCCGTTACTCCTCTCCTGAAAAACTGGTGAGGCCTGGCCTTGAGGAATTCCGGATCGTGTATGTCGAAATTTGACCGGTTCAGGCGGCCTCAAGGCGACCGGATGCACAACTGAAAATCGATCCGAAAAACTGATTGGATTGAATTTTTGGAGGAGTTTATTTTAATGTATGTACCAATCATCATGTCTTCCTGCAAAGTTAGTTTTCAAAGGCCAGTTAAGTTGATGAGCATCTTATCACAATGTCCGGTGGTTAAGTCGTCCGGTTCCTAAAAATAAACAAAAACAAATACGAATTAGTAAACTGATTTAGATCAAGCAATTGGAAAATATAAAGGAGATTATAATTGATAAATAATTTGTAACCGGGCGGCATAGGCTTAGTATGCGGCACTCAGGTAAGGGTAATTATCTTAGTTAGGAGCTCCTCCTCCACTTCGTCATCACCATCCGACACCGCTCCGGTAGCTCCCGGACACCTGCAACGGAAGAAAGAGACACAAAGGATCAAGTCCTCTCAGCGAGTACTTATCTGAATCCGCCAATGTTGCTACTTTTCTCCAAGCCGAAACGTCCTCCGACCACTTGAGGCTCGCTTGTCCTCGCTAAACAAGTTTTTAGCGGCTATTAAGTCACCAATTGCACACACTTTTCACACTCCGCAGGGAAAAGGAAAACGAAAGGAACAATTCAGACGTCAGTAAACAACAACAGAGAACTGTCATAACACACTGGAAAATGGGAACGTCTGCTGTTCCACTTCCAATAACAACCACAACAGTTTGGCATCCACTGATGAAGATCCAAGATCTCCATGGTTTGGAGATTGGGCTTCCGATCTGTGGGCCATGTTATTACGCGGTGTACACGCACCGGCACGTGCATTGCTCAAGGTCATGACTCCCCCCGAATTCAAGGTGAACATGACAAAATGCACCGTAGTCCGAAGCCAATAAAAGGGCGAGGATCCGAACGGGATGTCTCTTTTCTGTGTTCTGTATTGCGAACGAACAGGTGAATATCTCGGACGGACCCGTGCCATCGGAAGTTACAAGTATTAAGCAGCAAGCAAATGATAAGCCAAGACGGAAACCGCGACGAAAGCTTTTAGTGACGATTAGGACCGATTAGTGAGTGGCGCCGAGATCTCACCGGTGGGCGTTGCTTTTCATAGCAAAAGTAGATTAGATTGATTGCCAATCTCCCGCGTCCAATCATCTTCAACCTTTCAAAAATAATGTTTGGTGTAAATTTTGACCAAAGTAAGTAGAGTTTTAACCCGTTTGGCCTTAAACCCGGAGAAGTCGATTCATAACCCGGAGACCCGTAAATTTTCTACAAAGCCCGGAGTCCTTGGGTGAAACCAGTAGGGTTGGTAACCCTACAGCTGATAAATTTAGGGTTTATGGGTGTAATTGGTTGTTACATATATTCAATTCTATCGATTTAATGTATGTCTCCACAGTCAGTAACACTAGCCATTGGCTCTGAGCCCTTGACATTTGGAATGTCGATTTGGGTCTTGGAAAGCAACTTCGGTATTTACATGAACCCCCAATTGAAGATCCGAGACTTGGGCAACATGGGATAGTATCTTGTATCCAGGAAAAAACACTATACCATTCTGTCATAAACCCTATATAATAGTATACCCAAATTTCTAGTCCCCTAACAACTCATAGGATAGCAAAAAAAATATATATACATAAACAAATACCCTGTCACTGTCCTAATACTCGTCACTAATCACGTAGCGTCGGCTTGAATAGCTACAAGTCTTGCTGCATATAAAATCGATCTTCCGGGTTTTCCCATTCACTCGGTAATTCATCACATCGCCAAAGCACCCACCGAGTCCTTTCAGATGCACCCATGAATAACCCCCAATGTGTGTGCGTATATCGAAATTTCCATCAATCTACCCATCCATCTTTCCATCAGGAAAAAAAATGTACACTAATAATCTGCACGGAATACATGCATAATCGAATTTCCCTAACCTTATCTTAAATTCCAAACATGCTCATTCAACTAGTCAAAAATGTACGACGGCATAACATTACACCCCAACTCCAACACACCGTTGTCGTTCAACACTACAAGCCACCCTACAACTCCCGACAACCCGATCGGCAGTGCCACGCTCTTTCTCTTACGAACAATCAAATTTAACATTTCCGTAGCCCGTTGAGTGAAGAAGGAATACAAATTTTCGCTTTCCCCGTTTCGCACCACAAACAATCATCCCTAATAATGATAATACACATCTCTCAATATTCAAATTTTGAACGTACCGGGACGACACGGCACACACAGTGCTTAAATGTGGCCCGAAGCAAAAACGATATATCCTAGCAGGCCACCAGCACCCCACACCACGTCAGTTGTTGCCCATTCCTTCCAATTTGCCTGTTTCGCTGTTATTCCCACCCAAATCTCGATGAAACTGTATCGCATATCCACTCGCAATGTGGCAACACAATTATTCTACCCTTATGTCACGTGTACGCCTTTACACAATGAACTTTGATAAGGGCGAAAGAAAAAGGATACCGTCATCAGGACGACCGAAATCCCAGGATGAGTGCAACTTCCGGGGGGAGAAAGAGGGCAGACGACGAACAGGATTTGATATAGCATATAGGATAGTAGAGGATAGGTAGTCTGTATAGGGAGGAAGAGGACGAGATATGGTTTCGGATTGCCTAGCTGCCTGGTTGTGTAGTGGTTAACTGCAAGGACGAAGTCAGATCCAGATCAGACGTGCCAGGGTGGCGGCGCACACAGTCGTCAGGTGGAATGTATATGATGTGGATCTAGGATGAGAGTGTGCCGAACGAAAGCGAGGGGTTGGGGATGATTGGACTGTTAGGAGTTGTCATGCTATGTCGGATGTTACAGCGAGGTGCTATTTGGCTGTGGGACAAGCAGGAACTAGATGGGACAAGCAAGGACTAGATGGGAGTGCTTTTTGAGTGGGTGGTATACGACGAAGTTAGATGGTCGATTCGGTTGCTCGCTTGGTTTCAGCTCCTTGTTTTTATGTGTATTTACTCTCGTGAGGATTGTGTACACGTTTTCTATGCTTTCCCTGGCACCCTGTCTCTTGGTGTCTCGGATACGATATTCAAAATAGCTTTAGTCTATATAAGCGAGTCGACGAAGATTTGATGGCTTTCTGATCCGAGGGTTGTTGTTTGTGATTTAGATTCGAGGTGGGGATATACACTCGTATATAAAAATAAAAGACAAACAATAGTTTGGTTACTTTGTGGGACCATTGATATTGCATGTCGTCATTTACAAAGCAATTGTCTTCGCTTCAGAGGAAGTGCCTCCCCTGCGGGACGCCACATCAGTCATCATCTTCCTGCCAGAAGCGATAGCTGGAATCCGAAATAATCCCCATTCTATTTAGATGACTCGGCAAAGTCGAATGAACGACGCCACAAATGATCCTGGTCTTGTTTCTGACTAAGCTTAACAGCTTTGCTTAAGGTTCGATTGTACGATTTGCCTGAGATTAACACGAATGTTCAGCGACAATTCGCATTTGTTTTAGATGTAGTAAGAACCGATTCAACTGAACATGTTGCAGCTTGATTGTTCGTAAAAATAGTGATGGCTCTGGCAGTCACCACGTGACTTCGCAACCAGATGAAAGCTTCCGGAATCGCCGGGACCTCGGCCTTGAGGACGCTACAAACATCAGGGAGACGGAGCGATAAATTCATTCCGAATCTATTCGAGTAGATGCCAGCCCCAACCCCGTCATTCCTCCTTCTGCATTTTTGTTAATGCGGATAGGACAGGGGCAACGAGCGGCGAAAACCCCGCCCATGTCTCCCGAATTGAGCTACAGCAAGCATTGGCTGCTGCTTACCTCGTTAGGGTTCGCTAGATGGCATGGCCTGATCTTCGCGGGCATTATGCTACCTTAGGCTCCTTAGTAGTAGTAATATAGCGATACCACATGATTCTGATACCCATTACGTTGCGGTATTAGTCATTACCAAAAGATCTTTGTTAAGTTCGAAGGATCCTGGCTCATTAGCGAAGCTTCAAAGATTTCTCAAGCTGAGACCAGCAACTTTTTCTAGGTCTTTGAAAAAGTCGGCCCCAGATATTCTAATTCCCTCCTAGTGAGCGCTGGACGTCGTATAGAAGGTGCCTTAGAGTTCCAACTTAGTTTACTGTCTCGAAAGAGACCGAGGAATTTGGCTCTGCAAGTAAAAACCATTTTGTTTCCAGAGTGGGAGGTTCCATAGGACAGAGCGCAATTTTTTTTCTATCCATTTCACATCGGACCTAGTTTGCTTTTAGCTGGAGCATGCTTGCTTGCGTTATATCCGTAAAAAATCCAAACGGATCCAATCTTTATTCTCATCTTTGATCGCTATTGTAGGTGCCTAGAATTGAACTCAGTTCTCAGTTGTCACAGCCCAGTGACATCACCTAAAATTGAGCTCAGTTCTCCGTCGTCATATGCCAGTGACATCACCATTTAAAGTAAAAGAAAAACCCCATCTTCGATTGCCACAAAATCATAAAATAATGATCACATCCTTTGAAACTGGCAACCCTCTCGTCACATTTCATGTCGTATACATTTTTTTTTTTCATCGTACCAACCCTCCAATTATCGAGAGAGTGACTTTTCATCGGCAAGAGAGTCATTTCGACTCGACTCAAGTTCGCATATCTCACACGCCCCACCCTCCCCTATCGCTCCCGTGGCGAGGGGATGAAAGCAAGGACGCATAGTGCGATGATATGCTTCCGATGTTGTTTTTCTACATTTCGTTCGGGGTTGCGGGTTCTTTAGGATTTCCCGAAAGGACGCGCTGTTTTCGTTGTTGTCCTGTTGGGCCGTTCGTTGGTGGGTCGAAATCGCGGGTACGGGAGACGATTTCGGCGCGGAATGACATGAAGCAATTGGAGCGACAAAGGGGCCCCGAACGAACGGAACAGAGTCCCGGGGCGCCCGGAGAGGACGATGATGAAAACACAGCTACTGCAAACTGTGTTCTTCCAGTTTCATCCCTTCAGAGAAGTGGAAGCAAGCAACGGTCGTCGAGTCGTCCTTTTTGAATAGTTTGTCGAGTCAGTCCACTTTGTCGACTTTGATCGGAACGTAAACGATTGCAAAGGGAGAAATTTAGTCGTGTTTTTGGTATACCGTCGATAGCATCCGAACGCTTGCAATCGTTCAGGCATTCAACAATTCCGACGAAGGGACGAGTGCACGAGTTGTGTGTACGAGAGTTTCAAACAAGGAGGTTTTCACACTTGTACTAAATAAGTTTGTCTCAATAAAGTCCTCGTACCATCTCTTTCGTCGGGAAGAGTGAGTTGTTGTGTGTGGAATTGTGTTGTAGTGAAGTTTCCTTTTTTCGGGGGGGCGAGAAGGGAGGCTGGGTGCACCGCTTCCTTCTATTTCTGTTTTTTTTTTCTTTTTATCGTGTTAGCAAGTGTTGTGTGTGCGAAATTTCTCTGAAGGATTGCGAAAACCGACCCGAGAGGGTGCAAGAACGCGCGGTACATCACCACGCGCGGGGGAACAGCATGGAAGGTATCCGTAGATGATTGCAGGAGTAGTTTTGGGCGGTTATGGTGCTACTTTGCAACCACCTTGTCTAGTGGTTTTCTACTTGTAAGGATACAAGGATTCCTCGAGAGCATAAAGCAGGAAAACTTTTCCAAGAAGTGTTGTAGGGAAGAGTGAGTGATAGCGGTGATGGTGATAATCTACTAACCACACAAATGTAAGGAAGTTGTGCACACGGCAACGACAAGGACGAGGGAGTGCATTTTGAGAAGTTATTTTGCAACGGAAACACAATCATTGACGAGTGAATTTGCAAAGTGTATTTTTAAGAGTCCTCGCACACTATGCATGTATGTGCTGTGCGTTCCAGCAAATAAAGTGACTACGTGATTCTCTCTGGAAGTAATCTCCGCCTCATAGATTCAGATACGAAGGAAGAGTCGAAGTGACGGTTATATTGATATGATACGCAGTCGAATGCGATGACGATTGTCCGTTTTTTGACGAATCCTTTTTGGTCATAGTCGTCGTCTCTCCAAAGTGTCGCAACAATATTCAAATTGAATTAAAGTCGCCGCATTCTGATTGGCTTCGGTGATTTGTCGATGTGCAATTCAAAAGTGTTTGGTCGTCCTATATTTAGTTTGTGGAAGTGTTAGCGAGTCCTGAATAGAAATTGTGCAGTGATTTTCATGATTTTTCATCTTCTGATGATGATGCTAATTTTATGGTGAATGTGTAGTGTGCGGCGAGCCAAATGGTTCACAACTAGGCGGTGGGGGAACTAAAATCTATAACCGACGGCACGTCGGCTATTGAAATTTTCGTGGATTAGCGGTGTATCTACAAAATCAGGATTAATGAATGTCAAAAAGGTAATTGAAATGTGTTGTCGCTCTGCATTATTTGCATAGTCATGTGTCATCGATGAAAACTAAAAGAGTGGTTTCTAGTAATCATGACCGTTAAATAAATAATTAAGGTCTCAACATGGTTGTATCCAGGCGGGACATAACAGAGCAGTGCATTTCACCATAATATCGTAACACTTTAGACACAGGGTAGTTAAAAGTGCGTTTTCTTCCCTTAAAGCAATAACCAGCATAACGTACGCGATCAATACTGACTAACTAGCTTCCCTGTACTCTAATCTTTACTCGTTTTCCTTTTCTGCAAATTTTGGTTGGCAATCTATTGTAGTTATAGTTAGCTCGGGAATTTCCTGTTTTGATTCGTCATGTTTAGTACAAAGTACAAGTGGAATCATTTCGAGCGAGAACCTACGACGTTCCGCGATTATTTTCTGCATAGAAATATGGTTGCAGTTTTAGGTTATTAACCTCGCGCCGCTACCTCAGTGCATTGAGGCGTCAGTCTCGTTCAGCATACCGGTTAGTCACGAGTTCAAGTCCCGTCCACGTCGTCGTGGCCATGGATCTTTGTGTTGTCGTCCCCCGTGGTATGGTGCGTAACAATAAGTCACAACCTTTCTCGACTGGTCGCAGAAATGCGACAGAAGGTGCACGCTAGCAGCATGCATCGACCGAAACTAGTTTATGCTAACGAAACATCAACTAAGCCACATGGGAATAGTTGACGCGCCATGCCCCACTAAGGGCTAGGACAAATGAGTATGCCCCACTAGGGGTTGGTTGGATTTGAAATTCACTCTTGATCTTTAGTGTGGTGAGCACTTCGCAGTTTCGTCGCTGATCGTTGAATTATCGGTTTTTCTTGCGACGGGTTATTGACCCATCGCCCTAAGACTACCTTACATGGTGTGCATACTCCCCGCAGTGCATTACAATGCCGGAAGCCATTGTACCTTCCAACTAGAAGTGGTAATCGCAAGAAAAGTGAATCGTCCGATCGACTTAAAGGTGCATTTTGCTAGTTATACGACCGTCGCACATTGTTCGCGATTAGCGATCAAGCCATAGAGTACGAGTAGAGCACTATTTTTGATCATCGCCTGCGATCGACGTAGAGTGGTGTCTGGTAAAATGAACTTTTACACAATGCGCACGATGACGGGCGATGGCAGCGGGTAATTGCTTTCCGAGGACGAGTGGCACTTTATGATTGTAGCAGACAGTGTGAATACGGCTTTATTGCTCCTAGCAAGACTTAATAATCATGCCCACGTGGATAACTATGATATGTTGGCACTTGGGTTGAAAGGTTGCAACCAATAAAGCTTGCGTGGCCCGGGTGTCATTGGTGGCGGCACTAAAAGCGTCTGATCTGGATCAGATGGATCTGACTTTTTCGATTTGCCCTCCCGTTGGGTAAAATATGTGCCGTCAGCTGTCAATTATTTTTGGATCTGAATATATATATTTCTTGGACGCCTCAACGCACGAAGATACCGACTCTCCGGTGTGTGGTTGATTTGTCTGGGTTCAGTTGGTAGAGCCATTGAGGCACTACTGGTTTAAGGTACCCCCTCCAATCTTTGGCGGAGCATTTTCTCACGTCATATGTTATACATAGATATGAACCAGGCTGAATATGATCCGTTTTGCTAAGTTATTGTCGCTGAAAAGGCAATTAATCGATGCGGTCTTGGGTGATGTCACTGCATATTGTGACACCAGCAGGATCGACAAGTCGACCTCGACTTTCGGCCTCTGTAAAAGTTGTGGTGATGAAAAAGAAGATGAAGAGCAGATCACATTTTATCTTCTCTTTGAGTGTCCGTGATTGGCAAGTATGAGTATGTCAATTCTTGCAGCCTACTTTTTTGCCGAGCTGCAGAAGTTGGAATACGTTAATATTGGCCAGCTCTAACGTTTTATTATATGATCAGGTTGGTTCAAGTCATGGAACGGCCGAGATAACTTCTCCTGGATGTTTCGACAACGAAACCTGGTTTTATCCACTCCGGATGAAACTATCACAGGAGATCGGTACCGAACGCAATTGATGCGTTTAAGTCGATCACTAAAGGAAAAACGACCACAGTACCAAGAGAGACACGACAAAGTCATCCTGCAGCATGACAATGCTCGGCCACACGTCGCAAAAGTGGTCAAGACATACTTGGAAACTCTGAAATGGGAAATTGTCCCAACCGCCGTACTCCCCAGACATCGCTCCTTCCGACTACCAGCTGTTTCGTTCCGTTCGTATGGCGCAAAATGGAATGGTTGGCAGACGGCGCAGATTTCCTCGTGTTCGCATCAGGATCCAGGTGTAATGGGACCCTCGGCCTCTGGTTTCGTACCAGCGACAGATCCTTACTCATCAGGTGCTGCCATAGATCTGCCGGTGGAAGTAGCACTACCAAGATATGGTCCATGGCAGGTGGTTCATTACAAATGGTACATGATAGTTCGCACAACATTCGAGAACTTAAAAATTTTGTAAGACCCTTCAGGAGCCAGCCCCGATGTAAAATTGAATTCCACACAAAAGAATGCAGAATTATGCAAGCCAAGTGAATTTACGGAATTAACGCCAATAATGGGTACAAGGCGAAGTTCGTAATGTGTCGGATTCTGATGCATTAACAAAAAGATCGGTATCTTTCATACAAATAATTTGACATTTATGTAATACTACAACATTAGGCGTGTTTTTTTGTACTGCGGTGTAGGTTAATTGGGGGCTATCCGGGTTAACTTACACACATTACACAAACAACATACCCTAGTTGTTTGTGTAATGTGTGTAAGTTAACCCGGATAACCCCCAATTAACCTGCACTGCAGTACAAAAAAACACGCCTATTGTCTTGCGAATTTTCACCTGCGCTGTAATATTTCATTTTTCTGAAAGTTCTCAAACATCCTCAAACAGAAAATTGCGCCAAAAACTAACACATTAGTACAAAAGAACACATTAAACCTTACGATCGGACTTTGGTATCTTTATAGTGAATTTTCACCTGTGTTGTAATGCTTTTTTTTTTCTAAATCTGATAACCAGTAAAACCATACATTTTCGAACTAGTTGACTCATTTTAAGAGCTTTACTCAAAGGATATATTCTGGCATAATGTTCTTATATGATATTTCGATACAAGTCCCTGGAAAATGTAATGCAAATCGCAAACCGTGTGCCATTTAAACCTACCCTTTGACGTTTTCATGGAAAATTCTCTTTACCGGAATAAATCGTATAGCGAACGTTTGCTAGCCTCTCGTCACTATAATTCGATTAAGTTTCTACTCGAATCTACCAATGGGCTTGGAAGCAGCCGAAACTCAGCACTTTTTCTTTTTCTGTCGCCTTTCCGCCCTCTGGATGCAGTTGGTTGGTTTGCTTTAAAATCGGTAACGGATGAATAGCGCTCATCGACGAGATGTCTCCCATCAGCTCCAGTAGAGTATGGTATTACCAAAAATCATTTTTTCTTTCCAGTTACCTCGAAAAAAAAATGTCTGTCCCTCTACGTTCAAACTCGTACGTACATCTCGTTCCATCCTCAGAGAGAACTACAGAACTACGATAACCTGTTCTGTTTGAGCTAGCCGACGGCTGCCTTTTTTTAGTCCTCTGAATTCTGAATTTGTACACTGCACCATCGCTGATTTTTTTTTTATGGGTTCGGAAATTTTTACTTTCTTTTTGCCCGGAAAATGGGAAGGTACGGAAAAAATAAAAACATTTAGCAATCCGTTTTTTTTTTCAACGTGGTTTGTGCTATATGGATTTTTATTTTATTCGTAGGACGGATTCTCTGCTTCTGTCATCCAATTCGAAAAAGGATATACGTATGTAGAGGCATCATGATGGACGACTGTTACGGCTAACTCTCAATTATCCTATAGGGCGATGCCACACGAAAAAAAAGAAAGATTTCTCTTGTGTCGCTGTTCACCGAGAGCATTTCTGAATACAGGAGGAGGTTTTTCCATACACATGACGCAAGTTGTACATACATTTTGTATATGACCCCGTAGAATCAAAAACTTTTTTAGTGTAAATACGTCGATGGTGGGCACGGACTTTTTTTTTTTTCAAATATCGTTAGAGAGATCTGGCAATGGCAACTTTTTAAAAGGAGTTGACGCGGAATTGTTTTAAAATTTAAAGGATTTTGAGTGACAGGCAGAAATGAAAATTGTATTGTGTTGTGAATTTTTTGGCTAGTGCAATCCGCCGGGCTTTACTTATTGCTCTAGAGGAGTTTCAGTTGGGTATACCGGATCGTTAGAATAGGTAGAGTTAGGGTGGATACGAAAGTCTCACAACTTCTATAACCAAGAGTGAAGGAACGTTTTGCGGTAGGAATAAGTTAGGGTTGATGTGGTAAGTTAGATTTGAGCCGTTATGCGTTTTTAAACTTTATCAGACATCCATTATGCTGTTGTGGTTCGACTTTCAGTGACAACGTTCAAAAAAGAGAATGTAAAGCTCGACTCACTCGGACAATGTACCGAGAACCATGGTTGCTATTTAAGAGCCCGACTGTGTGTCCGACTTCTGACAGAGAATGGATTATTTTCTGTCTTTCTGTCAAAACTGTCCCGTCTCATGAAGCGTCTGATGAATATGTTGTACTCAGCGATAATAATTCTTATTTCATTGTACCATTCCGCATGGTATCTTGTACACTCAAGCGGGAAACTTGATGTAGCGCAACTACTCAAGGGGAGAACTTAACGAGTCTTGAATACCCGTCGTAATGAGAACCCGGCTAAATTGGGTCATGTATCCTTATGGAAAAAGTGATTAACAAGGGACTTCTATTTCCCATTACTGGAACCTGTTACTCTCATCGATCTCGCAGTCTGCCTGCTCTCGTTGATCGCCACGGACGTTGCTCCTATTTTTCTCGGGGATCTTGACAATTTGCGGTAGCCAATACGACCCTCGGTGACCGTGATCGTTCGGTCAGCGCTCTACGATACTAATCTAGAGCTCGGAGATCAAATCTCGGCGCGATCAAAAACTGTCTGTGAGTACTAATAGAACTCTCACAGTGCTCTGAACTTGACAGTATAAAGACGGCGCGGATAGGAGGTGCATGCTAGCAACTGTACTTCCGAAAAGTGATATGCTTTTGAAACGTCAACAAGGCATAGAAATGCTAGAGATGTTGACGCGCCCATGCCCCTGGAGGGGTCAAGGCAATTAGAGAGAGTAATACGACCCTTGCACTCTAAATGCGTAAACAAAGGTGGAACGTCTATTTTGAGAAGGAGCTAATATTCCTTCGCCCGTTTTATCTCCTCGAAAGGTGCATTAGAGGTGTATGTTAGCAACTGCACCATCCGAAATTTATATGCTAGAGATGTTGACGCGCCCATACCCCCTGGAGGGATTAAGGCAACTAACACAAAGGTACATTTGTTTTTTCCCTTCACCCAAAATCAAGTACTCATTCGGTCTCAAAAAGCTGCTCTGTGAGCGAATTGATTCCTTTCCTAATTTTTTTCTCGAACCCACTCCGTGTAGTAGTCGTAGAAGCTAGATGGAAACCGGCCCTATCTTGGAATTCAGGATTGGAACAAAGCTTAAGGATCTTAAGGTCACTATCTGGTTTAATGTCGAGAAGAGTAGATCATTCGACGAATCCAGCGAACAGAAAGTTAGTTGACGGTACTCGTCACTGGTTTGAATCGGTTTCCTCTTTCTCTTTTCCTCTTCTTTTTTAGCAGCAGTTTGCCATTTTGAGTCTGCCGCAGTGTCCTCCAGGTATTAGCCGGCAATACGTCTCAGTGGACAGACCCATTTTATTGAGGTGATAGCTCATCCAGTGATGCCCCGTGAAGTAACCAACTATTAACCTCATATCTGCTCTGGCCAGCCGGCTAGCTTCTTTGAAAATGAAGGGGTTTATAAGATCTTTGGTCTGCCGCAGTCCCTTGGGGTTATCCCAGTGTCACAGCCTTTCATCCGCGGACTATTCTCTCCCTAGCGCTTTGGTTGTAGCCCAACTTAGACCGCAGTAAGGAGCAGACCCGAAAAATTTCGACGATGAGCCCGAGTTTATCGGCAACTCCGTTACCATGAATGCCCCAATGGCCTGGTACCTAGCATAGAGTAACCCGATTGGTGTTTGTGAGACACTGAAGGATATCAAAACACCGTTTACTATTGATGAGAATTTATGTGAAGAAAGAACCTTACTGGCTGCCTGACTGTCAGTGCAGATAGCGATGTTAGCGCCATTGAGTTTCTTGTGCGGAATTTCTTTGGCGCAGGCCTCAATAGCATGACTAGGGATGGAGACCGAAAACTTCCTACCGAAGCTGAGTTCCGTAGTCATGTAATCTGATATCGAGCAAGTCGGCATGGCAGTAATTCGTTCCGCAATACTCTTGTTGCTCTGATTGTACGCATGAGCATCATAAGCTAGATGCACTCGAAGAGCGCTTAGAGCCGCAGATTCTTGAATGAAAATGTGCAGCTGGGTAAGTAAAACCGTTGCCTCAATGGCCGATGTTGGGCATGTACGGATGAATCCTGTCATACCAAGGCATTCAAGACGTTTTAATTTGCTACACTGTATGGTGCACCGCTGCTGCATTGTGGGCCACCATAAGCGCAGCAAAGATTTCAATGGGCAGGGCATGTACGAATGAACAATGATCGCATGTCAAAGAGAGTTATGAATGCAGAACGAGTCGATGGAGCGAGACTGTCTAGACGACCGAGAGCTCGTTGGGAGAGCTCAGTATATGCGGACGCCCAGCAGCTATTGGGCTTCCAAAATTGGAGGACGCGGTCACGTGACCGTTATAATTGGAGGACAACGCTTCAGGCGGCCAAGGTCCGACGTCGGACTGTCGCGCCACGATGATGATCGAGTTTTTACGAGAACAATGAGAGGTTTAATGGGCCTGTAAGATTTCGGTAGCTCCTCCGGCTTGCTTTAATTTTTCGGAATTAACACCACGTTTGCCGCCCTTCATAAACGTGGTATATAGCTCAAGGAGTAACTGGTTTTAACAGGACCCATGGAACTATTGTGTTCCCGAATTTTTATTTAGTCTCAATTGCATCGACCAAGAAAAATTCCTTTCCATTTACATTTTTCATATCCATATTTTGGTCAATTGTTCACTGTACACATTGTATAAACCCATTTCGCGAGCGTATTCATTCATATTCATTAGAAATCCCATGATTTATGCATATTCGTATTATCAACTTCCAGTTGACTACACATCGCCTTTTTTTTGTTGACGTTACTCTGAAAATCAATTAAGATCCTCTTGACTGAACGTCGTCGTGCTCGTAATATTCCCACATACTTTCCTCCCTTCGTATCATCCATTGCTCTATCCTCAAATCTCATCTAAACACATTCTCGGCGCTCGTCAACTCCAACATCTTACCACATTATCGTTATTATCATTGGTGCGATTATTGTTCAACATCATCCCCTTCATCTGTATCCTTAACAACCAACAACAATACGGTCTCCTTGAATGGATGATTTTATTTTTTTCATCTTCTGGCTTTTCTTTCTTTTTTCCTCGCCCCAAAATTCTCGCTAATCTTCCGCCCTAATATGTTTCGAGCAGAGGGGAAGTAATGTTGGAAAATCGTTAGCTCCTATCCGACCTTAATCTCAGCATCGATTCATCCACTTATTTGATTCCATTGTACATGCTTGTTTGTCCTACTCCACGCACATTCGAACACAATCGCACAATCGTTGCCTCATCACATCGCACGATGAGGCAACGATTTTAACTTCCAAACGTTGCAAAGCCATAGCCGGTCGTCCTTTCCTTCTTTGACTCCCCTGTTAGATTATTTGGATCACTTAAAATTTGCACACAAAAAAAAAGTCTCTATAAATACAAATGGAAAAAATGCGCTTGTCAAGAAGAAAAAATCAAAGAGAAATATAAAAATGAAAATGATAAATAAATGCCTGCTTGTTGGCCGCCATTATTCTTCCTTTTCCATTCAGTGGGTCGTCGTCGTCATCATCCTTTTCAAAACCCCCGTCTTATACCCGGCATTCATGAATAACACAGAACTTTGTACACGAAATTGTGGCAACAACAGCATACTAAATTGAGCGATACAGTCCGTTCATACAAAGAAGGCAAACCACCCGCAAAATACGAGGGAGCGAGGGGAACGAGGGCGAGAAACGAGGCAAAGACTCGTGGAGAAGCACGAAATAAAAACCAACCCTCAATAAAAAGAAATCAACACAAAATATCACCCAATAAATCATCCGGCCATGAACCCAAAAATCAGTCTTCTTTGCACACCCAACTCTCGCCTTCTTTTCATGACTATCCTGCTGGCTCAGTGTTCATGCAAGATGTTCACATCCAGACGCTGACGTTTTGTGCCCCTCCCACCATAGTCGGCCAATTTCTCTTGGGCGGCGGGGCGATACAAGAACACAGTGGATGTGAAGAATACACTTCTGTATTCTCAGGTTTCTTGATTCGATGTCGTCGAGCGTGACTGTTGTTTGCAACAAACATCTACCCCGAGGCAAACATCCCTCCCGTTCCCCTTTCGCCATATATCGTCATATAGAACTCGACCCTTTGTCCAGGCAATGGATTGTAACCAACAGAACGGTTTCTAATCCATTTCCCAATGGCTAGGCCTAATCGTCTCTAACTCAAGAAACTTACGAGCTGTTATTGTTGGCCTTTTTTCATTACCGTTCGCCTAATGTAATCGACCTCCACAATTTTCATGGGGTAGAGGAGGCGATGATATCCTTCAGGCCCATTTCCATGTTGAGAAAATCTGGGTGAAGTCTCGGACCTGGAGAAATGGTTTTACTCTTTTACCTTTTTTTTAGTGGCAATCTAGTACATTTTTGTTTTCCTCCCTTAAGGGGCTGCTTGGGTTAGGAGAATGGGTGAAAAGGCTCCAGGAGTAAATTATGCGTGGGGAGCTGCTATCCTATTAAAGTCTACCGAAGAGCCATCGGTTTTTTTCTCGTGTCAGGGTGTGTTGATATTATCCCCACTGTCATCGCAACCGCTTTGTTCTGTGCCACCAGAAAGCTACTACTCGTTTAACATCTAATTTGCCGCATTTTTTGTTCTCAGCTCAATTTTCCCCAAAATACCCTTGCTCCGGATTCTCTTTGTCGTCAAATCATGATTTCTACTTCCGCTTGTCCGTTTTAATAACAATGTCAAGCATCTTGATCTCGGTCGGTTGGTTCTCACCAGCCCAAACACAAATCAACCGGCGACGCCCTATGAAGTGTCCTTCTTTCCAAGTATAATACAAATCAGTCGGCCCCCCACCCGCACCGACACTACCGACCGACGTCTGCAACCCTACAAAACAGTGCAAGAGCGTCGGTGATTGAAACCGAGTCACAGTTTCCTATCCACCATTCACTTTGTTGCCACAACGTTGTAACGATAGTGGTTGTTGTTGCAGCAGTAGCAAGGAGCGCCCGACGTAAAAGACCACCACCCCGCGCCGGTCCACGTATCACCCCAAGTGCCTGTCATGGAAGAAAATTGCTGTACAGCAGCGACGGCAGCACAAGCAACAGAAAAAGAAGAGACATAACACGACAGGATCCTTAAAGAAGTATAAATTGTATATAACACAATAAAAATGAACCTTGACAAACATCCTTCAGCATTAACCATTTCGTTTTTATCCATTTATCCTTTTTCGTGTCACCCCCGCTGCGGGGGTTCCCACATCTCGGCGCTATATTATGGTTATTATTTGCTTCTCGGCAAACGATGAACGGTTGAGCAGTGGAGCAGAAGACACGAAGAGGTGAACAGGAAAAAAAACTTGGTAGATGGATAGCAGCAAGCATATCTAACAACACTAATCTCTTATCATGCTCCCCGTTGCGTTGTTCCCGTTTGCCGTCGTTGTCGTCATCGTCATCGCTCGAGGAAAGGAAAGTTGGGAAATGGAAAAATATTTTGTGTCTTTCACTCTTCGAAACATACAGCCCGTGCGTCGCGTCGCCCGCAACCTTCGACAAAGGACTCCTGATGGGAATTTACCGACAGCTCAACCGATGCCATTGTCGTCCTTCTGGTTGATGTTGTTATTATTACTCCAACTGCCCTCTGATGACTACCGGGGCTTTTCTCATCCTGCTGACCAGGCCAGCAGCAGACAACACCAGCAGAGTTTTTCTTAACCATTTCAGCTCTACCACCGAACGGACTGTTTTTTTTTCGTCTGTATGTCAACCGAATCGTTTCGTTAGCCCTCCTTCAACCCAATCCTCGCTTTTTCGATGAAGCGTTCATCGTGGTGCGCTCTGTGAATTCTCTACTTGATCCTTGCTGTTCGGACTAACCCATATTTGAGTTGATGCTTCAATTTCCCAAAGTCGAGTCCTCTCGGGGTGGTGGAAAATTTGCTGTTGTTGGTTGTTATTTTCCCCTATTCGTTTTTCATTCCTCAATTTATGCCGTTTATTTGTGTGTCTGGATTGATAGAGGTTGAATGGGAAAGGATGATGCGATAAGAATGGCAAGGGGATATGTCATCGGTCGGTCGGTATCCCTCGATATACCGGGAGCATTACATAAAGTTTCCGTTTGGTGTTTGGGTGCGAGTTTATCGTGTGGGTTCGGCGACTACTTTTCAATAGTTAAGGAGGTGGGGAGGGGTGGTTAGCCAAACGAGAAAATCGGATGGCAGTCCATCCAATTGATAGAGAGGTTTGCAAAGGATGTGAGAGCTATTGAATATGTTTTAAGGATACCTGTCGTACTATTGATACGATGGCTACGTAAATGAACGGATGGGATTTCTCTAACATTTTCTTGTTGTTGTGATGGTGATGATACTTCTGCTGGTAAGCAAGAGCTACTCGTATATCGTCTAAATGGTATTTGGACTGATGGTATTGTCGTTTGGTTGGCAACGATGCAGGATATGGTTTGTACCTGTACCTTAGAATAGAATAGAAAAAGAGGTGCGGCTACTGACCCTCATGGTGGGCACTGCGACCATAGGAGGTCTATTGTGCCATAGCCTTTAATATTATCGCAAGAGACCTTCCACCACTCTTACGAAGGCTAGTAAGTCTTTTGCAGGAGATTTCCTGATATCAGCAGAGTTTGTGACGATCCGCCCGAGTAGAGCTAACCTAGCCCACGCAATCGCTGGGCATTCACCTATTGCCATTAATATTAATAGGCAGCCTGTGGAGAAGGTGGACAACTTCGTCTACCTGGGTAGCATTGTTGCCGAAAATGGTGGTGCGGAGCAGGACATCGCTCGTCGTATCAACCAGGCTAAATGCGCATACGGTATGCTGTCCAAAATCTTGCAGAGCAATTATCTCAGCATCAAGACCAAGCTGGGCCTGTTTTGCTCACTGGTACTGTCTGTGTTTTGTCTTGAATCAGTACATGGAAAGTTTCCGTAAGAGTTACCAAAAAGCTGCAAATTTTCTTCTTCATCGAATTCTAAAAATTTGGTCCAAAACAATATCAAGAGAAGAGCTAAGTCGGCTTACGGGTTTGACCCGTACTGAACTGAACTGACTGAACGAATTGATATGAAGGCGAAATTGGTAGTGGATTGGTCACACATTGCGGAAGAATGATAACCGCATTGCTTTAAATGCCATGAAATGGAACCCCATTTCCAGCCAAGGCCGACCAAGAGGGGTCGCATGGCGTCGATCTGTGGCAAAAGAGTGTAAGGCGCTGGGTAAGTCGTTTTCTCTCAGTTGCCCTAGCCCCTTGTGGGGCATAGCGCGTCAACTGTTCCATGTGGCCCAGTTGACGTTTCGACGGCATAAACTGGTATCGGAGAATGCACATCGATTGCCACGAACGGCTTCGTGGACGGGATTCGAACCCGAAACGACGGTAGTCAAACATGAGACTGATGCTTCAACACACTGCGCTACCGGTCAGTGGGGAGTTGCGCCCCATTGCCCAGAACAAAGTGCGATGGCGCGCAGGAGTGGGTGACGCGCTAGTAACAGCCCTCAGTAGGAAAGAATTGTTCACGTATTATTCCATCAAGTGACAATGGTGAAGGTCAATAAACCTCCCTAATTTTTTGCATTCTATCTGAACCGAGAAAGTATAGAAAAAAGCAAATAGTTGTCATCTACACAAAACCACACAGTAAAATCTCAGCCACCATAATATAGCTGAATTGAAAACGTAAACCATTCGCTTCCTTCTTCACTATTTACAATTCAAAAAAGGAGTGTTGTGGATCCTTGTGGCCTGAAACCTGATGTCGAACACAATTGCATTCTGATAATATCCGTAGCACCCCTCTTCCGTCCGCCACCGCCAACGCACATGTACATATTTCATGCTGTATGCACATAAAGGAAATTTTCGAGCATAGAAGTGGTTTACCACAACCCCGAACAGAAAGCGGAGAGAAATTCTCAAGAAACATGAATAGAGAAGGGAACTTAAAAGCAGACAAGATGAAGTAGATTTTGAACGAAGAGTTTTCCACCACTACTTCTTCTATGTCTTAGCTCCTTTTACGCGGAAAATACTTTAAAAAGTGTGCCGCTAGGTGGAATCTTTTATAGTTCCCGGCCGTAATGACGAAAAGATGCTGAAAACTGGGACAAAAAGTAATGCAAGAGTGCACCATACAGTAGAAGCCGTGGATGAAGAGTCCTTATGGGGCAAAGGAAAAGGTGTGTGTATAGGTAGTCGGCGGAGCGGCGACGATGACGGCAATCGTTGTTGCCTCAAATTCAAGATGCTTTTTAAGTGCAAGTGATGAAGTGGCGTTGAATGATGAACCAAGTTTTCTCGGCTCTTCCACACAGTTCTTTGAAGTGTGTACTCCTCTTCTGAAATTCCATAGACCGAGAGATCCTCTTTTGCCCGTCATGCAATCATTGCGGATGCTATGAACAAAATGCAACCCTCCTCCCATCAGTCCTGTATAGTCCTGGGAATTTTGATTCAACTAACACAGGGTGCATTGGGAGTAAAAATGGTGAAGATGAAGTACTCGATTCCGAGTGGAGGAAGTGCATCGTCTTCTAGCACCACAGTAGGACAAGATAAAATAATGGAGAAGGAGAGGACGATATACATATCTTAGTATCATTACACTGAATAGAAATCTCGAGGTGGATGACGATACCCAGGGAAGATGTTTGTGTGATGACGATAAGAATGAAGCGATGCGGCACAGAGGAAGTAATACAGAAGATGTTAATGGGGTTTACAAGATACCCACGAAAGAAGAGAGTTTTCACCATTATAATTTTCGAGTGTTAAATATTCAGCCGGGTTTTTTGTTTGATGTGTGTTAAGTGATTTTCATGGAAAGGATGAATTGTGATTATAGGAGCTGCTACGCCAGTCCGGGACAGGATGGTTGCGAGCTTTTAGTTGTTGCTTTTATGACACTCGCTCTCTTTGAACGAGTCTTTGTCTAAATGAGCGGGTTTAAAATTTTTGAAAGAAATTGAAACGGAATTATGAAATACTAAGTGCCATTAGGGACGAAGAATATAATACGAATAATGTCCGCTTTTATTTTCTGATATTACTAGCTCTTCAGACAGTCCGGTTGAGTCAAGCTGCTCGCATTCAGAGCGTATGGATTTAGGGCAAGCCGAAGAGCCTTTGAGCTGTTTGCGATAAATTTATTATCAACCCGGGGAATTTTTTGTGGATCGATGTTTGTACAATATAAGTTGAAAATATCTTATAGTACCTACCAAAACCCACTGAGAATCAAATCCATGTCCTTCCGATAAATCCTAACCCGTCTTAGCTAATTTCACACTCAATAAAATCAAATCAAAATCGACATGTCTACATTACTATTATATACACATTATCCGCCTCGTTGTGTGTTCTGCAATCCTACAAACATTTCAACATAATCGTCACTTCATTCCATTGGACACAACACAATCACTTACTCCGTAATCATCATATTTATGGGATTCGCCTTGAAGCTCTCCTCATCCCATATTCCATTGCAATCGAGGGTGTGATACAATTTAAATCGATTAGCATATGCTCTGTGTAGGTCAGATACGGATAAGGATAATTCCTTAGACAAATTACAATTAGTTTATTATGTCACTTAGACAGTTCATCGCATGTCGCTTCCTCTGAGCTGTATCGAGGAGAGCTGACGACTATCGTCTTCCAGACACGGGCATGCATGCATTGATGAACATACCAACAAATATACTGGTTTCCGGTAGCATTTCAACGTAAATGAGGAGGATGAAGTTGGACCGTACCCACAATAATGTATCTGAACTAATTACAAATGGACTTGCAAGATATTCTGTAGACATTGTGATGGCTGCTTGCTATGCTTACTCGCCTCCTTTCGAGGGACAGCTTACATTATACAGTAAACATTATGATGTTAATTCAATTAAACGTGTGTTTATCAGATGCAAATTAACCGGTAATTGTGTGATATTATAGTTGTTGGGTGGAACATGAGCTGTTTTGAAAATTGAAATGTCCTTGTGAGTTTGTGGACGAAATGTTGCCGTTGACGTTTGACCAGAATGAGAGAAAGGTTGGGATATATGTCTTGACGGCGATAGGGAATTGACAACTTATCCTAATAAAGTTTAACTGATCTTTCGAATGATGAAGAGCCTAGCGGCCCGAATAATAAAACACGTGAAATGGGATGTGCTCGTTTTCATCTTGTCATAAGTTCACACATCGGATTATTGTTCATCGAATAATTGTTTGTCCTTTCTACTGGAACCTTTCCTCGTAGAGTGCAGAGCTGTCTTTAGTAATTACCTTACAAAACCAACACTAGTAATGGAATGTGATCGTTGTCTAGTTTCAATGAAGAAGAACAATAATTTAAATTTTCTCCCTCGAACGCTGGAATGGCTGTTGCAGGATACGGAGAAGACGAGATCTAAAATGTCATTAAATTCATACCAATTAGCTATACAAAAAATCTTATCGAAAGGATAAATAATCACGATGTATCGTTGGAGGCCATTACGGATCGCTCTCTTGCTCTTGTTGTGATGATAAATGCCAAAATGCAGTTTCAAACCTGTTGAATTCCCACTTTTAACCTCCCTCACCTATCGAAGCTAGAGCTTTTCATGTTTATTTGATCGGAAGTTTTAGATACATTTAAGTATTTTACAAATGTAGGGGAGGTAGGCGTTCTCTTTGCCTGATCATGCCATTTCCAATACCAACCAACTAGATCATACTTGCAACATTTGACCAAAATTTCAAGGACGTTGTAATACTCGTATCTGGAAAGGACACTGGCGTTCTGTCAGATCTCACAACAATAGCTCTAAGTAGGCTACTAAATTGAGCAGGTAAAGTGGGGCTAAGTGTGAACCCGCAAAAGACTGAAATGGTTCTCTACACAAGAAGAACCAAAATTCAGGACTTCCACCTCCCAAGGATGGGCATCACCGAGTTAACTTTGATGACTCACGCAAAGTACTTAGGGTTGATCCTAGACAGCAAGCTTACTTGGAATCGTAACATCGAAGAACGCACCAAGAAAGCAACCATATACCTGCCAAAGTTTGCTTGGTAAGACATGGGGGCTCAATCCTCGAATTATGCACTGGATGTATACAGCTGTTGTAAGGCCAATTCTATTATACGGAATTCTGGTCTGGTGGACAGCACTTAAAACCAGGTGCAATAAACTGAAAATGGAAAAGATCCAAAGACTGGGATGTTTGGGAATCACAGGAGCGATTAGAACCACGTCCACAAACTCCCTAAACACCCTTACGAACCTACCCCCACTGTACCTGTTTCTAGTGAACCCAGCGTCCAAATGCGCACTAAGACTTAGGGTAACGGGGCAATTTAGCACGAGGCCCTATGGTCATCGTAACATCAAACTGCCTCTCGAGAATACAGACCTCATTAAACCGGTAATTGACTCCAAGAGAAAATTCCGGGTAACCATACCAGAAAGGGATTTCTACTCCACAGGCGAGAACAGACCTAAGAATTCCCTAAACCTCTATACGGATGGCTCTTAAGACAGAAACAGGTGTTGGAGCCGCGGTTCATTCGCCGGAGCTCCTACACAATTTATCGTTCCGACTGCCGAACGAGTGCAGCATCTTGCAGGCGGAGGTGGTAGCGATACAAAAAGCTGCGGAGCTAGTCTCAACAACACGCAGGATGGGCAACATCTACATTCACTCAGACAGTCAGCGCTGCAGTCAGACACTATCAGATCAGAGACAGTGCTTAACTGTCTCTCAATTCTTCAGAGACTGGGCACCTCAAGGAAACTGGAACTCCGATGGATGCCAAGCCATAGCGGTTGCCTTGGCAACGATATTGCGGATGGACTCGCAAACCAGGGAGCTGCATTGGACGCCACAATGGCAATAGCAACTCCTATTCCAATATAAATACTAAAAACAAAAATGGACTCTCAGATGATGCAACGGGCCAACCAAAATTGGAACAGAACCGTCAACTCCAGAATTACGAGAGAACTCTGGAACTCGTACAACACTAAGAAAACCGATATGCTCTTAGGCCTCTCTAGGGGTAAATTGTGCAATGCTAGTGGACTTATTAACGGGTCACTGCCTAATAGGTGAGCACGCACACAGACTGGGACTGATCACAGACAGCGGCTGCACGAACTGCAAGCTGCCAAATACCAAAGAAACTTTGGAGCACCTCCTGTGCGAATGGGCGGCACTCGCAAGGACAAGGCATACATATCTTGGAGACTACTTTCTCCGCTACCTTAAAGCGATTGCAAACCTTAACATAATGAATCTTCTAAGATTCGCAGGCGCGACGAAAACCTTCGAGCTCAACAAGGACTTGTTGATTACGACTGATAACAACACCTAACGATCTCTGTTGTCTTTCTTTGTGGTATCACCAAGTGGTCTATGCGGGGCCGTGAGGCCGCCACCTATAAGTCTAGGGTATAAATATAATGGAGGGGTTTATAGTCCGCTGCATGCTGTGGGTTTGTTCGAATATCCGTTTGTCCGTGCACTTCCCGTGGTCCGATCTTAACCAAACTAGGTATGTAGGTTCCTTGAGTGACCCTGACCACGGACCGATGACAGCAATTTCGGTTATCGACTGGACTACCGGTATATTCTGTTGTGTTCAAATCAGAGTTTCTCGACTAAGTCTTTTTTAATTTCCTTTCTCCAGTTAAATACATATATGCAATAGTCCGATACCAACCATGGATTATTTTAAAGTCCACTCGGTGACGCTTTGGTGCTGGTGCAGGTGCACGTCAGGACAATAGGACCCTCTTGATATCTAGGCTTATGGGTGTCATATGCCGGGGGTGTTGAGACAAATGCACTAAACTACTGCAGAAGCAATTTTGAGTTCTTAATTCAGGACATTGTTGGCTATGAAGTGATATCTAGACAAGATGAGTATCATAGTAGGGGGTCATGAGGCGAATGCACTAGACTACTGTTAATGACATTTTGAGTCCTTTGGTCAGAAAACATTAGCAAATAGTATAGACTGCACAAGAGTGATCACTCCATAGAACTTTCGACTCTGCCAGTAGATTTGTATGTATTGATTCTCTTGTGTATCTCTCTTGTGTAGTCTATACTATTATATTTGTCAATACATACAAATCTACTGGCGGAGGCGAAAGTTCTATGGAGTGATCACTCTTGTGCAGTCTATACTATTTGACATTGGCTTCCTGGGCATAAATTGAAACAGAAAGCTGACCTATCAAAAATCGGTAATTTTTAGATCGGGGTGATGATATCAATCCTCTGGGCATAAGGAACATGTAGAATGTTAATCACTCAACTGACACGAAGGACCGAAAGGAGAGATTGTGCTCGAAGGCAACCCCAAGTCATGTCAAAGGCACTTCTACTCAAGGATGCCCACCAAAACAATTAGTTAGCTGGGGACAACATTGTTCAAAGTGAATTATAGACAACTTGAAAGCAAACGGATCAAAATGAAAATGTACTTGCTTGAGACGGGCCCAAAGTGCCGATGAGTATTGCTCTTTTTGTGTCATTGTGTAGCATCAGATTGGAATTCTATACTATGTATTCACGTCCAGAATATTCTATCAGGGAGAACAGGGACTCTCAAACAATCGATTTTTATTATTATCTTGAGACTAACTGAGACGGGAAACCAAATTTCTAACGATTAGACTGAATTTCTATCTATTTGGCTGCTGTCTGATTGACCTATTCGGTATGAAAGCCCCAAAGTCTGCTGTCTGCTCTAGACCTGTCGATTAGATCGGTGTGAAAGCAGCAACCAATGAATATTCGAACAAGAAAATATATGACTTTCATAAGGAAAAAATACCGACGCTTACTGAACATAAAAGTAAATTTAGTTGCCCAATAAAAGCTCATTTTATTTAAGCGTATAAATTATAAATACTCGTTGGTTTTGGATATGAATTCCCCCCTAACTCGCTGTACAACGTGTCTCAAAGTTACATACAAACACACGATTTTTATACACCTTTTACAATCTCCATTTCTTCCCAAATCTTATGCCACACTCTATCCCGTCTAACCTCATTGAAAAAGTATGTATGTCATATATCACATTTGCCGAGAAACCTAACAGATATCATTTTCCCGTGAAATAAATATTTTATGTGATTCAACGGTCTCGCCTCCTCTATGTACGAACATACGAGTAAATGTATACTGACGGTGACGACGACTTCACCATATGTACTTGTCTGTCTTTTATTTTCCCATGTTAACTTTATTCTGTCATTTTCCTTTCTACCACTACCCTTTTCCCTTGTTTACCACCTACCGTCTTTTCTCAACGCCTCGGCATTTTCCTCGTGTAATACGGAGCTTTTGTGCTGTCCTCTCTAACCTAACCAAAAAGTCGTTTGCTTCAAAGATAAGTTGAATACTATCATAGATTCTTGATGAAGGTGCGGGAGGAGGATACTAAAGGACGATTTTTTTTCTGGTGGTGATACGAAATAGGATCTATAAAGTTCGACAAGCCACGAGCCGAGCATCGAACGACACCGTCGCGTCGCCGTCATGGTAGGGCTTAGTATAGAATTGAACAAAAAAAAATTCGGATTAGAAATGTGATACACATATTTGGTATTCCCAAAGGGATTTTGATTACACTATGTCACATCACTGATTTCCCATGGTATGTTCTGATTTTTCTTTTTGAAATGACACCTGATTTTTGGCATAGACTGGCAAGACTGTTTTCAAGCTGACTTCTAGAATCGCCAGACCAGAAATGAATAAATTTTTTTAGGAAATTTATACAAATGGCAGTGTTTCTCAGATCGAGAACTTTATCGAGCAGATGTCTTCCATCCTCACTTATAGATTTCCAAAGCAGGCACAGTTCACCTCTCGCCACCGACGACGATCTCTGAATACAATGCGGAACCCTCGTGTTCTCAGAACGCCCCTTGACTTCATCCTTGCGGCATTCGCGCTCTCTTTATGTATCATGTATCCTCGGAAAGCAGAAAGCGATTGTCTGAAAACGTGAACATAAGGCGAAGACGAGCTGAAAAAGAGGACAACAGCAAGGACTATGACGGGCATTCTGTGATGTATTCAGGCTCCGGTGGTAAAACGAGTGGTGAATGTGTGGAAAAGTGATTCAGAAGGTGAAAGATTACCGAGGATTTAGTGTGAAGAGTGGGGTGTGGGTGTAACTTCTGTTATGGATACGAGTGTTAAGAGTGCGAGACCCCAACAAGAATGACTACTATGTAGTTGTGTTCTCCCGTTGTGATTCTGTCATTGTCCTTGGAAAAGCTTGTCGTTGAAATGACACACAGTAGGGTGTGAGGTAGATAAGAATCTGCAAAGAATACGTAGAATGATAAGGACTGAATTGGAAGTTGGGTGGGAGGCAAATTAGCAATACAAGATGAACACGCACACACACACTTGTATATGGTAGAAATTCTAACAACAATAGATATCCACAAAAGATGAGTATGAAATTCTGGTACGGCTGAAAAAGATTATCTTTGTTGCGGAATCTTTTTGTTTATGTCGCGCACTTCTGGAATGAAGACATAGTGACGAGGCCAAAAAGACGTTTTTATATAGTGGTTTATTTTTATTGTCACCCAACTTGTGGTGGCCGAATAATAGAATGGCGAGATATTATGTAATGACTGTTGATGAGATTTAAGATATTGTCACAAGGGAGTAATTTATTACTAAAGTGGGTTTGAAATACATGATCAATTAGCTACGAGATTTGATGCTAGACCAGCCACGAGACATGTTGTGATGCCTGCCGTTATAGCCCGTTTATATTCTCGCGAAGTAGCACGATTAAGGGAAAAGCACGAGAATGTAAACATACTGCTCGCCCTGTACTCGTTGTTACTTCTCTCTCAATTGCCCTAACCCCTTGTAGGGCATAGCGCGTCATGTGTTCCATGTGGCCCAGTTGACGTTTCGTCGGCATAAACTGGTTTCGGAGAATGCAGTTGCCAGCATGCATCCTGCACATCCATGGCCGTGGACGGGATTCGAACCCGAAACGCCAGTAGTCGACTAATGCCTCAACAGACTGCGCTACCGGTTGCCCCGTTTGACTTCGCTCTGGAGACGAGCCACCGCGATGCACGAGCACAAGACAGCCCGGGTGCTCCATGTTCACACTCTCACTTCCTCGCGATGTTGCGGCCACATACGCACAGTGGGAAATAATGCATTTACATAGTTTACTATCATATTCGGGCGCTTTTGTGAATATGTACAATAGTTTTTCGTCGCGCGTGGAGTTTTAAAGATCAATAAAATGCACTTCTGTTTTTTTTTAAAGTCCATTTAGATCTTTTCCTGAATGGCACCCATTTATCAAAAACATGGCCTCTCTGACCGGAAAAGCTGGTAGTGTTTTTTTTTTGTTTGGGTCGCTGACTCCGAATTTAAAATCCAAATGACAAAAAACCAAATGGGGGATCGAGAATGGCACCACTTTGTTTTTTGTAAACACGGCCAATGTCGCTGGAAAAACTGGGTTTGGGTGGCTGATTGCGAACCTTAAGTCAAAATTGCAAAAAAAAAATAAAAACTAAAGGAATTTCTGAACGGCAACCTCGTTTTTTTTTCTTCAAAAACACGCCTGATCTAGGAAAAAATTGGTATGAGGTGCTTTGGGTCGCTGATTGCAAAACTGAAGACCAAATGGAAAAAATGGGGTATTATCCAGAAGGGCAACACTTTTTTTTATAAACGGCCAATCTCGCTGGCGAGAACTGATAGGGGGTTGTTGGGACCAAAAATTGCAAAAAATCAAAAACTAAAGGAGATGTGAACGGCAACCCTTTTTTCAAAAACACGAATAATCTGTCTAGAAAAAGCTGGAAAAGCCTAAACGCGTGCAAACGATTTTCAAGGAAAGTGACATAGAACATATCATGGTTGGTAAAAATTAAATTTCCAAGTGCACGCATTATTTACCGTGTTCTATTTCTATGCAGAGACAACATCCACCATCTTCCTTTTCTCCTCTTTTTTCTTTTTGTAATAAACAGACAGACAGTAGTCCGGATGGCGCAACGGTTAGCACGTTCGCCTTCAACGCACTGGGCCCCGGTTCGATTCCGGGGATTTACGTGTCGGACTATGAGCCCACTCAGCTGTTAAAAATGAGTACCCATTATGGGGTAAATAACTCGGTTGAGCGTATTGCTGATCACATACCTCTGCACAAAAAACCGTCACGATCTAGAAAATGAGATGATGCTAACTCATCTCGAGGCCGTGGTTCAAATTGGACTGTTGCGCCAGTTATTTATTTTTAATAAACAGAAACATAGTTATAATATTTGCATGCACGATTTGCCGAAACGGCAGCTGCTATTTCGACGTCAATCTTGGCCAGGAACACAGTACCCTGTACCAACTGGGAAGTTTCGGCAAAATACTCGTGACTCGTGCTCAAACGAGCATGTGAACGCGTACCTCGCCCAGGCTGCGTGCCTCTGGCATTCTCGCCGAATATGCGAGGAATGTAAACCGGCCATCAACTCATATCCCACGAGCGCCAATCCTGTTAACCAAGTCATGATGAACACGTCAATGCGCTCATTATCCAGGCCTGGATGAATGGCATCATGATCACTTCTAGTCGGGACTAAAGTCACTTCTGTATTTTTCAAGCAAATGATAAAACCATACATGACCAACTATGAGTATCGCTGACGAATTCATTAAGCCGGCTTGATAAATTCGTCGGTGATACTCATGTACAGAGAAGTGACAGTCATATTTGACTGCTGGCGTTTCGGGTTCGAATCCCGTCCACGACGAAGTTCGTGGTATGGATGTTTGTTTTGTCTTCCCCCTGTGGTGCGGGGCGTAATAATAAGCCACTGCACCTATCGACTTGTCGCGGGTAGGCGGCTAAATGGGAGCAGGAGGTGCATGCTGGCAAATGCATTCTCCGAAACTAGTTTATGCCATCGAAACGTCAACTGGACCACATGGAACATTTGACGCGCCCCACAAGCGGTTAGGACAATTGAGTAAGTACCTGTGCCACGGAGGCCGTGCCGGCATCTGGGGTAAAGAGATTGTCGACGAGTTGGCCAGGATTGCATTTGCAACCCCGTTCATTGATCCAGAACCCTTTTTGTGGTATCCCACCATATTAGAGCCGCATACTAAAATAGTCTCTCTGGTCTGAGACAGTCTTAAACTGATCGTACCAGGTCATTCAAGACTACCCTAAAACCGATAAATCTATGCAGAGATAGGGTTATAATCATTTGCGGCCTTCTCACAGGGTATTCGACCCTGTGGTACGGCCTGTACAATATGGGTATTGTCTGTGACGCCAGCTATCACGTATGCGAAGCTGATGATGTGATCTCCCAGCACATCCTCGGCTCTTAACCGTCGTCGCTTAGAGTGCCTCGGTTATCCCTTCCCTCATGTGAGTGCGATCGCTACACTTTAACTGATGCAGTTGAGCAGTTTTAATGGGCGGATCAAACTTGATCATTAACTTAAAATCTGCAAAAGACTCGTGGGCTATAGCTTGTGAATCCTCCGGCCGGATGCTCTGGTTTCTTAATTTATACCTATACATATGTTATGTGTGGTAGAGAGGCCCGTAACACTTTAATTCAATAAACTAGACCTGCCAATATTTTCGTTTTGTAGGAAATATTGACCAAATATCGCAGGCACGTAAATGACAATATTTTGAAGAAAATTAGGCAAGTAACTGGCGCAAAAGTTCAATTTTGGACCAATGTCTTGAGATGAAATAACACGATCAAGTAAATCGTGACGGTGTGTTTTGTGCAGAGGTGTGTGATCAGCAACACGATCAACCGATTAATGTACCCCAAATGAGTACTCAATTAACATCTGAGTGGACTCGTCGTCCGACACGTTAATCCCCTTTTTTTTTGTCGATGACTACTGCATTCGGTAGGATTAGGCATCGAATCAGGGCCCAGTGCATAGAAGGTGGACGTACTATGAAATAATAATAATAATTTGGAATATAGGCTAGTTTAATCGGGAAATATTTAATATTTTAAACGATTAGTAACGTTTTTAGTAAATAAAACTTTATTTAACTGTGATAAACTAAATAGTGTTTTTTTTTTCATTTTAGGGTCCCCCGCCGCAGGGCCCAGTAAAATTCACCATAGTTGACACGTTAGAACGAATAAAAGAAGAATTCAATTTTTTACAAGCACAGTATCACACGTAAGTATATTGATATATCATATATCAATTTTAAATATTTTCTTTTCAAATTGTGATTAAGACGTATGCCATATCATAAATATCAATGTTTTTGGATACGTAGGATTTACAGATACGAAAAAAAACTCAACTAGCAAAAGCATCGGACTAACGTCTCAACGAACTGAGCTACGGATCAATCCATGGCGCGTAGAAAGACGCACATACTCATTTGCGCTGACCCCTAGTGGAGCATAGCGCGTTAATTATTCCATGTGGCTTAGCTGATATTTCGTTGGCATAAGCCAGTTTCGGACGATGCACGTTGCCAGCATGCACCCCCCATTTAGCCTCCCTCCGACAAGTCGGGGGATGTTGTGGCTTATTATTACGCCCCGTACCACAGGGGGAATACAACACAAACATACATGGTCACGAACGCCGTGACCGGGACTTGAACCCGTAACGACCGTGGTCAGACATGAGACTGACGGCTCTACGCACTGAGCTCTACCGGTCGCCCCAAAGACGCGCATGCATGAATGCGAAAACATACATACTGTCTCAATGGCTGCGTTCCTGCGAGCTGATCAGGGTTTGACAATCCTCAAATTCTCCTCCGTTTGCTTTCCCCTCCGGTAAATTTAGTACAGACAACTGTCACTTTTGGATCTGACAATTTCCACTCTGGATCTGAATATTTTTCCGGTCAATTTCTAAAATCAGCAATTTTGACAGTTCTCAGATGTCACCGGCGCCTCTGTCACCAAAGCAACATAGCCAGTCATCCGTTAGCCAGCGTGCAGGACGTGTTGCGAAGTGTTTAGTGGTAGTTTGCTGAGCCTTTAGCCTACAAACCTGCTCCTTGAATAGGAAGTCGTCGTATCGGGGAACTGTTTGTTCGAAATAATTTGCATTTCTGGGTCGGTTTTTGCGCTCAATCCCGTCCAACAAACTCCTATCGTTTGTCATGTTGTTATCCATGGCAACGCGCACTATATTTAGTATGCTTTGCACACTATTTACAATTTGGATATCACCGAAATCATCCAATAATTCCGTAATAACTAAATTTTCCATTTTGAAATTAAAAACTTGACAGATCTTTTTTGACAAGACGGCCGTGTATGCCGTCTGTGGGAATATTTCTCAGATCCAAAAATTGACAGTTGTCTGTACTAAATTTACTGGAGGGGGGAAGCCCATAGAGGAGAAAACAGAAAAGTCAGATCCATATCAGAAAGCTTCCAGGACCGCGCCCAATGTAGGAAAATAGGTGCGAAGTTGCACACGCACATTTTCCACTCTTTACCACTATTGACCAGCCCAGAAACATATGCATGTAATAGAAATATAATAGACAGGCATATAGTTCGATTCATGTTGTACGTTTGTTCGTTTGATCGTTTGTGCGTTTGTCGAGGCACGCTATTGAAGGTATTTTGAGTCTTTTGGTGTGTAAAAAAGACATTCTTGCATTCGCCTGGTAGATATGGGTATCTTCTGAATCGGGGCGATAACGACATACATTACAAAGCAGCTCATAGACAACTTGACAGCAAATGGATTAAAATGAAAATGCACTTGCACGGGACGGACCTAAAGGGCCAATGAACGTCATCGCTCTTCTTGAGTCATTATATGCTGAGTGATGAAAGTGCATTAAGTCTAATTTTTGGTCATAACAATTCTCAGTGCAACTTTGAAAGTATTCGTCAGAGTGTTCGGGAATGCATGGAGTATGCACTGAAGGAGGGGCCTTACAGGACTGGATATCGACAGCCCATTGGTCCAGCACATTATCCTGATGCTAAAATCTAGAGTTATTACACATTAACTAGGGACCTCGTCAGTTTGCCGTAGTGTATGGCTATCTCTGATGGCTAACTGAACTTGAAATGTAGCATTCCTCCAGTGGTGCCTCCTGTCTTTGGTGGCGGTATGATTAATTTAGGTGCTAAGAGGTGGATTAGCGATTTATTTCATCGTTATTTATAGATATCCTATCGAGTGACACGTTTGACATGTTTTTTGGGGTAACATGATGATACGTTTTTCATTGGAGGATTTTTTAGTTCCACCCTGACAGGCCGGCCCATTATACAAATTGAAGTTGGTTACCCTTCCTCGTCATTTAGTGAATTTCTCTTCCATACCATTATCGTAAAATGATAATTGCGCAACAGGTAAAATATCATACCGGTAAATTTTAATTATCCTATGATAAATTAACAAATTATTCGTATAACAAAGGCCTGTCTAATTCACCCACTTCCCGGCATACTTTTCATGTCCCCGGCTCTTCATTAAAATATACTTGGTTTGTTCGCCGTATCAGATCGTATGTGTACCTTTATCCCTAGTTGACTTCCTCCTTTTTCAAACGGAATTCTGTTTCAGAGCGTATTCGCATACTACCTTCAAATAATTCTGTGATTCCCGAAATATTAGTATTCAAAAAGGACGACCATATCGGCAAACGTCAGGGGAATAGGTCGTGCCGAACCGACAATCATAGTAGTAGGACTCAGGCTAAGTAAGTACATACTCTTGTACTCGTACGTAAAACATTCCGACCGAATTGCCAGCATTCATCCTCCCTTATGTTGTGCAATTAGTGCTGAAACGAAAACGTTCACTCCTTTGGGCACAGCGGAGCGTATGTATTTTATCTGGCAACTTAGTTCCAGTAATTACCGCGGCTATTAATTATTTCATCATATTAAGCACTCATGCCATGACACATTCCACCCTTCTGGCCTTTTGTTTATTTTGCCACCGGTTTTTGTTGCCGCCAATGAGCATAGTATGCCGAGAACACCTTTGCTGCGAGAAAAGAGAGTGGTGGTTGGTGGAATTAATTCCAGGATACTGATGGGGTTTGTAAAGGTGGTTCATAGTTTAATTGCTTTTCATGTTGTTGGCTTAGTGTTTTTGGTCGATTATGCTTTACGTATACACGAGGATGACATAATTTGTAAAATATGTCATAAGGAAATATGATATGTGTAATACACAAATGCGTTTCAGGTTAATTGGCTTTCAGACGCAATTGTAGCAAAGGTATTTCGATTGAGTCTGAATAATTTATTGTTGAATAATTTTGTGGAAATGATAAATGCTGACTTATGAGTCTCTCGTGGGATGTGGTTTATATATGTATATCAGTTCGTCAGACTGACTGAAACAAACCTTTCCTTCGGTCATACAAAAAAGGGGTTGCCCATGGTATTGTATATGGCGATATATTATGTTATCAGATAACAAAATCTAGAAATCGAAATTCAACATTCAGAATCCATAACTACAAAATCCAGAAGCTCAGAAGGGTTAAATAGGGAGTCCCTCAAGGAGGAGTCTTGTCACCGACATTGTATTGTATAATCTTCACCTCGCTGGAATTCCCACACCTCCAACAGGAATTCAGATTGTGAGCTAAGACGACGACTAAACTATCCAAGCAACAGGGAACATCATCACCCAAATGTCTGCGAAGATAAACAATTACTTTCACGAACTTAACATCTTTTTCAGCTTGAAGTTATCAGTTCCAAAATCCACCGCAACGTTATTCATATCCTGGATTAAAAACGTAAAGATGGAGCTAAACATCTCAGTAGATGGTCTTTTAATACCCACCACTAACCACCCAAAAATCCTCGACGTTACTCTTGATAGCATGGCAACATTATCAGTCCACGCGTCAACAGCAACTAACAAGATGAGAAGCAAGAACAAGGTCCTTAAGGCTTTAGCTCGAAGTTCCTGGTGTAAAGTCAAAGAGACCACCACCTACAACCATCGGTAGATCTGTAGCCGGGGGCGACCGGTAGCGCAGTGTGTTGAGGCATCAGTCTCATGTTTGACTACCGGCGTTTCGAGCTCGAATCCCGTCCACAATGACGTTCGTGGCCATGGATGTGCAGGAGGTGCATGCTGCCAACTGCATTCTCCGCAACCATTTTATGCCGACGAAACGTCAACTGGGCCACATGGAACAGTTTCCGCGCTATGCCCCACAAGGGGTTAGGGCAATTGAGAGAGATTTGTAGCCAGCTTTGCGACACCAATGTGGACGCCAAATCTAAGTGACACAAACTGGAAACACATTCAGACCTGTTAAAATGCAGCTCTACGCACCATCACAGGATGTCTGCTGATATCTCATCAAGACCATCTCCAGAGACCAATATACTGCCCATAAGAAACCACAACCACATTCCAAATTATTATTGAACAACCCGCAGAGTGGAAATCCCTATTACATCTCATGTTCATCGATTTCGAGAAGGCTTTACGTAGGAGAGGTATACCAGATAAAATGATATCCATCATCAAGGAATCCTATAGTGGAGTCGAATGTCACGTCTTACGCAAGGGTAAGATTTCAGGTCCCTTCGAGGTACATAGCGGAGTGAGAAAAGGCTGCGTTTTGTCACCTATATTGTTTTTGATTGCCATTAACGACGTACTCTGCAGCGCGCTTCATGAACACCAAAGCAAAGGCATCAGATAGAACCTGTTTGAATACCTTCAACACCTAGATTACGCTGACGATATTTGTCTTCTTTCAAATGGATCGGATCATCTAGTTCAAATGACGGATGCCTTGCACCGCGAAAGTGGCAATGCGGGGCTTAAAATCAATGCTGCCAAACCTAAGTACTTGAGCATGAATCCAGGAAGGCAGAGCGAAATTTGTGTTTCGGGGCAGACGGTGGAAAAAGTAGACAATTTTTGATACCTCGGAAGCGTAGTTACTGCAGATGGTGGAGCGGATGCTGATGTACAGTCTCGCATCAATAAGACCCGGGCAGCTTTTTTCAGTTTGACTCCTTTCTGGCAAAACAACAACATCTCCTGACATACCAAACTCAGGATCTTCGAAACCAATGTAAAACCTGTGCTTTTATATGGCTGTTCAACTTAGAAGGCGACCAAGGCGATAACAACTAAATTGCAAACTTTCGTCAACTAGTGTCTACGGCGCATCCTACACATACGCTGGCCGGAGGTCATTTCTAACGACGACTCCCTGTTCATTACTGACCAGGGTAGGATAGACACCTCCATAAATAAGCGAAAGTGGCAATGGATAGGTCTTACACTTCAAAAAGGGCCGGAAAACATTGCTAAACAGGCCCTCGGTTGGAGCCCACAGGGAACCGATGCATGTCGTCCCGTAGTACGACCTCGAAACACCTGTAGAAGATCAATTGAGGTCGAGGGTAACTCAATAGGCAAATCGTGGAGTCAGTTGAAGGCGATGGCGGCGAACAGGACGAGGTGGAAAGTCGGCGTGATTAATGCCCTATGTCCCACAAGGAGTTAACAGGATTCAGAGAAAGAGAGAGAGAGAAAGCAGTGTCTTGCTGAATGCTATCGAAATGATCACCCGAGCTTTGATCGAATGGACAGAACTCCACCGCCACGACACATCAGGCGAAATCTAAGGGACCTCGAAAGAGAAATTCAACGATTTAAGAGGGCCCCCTTCGATAACGTCAGTTATTAATCCGCCATCGCTATGCTGCACAGGGAGGAGGTACATACGGCGATAGTGGACCTTAACAATAACGATATACTTGGCGCTCACCACGACACATTTCACCGGAAGAATGAAACCTGCCTAGAGCGACCAGGACCACGCTCGCACAGCTCCGTTCAGGCTGGTGCTCGCGCCTCAACTCGTACTTGTCCCGAATTGACCAGAGTATCCAAAACACTTGTCCGGTATGCAACAGTTCCCCCCACGACGTTGAGCACATCTTCGATTGCCCTGCAGCACCGACGCACCTAACACCTGTAGCGCTTTGGGATAACTCATTGAAGTGGCTGCGTTCCTGCGACACACACCCACTCACACTTAATTTCTGCATTGCTACAACAACAACGACAAAATCCATTATCACAAAATCCACAATCAGAAAATCCATGCATTTTTATATGGAGTTGCTGCAGTACGAGACTTGTCATGCTAGCTGCACCCGGTAAATTCATAATGCCTAGAGCGTAAATCCACTTTAAGGGCAACCCCAAAATAAAATCTTTAAGCCGAGCGAAACTTGAATCGAGTTTCAACATGGTAAACGTGAGAAATCTCCGCTCTTTCATTTTGGGGAAAAATGCGCATACATACTAAAGTAAAAGCAAAGCCGTCGAGCTGGAAGTTGATTTCGTAAAGCAAGAAAGTCTATTTGGGTGCAAAGCTATAATATAACAAAGTGACCTCATTATCAAAAAAGAAAAATAGAAATACAAGTTTCAAAGCTCCCAATATTTCCAAGCTGTTCAATTCTATTGCAATAAAAATTAATTTCTTAATTAATATCCATTTATCAATCGCTCACTTCTACTTTCAACGTTGCGTGTAAATTCGAATAACCACACCGTCCCACCAATCGAGTCATCATAGACATAGTCATAGTGTAGTCGAGCAACAGATGCATCCCTTTTTCATGGATGGATGGTGTTAAAAGAGTTGCATGCCAGTTGAACCTGCATTGTACACAAAACCACATGCAAATGTATAAAAAGCACTTTTGTTACTCATTATCACATAATTGCCATTCATTTTGCCACACAATTACATCCAATAATGAGATCCAAAAAATCTACACACGATTTACTCAGTCAGATAATTGTTTGGATAATGTAAAAAAGGTTTTATATAATATGGGAGTATGCAGAAAAATTGGTGCTCATGAATGAATATTGTTTGCAAACACGAAGGAGAGTCACGTAGCGGACATTGAAGATAATGCGGCTCATGATGGGTCACTGAATGTCAAAAGCAGTGAAAGAACTATTGAGAACTGTCGAGGATAAACATGCAGAATTAATCTAGAGAAATTCTATCTCTTCGCTCGCTCGCTCTGAATGTAACAGTCTCTTGTGTGGGCTCCGCTTGCTACGCTCGTTCCACACTAAAGGAATGAACATGAACGCTCGCTCTGGCTGCAAAAGTCTCTTGTATTAGCTCCGCTCGCTTCGCGCTTAAGGGATCACAACCCTCAGTATTGCACGCTCGCTCCGGGTGCAAGGGCGGCAGCCCCCACAATTGCCAATTTAGTATTTTCACCGTGGACAGTGCATGGCTATTTTCGTTTTGTTTTCCCATGCCTTTTTCGATTTGAAACCGATATTGTCCATGCATGGCTTATTTCGTTTATTTCCGATGGACACTTTTGGATCAAAACGTAAGAGTCGACTTCACTTTACACACAAGAATCTCACAAAACGAGAAGAAGTGGAGGAAGCTATATAATACTTCAACGAATGTATCCAGCAAGCGGCTTGGAATTCAACAAGGACACATCGCATGCCCGATCCAAAAACCTATCCGTCAGAGATCCAGTCAAAATTTTTTGAAAAGCAACAAGCTAGAAAGCGATGGCAACAAACACGATTTCCTACTGATAAATCCAAGCTCAACAGGTTAACTAAGGAGCTGAAAATATTAATGTCCTGATACGAAAATGACACCTTCCAGAATTATGTGAAGAATCTAGACGCTACTGCCGCATTTGACTATTCAATTTGGGAGGCCACTAAAATATTGAAGCAACCATGCGAACCACATACACCAATCAAGAGAAACGACGGCCAAAAAGTAGAAGCATTCGTAATGGACGGTTTCGCGGTCATCCGAAGATGCCTGTGGGGACGGAGCCTAAGGTAGTGACCGTGGAGGTCGGGCCGTGCCATCTGGCGAAAAAAAGGCCCCTGAATGAGCTAAGCAGGCCTATGCTTGCTGTAGGTCAGTTCGGGAGACGTAGGCGGGGGTTTCGCCACTCGTTTCCCCTGTCCTTACGTATTAATAAAAAATGCATAGGCCTAGGGAAGACAACGAAAACATGGGAGGCAAATATGCGGAATAATAAAAAAAGGGTAGCGCAGTGTGTTGAGGCATCAGTCTCATGTTTGACTACCGGCGTTTCGGGTTCGAACACCGTCCACGATGACGTTCGTGGCCATAGATGTGGAGGAGGTGCATGCTGGCAACTGCATGTTCCGAAACCAGTTTATGCCAACGAAACGTCAACTGGGCCACATGGGGTGGTTGGAGGACGGTGCAGATGCCTTCGCGCTCGTATCGGCGTCCGGGTGTAATGGGACCCTCAGCCTCTGGTTTCGTACCACCGACAGATCACTACTCATCAGGTGCTGCCTTCGATCTGCCGGTGGAAGCAGCACTACCAGGATGTGGCTCATTACAGGTGATTCATAACACCAAATATCTGAAATTTCCCACCTTTTCTATAGGCCGTCCATGATGGCAGAAGGAATATTATTTCTCATTCGCAAATGCGCGGCGGGCTAAGAACTTTGGTCTTATTGGTGTTGATCTTTAGCCCAACCGTACTCGCGTCATTCTCGAGATCAAGCATTTTGGTCCATGATTTTGTGGGAGGGTAGGCATATGTCGTCAGCGTAGTCAAGATGTTGCAGATAAGAGGTTAAGGGCCATCGAATTTCTCTGTGTAGTCCGGATAGGATTGCATACAACACATACGACAATCAATTCGGAACCTGACGGTCATGATTCTATCGGAGACCGGATCCCAGGATAAGAGACAGTTTCGTGCGGCTCTGGTTAAGAGTAGCCCTACACCTGACTCACGACCACCACCTGTAGCTTTACCGGAGTACAAGATGTTTAATTTCTACGCTGAAATTTACTCTCTAATTAAAGAAATCGTACGTTCTGGGGATCTTCTGATCCATTGTCCAGAAGAGTACACACTTTCCAGAAACCAATCTTCGTCATTGTACGATAGTTAAAGGTCGTAACCGGTGAGTCCGAGGCGTACTTGACGTTTCGTTAGCACACGAGTATAAAAAATTTCGGATGATCCAAGTTGCTGGCATTCACATCCTGTCGTTTTTGACCTCCGCATTACCCTGAATAATTTTATTTTGTGTATACCTAGTCTAGCCATAAATATTGTTACAAGGTTTGGCAACCCTGCAGAAAGGAACCGTTATATTGCATTTCTTAAAAATTGAGCTAATCGCTATAGTACGCTTGTGCTTGATGCATTTGTCATCATTTGAGTTTAATTTTTAGTGTAGTGAACATGGATTGGGGTGACAAAGAAAATAGAATTGCTGTGATTGCACTTCATAAAGTAGGAATGCAACCAATTGATATTTTTAAGACTCTGCATACCCTTGGTATAAGCCGAATGTTTGTATATCGGGCTATTGAAAGATTTAATGATACGTCTGGAGTAAGTGACCGTGAAAGAAGTGGCCGTCCGCGAACTACTCGAACACCACAAGCGGTTAAAGCCATACGCGAGAGAATTCGCCGTAATCCTCTTCGGAAACAAAAAAAAATTATCGCGTGAGATGAAAATACCCCAAAGAACAATTTCACGTATCATCAAAAGTGACTTGGGGTTGGGTGCTTATCGTAGATCTACCGGGCATTTACAAACAGATTCGTTAAAAAAAAAAGAGTCGAAAAATCAAAACGATTACTTTGCCGGTACGCAAACCAAGAACACCGTAAAATTTTGTTTACGGACGAAAAAATTTTGACTGTCGAAGAAACATTTAATAAACAAAACGATAGGGTTTATGCTCGCAGTGCCAGAGAAGCTTCTCAAGTTGCCCAAAAGGTTCAAAGAGGTCATCATCCAGCCTCAGTAATGGTTTGGTGGGGTGTTAGCTACAACGGGGTGACAAAGTTGCATTTTTGTGAGAAGGGCGTCAAAACGTCTGCCAAAATTTATCAAGAAAGTGTCCTTGAAAGTGTAGTGAAACCTCTCAACACGTCATTATTCAAAAATCAGCCTTGGAGTTTCCAGCAGATTCTGCACCAGGTCATAAGGCGAAGTCAACCCAAAAATGGCTTGAAGAAAATGTTCCAGATTTTATTAAAGCTGAAGATTGGCCTTCCTCTAGCCCAGACCTGAATCCGCTGGATTACGAATTATGGTCTGTCTTAGAGCAACTGACGTGCTCTAAAAGACATTCTAATATCGAATCCTTAAAGAAGTCTCTTACACATGCAGTCGCCAACTTTCCGATTGAAGTCGTGCGTGTTTCCATAGATAAGTGGCCAGCCCGATTAAAGGCTTGTGTAAAGGCAAAAGGCAATCACTTCGAATAACTTGTTGCAATTTCCGTTGTTGACAATGCATTTAATAAATAAACAATGATTTCTTAACATATAACACCTCTTTTATTGAACAGTGCTTCAAAAAGTTTGTAACAGTATTTATGGCTAGACTAGGTATATGTATGTATTAAACAGATTTCACTTATATGTACATACATGTATGTCCCCCTTCGCAATTAATAATGGAAAATTGTTAGCCAATATGTTGGAAGGTAAAAATATTTGTCCACAATTCTCTGATAGTAAATCGATCCATAGAGGGGAAAAAGGTGAAACTTGTGATTTTATGCATGATGCCAATAACAGGGTATCGATATTATTAATTTGATTTATATCGCAAGTTAATCGTTTTAAATGCTTCATGGATTATTGATAATAATGGCAATTTCCCGTGGCAATTATGTTAAATGGAAATTATGTTTGACATTTTTATGCAACTGGTTGGATTATTGAATTTGTCGGATTCATTTAGCAAATTGAATGTGATGGAAAGTAATGATATTGTTGAACACTTGATATATGGAGTTGCTTTATGAAACGGAGGGGGTATTAATATTAAAATTAACATATTTATGGTGGCGCGTGAGTTCTCCCTCGCCACTCTACGATTCTACATCTAGAAGAACATAGGTTCAATCCTCGGGCTACTTCTTACAGCGTTCCGAGCTTGTCGGTAAAAGACGGCTCGGATAGGAGGTGCATACTACCGACTGCATCATCCCAAAAATATGCTATCGAAATGTCAGTAAGGCATAGCTGTTCAAGAGATGGTGATGCGCCCATGCCCCTAAAAGGGGTCAAGGCCATTGACACAACACATGTTTATGGAATTTAAGTGCATTCGGTTCTCCTGGATTTATAAAGTGAATGCTACAGAATAGCGCAAGATTAGTTCTCGATTTCTGATCGTTTGGCAATACGTTCGATTCTTACATGCATTATGGGGTTTTAGACGTCACACCATTCTAGCTATCCCACCTCTGCCGTCAAAGCTGCCATCAAAGCTACTAACAAACCTGCCATCAATGCTGCTGTCATTCACACATGTAGGGGAAAATTCATAGTATTGAATGCAGAAAAGACAAACTTATCACGTCGAAATTAAATTAAAAATTCGTAACAATAAGATGTTATACGAGTATATTCAGTCATAAATTATTTTTTATTTAACCCAATTTCTTTTTATTCCTTTCAGATTGAAATTAGAATGTGAAAAACTAGTGAATGAAAAAACCGAAATGCAAAGGCATTATGTAATGGTAAGTAGTCAAGTCACTTATAAAATAATTGTATTCATGACTTTCAAAAACCCATTAGCTCGTGCCGTAACCTCATGCATTTATCGCCTCCCTTATCCGTTGGCTGTATCAACAATTCACCCGAGTGCTATTTTCTCAAGGGTTCATTCTAATAACTCCCAACAACACGCACATTGAAAATTACGCTGGGGTGAATACTCGTTTATCCACTAGGGGAAAGAAATGTTGGTGACAATTTAAAATTGTGTCTGCAAATCACGACGTTAATTATTTCGTTGTAATGTTGAATGCACCCTTTTCGGGTAATTGTATACTTGCATAAAGGGACTATTGAAAGTACGAATATTGACGAAAGGGATAAATATACGAGTATGATATGGTTGTGTGCTCGTCTATGTCACGCAGCATCTGCTTCAGATGTTTAACTTGTATGGTAGTGTTATCAGTATTACATAAAAACGCTTGTACACAGGGTCGTCGAAAAGGGGGGGGGGGGCAGGGGGGCGAAACGTTCCGGCCGTTATTTTAAAGGAGCCCGGAAATCCGAAAGATAAAAAAAAAATAACCGGCGCAATAGTCCAATTTTAGACCAAAGCCTTGAGATGAGCTGCAGTATCTCATCTCCATAATGAGGAGTTTTTTTTTATTTCGGTGTAAGTAAAATACATTTATTGCGGATACTATTTTTACACCTATAGGTGAATTTCAAAATATCCCGAATGGATTAAATCTTATCCATCAAAGCAAAAAATAATCTGTACGATGAATATGTAATTTTTATTCAAATCGACAAAAAGTTTGGACAACAACCAAATCTACAGCTGGATTTGAACTCTCGAATGGAAGGATATTGAACTGACGTCTCAACGCATTGAGCTACTGACTCACTGATATGCAGATATGTGCATCGGAAGAGGAATAGAGTTAATATGGTTAAATATTTACACCACGCATTGGATTAATAGCTCCGGTTGAGGTTTTTGATTCTGGTTATATAGGTATTTTTGGTAGCCATATTGCCGTTTACACCACCTGTGAAATAAATACATCAAATATACATAAGTATTATATTTTAGACACCAGTCGTGCGATGTATTCCAGGAGTATTAATTCACCGAATGGATAAAAAAAAGTGCATGCTAGCAACTAGTTTTTAAAGGAGCCAAATATGTTTTTGTTTACTCTGTAAGCGACAACGTTATCCAACAATGCAATTTTACGGTAGAAAATAAATACAAATTGCACTTGGTTATAATTATAACTCTCTTTTCACTTTTATTCAGTCACATCCCAGAAGACTTACACTTGACTCTTTTTCCTGTAGAGCATTTTGTACGGTCAAAAGCTCTACTAACGTTTCACTAGTGTGTTGAAATTGTCCTTTTGAATACCCGAAGGTAGAGCGGGATATCAAGTTTTCAAAAGCGGTACTTTTACGAGTATTATAGAAATTAATCTGAGAGTTTGGCGACAAAAGCTCATCTCGTTAAAAAAAAAAAAAATAACGACACCTTCGTACGAAGCAGGGTGGAACCATACCAAACACCTGCGTCTGGGCTATTTCAAGGAATTATTGTGGCTCTTCAATGATTGCAACCCCATAAAATGGCAAGAGTCCTTGTTGAGCATTTTTATAGAAGAAGTCTTCTCGCTGCGTGTTTAACATGCTCGTTAAATTGAATCGGTCATGGAAGCACCAGTTTTTTTTTACGACCGAGTACATTTCATAACTTACACGACAGTTTAGGTTGCCAAGCGGAATACGTAGCCCAGAATTAGTGATTTGTAAATTGGAGAGATAGAGTCAATTGATTTTAATCATATTGCTAGACGGCCCAATTTTTTTACTAATTATACAAGCTCTACGATCTAGAGAGAATGTGGAGGTTCGATCCTCGGCGCGAAACAAAACTGCCTGCGGGTACTAATAGGACTCCCACTGCGCTCCGAGAATGTAAGAATAGCGCGGACAGGAGGTGCATGCTAGCAACTGCACGTCCGAAAAGTAGATATGCTATCGAAACTTCAACAAGGCATAGAAATGCAAGAGATGTTGAGGCGCCCATGCTCTTGGAGGTGTCAAGGTAATTAACATAGCTACTTCTATCCAGACATAACTGAGTTGATACGCTAATTGCAGTAATTATGTATGGATTGGTACTGTGGATGGCTGTAGGCAGCCTTAATACCAGTGACTGTGACAGTACCTCTTTTAGATAGCTTGTCTTTATCATTTCATACATCTGTGCACATACAGAAGTGAGTGTTCCTTGTGACTGGGCTTCCATTATATCTACTGGAAAGATTTTATGGGCTATTGGACGTGATGACATAATTTCAGCCGATTTACAACACACATCTGAAATTACATCCCGCTGGCTCGGAACAATTTTTAAGGTCTGTTTGGAACTGGTCTATATTCCGCGTATGTGGACTGAAGCGAATGTGACTTTTATCCCGAAAATAAAAGTTCACACGCACGCCCTAGTGATTTAAGACCTGTCAGCCTATCATTTGCGCTTAGTTGCGCTTGGTGACCGTGGTCGTTCGGTCACCGCTTTACGATACTAATCTAGAGCTCGGAGTTCAAATATCAAAAACTACCTGTGAGTACTAATAAAACTCACAGTGCGCCGAGCTTGTCAGTATAAAGACGGCGCGGATAGGAGGTACATGCTAGCAACTGCACTAACGAAACGTCAACAAGGCATAGATATGCCAGAGATGTTGACGCGTCCATGTCCCTGGAGGGGTCAAGGCAATTAACAGCCTATCATCTAATCTGCTCAAGGTGTTTGAGAGGCTGATTGATATTTTTATACGGAATAGTGTTCCACCGCGGCTCTTGCCCTATCCCAAAATGCCTATTGGAAAGGCAGGTCGGTAGATTCAGTTCTGCACTCATTAGTTAGCTACATCGATACATTTCTTTGTTACAAGGAGTATGTATACCTTAGTTGCGTTCCTAGGCATTGAGAACGCTTTTAATTACGTCAAACCAGAACGCACTTTTTAGTTTGCATGCATGTGAACACTTCTCTCTTCTCACTTTCTGCCTCTATTGGCATCCATACAGACGGATCCAAAACAGACGAAGGAGTCCGAGCTGACGTCCATTGAGACAGGTTAAATTTAAGCTTTACTTTCCGTTTGCCGGTTCACTGTAGTGTTTTACAGGCGGAGGTCACGGCGATTTAGGAAATCTTTCTGGGCGGCATACCATAACTGCTATAGGCATTATTATTTACACAGATAGCCAAGCTGTCATCAGATCGCTGGAATCAGTTTTGATAAGTTCCAAGACAGTAGAAAATTGTCGATCACTCCTCTCCGAAATGGGAAGATATTTTAACATTGCCTCGTGCTGGAATCCTAGTCATAGTGACTTGGTAGGTAACTGTCAGGCTGATGAACTTGTCAAACTCCTCTATCGAGGAGCTACGTGTGGGAATATCTACCAGCCCATCTTCTCATGTAAATTGATTGTCAAATCTGAGGCGTTTAGCAGGGCCAGCGCTAGATGGATTGATGGAAATACCTGTCATACTACTAGGTCGTTGTGGCCCAGCCTTGACGTCACCCGATCTGCAAATCTTCTGTTGCTAAATAAAAGGCATATTAGCTCGGTAGTGGGTTTTATCACTGGGCACTCATTGGAGAGCATACCAAGAGACTGCGGCTTTCTTACAACGATTTTTGTAGAAGCTGTGAACGAGGAGGAGTGTGGTTTCCACCTCCTCTGATCCTGTCTTGCTTTGGCAGGTAGGAGGAGGTAGATACTTGGATTATATTTCTTTAATGACTTGGAAGAAATGGAAAACACGGATGTTGGAAAACTTAACGTTTTGTTGTTAGCTGTGGATGGTTTTAACTATCCGTAAGAGTAAGGGAGGATGTATCCTGGTGGTATCACAACGGACCTATTGAAGTCTATTTGTGTTGGTCGTCTTGGCAGCCCATCTACCTAACCTATTGTCCATCAGGCTCATCTTAATAGACGAACAGATAAATACAAATAACAAACAAACAGAACAGATAAATACAAATAATAAACAATAACAACAATATAATTTCATTCAAGTAAAGCCTCTAGCGAAAACAACATATTCTCTCTATCCAAAGGCAACAAAAACCCTTCCGAACATTGAGTACATGCAAAAGATACACATACCTTGCCATGTTTATGTATCCTTCAAATTTATTTCCTCGTCACTTCCACTTTTCCGGTCGTCTGCTCGCTGAGGAGCCTGGTTTGGGAATGTGTGATTCCTTGGATCATACAACCACGACCTCGTGTCCTGCTGGTAATATTGTCTTGTTCTTTTTATACTACTAGAAAGGAACACAGCGTTCATACTTTCGTCCTGAGAACATGTAAACGTCTAAGGATCAGCCCGTTCTCTAGTGCACTTTCATAGTTTGGTCATTGGTGTTACTGCTGGTAACATTGTCTGTTCATGGTGGAATAGGAAAATATACGGTCACGGTGGTGGTTAAACATCTTCATGAAATATTGAGTAACATATGTGGGAATGCAGAGAGGACGGTGCGGTGGTTTGCGAGAGGATATATTCGTTCCTTTTAAACTGGAAAGCTGGGATAGAAGTAAACACAACCGCAGGTTATCTTCTGGTTTGTTGTGTGCAGCGATGAATGTGGAAGTCGGGAATTATGAGCTACATATGGAATGTACACTAACGGCAATGTACGTAATGTATATCCATGAATGCAGTAATGAAAAACATTTTTTAAATTGGGATAAAGGAAGACCAACACATTCATCGATCCATTACGTTTTCTTGGGGCCCACCGACTTGGATTAGTATCAGTGGTGGCTGAAGCACTGCCAAAGCCTAATTAGCGCAGATGGCGCCGTTATGAAGCCTCAAACCTTAAAACCCTAAAATTATTAAATTATTTAATGATGATTGGAATTTTGCCGGCAGAAGCAAGGCAGTGGCCGTCTGCCAAAGCAGGTTAACTCCTCCCCACATCGCTTGGCAAGCTTCGATGATGTACTTACCGAGCTAAGTGCCTTAATAACAGCTTGGCTGTCTGAGAAAATGGCGATGCTGTGGTTATGTGGTACATCTCTGAGAGTGTGACATGCCTCGATAATAGCGACCGTTTCCGCCTGGAAAATGCTGGTATGATCTGGGTGGCGATAACACTCCGAGATATTCAGTGCATCAGAAAAGATCCCTGTATCGACGCCCCAGTCCATTTTAGATCCGTCGGTGAAAATCGTGATTTCAAAGTCCTTCATCACCTCGCTCCCCTCCATTCAGCCCTAGCCCTAGTGCGGAGTTTGGCAGAGAAGTTTCTACCAAACCTCAATTTCGGTATGGTGAAGTTGGGTTTTACCTTGGCCACATCACGTGGCATCTGGTTTAGAATGTATCTATGGCCGTACAGTTTGGCAGTTAAGCCTGCACTACCCGCCGCCAGTTGTTTGACAAAAAAAAAAGTCGATATGTGGAAGATGCAGGATCACATTAGCACTTCCCTCGGGCATGTTCGCATCGCACTGTAGTACCAAGACTTTTTTTGCATCCTGCTAAGTTTTGCTACCTTGTATTTTTTTTTGGCAAGCGTTAGCCAGCAAACTAACGATCCATATGTAAGGATCGGACGGACTACTGCTGTGTACAGCCAAAGGACTATATTTGGCTTAAGGCCCCACCTTCTTGCGAAGGCTTCCTTACAGGCGTTAAAAAAGCTATGCAGGTTTTGTTCACCGGTTCTTCAATGTTTATCCCAGCTGAGATTTGTATCAAAAACGACACCTTAATATGATACTTTGCGCTGGGCGATAATTGTCCGTTTAGTTTAGAGAGGGTAAAATGCGGTACTTTGATTTCTGGGGTGAATAACATCATTTCAGTCTAACCTGGGCCCTTTCCACGATCTGACTTATAACGGAGAGGCACTGACACCACGATTGCCATGTCATCCGCGTACGCGACGACTTTAACCGCTTTTCTGTCAAGCCTAGCTAGGATTTTATTGATTACAACTAGACAGAGTAGCAGGGAGATGACGCCTCCCTGAGGTATCCTGCATACAAATCTGGTTAGGTGGCTGTTTCCTAACTCCGCATGAATTATTGTAGATCTTAACAGAGTTACACAGTAGTCCGGATGGCGCAACGGTTAGCACGTTCGCCTTCTATGCACTGGGCCCCGGTTCGATTCCTACTGAATACACAATGTGCTATCCACTTGGCTCGTGGCTCGGCGAGTCCCGCATAATGTGGTACGGGCATAATATTGTTAATGATGTGGCGTAAGCAAAAAGGATTCTTAAAGACACTCGACACCTTTAGTATTGCTTTTTGCTTACGCACACCCCCTATAGGTTGTACCAATCGACATGGTTGCTGAAGCATTTACTTAAATGAGAGTAGCGGTTAGTAGTAGTAGTAGCAGTAGTGAACTAAGTAAGCAAGCAGAGCACCAAATTGGGTACGGATTTAGGGTTTCATATTAGATTAGGGCGTAAACGTCCCAACAAAGGAAGTGCTCAAACTCTACTCGCCATTTTTTGTTAAAGTCCTGCATACCCAACACCCATCTTCATTACTTTCATTAAACAGTGTTAACGAAAACAACAAACCACCGCGGATACCACTAATCGACAGCAAGTGCTGTGCAACCGTTTTTCCTTTGCCACCATCGTTTGGATAGTGCGTAATGTAATGTGAAACAGGCTTTGTGTTGAAATAATTACTGCACGATTAACACATAAAAACATATAATACATTTGCGGTTAAGGGTTGTTTTTTTTACATCTCCCTTAAAGCCTTGAAAGCATGATGGCGGCGATGGTAGACAGGCATGAAGAGGATATTATACCAGCATTATTGTACTGTACACGACCATAATCATTCCAACAAAACGATACTCGGGGAAACTAGGAAAATTGTGGTCGTTTACGCTTTTAATGAAATTCGCCGGCAATTCTGTATTAATTTCGTAAAATATTGAAATGTGTCGGACAATATTGAACAATTGAGGTACCGGTGAACACACAAAGGGAAAAAACAGTGAACACATGTTTGAAGGATTTGCTGATTTTGTTTGCATACTTTTTCGTTGTTCCGGTTTATGATTCCCAATTACGAAGCCGTGGTAGTCTCATTGGGCCTATCAACCGAGAGTTCGCCGGTTTAACGCTGACCGGTCATGTTCAAATATGTGTTCCGCTAGGCTCATCGATTTAATAAGAATAGTCAAGCAGCCATCGGTACACTCAAGACTAGTGAAGTTTTGCCAAGATATCCTTAACATCTTTGGGGCCTCAACCTCACAATCTACTAACTCCCTGGGCACTCCAACATTGTAGGTAATGAACAAGCAGACAGATTTGCCAGATCGGCATCTGAGGCCCCCTGTCAGGAAGCGAATCAGGGTTGGAAGCGAGAGATATTGCTGCCTCGCTGTGGAAAGCTCTCCCTAGTATGAGACAATCAAAATTGTTCATCGCGGGCTACTCCCGTAACCGTTTTGTTGATCTGTGGACTTCTCACAGGTCACTCCCATCTCCGAGGTCACCTGAAAACAATGCGTATCGTCTCGAATGTAAGCTGTCGATTTTGTAATGCCGACGACGAAACCCCAGAACGCATCCTTTGTGAATGTGAAGCTCTTGCTCGCTGTCAAACAGAATGTTTCGGCATTGCTTACCCTATGTCCGAGGACGTAGCCTCGATCAAACTCTGCCGTCTCAAACGATTTATCGAAATGAGCAGCGAATGGATCAGCAGATCCGTAAACTGATCTCGAAAATTAAGTGCTCTACCACATTTCGGGATTGGCTGACGTGACTTACGGTCGGAACGGGTCGTGGTAGTTGCGTCAGCTCGTTCGACAAGACTCGGTGTTGCCTCGATGGTTACGTACACGGGTTTGAGCCTTTCGAACGATGTGTTGATACCTTTTCCGTTGAAATACTTTTCCTTCCGACGATCCGTACCCGGTAGTGAGATGGTGAGAGCTATGATCTGACTTTTTCGTTGCGGACAAACACATTTGTGCATGTCGCAAGATCTTTGCTGACGAAGACACTGCTTGAGTCGTTTGTTGTATCCCGGCGGCAGATTGCATGCATGCGTTGCCGCAAATCACGGAGAAAATCTGTCTCGTTGACGGATTTCGTCAATGTAGACGAATACGAAATCCAAACCTCGCAAAACTTCGTTCTCGAAGTGTTCGGAAGTTTGTCCAGCGTTGAACAAACCAAAAGTCATGTAGACGAATTTGAATAAGCTGAAGGGTGTAATGATGGCCGTTTTTGGGATGTTATCTGGTTCGACTGGAATATGATGAAAGGCTTTATGCAGATCCAGCACGCAAAAACTTGCATTCCATGCAGTGAGGACGTGCAGTCTTGCAGGAAACCGATGGGACACCGGAAGTGTGCAAGAATTGAGGGCGAGGCACCACACGGTCGCCAGTCACCATTTGTTTGCGGATATGAAACGGGCTGCTCCATGCACGGTTTTAGCAGTGGCAAGCTTATCGGGATTAAGCCTGCGTACCTTACCACGGATCGGTGGACCTTTTATCACGATGTGATGAGTTGTTGCGTAATTAACATTGCGGCGCGGATGAGGAATGGTTATTTCGCGATACTTCAGGAGTAATGAACTGCAGGCACTGTTTCGATCACAAGTGTGCAACAAACGCGTTGGTGGTTTATTCGTTACTCGAATTTGCACCACTGTTAATAGGCTCGTTTCTCGATCGATAAGTTCTCGGCCTTGTATGTAGACCACGAGTCCACAGAAGTCCAAAGGATCAGCTCCAATGATGGGAGAGCTTCCATCGGCACCAATGCATTCTTCTATACAAATGTAATCCAATTTTAATCTAACTGAAATATTAAAATATTGTTAAAAAAATAAGCATTAATTAAATAAATCTCCTCAATCTCGGCTCTGTTCAACCAAATCGTATAAATTTTCATAACACAGTAACTACTCTCAAATATTCAACAAATAATTGAACAAATACATCCTGTCACCCCCCAAAAATACATATATCCATCTATCCCGAAAATCTTCATCAACCCAAGTTAAATACATTCTATCTATATACAACAACAATACCTCCACACATTGCTCGAATGGCAACCCTAATTAATAAAATGGTTTTATGATAATCAAGAACGACATCAATCAAAAGACGAAAAAGCAACAAAACAACTCACAAAGAGAACACAACACCTCGAAAAACTTTTCATCCCATCAGTTTGCCTAAACTTCCGCACACTGCTCATCCCTCCCGGATCTCATCGTTACGGGTGGGTAAATATTAAGAGGGTAAAAATCAAATCATGTCTCTCCGAAAACACAAAATGTAATAAAATACTCTAATTCCCTTGAAAATACAATACTTCACCGTTATAGACGTATAGACCCACCATACCCGGCCTTGGCATATAAATAAGGGTATTTTGAAAAACGAAATTGCTACCCTATCCGCAAAAGTGTGCGGCCAGCGGTGAAGAAGTGGAGCCCATGTGCCGACCGTTCATTTCACCCGAGACGTATAGTAGTAGCACTTAAATACAATTTTCATTCGTATAGTGCCCGCCGTCAACAATATCAACCCTCGATTTATATCCGGAACCATTATTTGCCACCCTAGCACTCGGTCGGCTCCTAAAAAAGCCATTCAACCTCGGATTGCATAAGTAATTTCAAGATTAATAATTAAGAGAGAGAACTTTGTCAGTCGTTTGATTCTCGTTTATCGTCGCCCATCAGGGGTAGCTTTCAAATTATCTGACTCCCGATTCGTTCATACTCATTTATACGAGTACGTGCCAGCATCAACCTCCTCTCCATCTCCTCCGTGTAGGCTGTCGGTGGCGTGTCAAGCTCCAGCAGCTGGTAATTCAGGATGTCGCGTCGCGTCGTTGCCACTGAATCATCGAATTCGGTCGCGCTCAACACCCCCTACTCTAACAAAATTTGTTCATGCCGCCGTTCTCTTCATTTTCCGCTCCCTTTCATTCATTCTCCGGAAAAACGAGCACATAATATTAATTACATTGTCATATTGTATTTTAGCACCCCCAATTCGTTTTGCTATCCTTGTTCGTATTCTTTTGCTCTCAACAAGTTCCCACCCTTCCGGCTGCGAGCCGTGTCTTCGCCCACGATGGTGTGGAACATTGAGAGCGGCAAGGAGTCAAGCTCACCAACCCACATCCATCCACTCACACCCATATGAAAGCCAAAGGATAATGCGATATTTGAATTTGAGTTCCTTTATGAAAACCAGTCAGCGCTGTGAGAGCCCAAAGTTCGGTGGGTGTTGTGGGTGCATCCTGGAGCGGGGGTAATCAGTGATGGCATGAAACGTTAACAAAACCAAACATTCAAGCCAAACCGGAGCTGTCACCGCGTTCTTGGCATCGGAGGATACGCCAAAGGACGGGTGACCAGGCAAGCAAGCAAGCTCTTCTTTTAACAACCACCAACCATAAATAAATTCCCAGAGGGATTGTCGAGCATAGACACTTTTTCATTACATTACGCCGTTCGTCTCTTTTGCCACTCGAGCTTTAAGGGCCGGTCGTCCTTCCCATCTCAATCCACTTGGAATTCCAGTATGGTTCATGCTTTGATTCTGTATGGTGTGTAAATGTTGACAAAGTAGAATACCCCAAGTGAAGCAATAAGATGCAGGAGGAGTGGTGGGCAGCAACACGAGCAGTACACTGAGCGCAAATAGACTGGATATGTTCAGACCATGTCTAGGTTTTATTTTACCTTAGTGAGCCAACACGAATGCCAGGCGATAGTCATCCCTTACACGATTTGAATATAGAATCCTCGATACACACATGCATACCGCAAGAGTGAAAAATGAATGCTGTAGAGTTTCGACGAGTCCTTTGCCCATGACGTTGTATAATGGAGGGTGTAGGGCAGAAGATGGTTGGGTGTCGTTGGGGATGTTGTGTGCCCACTTAACTGGAACAGTTTTATATACCTATATGATATGTAGAGTGTGGCAATATGTTTAGAGGGTAAGAATGGGACGAAGGAATATAGGGAACCATTGCCAGGCAGCAGCCAGGCGATATTTTCAATGTTCTTTGCAATTTGATTTATGTATTTGCTTGTGGTGTGTAGGTTTCATGACGGTTTCATGTTTAACCCCAATGTCTGTTACTCGACTGAACTTACATGAATTGTTATTAGTAGTGGGTGGTTTAGGTTATTAGTTGGTTCATTGAATGTATCGGGATGATTTATGAGTTTTATTGGTGAACAATTTTTTTTTTAGATTATGTGTGTGAGTTAGGGATGTTGGGTGCTTTGGGTATGTGGGCGCCATAGTGACCCAATTGGATTTTACTCGTATTTGTGATATTATATTGTAATGTCAACATATTGATATTCATTGCAGCATTATAAAGAACCCTTGCCTAGTCGCAAATAAATCAGCACCATTGCCTGCATATTAAGATGAATACCCAATCAGTTCATCAATGACGAATGTTGCAGCATTAGTGAATCATCTTAAAAATTATTAACGGGCGCAACAGTCTTAATTTGGAACAAGGGCCTTGAGATGAGTTAACATCATCTCTTTATCTTGACCAGATCGTGTGTTTTTTTTTGCAGAGGTGTGTGATCAGCAACATGCTCAACCACCGAGTTATTTACCCCAAATGGGTTTCGCTGTCTCCAGTTCTAGGTAGTGTAAAGTGTGTGCCGTGTCGTGGATTTGTGCTTTTGACCGGAACATCCGTCGTCGGACTTTTGGAGGAAGAACGCTTGGAAGAGAATGCGCGTACGAGGAAGGTCGACGAGCTCAGGAAGTGAGGTTTCCGCCACCGAGGTAGTTTCCACGCAGGACCGCTTGGAAATCCGTAATAGGATAGAGGCGAAAAAAGTTGACGTTACACCAATTCACTTTCATCCAATGAGATCCCATACAAGACCTGGATAAAAATCGGTCTGTCGTTTTGTATGGAAATAGAACGAAATCCGATGAAACGAACGCAGCTATTGATTTGATAAAAATTAGTGGATTAAAGGCGATAGTGCGTGATACTGACCATGCTACTACAGTCGAAACTCGATAGCTCGAACTTGAAGGGAAGAATGTTTCACTTCGAGTTATCGAAATTTCGAGGTATAAAAATTTCCCAGATATCGAGTTGTTATAAAAATATATTCGAGATATCGAGTTTATTCAATTTGTTCTTGAAAACTGAGATTGGTCCAAAGAACTTTAAGTCAGGCCCGTCAAATTTAAACGCTACGTTAGGTGTGAGGATTGTCATCCGGAGTTAGTCCCGAAAAGAAGCAATTTACCAACCTCTACCTCTGCTAGTTCCTCCAGATGATTGAAGAAGTATGTCACAATGAGTTGACCTTTTCATAATTTCTAGCGCCTGGCATTTGTAGGCTGATGAAAGTTAGTTTCCTCCTTATCTTCAGCTCCTGCAAAATATTTTGTATGGGAGCCGAGGCCTCCTGGCGTGCCCATACCGACCATCCCGCGGATCTGCGACAAGGGCAGCAGTTTTGTTGGTGCAACTAATATCCATTCTGGGCCAAATAAGCTTAGCTATAAGACTCGTATCGCCAACGGACCTTAAGTATTAGCGAGATATCGCTAATATGCTGCATTAAATCTGTTGCTCCCCCTCTAGCAAGCTCGTCAGCCCTGCAAAACCGGAAAAGAAGTGCCTTCTCGCCTCACATATGGTTTAACGGCAGACTGACTGACCACGAAAATCATTATCTCTTTCGTGGTTGTGATGTAAGTTCCGAACCAAGCCATAGCCTCTTTCATCGCGTAGATTTCAGCGTGAAAAACGCTGAATGATGTCAACCTTCTTGGAATGGACTCCGGCACCTACACCACTGGCAGCTCTGGAGCCGTCCGTGTATATCTTCTAGGAGTTAGATCTGGAAGGATCAAGGTCGTCTTGCGACCGATATTGACTCCCGAATTCTAATGGCTGAGTTCATTGCCATTTGTGCCCATAGAATGTCCACCGGAAGCAGGGCAAGCATCATATCCAGCGGCGCGGATGGAGTAGTCCGGAGAGCTCCGCTAGTTGCCACGTAGGCGGCTCTCTGCGCCTTAGTCAGCCAATTGGAATGTGCTACAGTCCGCAGGGAAAGCCACCATACCACTACACCGTATAGCATAATGTGACGCAGTATTGATACGTAAAGCCAACGCAGAACCTTAGGTTGCAGATCTATTGTCTTGTTAATAGCCTTCCTACAGCAGTAGAATGGTATATAGGTAGTAGCGTTGTTTGGAAGCTCCTGAGTATTCGCTTTCCAGTTTAACTTTCTATCTAATGTTAGACCAAGGAAGTTTGCCCTATCCTTAATGACCAATCTTACCCCTACCAAGGTATGAGACGGTACTGATGGAATGTCATGTTTATGAAGTATGTAAGACCAACATCAACAGATTACTTATAAACCTAGGGGATGCACATGTGTTGAACGCTAACTGAAAAATTTGCGTACACTAAAAACCGTTAGCCTTGTTTTTGGAAAAGCATGAAACATTTCGACTTAGTGTCACCATGCACTGTCGAACTCGAATTCGAGCACGAACCTAGTATAAGTTTACCGGTTTTCTTCACACCTATGTGACGTGTATGTGTGTGTCAGAGGACATTTGTACCAGGTTCGTGCTCGAGTTCGACAGTGTATGGTGACACTAACAGAGTCTCATATGTAGATTTTCGGATGAAAAGTTTCGTTTCCAGTTATAATCGGAAATGTCGACTTATAGCGTCATCCCTTTGATTTCGACTTACAGAATCTCTCAGGTTCACGGATGGGAAATTTTGCTTCGAGTTATAGATTTTTTCTTTTTGAGTTAACGAGTTTTTTGTTCATTGTTTTACATACAAATGTATTGGGAATAGATGTTGTCTTAGAGTTAAGGGGTATTTCGAGTTACCGAGTTTCGACGTACCGTAGACGGTTATCCGACCTTCGATTAACCGAGCTCCGCATTATCCGAGCAGCCATAGACCAGATATTTCTAGGGGAATCTCCATTTTTCACAAAATTTTCTGTTGGGATAGCAGCATTTAATAATGTATATAAAATGAACATTTTCTTTGAACATCGCATTATCCGAGTTTTTGATTATCCGAGTGACTAGCTCGGATAATCGGGAGTCTACTATATTTAGTAATCATCTTCCCGTAAAAACAGTTTCGGAAATTTTTTGCTCTACTACACTTCATACCCCATGTTCCGATTCAAAACGGAGAGGACGATAGTTTACCCAATCCCTCATGTCCTTAAAAAAAATTCTCCATCTTCCGTACATATGCATTTATGTACTTAAAACCCTATTCAAACCTTTCCCGAATAAATATTTTTGCTTACCAAATTTCAAACGTCTTACCGTGAAATTGATGTATTTAAGCAAATATAACGTCTTCTGCCTTTCTCATATAACAACTGTATCCTTCCTACAAACTGGGATGTGTGAAATTTTCACCGAGCTTTATCCGATTACTCGTCGTCGTATGCTCTTCTCTACCGAAAAATTGCTTCAACAGCTGGACTCGAGTCAAGCCACAACTGACAAATAGGTTTGAATTGGTTTGCGGATAGTTTTAATGCCAAACTCAGTGCCTTACGAAATTTCTCATTCGCATTCCGACAACGAAACGTGCTCCTTTGCCGTAAAATTGTAGTGAACTTGATACATAAGTCCGGATGGAGGACAAGGAATTTCAATGCACCAAGAAATTGTTTGTATGGAAACGGAATGGCAAAAGTGCAGAGTAGAAAGTACAGTGTTGGAAAACTAGCAAATATGGGGCAAAAGCTGTTGGAAAGGAATGTAAATGTCTATATAATTCCTATAGTATTGTCGTTTAAGTCACTTAGAATGACAATCCTGGTAAACAAAAAGGTATCCAGGGTTCCTCCGCGCTTCGTCCGGTCACCGAAGAAGCTCCAAATGCCGGCAATTCGAAGCATTTTCGGAGGCTTTAAATACGTGGCTAAACCACAAAAGACGAACACAAAGCCAGGACTGCCTTGTTAAACTGAATCTAAAAGGAAAAACTACTCTATCGGAAGGATGGGGGTACTACAGAGGAAAACACAGCTACTTGAAGGGAAAATACGTGAAGTAAAGATGGCTAAGTCCAAAGACTTAGAGCAAGTAGCCTTAATGTGCTTGTGGGGATGCATAACGGTGGAAGGACTAAAAAGAAACCCGATGAGGTCCTTTTTTAGTCCTGTTCTTGACCTGAAATGGGCCCCACGTTGGGCGACAAATATGTAATGGACGGTCTGATGGGCATCCGGAGATGCACGTGGGGATGGAGCCTAAGGTTGCATGGTGCCCGTGAGGGTCGGGCAGTGCCATCTGGCGAAGAAAAAGGCCCCTCAACGAGCTAAGCAGCGGCCTTTGCTTGCTGTAGTTCAGTTTGGGAGACGTGGGCGGGGTTTTCGCCGCTCGTTGCCCCTGTCCTTTACGTATTAACATTCATAGGTCTTGGGAAGACAACACAAACAGGGGAGGTAAAAATGGGGAATGAAAAAAAAATAGTCGATAAGGATGGAATGGTTGGCGGACGGATCAGACGCCCACGCGGTCGAATCTGGGTCGGGGTGTAGAGGGACCCTCGACCTCTGGTTTGGTACCACCAACAGATCACTACTCATAAGGTGCTGCTTCGATCTGCCGGTGGGAGCAGCACTACCAGACCATAATAGCCCTTTTCGATTCAACAAAATTTCGGATCATTTTCATACAAAACGGCAGACCGGCTTTAATCCAGCTCTCTCATGGGATCTCATCGGAGCAAAGTTGAAAGCAAATTGGTTGAACATCAACTTGTCTCGCCCCGTCTAGAATTATATATTCTGGGGGATATCCGAAGCAGACCACTAACGTTTGGGTCCCTTTTCGCCCCCTCCCGGTCATCAGTGGCTTCCAGATGTCGACTGATAATTGTCGACCTCTTTCTTCATCACTGAGTCCCGTGTTATTGCTAGCATTTGTTTAAGGCTGAGTTCACTCATGGCTTCTACACTTATCATGTGCCTGCCTGTGATCCTCAACCTCATGCTAGCCAGTGCTGGACATTCGCACACAATGTGTGCTGCCGTCTCGGCCTCCTCCAGGCATAGCCTGCAAACGTCATCTCGCCCCGTCTAAATGTATACGGAGTACGCAATTCGCCATCACGACGGCGAAGTATCAGTATAGTGGCTGTTTAAGTTCGCTCGTCGCAGAGCCGTGGCGTTCTTTTCTGTGAAGCTGGGTTCATGAATCGAAAGCAGCTAATATGGTTCATTACAGGTGGTTCATTACATATGCTTCTACCGACAATGAAATTCCAGCAATCGGGTCACAACTACCAGAAATTAAGCATTTAGATAAGAATGATCTAAGTACGATTTGATTAAAAGAAAATAGAGATTCAATTTTTAAAACAAAAAACTTATTTTAATTTGATGTTTTCGAAAATTCTAGGCTTATCCCTATGCCCTATGCGAGATTTTCAAAAAATAAAAACAAAAATTTGAAGAGTGTACCTCTGTAAATTGCAAATTTTTCACAAACTATTCTTCTGATTTTTGTGGGATCAATTTTGAATTCATGTCCAAAATAATAGCTGAAATTGGGTGTTTATTTGACAATTTTAGCTTGCGAAGTTTTCGAGTTATTGCGTTTTTTTCACCGCACATACAGCGATAACTAAATAGTTTAGTCTGCTGTGTACGCGGTCTCATAAACCGCCGTGTGTTCCACTTTTCTGGCTAAACTATTTAGTTTTTCTGCGAACTAAAGAGTTTGCCGTGTGCGCGGGCTCTTAGCTGACGTTTCGTTGGCATTAACCAGTTTCGGACGATGCGCGTTGCCAGCATGCACCTCATGCTCCCATTTGTTCTCCTACCGCTACAAGTCGGCAGATGTGGCTTATTATTACGCCCCGCACCATAGGGGGAAGACAACACAAACATCCATGGCCACGAACGCCGTGAACGGGACTTGAACCCATAACGACTGTAGTCAGACCTGAGGCTGATGTCTTTACGCTACGTGAGTGACACCCTGTATATTGATATAGTTTTTTTGTTTCTTTACTTTACTGGGAGATATGAATGAATGAAATAAATATGAAAGCACCTAATACTTTGGCCCAAAAATGTTGAGTATCAGTTAATCAGAAGTATATAGTATGTTGTCTGAAGTATCGGATTATTATATAACCCATCCCTATTTCCAACAGAACAGAACGTTTAAACAAAGATTTTAACCTGTTTAATTAATTTATTTAATCAGATCAATTTAAATCTGTGATCAAGCAAACAGCTACGAAGAACCAATAACCAATGGTGGTAAACTAAAAACCGTTGAACTCACTCATGGTATTCTTTGAAAAATTTTTAGCAGGCTATGCAGGAACCCCATCCAGGACTTGAAAGTCACGGCGAAGCATCACCAGCTTTCTCATGTTTCTTTTCGGTTACTCTATTATCTTCCTTTACATTTGAACAATTTAAAACCCTTGAAATTGTAAGTCGACAACCCTCTTTAAATCTCTTGCTTGCATTTAATTTCATACTATCACAATTTCCACATTAGACAGACGCAATTTACAAAAAGGATTACGTTTAGCAATGGAGTCATGCAGCTACAGGCAATAGTCCGTACTTTCAGCAAACAACTGAACGTTCTCGTAAGATGCCTCCTTTACGGATGTGGGAGTAACGATACAGACGTATAATGGCAATGTGGCAACGAGTACCGAACACCAAACAATCTTTCAAGGAGTCACTTGTAGCATACTCGTATAGTCCTTCTATCTTTTCGGTAAGCTCTGCATCATCAGATTTCCACCATTTCCACATTTTCCTTCTGACAGGCACTCACTACGAAAATCGGAATTGTGGAAGTATCATACAATAAAAGGGGAGCATAAGAGCGCTATGTATGAATATGTGTTTCAGTGATTCGGACAAGTGGAGCATGGAAGAGCGTACGAGTATCTATCCTTTAACGTTTTGCTGATTAGATTACCGCACATATCTGCCGCTATTCATGTTCAGAACGAGAATTTTTGTGGTGACGTGGATAGAGTATGCGGGCAAATAAATCGAAACGAAATGTCCAGGAGGAGATGTAGTTAGAGACGGTTCATGGAAAATGTTGTTTATATAGCAAAGGAGATCGAGCTCACGAAGGGCTTCGGACATTCGTCCATATATAGGCTGTTTTTGGCCAAAAACAGAACTTATGTAGAAGGACTTGTGTCGGTGGGTTTTCGGTCAGTGGAAATTGGTGATGGCAAACGTTGAATGTTGTTGAATAAACTCTCTCTCTAAGCATCACACGTAGAAACTGTGCTAGACCTAGAACTATAGGAAAGCCTTTTTGCAGAGTGTCGTTTGTGTTGCTGAGGTTGCTTTTGATTTGTCAGTGAGCTTTAGACTCTAGTGAATTTTCGCATACCCATTCCGTGGAAACTTTTGCATAAATCCTCTATAAATCGCCTGCTCCGTCTCTAATGCTTCATGCAATTCACTGTGGAACGATATGAATTGCTCGAGTGTTACTGTACCATGACGTGTGTGGTATATTAGAGATTACTATAGTCCTGATATTATCCTTTTGCGAAATGCGTACGTAACATCCAAGTCGTCCGGTTCTGCAGGATAGTACATTAGTTCATGTGCAATGTCTATTTTGCGACGTATTATTCAACGGAGCCAGAAATGATGCATATGAAATTTCAACTAACAACGACGACTCTAGTTTATTTGGCACAGATATCCAATGTGTCGGTTTGAGCCTTATCCTTCAGTGAAGAGCAAAATGTCTCTGCTTCAATTTAAATCTTCTGAATGCATCTGGGAGACCGTAGGCAATCTCGTAGGATAGGATCTCCGGGCACATTGAAACTGAGCTAATGTCTAAATGCTGTAAAGTCGAGAACGGGACACTTTTGAGATTTCAGATGCTTTCTATTTGATCAAATTTTGTTTATTAGGATATGTGTGTGAGAGGCATGCAGAAGTTTTTGTTTTTGCATCGGGTGTTGTATGGTATTAGCTCGGAAATACACATAACACATGTACATTCCCGTAATTTGTGAGCGTGCACGATGCGGATAGGATAAGAGAGATGAATTGTTATTTTATCAGCTAATTGAGTTATCCTGACGCTAGACAGGCGCGTACAAACTCCGACAAAACAAGCTTTTTCGCAACTAATTAGATTAAATCGAGATTTTAATGAACTTTATTTACTTTTGTCTATTTGCAGTATTACGAGATGTCATATGGCCTTAATGTTGAAATGCACAAGCAGGTAAGTTTGATTTTATTCATTCATTATTATTTCTGATCCGTGGAAGCGGAAAGATTTTAAAAGATAGAATGCTACTTCACACTAATTATTATGGTCAGGGACATGCTAGCATCCACCGTTATAGTCGGGGAAGGCGCGGCTCACTCAACTCAATTGCCCTAACTCCTTTGAGGGGCATAGCGCGTCAACTGTTCCATGTGGCCCAGTTGACGTTTCGTTGGCATAAACTGGTTTCAGAGAAAGCAGTTGCCAGCATGCACCTTCTGCACATCCATGACCACGAACGTCGTCGTGGACGGGACTCGAAGCCGAAACGCCGGTAGTCAAACATGAGACTGATGTCTCAACACACTGCGTTACCGATCGCCCCCTTATCCTTTTTTGTGTAAGAAGAAACATTAGGGAATAAAAGCGATCGGGGGCTGATACAAGACAAATTTTAGGATACTTTAACAATCGTACCTTAAATCGGTTTCATCAGAAATAACTTCGCTTAGCAATTTTGTGTCTACTTATTTGCCCGTCTAAGGGGCGACCGGTAGCGCAGTGTGTTGAGGCATCAGTCTCATGTTTGACTACCGGCGTTTCGGGCTCGAATCCCGTCCACGACGACGTTCGTGGCCATAGATGTACAGGAGGTGCATGCTGGCAACTGCATTCTCCGAAACCAGTTTATGCCGTCGAAACGTCAACTGGGCCACATGGAACAGTAGACACGCTATACCCCACAAGGGGTTAGGTCAATTGAGAGAGAGGCCTGGGTAAGCAGATACACATGCTTTGAAAGAGCAGAAGATCAGGGGTAGCTCGGCAATGCAGGTATGGTTAGATTAGATATGCATTCATTTAAAAGGTGAAGGAATTATTGATAGATTTCTTGCAGGAAATTTACGTTCAATCTTGGTGGAATAAACGAGAAGGGTTTTTTTGGGCGGTGATTGCGAATTTGAATTCAAAATTGCAAAAAAATATGAATTTGAATTGATAAATAAATAAATAACTGGCGCAACAGTCCAATTCGAACCATGGCCTCGAGATGAGTTAGCATCATCTCATTTTCTAGATCGTGACGGTCTTGTGCAGGGCTGTGTGATCAGCAACACGCTCAACCGAGTTATTTATTGCATAAATGGGTACTCATTTAACAGCTGAGTGGGCTCATAGTCCGACACGTAAATCCCCCTTTTTATCGAAAACTACCGAATTCAGTAGGAATCGAACCGGGGCCCAGTGCGTAGAAGACGAACGTGCTAACCGTTGCGCCATCCGGACTATAATTTGAATTGATAGTTAAAGTTATAATTCAATTGTGCATGCTGGCAACTGCATTCTCCGAAACCAGTTTATGCCAACGAAACGTCAACTGGGCCACATGGAACAGTTGACGCACTATGCCCCACAAGGGGTTAGGGCACTTGAGTGAGTTGAGTAGATATTAACAAATTTGTTTTAAATTGTTGCCCATTGCGCAGGTATTGTACCCTGTACCTTTTGAATTCTCCCTCGAATCTTGGAACGACTCCCTTTAAACGACTCTGTGGAAAGAGTCAGAGCTTATGTGCCGGTACAGTAAAAGAGTAATTGTGCCCATCACTATATTGGTGTAATTATTACAAATATTTATTTTTTTTCCTCACCATCATCTTTTTTTAAGCACCTCTAGAAAATTTATTTTCGATTGCGTATCTTTTAACGTTGTTACGATTTGTAACAATATAAACATCATTTTCATTGACCTCTGGCCTCCGAAAAAAAATTTAAGCAGTTACTTCTCTGATAGGGTTTTATAAACAGAATCGATAATTTCTCTTCCACTTCCAGAAACACAAAGTGTCAAAACCAAACTAGCAACTACTTAATTGCTAGCCCAATTAATGCTCAACATTCTCTGCCTGCTGTTCATGTACATAACGAACCATTAACCATTAACCTTGCATCCGATCCGTAAAGAAAAACAACAAACTTCCCGAAAAAAGGCAAAAATATTTGAAGAAGGCGAAGCTGGAAAGAGAAGCGAGTCAAATATGTTTGCAGCAGTAATTATGGGTCATACACATCATCATCCCTTCTCTTTGCTAACTTTTTTCCCCACCAGACATTCACTCAGAATTATTAAGTGGGACAAGCGCTATTCAAACAGGCGACTTGAATGACGATAGAAATGTGAGAAGTAGGTGAGGAAAAAAAAACTCACTTACGTGAAAGTAGCAAGAAAAATGACTACGTTTCATGACCAACCTATTAATTTTCACGGACCTTTATTCCATTCTTCTTTGCATGCGATGCCCATACCTAGCTTCCGTTTAGAGCCAGAAGAAGTACATATTTCTGCCTGCCGGCCTGCACGGTTATTTTTTTTTACCACCCTTTGCCAGTTTCTCCGGTTGCTTACTTTGTGATGCCTGTTATGATTAACATTGGCCCAGCTCTTTTCCAGTACGCCGTTGAATTTTAGTTCCTTTCTTCTGTCGACCCGAATAAGGGTTTACTGTCGTTGCTCTCCTAATTAAATGATAAAAATTCAAAAACTCATTAAAACAGGCCAGAAATAATAAGTACCCGGTACACGTCTCAGTAATTAGTCCATCAAATGAACGAATGAAAGATATTAGAGCTGTTGAGAGGATATCCCCGCACCGGATGTTCTTCTGTGAAAATATGTCCTTTGAACGAGGCATTTCATAGTTGAAAAATAAACGAAATGGGGCCAAAGAGAAATGGATGATAATGTAATGTATAAACCATTGAGAAAAGTAGTTTATTAGTTCCCTCAATCGATTTTTCTGGCGATTGATAGTGGTTTACTTGATTGGTTTCTTCAGGCGGTGATTAGTTTAACCATTAACTGAATAGTTCTGATTTATCAATCATTTGTCTGTGATATATTGACATATCAGCTGATTGATGCCGAGTTCTAGAATCACTCTTGTTGTCAAGGGTGGTTATCATCTTATTTAACACTAAATATATACGTTTTTAACCTTGCGTATTTGATCTTTTTTACAGACAGAAATAGCGAAACGATTGAATGCCCTCATCAGTCAGTTGTTGCCATTTTTGGCGGCAGAACACCAACAGCAAGTATTACAGGCGGTTGATCGTGCTAAACAGGTGACAATGCAAGAATTGAATGCCATCATAGGGGTGAGTAAAAGTCAACTAATTCTAATAAATTCTTCAAAAGAAAAATGTCAAAAAAAAAAAAGATTATGTTAAAAACTTTACATTTCCTATAGTTTCGTTTCTTTGATCAGGTTTTTGTTTAATTTATTTCCCTTGTATCTTACAAAGATTCATACATTTTCTTTTCTAGTACTCTTATCATTTCAATTGAAATTGTGGACAGTGGGGGTAGTAAATGATCATTCTGTGAAATAGTAGCTTGAATTCAGCATTAAAGATCCCAGTTCATGCAACATGATTCGAAAAGCTAGTTCCAGCTACTTTCATTACAGATTGAATACTGACCTATTGTAAATTAATTCTATAATTTGTGTACATGTAACATATACAATGAAGTAGGCAAACGAATCGTGTAGAAATGCTAAAGCATAATTTCCCTTTTATTCTTTCTTTTCTCATCATCTGTTTGTATCGAAAACTAAACAAATGCAGCAACATCAACAACAAGGAATCCAGCAACTTATAGTAAGTTGAATTCCATAATGAATGTAAAGAGGTTTGAAAACGAATACATAAATATTATAAATATGGCTGCAACACATACACAACACTAATAAATTAAAAACCTAAAATATAGAGGGGAAAAAATGCCAATGGAATGCAAAATATTTTCATTTGTTTTATAGTCTCGAATAATAATTTAATATGCTTTTTAATCCATTTTTTTTTTTTTTCGTTTTCTGGCCACAATTATCGTCTGACAGTTTTTTTTGTATTGATCCAAATGTCTACATTGGCTTCTCCTCCACATGCTTTTCCCTCCGGTAAAATATGTACGAACAACTGTCAATATTTGGATCTGAAAATGTTCTCTTCCGGATCAGAATACTTGACGTCCTGTCACACAATGCTACAAACTATCAAGCGTCCAACGTTGGGAGGTTTTCGTAGCATCCATCGTTTGGAAACGGCTTAAAACGAAATCTAACTCCCATATCGTTCAGTGTCTCATATCGTTCAGTGTGCCATATCATAGTGTTGATACGTATGGAATCAACGAATTCGCTACCATTTTTTTCTCAACCTGTATCGTGACTGTTTGAATTCGCTCGTAGCAGACCCGTGGCGCTCGATTCACTCTGGATGCTTGTCCGGATGAAACGAACGGGTCTAGTATGAATTTACTTCGCCTGGTTCAGGGCTTTTTACAACCATAATTAATTACACAACAAACCAAATATCGCAACATTCCGAACACTAGGTGGGCTAGACACAAACCGTTGGTCTTTTAACAGAATCTTTGCTATGATACGAGGGTTGCCTTTTATATTTCGGGATTGGACAACCTTAATGTTGCAATCTGGCAACTGACAGCTCTATCGTAAAGTTTGACATTTTTGAGGTTATACGTACTCAGAACGTTTTGACATACGAGCGCTATTTGTGTTTTTTACAGTAACTTAAAAGATTAATCTCGGCCAAATAATGGAATTCAATCGTGAACATTTTCGTGCGATTATTTTTTACAACTTTCGACGTGGATTAACTCAGCAACAGTGAATGGATGAACTGAATTCAATTTTTGGCGATGAAGCTCGATCAAGGACCAGTGTTTATCGATGGTATGGTGAATTCAATCGAGGTCGTAGTTCACTCCAAGACGAATTTCGTGAAGGTCGTCCAAAATCAGTTGTTTTTCCGGAAACCATTGATGCTGTACGCGAACTGATATTGCAAGATCGTCATGTGACCTATCGTGAGATTGAGACAACCTTAGGCATTAGTGGGACCAGCATACATTCAATATTGCATGAACATTTGACTGTCAAAAAAATTTGTTCGCGTTAGATCCCACACAATTTGTCAATCGCTCAAAAAAAGGCTCGTGTCGATTGGTCGAAAGAAATGCTCAAAAAATACGATCGCGGTGCTTCGAAACACGTCTATGACATCGTGACAGGTGATGAATCGTGGATTTACGCGTATGAGCCCGAAAGTAAACAGCAGTCGACTGTATGGGTGTTTCAAGATGAGCCAAACCCAACAAAAGTTGTTCGCGCACGAAGCACTTCCAAGCAAATGGTCGCCTGTTTTTTCGGAAAAACTGGACATGTCGCAACCGTACCACTAGAACAACGCAGAACAGTCGATTCTGAGTGGTACACAACCATTTGTTTGCCAGTTGTCTTCCAAGAAATCAGAAAAACCAACCGCCGAAGACGGATCACTCTTCACCACGACAATGCGAGCTCTCACACATCAGCTCAAACAACTGCATTTTTGAGCACTCAAAACATAGATTTGATGGGTCATCCGCCGTATAGTCCTGACTTGGCACCGAATGACTTCTTTTTATTCCCGTACGTAAAAAACAAACTGAGAGGTCAACGTTTTTCAACACCTGAAGAAGCGATTGCTGCGTTCAGAATGCATGTTGTGGAGACACCTCAATCAGAGTGGTAAAAGTGCTTTGACAATTGGCTCAAACGCATGCAAAAGTGTATAGATCTTCATGGGGAATATTTTGAAAAACAATAAAGCGATTTTCAATGATTAATATTTGTTTTTGTTCTCTAATCCCGAAATATAAAAGGCAACCCTCGTATGATATGTCATCCCTTTTTAGTGATACACTTATTAAGAGAGACAGGTAAATGTAAATGTATGGAAGCATTTCCAAAGGATACTACCTGAAAATATATGAGGGGAAAATAGCACTTATTGCCATATAATACGTGCTAGTTTCGAAACACGTTTTTTGTCCCTTTAAAACAAAGTATAGTCTATGCACTCCATCGGGACAAAAGTAAGACGTCTGCAAAAAATCAGCTCCCGGAGTGCTCCCAATGAAAACCTGTAAAAGAACGACAAGAACAAGAGAAATTGATCACTTAAAACTAAACTTCTATTGGAATTTACAAGACTGAACGTTCGCATTTCTCGCAGTCGTGGGTCAACAAGGCGGATGGAGGTATACAGAAGATGAAGATTCAATTCAATTTAATTCTATCAAATTTTTAGATTGTTATGTACTCATTAAAAGCTGAAAAGCTGACTCGGGAAGCGGAAGCCGGCGTGAAAAGCAACTACTTGAATATATTCGTGGTAAGAATCGATCCTGTGGCTCTGTCGCTTGGTAATTCAACGCTCTACCCATCGAGCTACCGAGACCGTATATCTAACAACGTCGCCAACTGAAAACTAATTTACATATTTACTTCCATAAAATCCAAACTCCTGCGTGACACCACAAACGAACAGACGTACTTATTGCCCTACTAACAAGCCCTACAAAGAGCGACTAATTTGTACTATACAAATTCCTTTAATTAAATACGGACAACAAATTTCCGAAGTGGCACAACAAAATAAATGTATTATAAAATACATTTGTGTATTTAAATAAATTCGAGAGAATTCAATAAAAACCATGGCTTTTAATCGACAATCCAATGAACCAAACAGAAGTGACAATGGCGGCCATACTACTATCCATTTGCGGTGATGCCATGTTGTCCTTTTAATTATGTGGTTGGATGCAACGATTTTGTGCATAAAGTGGTCATTGATTTCATTATTTTGATAAATCGTTAATTTACGCAAAATACCGAGTATACAATAAAACTCGACAGTTTGAGCTTGAAGCGATATTCGCCACAACGGCGAGAGGATTGTCTGGCCTGAAATCAAAAGTCCCCGGTGCCGAGGTTGAATGAGGTGGTGGTTTATGCAAATTTAAAATAAAATGGCGTCAATTGAGGTGAGAGCGCTTGGGTACAGGGAAGCCACGAAGAGCAACAGGATACTGAACTGACAACAAACAATCTGTATAGGTTCTATATGCCTTCATAATGTGTGTGATTTTGTTTTGACCTGTTGTTGATAATTTAAATGGAGTGTAATGTTGTTAATGCTTTTTTGAGGGTATTTATCGGGATTTTAGTCGACATTCCGGATTTAATTAAGTTCAGGTTGTAATGCTATCCGGAATTTGAGCACTTGTGTTATTTTGTAACAATGCGAAATACGTTTTCATTTAACGAATTAAATTTATCAAATCAAACATATTATCAATTAATAGGTTTAAATGAAACATAACTAATACTGCCGGAGTTTGTGCAGTTTAGTTTCAAGTTTATGTGAATAAACAAGAATTAAACATACATAATGAATATGTACGATGTGCTGAGAATTTACTCCGTTCGGTTAATTTGATCAAATTCACAGTTAAGGGGTGATATGTTCCGAAATCGGAATATGCCGGTTTATTTGACATGGGGACAACTTTACATTTGTTACTGATACTTAGAATTTTGCGGTTTCTAGACCGACAATTACATATGCAGGGAAAAGGAACGTGTGACAAATACTCCATTACACATTATCTATCTTCTATATGTGTAATGGAGTATCCGAAATCCCTGGATTCTCATTCGCCCACAACGTTAACCGGTGGACTGCTATATGATCACTAAATCATACTACTTTGCCTTAACCCCTAGCGGGGCATAGCGCGTCAACTACTCCTGCGCGCCATCGTACTCTGTTCTGGGCAATGGGGCGCAATTCTCCAAAAGACTTACCCAGCGCCCTACACTCCCTTTCCGCAGATCGACGCCATGTGATTTTAGAACCCCCTCTCGGTCGACGTTGGTTGGAAACGGGGTTCCATTTCATGACATGCAAAGCAATGCATTTATCACTCTTCCGCAATGTGTGACCTATCCACTGCCATTTTCGCCTGCGTATCAATTCGTCGATTGGCATCTGCCCCGTACGCCGATTTAGCTCTTCATTTGATATTGTTTCGGTCCAGAAAATTCTTATAGTTCGACGAAGACATGAGTTGACGAAAACTTGCAACTTTCTGGTAACTCTTACGCAAACTTTCCATGTACTGCTCCCATACAAGATCACAGACAGTACAAGGGAGCGAAACAGGCCCAGCTTGGTCTTGATGGTGAGATAACTGCTTTGCCAGATTTTGGACAGCATGCCGTATGCACAATTAGCCTGGTTGATACGACCAGCGATATCCTGCTCCATACCACCATTTTCGGCAACAATGCTACCCAGGTAGACGAAGTTGTCCACCTTCTCCACAGGCTGCCCATTAATATTGATGGCAATAGGTGTCGGATTTCTTTTTCGCAACGGCGGGCTAAGAACCTTGGTCTTGTTGGTATTAATCTTTAGCCCAACCTTGCTTGCCTCCCTCTCGAGATCTAACGCCATTGCGGACAAATCCATGATTTTGTGGGCGACTAGGCATATGTCGTCGTCGCGTAGTCAAGATATTGTAGATAAAATGTCAAAGTCAATTGAATTCCTTTGTCCAGCCCGGATAGGGCTGTATGCAGCACATCGGCGATCACTATGAGAAATAAGATCGATGAGAGGATGCACCCCTGCCGAGCTCCACTGCAAATTTCAAAGTCCCCCGACACCTTACCTTTATGCAGAACGCGACATTTCGCGCCGTCATAGGTTACCTTAATAATAGCCACAAGCTTCTCAGGGATGCCTCTCCTGCACTAGGCCGCCCATACAGAATTCCGGTTCATACTATAGAAAGCCTTCTCGAAATCGATGAAAAGCAAGTGAAGCGGAGAATCGTACTCAGTGCATTGCTCGATGATGATTCGCAAGGTGTTAATGTGATCGACACTGGAGAATCCGGATCGAAAGCCAGCCTGCTTGTCATCAGTTCTGCTTTCCAAATTCCAAGTGAGCCTTTAGTCTTTCCGGGACGATTTTGGCTATTATCTTGGCAACGGCAGGAAGCACACAAATGCCTCTCCAATTATTACAGTCTGTGCGGCTATCCTTCTTCGGAAGTTTGATGATCAAATCTTCCTTCCACTCAGTGGTCTGATTCTCATTCGCCTACAACATTAATCGGTGGACTGCTATGATCACTAAATCACGCACCACGAACAAACATCTCATCCAGTAAGACAAATAATGCTGGAGTCCCCATCACTGAGTCAGACACAACTAAAAGCGGAAAAATGCCTGACCCCACACTCGTGATTTCTCGACTTTCCTTCTTGTGTCAGTTAGGTACCGCCCGGAATCATTAGCTCCAGTAGAATAGCTACTAATCGTCCAAAGCCTTTTAACCTAAGTAGCCTAAGTAGGTTGTATGAACCAGTTGTTGAGGACACCGGTAGCTGTCCGTGGGGATGAAGTCGGAGTTCGCCGAAGTGACCGTGAAGCTCCGGTAGCACCATCATGACGAAAATTCCTTCCGTTATAGTGCCTATGGGCACAGACAACAGCAGAAACCAAACCTAGCAAGAATCGGTAATTGTCGGATCGGGGTGATGATACCAGTCCACTGGACGTAAGGGTCATATTGGGTATAAAATAGAGCTGTGACATCGAAAGGAAAGTATCGATATTCAACGATATCGATGTTTAAAATTTTTTCTATCGATACCGATAAAATATCGGCTGAAAAACATCGATAAATCGATATATCGTTCTTGTCACAAGGAAAAATGTGACCCCTTGAAATGGGAATGAACAGGGAAGGGTCACCCCCTGGGTCTATTTAACGATGTATGTCTGTCCCCAAAGCAAAATCCCCAAAAACGAAATCCCCAAAAATAAAATACAAAATCCCCAAGTACATATTCCCCAAATTGAAGAAAGTTTCTCATTTCAATATCGCAGTTTTTAGTTTCCTGCACAATCGAGCTCAAGGTGGGGGACCTTAACATCGAGCTCGTGAACGACTTCATACCTGGGTTGCAACTTGACAAGGGAGGGACCACAACGAAACACACGAAATCAAGCGACGGATACAGCTAGCTAAGCCTGGCATTACACTTTGCGTTTTTCTGCAGGAAGAGCAATCCCGCAAAAAAAACGCATTATCGTACAAGAAGAGGACCCTATAATTACACATTGCGTTTTTCTGCGGGAAAAGCTTGTGAAAGAAATAAATATATCCCAGTGAGGATATTAATGGTTTTATTTTTGTGGCAATATAGTAGGTAGAAGTCGGGATACCGATACAATTTCAGCCAATCCTCAATGGATGCACTGCAAGAATTTCGTCACTGGGTGCATGCGTTTCTAGTTTATAGTTGAACCAAAAAGCGGAAGGTGTAATGCGTTTTACATACCACCGTGTGTTCATCTTCTCACTGCGTTTTTTTTGCGGGAGAAGTCTTCCCGCTGTCGTTGGACTTGCTGCTGCAAAACGATTCCTACAAACTGTAGCGTTGTCGTAACGCATAAGTGTAACGCATTCCATTTAAATCTACGTGTTCCTCTTCTTCTGCGACAATGCGTTTTTTTGCGGGATTGCTATTCCTGCAGAAAAACGCAAAGTTTAATGCCAGGCTAATAGACTTTTTTCTCGGTTCTCCCCATAATGAAGTCGGTGCCTGTGCACAGAAACACGAAGCTCCGCGTGTACAAAACCATCATACGATCAGTACTATGCTATGGCTGCGAAACATTGCCCCTAACTCAAGCCTCCGGAAACACGCTAAACACATTTGAACGTAAGGTCCTGTTTGCGATCGCATCGGTACAACCATGAGTTGTACGATGTTGAACTGTACGATGAGTTGGATGTTTCGAAATCATCAAACTACAATGGCTTCAATGGGCAAGGCGTGTACAACGAAACGAATGGACGATGATTGCATGCCAAAGAAAGTAATGAACACACGACGAGTTGACGGAGCGAGACTGCGAGGACAACCGAGATCTCGTTGTGAGAGCTCAATATATGCGAACGCCGCGCAGCTACTGGGCCATAGAGAAAAAGGACAAAATTAACCTTCCCATGGTGCTTAATTTATGAATTTGGACAAAACCTTTTTTTGGAAAATATTAAGTCTAGCAAAAATCAGAAAAAAGTTCTGAGCTGTAAGTTAGGTTCGCTTGCTTTGCTTGCAAATGTAAATTGTCTTGTGCTTGTCTGTCACCATGCCAGTAAAATGAAACTAACCGACCGCGAAGCGTGAAACCGAACACAAGAGAAAGAGACAGGTAGATGTCGTCAGATGGTGGTAACGGAACCAACGCAAATTCATGCCGAAGGTATAATACCCTTCACGCGAAGCGCTGTGCGATTTCAATTCCTTTTAGGAACGTGGCTTAGCAGTCAATATGATTGAGTAATATGCAATTTTATAAAGATAAATAAAATAAATAACTGGCGCAACAGTCCAATTTGAACCACGGCCTCGAGATGAGTTAGCATCATCTCATTTTCTAGATCGTGACGGTTTTTGTGCAGAGGTATGTGATCAGCAATACGCTCAACCGAGTTATTTACCCCATAATGGGTACTCATTTAACAGCTGAGTGGGCTCATAGTCCGACACGTAAATCCCCGGAATCGAACCGGGGCCCAGTGCGTTGAAGGCGAACGTGCTAACCGTTGCGCCATCCGGACTACTATTTACTACTTTATTTTATAAAGATATCTTCAGAAATAAAAAAAAAATTTCTGATAAAACTTGCTTTTGTAAAGGTCGTTCCTATGACAGCTATATGATAGAGTAGTCCGATTTCAACCAAATTCGGGAACGTGATTTGACTAAAAATACTACTGATGAGTGTGCAATTTAAAGATGATATCTTTAGAAATAAAAAAGTTTTTCTCATAAAGACGAATTTTTCGACCGGTCGTTCCTATGAGAGCTATATGACGTAGTGGTCCGATTTCAACCAAATTTGGTTATGTAATTTAGCTAAATATACTATTGATTAGTGTGAAATTTGAGAACGATATCTTTAGAAACAAAAAAGTTTTTCTCACAAAAACGAATTTTTGGACCGGTCGTTCTTATGGCAGCTATATCTATATGACGTAGTGGTCCGATTCCGTTGGTTCCGACATATATACAGCGTGCAATAGAGAGAAGGCTTTGTACAGTTCGATAGCTTTAAAACTGAGGGACTAGTTTGCATAGAAACCGACAGACAGACGGACAGACAAACAGACGGGCGAAGCTTAATCGACTCGTCTCGTCTCATCATACTGACCAAGAATATACCATATATGTATAGTTTATATGGTCGGGGATGCTTCCTTCTGTGCGTTGCAAACTTCATGACAAAGTTAATATACCCTATCACATCCGTGAAGGGTATAATGAAATTGAACTACCGGACGGAGCCCGATACGATAAATATCGAACGAAAGACATCGATATGTGGAAAATATCGGATCCATGACATCGATGGAAAAAACATCGATATTTAGGAAAAAATATCGATTTTTCGATAACATCGATATCGATGTCACAGCACTAGTATAAAGGACTTAACGGACGTTAAGGACCGAAAGGCATAATTTCCTCGAAAGCAACTCCAAAGTCAAAGGCACATTTTCTCAAGAATGCTAACCTAAAGAATTAGTTCTGTGGGGACAAAATTTTTCGAAGCAAATCAGCGACAACTTCAAAGTCAATGGATCAAAATGAAAATTTATTTGCATGGGAGGGACCTAACGTGCCGAACATCATCGCTCTTTTTGTGCGATTAAATTGAAATTTTCACACCGAAACGGCGACCTTACAAATTTTTACAAAAAAAGTAGAGTGTGGGGGGGGACTAATTTCAGCAACATATTATATAAACAACATTGTTAATTAAATGTCACCTACTGCGAGCAAATTTTTGAAGTTGGAATTTCATTAAATTTTCGACTAATGGTATATCTCGAAACCCTTCAAACATAGGTGTTTACGCTAGTAATCGTGTTGCTTGGCAATTTCCCGTAGTCAATTTCAGTTTAATAAAAAAAAAAAAGTTTTCCAACCTGAACCGAAAAATAAAACAAAACCGAATTTGCCCTTGTCCGGCTCCGGCTCTACAATTGCTATTCAAATGGAATTCTCGTGTCAAAATTCGCTGAAATAGGGCTTGTAGTCGAAGTAATTTTCAGTTTTATTTTTCGAGTTTTCGACAGAAACTCAAAAAAAGCACAAGAAAATACTCCTTTTTGGGAAATATTTTGAAAACGGTTTACTCTAGCGAAAATCTTTCTGAGGACTGAAATGAAAGATCATGGCGAAATTAAAAAAAAACAAGCTAGCCTTTGGTTAGCTTGCCGAAAGTATGATAGTATCATACCTTCTTTGTGACTTATGGTGCATTTGCCACTTGGAAATTAGTAGTAAAACTTGATCCGATTTCACTGTTCCTATAAGAGGTATATGAAATAGTGGGCCGATTTCAACCAAATGTGGTTTGGCAGTTAATATAATTGAATAATATGAATTTTGGTAAAGATATTTTTAGAAATAAAAAAGTTTTTCTAACCAAAACTTGCTTTTGGAACGGTTGTTCCTATGACAGCTATATGTTACGACTAGTCCAATTTCAACCAAATTCGGGAATGTGATTTGAATAAAGATACTATTGATTAATGTGAAATTTGAAAAAGATATCTTTAGAAATAAAAAAGTTTTTCCAAAAAAGTGACCAAAAAGGATCGTATGAAAAGTACCTACATTAGCAGCTTGTTTGTTGAGCAACCGTTCACTGAAAAGCTCGAAGATCGTCGTTTGGATTGGTATTGCCATGTTCTAAGGCGTCCACCTGGGAACCCAGTCATAAAGGCACTATTAATGAACGTTCCATTTGCTGGACCCAAACCCCGAGGCAGACGGAAACACACGTGGATCGATCAGGTGAAGAAGCAACAACAACGCATTAATCTCGGCGATTATACGATCCAAGACCGAGTTGCCTGCAGAAGGAAGCTGAGATTATACCGCCAGAATGGGCGAAGTGCCAACACCACAGGCAGAGCAACGCGAAGCCGCAGAGTGGTATGAAATGACAAGGAAGAAGTTGAGAGTAGATAAGAAGACGAAAAAGTGAAAGTTTCTACTTAGATAATGAAGCACGGTTGAGCCTTAGCAATTCTTAATAATGGGAGAATTCAGTGTCCCGGTGCTTTTTATGGGGCACCAGAACAGAGAAGTAAAGTAACGGGCGCGGTCGTTTCCAAAATGTACGGAAAAAATTAGGAGATAAACGCCCGTTCTCTCAGTGTCTCGTTAAACGGCCCGATAGTTAACAGGGACATGAGTTTATGAAAGCGATAAACTGCCCGATAAATATTTCCATTTCCTCATACGCCCGTTAAATTATCAAGCGAAAAATTGTGGAACGCATCTTGAAATTGTGTTTTGGATGAACTTTCAACTTGTTGGGATTTTGTTTTGGTGCCCACCCTTGCCCCACTCTAGCTACGTCCATGAACGTACAGCATGCATCGGAATACGAGTATATAGTATGTCCGTCCATTTGGTTTTTAAATGGGACGGGCCAAACCGGGACTCTGAATTCAAATCCTTGCGATTGCATATCCACATAAGTACTTTATTCGACTTAGCGGTAAACTCGAAATTCTGCTGTTTCAGATATCTTTTCAAGTTGGATGCAATCTTCCCAGGTTCACCACAAAGGCTTTTATCATTCAGAACATCACTAATAATTTTGCTTCACCACAGTTTAATTCACGATAACATTCGTCACAAACTGGAGGTGGTTCGTTACCCACCTATATACCTAGTCTAGCCATAAATACTGTTACAAACTTTTTGAAGCACTGTTCAATAAAAGAGGTGTTATATGTTAAGAGCATCAATGTGGGGGACCTCAACATCGAGTTCGTGAACAACTTCATTTACCTGGGTTGCAACCTGTCAAGGGACGCCAACGAAACTGACGAAATCAAGCGACGGATATATGTAGTTAGCTAATAAGACTTTTTTCTCGGTTCTCCCCATAATGAAATCGAAACATGTGCACAGAAACACGAAGCTCCTCGTGTAAAAAACCATTATACGACCAGTGCTATGCTATGGCTGCGAAGCATGGACCCTAGCTCAAGCCTCCGAAAACATGCTAGACACTTTCGAACGTAAGGTTCTACGGCGAATTTTCGGGTCTGTTTGCGATCGAGATGGATGGCGCATCCGGTACAACCAGGAGTTGTATGAAATATACGATGAGCTGCAAGTCTCGAAAATCGTCAAACTACAACGACTTCAATGGGCAGGGCATGTACAAAGAATGGACGATGATCGCATGCCTAAGAGAGTAATGAATGCAGAACGAGTCGACGGAGCGAGACTGCGAGGACGACCGAGATCTCGTTGGGAGAGCTCAGTAGGTGTGGACGCCGCGCAGCTGCTGGGTTCCCAAAATTGGAGGACGCGGGCACGTGACCGAGATAATTGGAGGACAATGATCCAGGCGGCCAAGGCCCGACGTCGGGCTGTCGCGCCACGATGATGATGATGATATGTTAAGAAATCATTGTTTATTTATTAAATGCATTGTCAACAACGGAAATTGCAACAAGTTATTCGAAGTGATTGCCTTTTGCCTTTACACAAGCCTTTAATCGAGCTGGCCACTTATCTATGGAAGCACGCACGACTTCAATCGGAAAGTTGGCGACTGCATGTGTAAGAGACTTCTTTAAGGATTCGATATTAGAATGTCTTTTAGAGCACATCATTTGCTCTAAGACAGACCACAATTCGTAATCCAGCGGATTCAGGTCTGGGCTAGAGGAAGGCCAATCTTCAGCTTTAATAAAATCTGGAACATTTTCTTCAAGCCATTGTTGGGTTGACTTCGCCTTATGACCTGGTGCAGAATCTTGCTGGAAACTCCAAGGCTGATTTTTGAATAATGACGTGTTGAGAGGTTTCACTACACTTTCAAGGACACTTTCTTGATAAATTTTGGCAGACGTTTTGACGCCCTTCTCACAAAAATGCAACTTTGTCACCCCGTTGTAGCTAACACCGCACCAAACCATTACTGAGGCTGGATGATGACCTCTTTGAACCTTTTGGGCAACTTGAGAAGCTTCTCTGGCACTGCGAGCATAAACCCTATCGTTTTGTTTATTAAATGTTTCTTCGACAGTAAAAATTTTTTCGTCCGTAAACAAAATTTTACGGTGTTCTTGGTTTGCGTACCGGCAAAGTAATCGTTTTGATTTTTCCACTCTATTTTTTTTAACGAATCTGTTAGTAAATGCCCGGTAGATCTACGATAAGCACCCAACCCCAAGTCACTTTTGATGATACGTGAAATTGTTCTTTGGGGTATTTTCATCTCACGCGATAAAATTTTTTGTTTCTGAAGAGGATTACGGCGAATTCTCTCGCGCACGGCTTTAACCGCTTGAGGTGTTCGAGTAGTTCGCGGACGGCCACTTCTTTCACGGTCACTTACTCCAGACGTATCATTAAATCTTTCAATAGCCCGATATACAAACATTCGGGTTATACCAAGGGTATGCAGAGTCTTAAAAATATCACTTGGTTGCATTCCTACTTTATGAAGTGCAATCACAGCAATTCTATTTTCTTTGTCACCCCAATCCATGTTCACTACACTAAAAATTAAACCCAAATGATGACAAATGCATCAAGCACAAGCGTACTATAGCGATTGGCTCAATTTTTAAGAAATGCAATATAACGGTTCCTTTCTGCAGGGTTGCCAAACCTTGTAACAATATTTATGGCTAGACTAGGTAAATACTGTTCCGTGTTCATTAGGCACTGACTCCTTCGGCCCCCTCCTCATTATACCTGAGTTCCAAAAAACCACAATATTAGTTTTGTTCATTACAGGATTATTGGCAATTGTTTCCGATGTAGCGCA